>CM063511.1:53472699-53575478 GCA_032207245.1 Pardosa pseudoannulata | reverse complement strand
AATTTTCCAAAATTGTAAAGTACGCTGTGAGGCAGGTAAAAAAAATGGTTTGTTTTTTGGCTGAGAATTATCTTGCAACAAAAAATTAATCGATGATTAAATTTAAAATGATCACATATGTATCTAATCTATTATTTAAGCCAAATATAAAAGAAAATTATTGACGTCATATCTAAGTTCAATGATGAAATGTGTGAAAATAAGGCATAATTTAAATAATTTGAAATAATAAATGATTAAATTAGATGGTTAAAGGAATGAAGTCATAATGCTAGAAAGCTGTTATTTTTACCTATTTGTTATGGGATAAATTGATAAATTTAATCGCCTGCTCATAACCGGGGAAAATAGGAGTTGAAATAATGGCATTAAAAGCTCGAAAAGGGGTGGATTTTGAACGTTTTAAAGAAGGCAGTATTTTTCGCTGTGATATGAAGCATATTTATACCAATTCATTTTAGAACCGGATCTATAGTTTAGGAGAAGATAAACATTACTCTCGTTGAATTTTGCTAACTATGGATGCCTCTATCCATTCCAGGTCTTGATTACAGATAACTTAGACTATTATTATATAGAGGATACTGAGGGCTTTATACTTGAACACATCTGAATTATTACATTTAAGCATACATATTACATGAATTAAAGAGACTCGGCACCATTAACCTTTTGCCCAAATATTTTGATATGTCTACGTTTGCAAAGGGTATCCCAAAATTTTCCACCATTCGTGCAGTAAAGTATTACCAGCCCTATTTAAAAAACCATTTGATAGCTGATGGTTTAGGGTTGATAAAAAAGAAACATTTCACGATAAAACAACGTATTTTCATTGGTGAACAATATTTTAAAAGTAATGAAAATCTGGCGGCTACAGTTAGAAAATGATTTCACTTCGTTAACTGGGAAGAGATTAATTAAAAAATTCAGGCATTCTGAATCTATTCGTGATGCTTAACACACTGCTCGTCCAAAAACAAACCGTTCGAATTTCAATATGAAGAAGTGTGAGAGAGAAATTTTGATAAAAGGATGAATATGTGCCAGCAAAGTCGTGAAGGACATTTATGTTATTTCATAAATACTCATATCCTGTGTACTTCACGATTCAATTAAAAATAAAGAAAAAACTGTTTTTTATTTAATTCAAATCTCGTTAATTTTGGGACACCCTTTATAATAGGATGACCGATAAGCAGTATTGTTTAGTGGATTTCCCACAAGCTTTTGAGGCATGTCTGCAATTTCTTGAACAAGGAGTAGTCACATCGATTGGTCACGGATATATTTATAAGTAAGACATTCGTATATTGTGCTATCGGAAGCTTAAAAACATCAGACGTCATCAATCACATCTGAATCACTATCAAAGCATCTTTTACATTCTTGCTTAAGAAACATCTTACATAAAAGTTTCGATGACAAAGATCTACAATTTGTTTTTGGTCGAATAATGATTAATTCATACAATATGTCAGGCTGTAAATGATATATGTTTATTATTTCCCCATTGGGGCATCCATATGCTAAAAATATCTTTATAATTATTTATGTAATACCTTATTCTTTTGTAACTTAATTTATTCACACTATTTTGAATAAATGACGTTTAATACACAAAGTATAAATACACACAGGTCAATGTCCCTTGTCTAAAAATGACTGTCTTAATTTACTTCATTCTAAACTAGAAAGAGAAAGCTGCAAGAGTTCATAAAAGAACACTTTACAGGTTTGTGAACATGATTATGAAAACTATAAGAACTACAAACATAGTTTTATAGTTAAAACGATATAAAAGTATTTGTTTAAGAACTGCTGAGAAAATCTAGGTGTCTAGTTATTCTATTACAGCAGCAATTGCTTAAGTTTTATTCCAGGTTACTTAATTTCAGTCAGCGTATATTTCATAACAGCCTCAAAGGTGTTTAAGTTTAAATAACACTTGGAGATTATACGAGCTCACAGGCTTCAATGATCTCAGAATGACTCCGTTTTCCTCTTAAAGCATTAAATGCTTAATTAACTCTAAATTAACCAAATCGTGTGTAATCTAGTCATTAGTGACGGACTGTGGAGCTACGCTTATCAGCTCTTCCTAATTGAAGGCAATAAAATCTGGAGCTTTCAATTTATTCTTTCGTGGTAGAGGGAACTGCACATCTCACAGAGTGCTTAAAATAGTGCAGTTAAATGAACCCGGAAGTTTATTTGAAATATTAAAGCATCATGTCTGGTAAAGCGATTGCCTAATGTACGAAATAGTCACTTAAAATAGTAATGTACAGTGTAAAAGATAGGCGACTTGTTATGTAACCTGTTAAGCATTTATATTGAAACAACTGCTTAGCGGCTAGTAATTTAAAAAAATCTTAACATTGTTAACTATGTACATGTTTACTAGTATCATTCTCGTCATACGAGGATCACTCTGAAATTTTTGAGTTATAATTAGGTTTTTAAAGTTATACTTACAAAATTTTAGGTGTATTCAAAATAGTCTTCTCTAGCATTAATGCACTTTTGTAGATGAATTTTAAACAGATTAAATGCCTCAAGCCATTCATTTCTTAGAATAGATGAAAAAAATGCATTTATAGCCTCATCAATCTCTTCTTTTGAATAAAAATGACGTCCACGCAGGTTCTTTTTCAGATTAAAGAATAACAAAAAGTCACACATAGCTAGATCAAGTGGATACGGCGAATGTTCTATCACTTTCATATGTTTTTGTTTAAGAAACTCAACTGTTAATCCGGCTGTATGTGAAGATGCATTGTCATGGTGAAGCATTAGTCCCCTAACATTCACTTCTTGTAGAATTTGTGGAAGACATTTAGTGGTATACCAGTTTGCTGTCACTGTCTTCTGTCCTTCCAACTTGATTTCTTTGACCAATCCCGTACTTTTGAAGAAAACGGCATACATCACTTTTTTTAGTGTGTGTTGTCTTTTCACCATTGTCGGCGTGGGATCATCTTTAAAGACTCATACTTTGCTTTGATGTGTTGGAACGTCAAAGAACGGTATGTATGTTTCATCCCCCGTTACAATTTTAGAAATGATGCGGTGGCCACCATCCTTTAGCTATTTAAGAATTTCTTTACTGATTCTGACACGCTTCCCTTTTTGGTGTTCAGTTAGATTATGGAGAACCCAACGACAAACTACTTTTTTATATGCAATTCTTCATTAATAATTTTGTGTATGGCTGCGGATCCAATGTTAAGTTCTTTATGTATAATTTGATAGGTACAGCGATTATTATCCATTAACATTTTTCGTATGGCAGACACATTATCCGGGATTACTGCCGACGACGGTCTTCCTGTGTGTTTTTCATCCTGAAGAAAATTGCGACCTCTACTGAATTCTTTAAACCATCTGAATATAGTAACAGGAGCTGGAGATTCATCAGCAAATGCCAATTGCAACCGTTGAAAGCATTCTTCTTGATTTAATCCTGCTTTAAAATCGTAAAAACTCATAGCGCGAAAATCTTTTCGCGTCAACTCCACTTTCTCTTCTGTTTTAAATTTATTCTACGTCAAACAAGTAAAAAATTGTCTACTGTGTTAAAATACTTTGTATTTTAAAATTAAACCATTATTTTTATTTATTTATGTATTTTTTTTTGTAAATTCTCTTGTTCGCGTATCTCAAAATGTTCAGAGTAACCCTCGTATATCTTCCTTTCTTACAAACTGAGATAATGACTCGAATTTTTATTTTAAGGTTAAAAAGTAGTCCTTTTGTAGGCACTTAAGGTAACCAACCACTTTCAAACAACTATTTTCGCGAAAAAAATCGAAAAAAAGTTGTGTTCGTTTATTTTAAAGATCAGGCTTTTAGTTTTCGAAAACAGTTTTTGTTTCTAAAGTCATTAGAAGTCGAGATACAGCTGTTTAATCACCACCAGAAGTACCAGAAAGAATCTGGAAGGGCGCTGTTAAAGGATCGAGCTTTGAATGTTATCGCAAAAAATGGCTTAAATAGCCTATTATAGCTTTTAAGTGAATAAATTACTGCAGCATATTTCTGAATGTTTAACAAATTATAAAATACATTTTTTTCTTGTTATCCAATAAAAGTTTTAAATTGGATTTCTGAAAAACTGGGATTTTTGCTACGCTGTCCCACATTATCAGTCATAATTGTTATACCGGGTAATCAAAAAGTCCGTATAAACTTTATAAATTCATAATAACAGGAAAAAAAACCAAAATAAAAACGGTTGTCAGGGTTAGTATCGCTAGAGCATAGGATTTTTTTTAAACAGAAAAAAACTCCTCAAAAAAGTCGATAGAGGGCGCTGATGTACACAAGTAAAAATTAAGAAACGAAATAATAAAACAGAATGCCTCTAAATCGTGTATTACAACAGTATGTGTTCCACATGACCACCACCACAGGGGATAACAGACTGCAGGCGAGTCACAAATCCAGCAACGACAGAGTGCAGCAGGTCCGTTTGTATGCAAGACACCTCTTGGCGGATCGCATCTTTCAGTTCAGAAAGATTGGATGGATTGGATCGATACACCCGAGATTTCACATATCCCCACAACCAAAAGTCTGCCGGGGTCAAATCTGGAGACCGAGCAATCCATGGGAACTTGAAACGCCTGCTAATGATTTTGTCTTCCCCGAATGTCTGGATCAGAACCACCGAAGTCGCTCATACCAGCGCCATCTGTCGGCTGTTTTTGAGTTGCTGTTTTTTCTATTAAAAAAAAAATTCCTGCCCTAGTGATACTAACTCTGCAAACCGTTTTTTATTTTGGTTTTTTTCCGGTTATTATGAATTTTTAAAGTTTATACGGACTTTTTGATCACCTAGTACTAACTATTTTAGAATTAAATGAAATTTTGACTGTTATTTTTAACTATGTAATGCATGCATTGATCCAAAAAGTTATAAATGGATTCGATTAAAAATTACTTATTGATTTTATATGTTAGAAACTTTATTTTTTTTTTTCGAATTTTTGCTTTAAATTACTTGATTGGCTATAACTCATTTATATTTTAGAATATTTTCCTTCTTTTGGTTCAGTGCATACCACAATGCCTACAATTTATTTGGATGAATGGCAACATTTATTCCAATAAACTGATATGTTTTACATATTGCTTTTTAGTTAAAAGTTTTGGTGCAATGTAAAAGAATGCTTTTTTTCAACTTTTGCCAAATTAAAAAATAACTATTTATTTATTTTAATTTTCATATTTTTATAACTTAATATTGCGATAACATTAATAAAGAATTTAGATGAAACTTTGTTAAGAATTTTTGGCTACGTTGTCGGTTACAATATTTTTTAAATATTTTATAAGTAAATCTGAACTGAATGGAAAAAAATAGTTAGTTTTTACTAATTTATATTTTGTATGTATTTTCTTAAATAGACATTTATCCCAATAAACTGATATGTTTTACATATTGTTTTTTAGTTAAAAGTTTTGGTGTAATGTAAAAGAATGCTTTTTCTCAACTTTTGCCAAATTAAAAAATAATTATTAATTTACTTTAATTTTCCCATTTTTGTATGTTTTATAATTTAATATTGCGATAACATTAAGAAAAAATTTAGATGAAACTTTAATAAAAAATTTTGGCTACGTGGCCGGTTACAATATTTTTAAAATATTTTATAAGTAAAACTGAACTGAATGGAAAAAATAATTAGTTTTTACTAATTTATATTTTGTATGTATTTTCTTAAATAAACATTTATCCCAATAAACTGATATGTTTTACATATTGTTTTTTAGTTAAAAGTTTTGGTGCAATGTAAAAGAATGCTTTTTCTCAACTTTTGCCAAATTAAAAAATAATTATTAATTTACATTAATTTTCACATTTTTCTATGTTTTATAATTTAATATTGCGATAACATTAAGAAAAAATTTAGATGAAATTTTATTAAAAAATTTTGGCTACGTGGTCGGTTACAATATTTTTTAAATATTTCACATGTAAAACTGAACTGAATGAAAAAATAATTAGTGTTTTCTGGCCACTTCGCGCTTCATGTTTTGCGGCTTCAGTTCTTCGCGGGTTTTTCCAAAATATTCATCAAAAAATAAAAACGAAAAAATACAACCATGTTGGTAGCCACATTGCGGAAATTGCCCCACATTGCGTTGTTTCATGTTGATGGGCGAGATAGAAGGATCCCTGCTTGTCAAACAAAGAGATAAGTTAACTCAGAGTACATGGCACGGGGTCTTGAGATGACAAAGTATGCAAGTGAGGAAGAAAATGAAGAGGAAGACGAAGAACAAACTGAAAAGCGTGGCCTTACCCTGGATAATCTGTAACAATTGTGCAACATGGCAAGAATTTGCACAATGCATTGACAATATGTGTAGCGTTGGTGTTCTTCCGACTGGGAGTCATCCATCCAACTCTTTTCTTTTTATGTTTTTATTTTGGACAACACAGCAAGCAATATATATACAGCAACACATATAGAGTAGCAATGATACACATAAATTTATCTAGCATAGGCCTGTCCCTGACTCGGACAAAAAGAAACCAGACGGCCTTCACACGCCGTTCCTCTCTACTCTCTCTTCCGAACAAACATATCTCCGCCACCGTTCTACCCATAGAGGGCGCCAGGCACTACAATATGGTTCGATCTGTCGAGTTCAGCAATGGTGTTGACGGGGTTATGTCCTTGTATAGGAGAATGTTGAAGAAAAAGGAAAAACAAAGACAATAACTATCCATCACCATGTTTCTCTCCAAGGTAAAGCCCCCTGGCTCTACTGTCAGCGCTTCCAGCAGAAGAGTCTCCGCTTAACTCTTTAAAGGTCACCAGAATAAATTCATGGGAATTTAATGTAATTTGTTTATAAATGTTATCTATAAGCCATCCGAGCCTCGAAGCTGCCTGGAAACTGTACTCAGTAACTCAGATATCGCAACTTACCAGAATGAATTCCATTGGTTCTCAGGAACCAATGAAATTTCTCCCCCTGAACTTCTCAATCCGAGTCTGGTATACTGTCACTGAATGAACTCTGAATCTGCACTCATTCTTCACTGCTCTCCCCTTTGATTTTTGTTGGGGAAAAAAAAAAGAAAAAAAAATTTAAAAATAACTATTCCAACCTTTAAGTGTTTAACAAACTTACTTATCTCATAACTCTATTTGTCCCATTCACCGAACTCGTGTATCCTTCCTATTTGTTCTACTAAAATTTGTTACCTTTAGATTCATAAATATAATCTTAGCATTTTTTAGTCCTCATTTTCGTAACTAAATGTCTGATATTTCATTACACCCATGCATCTAGAACTTCTGGCTTAGAGGGCTTGGCCCAGGAAAGTCAGAAAACGAGCTCCAGTGCGATGTCTATAAGCCTTGTATATGTAAAATATATAAATTTTCTTTACATTTCTTAGAAGGGTTTGCCTTAGAGGATAACAAATTAGGGTTTGAGAAGTGGTTTAACTAACTAACCCCTACCCTTGTAGATCTTGAACATTATGCCTTTTTAAAAGTTTAACTATACTGGAAGAACTGTAAATGATAATCCTTAAACAGGTATAATAAATAAACATCTTAACAACTTAAAACTGTTGTTTGTAAAGATACTTTTACTTGAGGTCATAAGTAAGATAAATTGAATCTGACTTCTCAAGAACAGAAAGTTTAAATACATATATTTCAATAGAAAAAGAAATAAATAAGTTAAGCGTAGAACTATCATCTGTTATATATTTAAAATATCAAAAAGATAATATGTATAAAATGTATAATATGTATATATATATATATATATATATATATACATATATATACATATACATATATATACATATATATATACATATACATACATATATATATATATATATATATATATATATATATATATATATATATATATATATATATATATATATATATGTATATATATATATATATATATATAATCGAAAGCTCATCCATATCTCAAAAAAGTTTTTTTTAATTGCAAAAGCTCTTGATTCTATATCATTGGCTTCCATATATCACAGATGTATGAGATTGGAGCAGTAAATAATTATAAAAAGATAAAGTAAAGTAATCCAAAATGTAAAGTTTAAAAAAAAGATGTTTAATAGGTGGTTTTGGTACGAAACCACTGTCCGTTAAAGGGTTTTAAAACTTCTACGAGTCAAGTGAGAGCCTCTCTTCCACCACCAACACAAGACTCTTCCCCTCTCTCAGAAAGCAATGTTGATTCATTCTTATTACTCTATAAGGTTTTGTAATTAGCCTTATTAATTAGTACTGACACGTTTAAGTAAATACGTATACTGTTGGAATTGGTGTCTTAAATGTGTAAAGTATAAATACTGTTTACAAATTTAAAACATTCGTGTACCCGCATACACGAAAATTTCTAGGGGCACATCCTATTTCTCGGTTTCTGGTACCCATAATCGCGAAAAATGAGGGATCGCTGCAGTTTTTACTAATTTATATTGTCTTAAAAGACCACAAGAGAATACAGTACAATTAAATCAATAGGTAAAGCAAAGAGGCCTTACCTCCAAATTTCTGATGGTACTGCTTCTCGTCAATTTGTCCCGGGCCGGGCTATTTTGTTCTTTCATAAACACCTTGATTCCGTGTTTGGCATTAATAGATCGAATACGTTTGTGGAAAAAGGAATAAAATTTATATACATATAAAAAGAATTACAGAAAACTATGTACATGTAAAAAGAAAGGCTAGCGAGAGTTCATCTCGACTGTTTATACATTCGCGGTAGACACCGACACTGAGTTCGTTCGTTACGGTTACAGTTAGTTCGCCGGAGGATTTCCCACATATATTTTGTATGTATTTTCTTAATAATTATGCATGAAAATTTTATAGACTTGACTTATTGCATTGGATTGAATAATCTTTCTATATCTACGAAATTTCAACAAAAACAAAATAATCGATGTATTTATTTTATTTTTTCTCATTTCTCATTGTTTTATAATTTAATACTGCAAAACCGTATTTAAAACTTTTGGCTCCAAACATTTCGGTTAACTTAATTTTTTTAAACATTTTAAAAATAAAGCTGAACTTTATAAAAAAAAATAATCAGTTTTTACGCATTAACATTTTTTATGACGCATTAGATTGGTTCGAATAATCTATCTAGAACAGCTGAAAGAATAAGCTTAATATTTAGACTTACTTCCATAATAAATCTTTTACGTTGAAACTTTCCAAGTTGATTGCTGTATCATGTTCAACCTTGCGGCAACTTTCATATGTCTGCAGCTTTATTGGCAGTCTTGTTTGATATCGATGGGAAGCAATCTTCAGAATCGTTATCATATCGCTCCCATGCTTGATTACTCACGATTCAGTCGCAAAGATGCCCTGAACATCATATCATATTTTATGCTTTCCGGACAGACGAGCAAATTGCGGTTTATGTCAGGCTGCATGACCCCATTCTGTTTCTTTGCAACCTATTTTCAGTGAGTAATATTCGGCATCTCAAAACATGTTATTCAATACCTCTGGAAATCGATAATACCACCCAAACAAAGATGAACAAATATTTGAAATTTGTAAAATTTGGAGTTCTTTTTTATGACGCTTCTGATATTTCTTCTAAGCAGGATTCTGATTTTATTGTAGCGACAAATAATGGGATATCATTATACTGTTACAGTGAATGTATTTAAAAAGGTTTCTACCCGAGAAAGTCTCCTTTTATCATTTCAGGCGGTCAAATGCAGTGTATCGACAAAAAAAAAAAAATTTGTAGGTAAAGCGTATATTTTTCTGACAGCATCCTTACAGAGGGTGTTAATATATTTTCTAATGATTTTGAACACACACACACACACGCGCATATATATATATATATATATATATATATATATATATATATATATATACCGGGTGGCCATAATTAAACTGACAGTGCTCACAGTGTTCTGTAGCGCGATCTATTTGCGAGAATGACGCCACATTTTGTAGGAAGATTAAACAAGACGGAAGACGAATGATTCCGCGAAAAGACAAATTAGTTCCAAAAGTTACAGCTAGGGGAATGTTTGGCGCTGTGTTATAGAAAATAGTTAACAAATGCAAATTAATACGGAATAAAATTACCTTTTATTATGCACATTTTCTGATTTAGTTCAAGTGCAATATGGCAACACTTTTCAAAAAGCGTAACATCTACATAAACACCGATAAAATCTCGTGATCTGCAATATCACGTACGCTGAGCAACAGAAGAAGTTCTTTATTCGAATTTCACGTTACATCCATTGGCATAGTGGCAGCTACTTGGGTTTTAAAAGGCAATGTGTTACGTTTCGAATCAATCGGATTGAAAGTTTATGTGCAATGTCTCCTTGTTTAGTCGAGAGCGCGTTACTGGTCAAATTCTTTTACCTCAATAAGTGTAACGCGTCAGCCATTCTTCGTTCTTTTAGAACGCACAAAAAATACGTAAATGTAACGGTCCTGTGTCAGGTAATGGGCTAAAAGCAATGGTTGCGACGTTTGAGAAAACAGGTTCTCTGAAGGTTCAGTGAGGCAGAGGACGAAAGCCTGTACCACAGGATACAATCGAAACAATCGAAACCAGTTGCCACGGTGATTGACGACAGAGGACCAGATAATATTTTAGCCATCTCTAGAGCTCGTAGAGTAGCTCGGAATATGGATATGCCTTACAGTACGGTATGGAATCTTACGAAAGATTATCAACTTCTATCCTTACAAGATCAGCCGTGTACAGACCCCGACCATGATAAGCGATTGACTTTTGCTCTCACCTTTCTTGCCAGAATGGAGGTGGATGATGCTTGGCGTTGGAAAATCTTATGTAGAGACGAGGCCCACTTTTACCTGAATGGAACTGTGAATACCCAGAATTGCCGAATTTGGGATGACAAATCACCACATGCAGTCACAGCAATTCCCTTGCATTCATCAAAGGTAACTGTTTGGTGTGGGTTCACAGCGGAATTTATCGTACGCCCATTCTTCTCTGAGAACATTACCCCGACAGGACCGGAAACCTGTTCTGTTACCAGAGAGAAATATCGCCACATGTTGAACAGCTTTGTCATTCCGGCACTTCAGCAAAAGCAA
Organism: Pardosa pseudoannulata; assembly: GCA_032207245.1. Taxonomy (NCBI): domain Eukaryota; kingdom Metazoa; phylum Arthropoda; class Arachnida; order Araneae; family Lycosidae; genus Pardosa; species Pardosa pseudoannulata. Next base: position 53,564,352 of record CM063511.1, on the reverse strand, counting down.
TGCCTGGGGGAAATCATTTTCATGCAAGATGGAGCCCCTCCACACGTTGCTGTACTGGTGCTACAGCTGCTACGACAGAAATTCACAACAGAAAGAGTCATTAGCCTCTACTTTCCAACTGCATGGTCACCTCGGTCGCCTGATCTTACCATATGCGACTTCTGGATATGGGGTTACTTTAAGTCCAAGGTCTATCAAGGAGTGGTCCAGGACCTGGCTACGTTGAAGGATAACATATCACGGACTGTACGGGAGATTCCTGCAGACATGTTACTTTCTGATGTTGTGCATACTGTGCACAGAATGCAATATGTGGTCCACAACAACGGCAGCCACATTGAACCTCATTTGAATGAAAAATAAAAGGTAATTTCCGTATTGATTTGCATTTGTTAACACTCTATTTTATATTACACAGCTCCAAATATTCCCCTATCGGAGACTTTTGGAACTAGTTTGTTTTTTCGTGGAATCCTTCGTCCTCCGTTTTGTTTAATCTTCCTACAAAATGTGGCGTCATTTTCGCAAATAGATCGCGCTACAGACTACTGTGAGCACTGTCAGTTTAATTGTGGCCAGCCGGTATATATATATATATATATATATATATATATATATATATATATATATATATATATATATATATATATATATATATATATATATATATATATGTATGTATATACATGTATATATATGTGTATATATATATATATATATAATATGGTAAACTAATAAACCATATCTTAAAATAATTTGCCAGGACAATCGAGCACCGATTCTGGCTCATATGGCAGTGGGGGCCACCAGGCTTGTCTCGGCAGGTGGTGAGCAGATCGTAAGTACTGGGCCACCCCACTCGATCAGCTTCCATCAAAGTTCCCATCTCGCTTCAGACGCCACTGGCGATTGAACTCGGCAGAAAGGAATCATGAAAGGAATTTGGAAGACTACTGGATGTTCTTGCGGACCTCTTGATGACGCCGGAATTAGTGAGGGTGGCAGAACCACTCTGGCCGAAAGGAGAGCTACTCTTGTAGCTAGATGAATTTTGCTCGTTGCCCTTCGCTGGACGGAATCCGGATGGCTTAAAGGAGGACAGGAAATTTTTGAGAGGCGACAGTCGTAGTTCTGAGCCTTGGAATCATCGCTGGAGAATCATTGCGATGGAACTTTGACACACCCTGCTGAACCTCCGTGACCCGGCTTGCTCAACAATACCCACCTGAACGCACTAATTCCAGAGGTGAAAAAATACCTAAAATTAAGACAAAATTATAACAAAAAAGGGATAGGTGCTGAAGGCAGCATAAAAAAAAGTTAAGCTGTGGTCCACTCTGGGAATGTGGTCCCTTTTGTTGGGCTGCAGAAGTTAGCCACAGGAGTCGTAACTTCTGACTTATTCTAACCACATTACCTCCTCATTGAAGAATAATTTACCGCTACACCACTAGATTATCTAATGACGTCACTGGAAGTTCATTTTGGCACGTTAGGTTATGTCGAAGATGGGATCTTTTGCTACTCTGGAGGGGATTTTCGTCCCAATGACGTTGCCAGTCAAAAAAATCGACTTTTTCGATCGTTTAGAGTCTCTGTGAGTAGCAGCCCTAGTTATACTTTAGCATTTAACTTGCAGTTTAGAGCAACATGGAACAGAAAAGAGTAACCGTGCTTTAAATATAAAATTTGGAGTTCAAAGTTAATAATCAATGCTACCAGAGGTGTTGTGTAAAGAATCTGAAATAGGAATGAATATAGATGCAGCAATACTTCTGTGGAATAAGATTTTGTCATTTTTATTTTCTTCCTTTAATAGCTGTTTTTATTCATACTCATATAGGATAATTGCAAGAAGCAGAAAAATTTACTCCATGTATGACTCGCACAACGAGTTCTTGCCCTAAATTTAAAAGCAAATCCGCGTTATACACGAATAAATACTGTATGTTATTAGCAGTGTTTTTGTTTAACACATTGTGTGCGGGACACGTCTAGTACGTTTTTTGACGATTGATACTTGAGGGCGGGTCATGTACTAGTACGGGTTAGTGTAACAACATGGATTGTTTATGGGTACAAAAATAACGGTATATACAGGAAAACGAAGCCGAATGTTCTTGTCTTTCATTTTTTTTTATAATGTAAAAATGTTTAGATATAACATAACTATTTCTATTTGATTTTTCATATTCACGATACTATTATAAATTTATCCACTAAAAATGTATTTTTTGTTTACAAAAATCTTTATGGTTGTTGTTTATATATTTCTATTTCTATATTTGTTTATAAATCTGTTTATTAATTTTTTTAAAATTTAGACAAATTAAAACTACTTTTTACATTGTTAGTTTTACGATTACTCTTTTCATTTTTTATAATGTAAAAATGTTTACTATAACATAATTCGAAAAAATTAAAACTATATACTACTATTTCTATTTGATTTTTCATATTCACGACACTATTATAAATTTATTCACTAAAAATATATTTTTTGCTTACAAAAATCTGATGGTTGTTATTTATATATTTCTGTTTATATATTTGTTTATATATTTGAATATAAAATACGAAAAGTTGGTTAAAAAATTAAATAATTTTCTATCTATAGAGATTTAACTGAATAACTAAATTTACGCGCAAAATGGCCGCTCCTGGTACAATTCCTCTGTGAAATGTACCCGCACACAATGTGTTAAATGTGGTTAAAGTTTTAAGATAAAATTTTATTAATTGCGCTCAAGTGCTTTAAAGCTTTACCTTGCATATTTCATTTACACATAACAGAGATTGTTTATATATAGTATAACTTATAAGCTTGAATAAAAGTTGCTATCACGAGCGTTAACAGCAAATAAGACAAAATAAAAATAAAGCCAATGAACTGTTCCATTTTCCTCTGTACAAAATGTCTATGTTAGCTCTTAAATATAGAATCGACAGATTATAAGTCTCAAAACATAATTTACCCCAACGTTTATTTCCTATAAAGTTAAGTAATTGATAGATATAAAAATAATGGTTAGCCTATATTTGAGACTGTCCCTTGATTCTCGCAAAGTTGTGATAGCGGTTGATCGCCAAGCTAGGCGATATTGTTTTATTTATGGGAAACCCAATCCTGATTCTGATTGGTTTAAATATTAGTGTTATTTTTTAATGTTCAAGATTACATATAATTTCAGATGTCAGTTAGTTCTATGTTGGATGTCGGCTGGTAAGGTTAATTTCGGATTGGAGCCAAACAAAAATAGTCCATTTCGCCAAGGGGGCATCCTTAAATACATTTTTACCTAAAATAATACAACAGCTAAAAATATATTTAGCTAAGTATAAAGCTAAGTAATTGATTGATATCAAAATAATGTTTATCCTATATTTGAAGGTGCCCCTTGATTCTCGCCAAGTTGTAATCGCCGTTGATCGCCAAGCTGGGCGATATTGTTTTATTTATGGGAACGTCTATAGTTATTTTTTGGAAACCCAATCATGATTCTGATTGGTTCAGATATTAGTTTTATTTTTGAATGTTCAACGGTATATGTAATTTCAGAGGTCAGTTAGTTCTACGTTGGATGTCGGCTGGTAAGATTAATTTCGGATGGGAGCCATACAAAAACCGTCAATTTCGCCAAGGGGGCACCCTCAAATATATTTTTACCCAAAATAATACAACAGATAAAAATATATTTAGCTAAGTATAAAGCTAAGTAATTGATATATATCAAAATAATTTTTAGCCTATATTTGAGGGTGCCTCTTGATTCTCGCCAAGTTGTGATCGCGGTTGATCGCCAAGCTGGGCGATTTTGTTTTATTTATGGTAATATATAATATATTATGGTCTATAGTTATTTTTCTTGAAACCCAATCCTGATTCTGATTGGTTCAGATATTAGTTTTATTTTTGAATGTTCCACGGTATATGTAATTTCAGAGGTCAGTTAGTTCTGCGTTGGATGTCGGCTGGTAAGGTTAATTTCGGATTGGAGCCAAACAAAAATCGTCAATTTTGCCAAGGGGGCATCCTCAAATATATTTTTACCCAAAATAATACAGCATCTTAAAAATATATTTTTAAAAAAGCCTTTCCTAGAATATTAAAATTTATAATCTCTTCCTCAAGCCAGTAAAATCTTACTTTCATAACTTTTCAGTTCAATATGAAAAAACAAAAAAAGAGCATCGTACATTTGCAGGTCTTCATCAAAACAAATAAAGTGCACCACAATCCAAATTCCAGACTTTAGCATATGTCACTTCAGTTCACTAGGCATGAAAAATACTCATTGTAAAAACAAAAATAGTCTTAATTTATATTCAATTGAATGAATTTAACGATCAAAAATTCGTAAGCTTAAATGAAGCAAGTATTCTTCTAAATCAAATTTTGTATTCTTTGTTGCCACTTGAGCTATTGATAATACTATTCACTGTTAGTGATGCTAATTTGCTGTCATAGTTCTTTTAAAAACTATTTTTCTTAATCTGTTTTTAAGGGCTTTTTTAAACTTCATAACAATTACTTCTATATATTTCTTGAAAAAAATTAACTCTAAAAGCCTTTTAATTTGATTAATTTCCAATTTATCAGAACAATTCTTAGTAATTTTGTGTGTATGAATCATCGTTTTCCACGATTTTTGAATTCATAAATGTATAATCTAACAGAATATGAATGCCAATAGCTTTAATTACTGAAGAAAATACTTACAAAAGTAAATAAATTAAGAAATAATTTCGTTAATTACATTCATTAAATCATAATACCATTCCCTGAATTCATGACGTTTTCGAAATTACATGAAAATTCGATACAGAAGCGAATGAAAAAAATAATCAAAATAATTAATGAAGCAGTTTCGTTAAAAAGAAGTAATTTCATATTCCTTTCGTGAAATCAAATTTGATATGAAAGTATGCAGCGCATGTGGGAGTTTAAAATATAATTAAAGGGGAAATTTATTCTGTGATACTTGAGAATTTTGTTTTATTTATTCAACACTAGCATTTAATTGAAATGTATTACAGTTTGAATAATTGCATAACGTGTGTCTTGATATATTTACTTTACCTTTAACATTATTAGATGGAATGCAGATTTAGGACAAATGTGTTAAATATATTTTTTGGTTCTTTATTAAATAAATCATTGGCAAGGAAATTAAACTGAATTTCCTGGTTGTATTTTTAAAATAATTTCCATTATGAGCAATTTTTATGTATATGTTGAAAATTTTGCTACGTATAATTTTTCAAAAATTAAAATTTATGAACACTAATTACATATATTTCTTTAGTATGCATTGAGTTTATAGATATTTAGTCCCTAGCAATAGCGCAAATCTCGCCAAGCAGATTTTATTGTGCAACGAACAATTATTATTGTTTACTGTCAATACTATTGTTACATATTATGAAAAGACATGTCTGATAAGAAATGACCGCGACTCGTTTTGAAAATGTGTCGGTAAATGTTTACCAACGGGGACATTCCGTTTGGCTTTGGTTTTATCATTTTTGGTGACTTTATCTACTGCCCCAAAGAGACGGAAAAGTTTTCCATTACCCTTTTTTATTTCTCTGGCACAATCTCCCCAAGCAGAGTTTATGGGTAACAAACAATCATTATTATTGTTTGATGCAATTACTACTGTTATATACAAGGGTTACTCTGATATTTTTGAGATACGCTCAGACTAGAATTTACAAAATAAAAATAATGGTTTAATTTTAAAATACAAAGTATTTTAATACAGCAGACAATTTTTTACTGACTTACTTCAATTTGTTTACAGTAGAATGAATTTTAAACAGAAGAGAAAATGGAGTTGACGCGAGACATTTTCGCGCTATAATTTTCTACGATTTTAAAGCAGGATTAAGTCAAGAAGAATGCTTTCAACGGTTGCAGTTGGTATTTGGTGATGAATCTCCAGCTCGTGCTAGTGTATTCAGATGTTTAAAGAATTTAGCAAAGGTCGGAATTTTCTTCATGATGAAGAACACACAAGAAGGCCGCCGACGGCAGTCATACCAGATAATGTGTCTACCATACGAAAAATATTAATGGATGATAATAGCTGTACCTATCAAATTATACAGAAGAACTTAACATTGGATCCGCAGCCATACACAAAATTATTAATGAAGAATTACGTATGAAAAAAGTAGTTTGTCTTTGGGTTCCCCATAATCTAATTGAGCACCGAAAAGGGGAGCGTGTCAGAATCAGTAAAGAAACTCTTAAATTGCTACATGATGGTAGCCATCGCATCATTTCTAAAATTGTAACGGGTGATGAAACTTACATATCGTTTTTTGACGTTCCAACTCGTCAAGAAAGTAAAGTATGGGTCTTTGAAGATGATCCCAGGCCGACAGTGGTGAAAAGACAACCCGCACTGAAAAAAGTGATGTATGCCGTTTTCTTCAGAAGTACGGGGTTAGTCAAAGCAAAGACAGTAACAGCAAACTGGCATACCACTAAATGTCTCCACAATTTCTACAATAAGTGAATGTTAGGGGACTAATGCTTCACCATGCCAATGCATCTTCACATACAGCCGGCCGGATTAGCAGTTGAGTTTCTTAAACAACAACAAAAAAAAAATAAATTAAAGTGATAGAACATCCTCCGTATTCACCTGATCTAGCTATGTGTGACTTTTGATTGTTCTTTAATCTAAAAAAGAACTTACGTGGCCGTCGCTTTCATTCGAAAGAAGAGATTGATGTGGCTAGAAATGCATTTTTTCATCTATTCCAAGAAATGAATGGCTTGAGGCATTTAATCTGTGGAAAATTATTCTGCAAAAGTGCATTGATGCTGGAGGAGACTACCTTGAACACACCTAAAGTTTTGTAAGTATAACTTTAAGAACCTAGTTGTATCTCAAAAATTTCAGAATGACTCTCGTATTAGGAAAAGGAAGAGTCTAATAAGAAATTGCCGCTACTCGTTTTGAAAATGTGGTGGTAAAAGTTTACCTGAGGGCATATTCCATTTGGCGACGGTTGTATCAAGACTGACTATAAACAAAAAGTAGTCTTGAAAATTCAGTATCTCCTTTATGGGCTTCTATGGAAGAGATATCTCTTGGTTAAGACTGAAAAGGTGAGGCCATGTTTAAGAATGTATTTTTTATGTGTGATACATTAAACAAAAAACTTAAAACATAAAAATGTATAAAAGAAAACCGAAGAAAAATAGTACCGAATTTGTATTAAAATATTGCTTGGAACACTATATGTTAAAGTACTGTGACATTAAAGGAGGGTTAGGCGGTCTTTATCAAGTTGAGCATTCGTAAATGCCCAAGAATCTTCCTCTCTCTCTTTAACTAAAAAAATAGATAAATAAAAGATTAAAATTAATTAAAATTAATTCTTTTAGGAAATTAAAAAATAATACGTGCTTGCAAAGTAAAATAAGTTTAAAATTTTAAAACTAATAAATGAAGTTTCTGCACCAATACGGTAATAAAAACTTCCTGTCCTCGCGTTCACTCTCTTTGAACCCTTCCTAGTAACTAATAGCAAATACTCTAAGTTACTAGTTTTAATGAAGTTCGTGTATCTAAGAACAATCTTATGGGTTGAGTGAAGAATTGGGTTCTCCCGCCAACTTGGTGATAACGGTTTGAGTACGGTCGACTGACATTTTCCCCTGATCTCACCGTGTACAAAGAATCTGTATCTATCTTATAATTTATATGTTATTTGCACCCAACTCTCCTTGTGTCACTCTTTTACATTAAAAGTGCGAAAGGCTTAAAAGTATTAGATATAACAAACTATCAATGGGTCACTATGGATGATTTTTAATAATTTGGAGCTGTTGCGTTTGTAAACTGTTAAGGGATTAATTGCTCATAAATATAAATGTCCGGTTTTCAAGTCGTTTTCTTTAATTAGGAAAGAGTATATAATTGTATTACGATGGCGCACTGTGCATTAATTAAAGTCACCAGAAAAAGCAAGAAATACAATGCTTGGATGGATTACCTTTCTGTTTTAGTAGATATCGCCAATATTTTCGCCAAATTTTCCAAGGGGAACCTAATTCTTCAGTAGACCCCAATCCTATTTTCTTTCCTACTTTCTGTCTAATGGACAGTTAGCCGATTCCTACTGATAAGCTAACCAACGAGAAAATGCTGAAGCCTGTAGAGGAGGTCTCCCGGATGACGTTGACTCCACACTCATTCTATAGGTAAATCAGGAAAAAGTGTTGTTACCATTTTTAGAGCTTTATCACAAAGTTGGAGGGAGCAACTTGTTCTGATATCAAAGTCAAACTTTTTTTTTTGTCAATGAGAGATGCAGAATATTCCCGCCAGTTGTTTTCTGAGGATTACTTCTCTTGGTGGCCCCTTTTATTAGGTGCTCTTAGGTTTGTGTTATCGTATGTTTGAGTACAATAGACCTCTGGTAATAGTGCCTGCTGTTGGAGAGTTCCCTAGGGCACAACTAAAGATGACTTCATTCATTGAACAACAACAGGGCATTGTAGAGTTGATTCAAATATCGATATTATTGCTTAAAATTTGAAACAATGTGTGCGGTAACCTCTTTCTAAAACAATGAATTTAACAAAGAAGTTGAAACAAGAAACAATGTATTGTTGTTGAGATTGTGATAACAAACGATTAGAAAAGGTGTTCTATTTATTTCTCATTCTTTAATCAAACTTCAAACTTGAAGGTTGCATTAAAGCGATCCTGCTAATTTTAAATCTTTGAGCTATTTTAAAAAACGCTTACGATTAGATTTTAAACAGATAAAAAGACTTTAAAAGTCAAAAATGAACTGCGGCAAATTTAAGTCCTTGTAAGTATTACGGATTTTTTTATAAATTTAAAATTGTTGAATATATATCAAGCTCATGAGTTGCAGTTCAATGATATGATTTATATATATGAGCAAAGAACAAAATGATTAAACGTATTGAGAAATGTTTCGTTAAATATTGCAAATGTTAGAATAGATCGTAAAATACATTCTCCATATATCATTGGCTTATTTTAGCAGCATCCGTTAAATGCATTAAGATTTACTTATATATGTTATACACCTAAATTACGCATAAATAAGTTTTATTTTAAATGTTATTTTATGTGTTTTTTAGTCATGTAGATATAAAATTATTTAAAATCCACAATGAATTGAAGTAAAGATTAATTTTAATTTTAATTTTTAATGATCTTACTGGAGAAAAATTAATTGTATGTTTCCTCTTTGAATAGCTTTGCCTGCTATGATACAAATAAAAGAGAAGAATACGAAAAGAAACGTGATCTTGAAGAACGTGAAAAAATTGATATGTAAGTATTGAGAATATAGGATTAAATACTATCCTTATTGCAATTCATCACTATGCACTTAATATTTCTGTGGTAAATGAAAAGATTCAGTGAATCTTTGTGTAACCATGCAGTTAATGTTAAAAACATTAACCAAGAATTACTATTTAAAATCGAGCCTGCATTTTATAAAATATATATTAAATTTGAATTATTATTCAAAGTTACCGGTTTGACTTAAGAACAGGGACCCTCGCCAACTTGGCGATAAAGCTCTGAGCATAGTAGCCTAACATTTTCTCCTGCTCTTGGCGGTCTGAATAATCTGTATCTATATTTTAAATTATATTATATTTGTATCCAGCTCTCCTTGTGCAATCCTTTTCTTATACATTAAATGCGCGTAATGCTTAAAAAATTAGATATCGTGAACCATTGGCTCATTTTTAAGAATTTGAAGCTGTTGGTTTTGAAAACCGTTGAGGGATTAATTAGCCATATATATAAATGTCTGATTTTTAAGTAGTTTTGGTTAATTAAGTAAAAGTATATAATTCTATTACAATGGCGCATTCTGCATCAATTAAAGTCGCCAAAATAAGCAAGCGATACAATAGATTGAATACCTTTGTGTTATAGTAAACATCGTCAAATTTACCAAGGGGTACCCTACTCTTAAGTATTGCCAAAGTCACCATGAAATATACATATCATATGTAAATATATTATAAAATATTTGAGAAGGATGTTTAATTAATAAAATGCATACATTCATACATATCAGTACATCAATGAGTTTTATTTAAATCAAAATATTTATATTGTATATATGCCTGATTAACCTTCCTTTATTTCACAGGCTTATTGAATACTGCTCTTTCTTTGAACATGACGTAAAAGCTGCCTTTGATGAAATGAATCGTCCACGTCTTGCCATCGATGTTGCTCATGAATGGTTCAGGGAACAGCGAAAACGTGTACTATTCGCTTGGAAATGTCTTCACCAAGAAGAAGTAATTTCGGACAATATACTGCCATACCTGATCCGTATTGATTGCACCGATCTTGGCTTTAGAATTATCTCTCGGAAAGCTAAAGAAGAAGTGTTGGTGTGGCAACTTCTGGCTAATTCTACCACTGTCCAGTTGTTCTCTTACAGGCAGAAGGGGTAAGTAAAATGTTTTTTAGCTTTTGAAACGAAATTCAAAATTAATGAAATCCTATCTAAATGTAACTTGCTTTTTAATATCTTTGAAACACCGATAGTCATATCATATTGTAAAAATATATTTCGAATCTTAAAACATTTTAATTCCAAAAGAAAAATTAAAATTTCTTTTCTTTTCTTTCTGATAAATATTTACCTTATCTTTTCTATTACAGGTTGCCTCTCTGGAAACGAATGAAAAATAATATCTTGTTGTACTTTAAAGCTCGGCACCTCTGCTGTCCTCCTTAGCATCGAACGAATGACTACTTATCCTGATTATGACTTTAATCCCGAATTGGACGAAACGAATACCTAATGGGCCGTAGATCTTTAGCCCTATGTGACATTTCATCTACCTTATTGTGACTTTAACCTCTGATTGTGACTGTAAAACCACCAGACATTGACTTTCCATCTTCCTCCTTTCCTCCATCAACATCAGCCATACCATCAGGCTGGGCCCACCGAGCTACGCTTCCAACACCATCGGGAGCGTAAGGCGGTGGTGCTACAAGGGAGACGATTTTCGTGGCCTACCTCCAAGTGGTGTCTCCCGGGCAACGTCCTCATCACGTCATGGATTGTGGGCGGCTAAAAGGCTACAGTTACATTTCATCTACCTTACTGTGACTGCAAAACCACCAGACATTGACGTTCCATCTTCCTACTTTCCTCCATCAACATCAGCCATACCACCAGGCTGGGCCCACCGAGCTACGCTTCCAACACCATAGGGAGCGTAAGGCGGTGGTGCTACAAGGGAGATGATTTTCGTGGCCTACCTCCAAGTGGTGTCTCCCGGGCAACGTCCTCATCACGTCATGGATTGTGGGCTGCTAAAAGGCTGCGGTTTTATTTTAAAGAAGATTTCTGAAGATATAGCTTATCGAAATAAATAAGGATTCCTTTAACAACATGGACGTATTAACTTTTCTGAAGAGCTGTTCACCAAACCCATTTAAAAACATTTAATTAAAGAACATCTGAATATATTTTTGAAGCTTATATCAAACACTTAAAACTTATCAAAGCAGATATCGTTTGGAGGAAGCCAATTTGAACTATGCACTGAATGTTTTAAAAACTATATTTAACATTATAATCTCTTTATAAATCCTGATTTGCTAAACATTATTTAAATAAAATTTCCTTTAGTTATTCAATTTGGTACTTTTTTATTGTAAAATCTCTAACAGCATTTATAAATACTATTTATAGTAGGCATGCTTCTATGAACAATATTTTTTCATATTTTAATTTTTCCTTTGTCTATTTCTTGATTCGTTTCATGTTTTTTAGAATACTTCTTCCTTCAGAAACTGTAATGTCTAAACAAAACTATGCTTTTAATCATATGTCATTAACTGATATTTTTACTTTAAAGTAGAAAGCCTGTTATAAATTGCTGTATTCGTTTCTAGAATAAAAAAACAAGTATTATACATATATGTATCTATATATTGAGGATATATATATATATATATATATATATATATATATATATATATATATATATATGTATATGTATATATATATACATATATATACATATATATATATATATATATATATATATATATATATATATATACATATATATATATACATATATATATATATATATATATATATATATATATTATATATATATATATATATATATATATATATATATATATATATATATATATATATATATATATATATATATATATATATATATATATATATATATATATATATATTATATATATATATATATATATATATATATATATATGTCAGGTCTAAAAAAGGGGTAGTTGGAAATTACGTGAGTTAAAAGCGATTTTAAATAGATAACTCTTTTATAATAACAAAATAAGTGAAAAAGACCCACGTTCGCGTAAGCTTTCAGGATAATCCGGTCAGGCAGAAGCATTTTGGAAGAATTTGAGGAGATTGCAAACAGATAAGATCAGTCGACGCGTGGACATGGAGCGGTCAACACATTTTCCACGCATAGCTCCGTGTCGATTAATGAAAATGGAGCAAGTTGCTTTCCTTAAGAACGATGAGTTAATAAAACTTATTATTATCAAGAAGACTGTCTTCTATTCGCCTTAACTCTGCACCACGACATATCATACATATATATATATATATATATATATATATATATATATATATATATATATATATACAGGGTGTCTATAAAAGAACTCCGGGGTTTTGAGGCAAAATATTTTAATGAAATAAAAATCATACATACATGTTTTATACATGATAGGCAAGCTTACATTTTCAAGTTTTTTTTAACACTTAGTAAAATTCTATATGAGCCCCGTTAGTGACACGGCAGAAGTCTAAACGGTATTCTACCTCTTCCCATGTCCTGGCGAGCATGTCTGGGGGGACGGTTGCCACACAATTGACTATTCGTTCCCTGAGATGTTGAACATCACGAATTTTTTCTGCATACACAAGATTCTTGATATGCCCCCAGAAGAAAAAATCCAACGGAGCTCTGTCCACTTTCTCTTGAGACACACTCGGCCTACCCGGCGACTTTTGCTTCAAAACATTCCTTGTTTCCTTAAATGCTCTGAACCATTGACGAATGGTTTTGTCAGAAGGCGGGTTAACACCATAGTTACGTCGAAAGTTTCTTTGTACGGTAACTACAGACTTCGTTTCTATGAGCCAAATAACACATTGAGCCTTTTGTTGCGGAGTCGCCATCATTTCAAATTTCGCGACGTCATTTCAAGGTCAACGCCCTGCAGCGCAGCCAATAGTTGATACAAACATTCCCAAATGATATGAGTAAAACTTTTTGAGCTACTCTTTTCAGAAAAATCGACTAAATTTTGCTATCTTTTATAGTTAGTGAGATATGAATTTTTAAAACCCCGGAGTTCTTTTATAGACACCCTGTATATAAATTAATTCCTACTTAGGTCACCAAAGAAAAAGTTTATTTTAGCCACTTTTTATTAAATAATTGCAATTAATAAAAATATGTATATACATATGACAGAATCACTAATTAAAAGGCAAAGTAGAAAGCGAATTTCATTGCAATTTTCCATTTTCCTTTTTATATATGGTGTTGGAATATTATTTTTGCTTATTACTATTTATTCTTTTCCTATTTTTTATGCTTCTAATTTATGAAGCTGATGGTGGTCTCATTCTATCCATCTCTTGTAATGTTTCAATACTGCAAGGAACCTTTACAGTGAGTTTCGAGCAGTCCAGTTCTTCAATTAATAGTGCATCTAATGATTTCACACGACTCAAGGCGACATAATCTTCACCTGCAAATAGTTTTCGTCCTAGATGTATTACTGCATAATCTACAATACTACCTTTCATCTTAAGTACTGTTGATGTCTATGATAGTACTAAAGGTAGCATTCCTCGTCCAGTAGTACCATAGATGCATTTGGCAGGGAATTTTCGAATGTCAATGTTTAAGTTAATGTTTTCGCCAATATTCTACCTTTTGAGGAAGAATTATACTCCCACCTTTTAAAGAGTTAAAAATTAAAGTTTATTAAGTTATCGGATAAAACTAAAAAAAATGTTGGAATATATAGTTCTTAACGAATATATTTTGTTCAAAAAAGACATCTATATCTCATTCAAAACGTCAGTTTAAAAATAAATCAAACTTATTTTTACAGTTATTGCATGTTTCTTGTTCTGAAATTTCGGAAATAACTAAAGTAACATAAAATGTTTATACATAAAATGCATTGATATTGGCTCGATTCTGGGAACACCATTGATACCAAAGTTCGTACAACTGATGGAAATTAATTAATTAAATTTAATATTTGAAACACTAATAACACATTCTAAAAATCAATCATGCGTATTAATGAACAGATCAATTTTAACTTTTGTGATCACTATTCTCGGAATATTTATAAAAATTATTGTGATCTTAAATAGAAAAGACCGGAAAAGAAACTATTTAGCAATACCTTGCTACATTACGTTTTAATTTTTTAAAAAAATTCTGGTCTTTGCATATTATCTAGGAGAAACAAAATAATCGTTTGTCTCAAAAATTTGAATTTCAATAGAAGAGGATTTATTTTGATAATTTTTAAAAATTTTTCTTTTTTCACGGATTCTCCTAACACAATAAATATTCTGTCGGAAAAATTTACTTTCCTAAATTTAATGCAGATATCTTCTTTTTTTAAATTTATAAGAATAAAATTTCGACGGTAATCTTAAATATAGTAAAACAAAATTTGAAATTAATAATAAATTATTTTATAAATTATTAAGAATAAATAATTAATTGACTTAAAACATTATATCTTAATTTTTAAAAATAAAAATACAGTTCTTATCTGCAATTTAGATTCTGATATTTAGAGCATGGTGATATTTCAAATAGCTCCATAAAAAAAAACATAGCCTTCGAAAAAAACTGAAAGCAGATCAATTGCAAATCAATATATTTTCACTGATTATTTTGCATTTTTATAGCTGGGAAACAAAAACAAAAACAAACAAACAAAAAAACCTTGCCAAATCTTGTTTTTTGTTACACTTTTTTGTGTAGTTTTATGATACTTTGGGCAACACGATTCCCAGTATTCATACTTTTCCCGATCCATTTTTAGCTCAAAACACCATACGCCTCTAATATTAGTAGAAGATATGAACGAGTAAGCAGCAAGCTATCGATATATATTGTGACATACTGGAGCAAGGGTAGGCGAGGCCGTTAAGGATACAAGCTGAACATCTATTATCTTGATTAAATGATTTATTCATGGGAATTATTTATATACATCTATATACAGGATTAAGAAAATTCATAGGATGATGAAATCTCGTGCTGAGATAAGCATTAAAAATATAAAACACCTGGGTACAATGAAGCTGGTAGTTCGAACACAGGATACAGTTCGCTAATTAGTTCAGCTTCGGGACTCTGACACTATGATCTAGCGGTCTGATGATCCGAACTATTGTCTGCGACACTGAGGCTCGAAGCACTCATAGTACGTATCTCGCTGGAGTTTGTTGGGTATCAAAGGATGCTAGACGATCCAAAATGAGAGTAAGTGTCACTCTTAGAGACCTACTTCAAAGTACGAAGTAAAAAAAAATATTAAATGTAATGGAAATGAGATCCCGAAGTCGAGAATAGACTTCCTAGCAGAAATCAGATAAGCTGGCGGTCTCTGAAGAAAAGCAAGCTCCAGCAATTCGGAGAGACAAGTAGACTCTTAAGCTCCACAAAAAAAAAAAAAAACCCGCCCCTTTTCCTCTCAGCCAGTCTTCTTATATAGGGGTCCCGATTGCCCCTGGCGTGATTCTTTCCGGAACCTTCCAGATCCAGAGTGACTCAATTTTGAGGTCAAACGATCAGCCAGCCTCAGTTGACCGCGTTTCCAGAAGTGGCCGAAGTTCTACTTTAAGTTAACAGACCAACCATCCTAAATACATTAGTGGCACCATTAACTTGGTCCATATGTGGGGAACAGTGGGCCCAACCGTTACTCGATTTATAATTATTACCAGAGTTTCTTGACGGCAATAGACATCATAAAGACGTAGACACACTAGTTCCGGAGTACTGACAGTTTTTTTTTTATTTACTTCCACTTAGGCGAGTAACTCTGTTTTGTTGACGGAAACTCGGTACACAACGGCTTTGTTGGGACCTCGCATTGTTACCTAACGGTACCAATAGGCGTCCGGTCCGAAGGTTCTTTTAAGGTTGCCTTCCATTCTTCTTTCTTTCGGGTTATGTAACGGAACGTTAAAATATCAACACATGTACATATATCACTGACTTTTGCTTTGAAGCAGTCATTTCTATATCCCGATATTATTCCAATAAAGCAGTGTCAATTGGGAGCAGTGGAATTTTCGGTCTTGACGTGAGTGCTTCGTTATCGAGATATTGTCACCTTCGAAGCTCTGGGCTCTTGCCGGGTACCTTGCTTGGCGGGGTGACCAGTACTCATGATTTGTCCACCATCGCCGGGAGAAGCCTGGAAGGCTTCACGGCCATATGAGCCCGGTGTGGGCTTGATTATCGAGGTATTACTGACTGTTGCGATCAAGTACTCGATACTTTTGATATTCTCGATATTATTGCAATAAACCAGTGCACAGGTGCGGGAACAATCCACTTATCTCCACCAATTGCGAGCAGTGCAATTGTAGAATACGTCTCGATTAGTGTAAACCTCTGGATTTGTATGATTACAAGAGGGCGCTGTCCAATGTAATTTAACCTCCTACGAGGGTTTTTCAGGATTGTTCTTTAGTACTGGAGATGTAGTTCGATTTGGGTAGTTAAATCCGTTACTTTTATAGATATTTTTAATTAAAAACTTAATTTCAACTGCGTATTTTTATTTAGTTAGTGTCAGTGCCCTTTCCGGAACCTTTTGTTATTGTCAGCTTTTTAGCTTTGGCGTTTTCTTCAGCAATTTCCGGTATTGACCATAGTGCTTCGTTATAAAGATAGTATTAGGACATGCTACCGAAGACCTGGAAGAAGATGTGATAATCTTCAAGAAAAAATTTCTGGCTTGTGTTTGTATCAAGCACTCGGGTTAATCGAATCGAACGGACGTCAAACGAATGCAATATCTTGAAAAATGTTACTTTATGAGGAATATTCAGGATGTCTTTTGTCAAACTACGTTATCACACGCGAGGGCAAGAAACGGTATCGCATTAAATATATATTGGCAGAAAAAAATTTTAATATTGTTTTCGCGATACTTAAAGTATATCTATATTTGACGATATATTGATAAACGATCCAGCCCTAATATACGTTTATATTTAATTAATACCTTTTTTACGTTTATATATAACAAGTTATATAAAATATATAAAAGCTTTTATATATAGTTCATTGTATATCACCTATGATATAAATATTAACTCTTCAACTAGTTTTTACATCAGTCGATGTGGAACCACAGAACGGGAAGGTTGATTAAAAAAATCAATTTAGATTTAAAATTGATATTATTAATATATATACTCATATATTATATATATATTTGTTTATTTGTGTATTTATACATTTGTTTATATATTTCAATATAAAATACGAAAAGTTGGTTAAAAAAGTAAATAATTTTCGATCTATTGAGATTTAACTGAATAACCAAATTTAAGCTCAAAACGCCCTCTCCCGGTACAATTCCGCTGCGAAATGTACCCGAACACAATGTGTTAATGAGATCCAATGGATATAATATTAGCAAGAGAATGTACACGAGACATCTTTGGTTTAAATTAGTATTATCTATCGTTTAGGCTGCCAGTGAATATTTCAGCATTTCTGAAGTCACTTTCTAGAAGTGACTGGTTTTGAATGACGGTTTTCATTCTGTTAATTCTGTGAAATTGCCATTCGTCGTCCGAAATCAATTTAGAACTGAGAGACGGATCATAATGAGTTAGTTCTGTCAGGATCAATTAAGTGATAGTTAGTAGAATCCCTGTTCCGGGTGCCGGCCGGCATGTTTTGGCTCTATTTTTCTACAAGTGATCGCCAAATTGTTGCCAAGTGATGTTTACAATTTGTGCTTCGTTTTGTATTAAGTTTATGCCCAATTTCAAAGCATATTTTGAAGAAAAATAAAGGTTTGAAATTTTGTTAAGATGAATACAGATTTAAATTTGAGACACGAAATGGACAAACCTCCAGAGCACGGCCGAAATGGACAAAGACTTGAACGCTAGAAAATCCAAAGTCAGCGGTCTTGGAGTATTGTTAGTTACAGGAACCAGTAAGGGTCAGATATTCAAATCGCGTGTCATTTCCCCCAATACCCTTATCGTGTTGTAAAATAGTAGACCGTAGCACTCCAAAACCAAAACCAAACCAAACCAAACCCCCAATACCCTAAAATAAAAGCTCCCATTAACACCCCCACACTTTGACCGGTGGGTTTCTAAACATATTCAGAAAATTCTAATGTCTGAAGTGTTTTTTGCATTCGATAAACTGAAGATCAACAGTATAGCTTTTAAACGTAATTCTCATGATAAATGTGTTAGAATAGCTCTGTTTACATGTGCCCAAACGCAGCGGAAATGCAGGGTAAATCCATGAGTCGTACTCCCCTTGCACTACTTGCCATTCGATGACCGAATGGTAGAGCGCTATTTTTTTGGTACTGGACTTTGCGGGTTTGAATCCCGATGATAGCATGGATGTCCGAAGCCGTTCAGAATCGGCTTTAAGCAGTAGATCCTGGATCGGTTCCGGTACCTATTGTGTAGTAAACAGTAGACCGTAGCGCTCCAAACCAAACCTTTCAAGACTTATTTCGGCTGGAGAAAAATTGAGGTATAGAAAAGTTATACCTTCCTATCAGAGTAATTTCCGAGTTTGACTTTTTTTTACCGTGATCCTTTGAGTTTGCTGACGATCGATTATAAAACTGCCGACTCCTCTGCTGCAAAATGCATAGTAATAGAAAATGCGTGTACCGAGGTACTTTCTCACGGTGATTTGCAAGTGCATGCATAGCCGTGGGAGGATTTTCCTTGAGGAATTTAGGACCCCAATTATTTACGTCAAGTTTAGGGACCCCTGCAGAGAAGATAGATCACGGAATGGCAGCATAACGATCAAGCTCGCACAGAGCTGTAAGCGTGAGTTATGGGAGAAGGGGCTAAAAAGTAATGTCGGCTTGAACAAAAAGGGGCTACTTTAATGAGCCCACCTGCACTCCCGAAGGGCATTTGATGTGGGAAAATTTCCCGAAGACAAGGGATTGGATAAGAAGAAAAAAGGGGCGTTGGGACCGTGGTGAGGAGTTTGGAAACGTAGTGAGAGCGAAGTAGTTGGAAGAAGTGGGCAGTCGAGAGAAGTGGGACAAGGATCCACCATCACCAACTCGTCCCGTACGCCCATGAGGAAAGCCCCTGCCTGCTCCCCTGTGACTTTAATGGAGGTAATTTATAAAATAATATTTACAGTCATTTGACTTAACCTCTGTTAATAATAATAATTAATTATAAAGAGAAGTGGGATAATTATAGTGTAAATAGAAGATATAAATGATTGATCATTATGATAACCAAGGATCTATTTGTGAATAAATGTATAGAATAAATGTCTGAATCTATATAAAGTATTATATTCATTCTGTGTTTGCCTCTTGTAACGAACACTGGTGTATAGGTTGTATGTACATCACAACAATGCGGTTAAAATTTTTTCAGAAATGCAATTTCAGCTGGTAATGACTGTCTAACATATTGAATCAATTCTTTCATTATCCTCCTGACTATTCTGCTTCTAAATTTTTCATCAAAATTTAATGAATTTTTGTTTTTTTTCTTATAACGGTAAGGTTTGAAACTGTAAAACATTTATTCGTAAATATTCATATTTGTGTAAGTTAGCAGAATGTATTTCCATAGGCAGAATTTCATTAAACTTTTTGCACCGTTCTAAAGTGTTCAAATTAAGATCTGTTCACCACCACATGAACGAACTGTGAAAATGTTTCTTTTAATGCGAAGCCAAAAATACATTTTAAAGCTCTGTCAACATTTCAAAAACATCCGTAAATTGTCGTTTCTTTTTCCTTAGCTCTCTTTAAATTTGTTCTCTTTTTCTTATAACGGTAAGGTTTGAAAATGTAGAGCAATTATTCGTAAATATTCAAACTTGTGAATGGTAACAGAATGTATTTCCTTAAGAAGATTTTCATTAAACTTTTTGCACCGTTCTAAAGTGTTCAAATTAAAACCTATTCACCATCACAATATGAACAAACTGTGAAAATGTTTCTTTTAATGCGAAACCAAAAATACGCTTTAAAACTCTGTCAACATTCCAAAAACCTCCGTAAATTGTCTTTTCTTTTTCCTTAGCTCTGGTTAAATTTGTTCTCTTTTTCTTATAACGGTAAGGTTTGAAACTGTAAAACATTTATTCGTAAATATTCATCCTTATGTAAAATAACAGAATGTATTTCCCTAAGCAGATTTTCATTAAACCTTTTTCACCGAACACTTTAGAACAAGTGTTCAAATTAAAACCTATTCACCATCACAATATGAACAAACTGTGAAAATGTTTCTTTTAGTGGGAAACCAAAAATACGTTTTAAAACTCTGTTAACATTTCAAAAACATCCGTAAATTGTCGTTTCTTTTTCCTTAGCTCTGTTTAAATTTGTTCTCTTTTTCTTATAACGGTAAGATTTTAAACAGTAAAGCATTTATTCGTAAATATTCATCCTTATGTAAAATAGCCGAATGTATTTTCCTAAGCAGATTTTCATTAAACTTTTTTCACCGTTCTAAAGTGTTCAAATTAAAACCTATTCACCATCACAATATGAACAAACTGTGAAAATGTTTCTTTTAATGCGAAACCAAAAATACATTTTAAAACATTGTCAACATTTTAAAAATCTCCATAAATTGTCGTTTCTTTTTCCTTAGCTATGTTTAAATTTGTTCTCTTTTTCTTATAACAGTAAGGTTTGAAACTGTAAAGCATTTATTCCTAAATATTAATATTTGTATAAGATAACAGAATGTATTTCCCTAAGTAGACTTTTTACACTATTCTAAAGTGTTCAAATTAAAACCTGTTCACCACCACATGAAAGAACTCTGAACGAATATGAAGGGACTGTGAAAATGTTTCTTTTAATTCAAAACCAAAAATACATTCTCAAACTCTGTCAACATTTTAAAAACCTCCGTAAATTACCATTTCTTCTTTTCTTAGCTCTGGCTAAATTTGTTCTCTTTTTCTTATAACGGTAAGGTTTGAAACTGTAAAGCATTTATTCGTAAATATTCATACTTGTATAAGATAACAGAATGTATTTCTCTAGGCGACATATATAGCCATCTTTCATATTTCAAGTAAGATTTCGTCTTACAGATTTTTGTGTTTTTCGCCAGCTTGAAACGAATATATTGAGATCTCATTATTTGAGAGAGAAAAATTGCTAGTATCACATAACTTCCATTTCCGGAGAGAAAAAGACGCCTTATTCTTCTTTAGTGTAATTTTTTTCACTTTAAACACTTCATTCTTCATCACTCATAGGAAAACGGCTCGGAAACGAAGGATCTAATATCACAATAAACTTCAAAAATAAAATTTTAAAATGTAAAAACTTTTAGCTGTATTTTAAATATCACAAGCAATGATATAAAAATAACATAAGTCATAAAAAAGAAATTTCGATTAAAATATAAAGCATTTTTCTAAAAAATTGTGAGTAGCTTTTTTTCTGGACTTTCTCGTGTACTTATAGAAGAGAAATGTAACTATTTGCGTTAGACATGCTAATGGTCTTTTACAAAATATATGAACACAGAATAAATATATGTTTTAGCTATTTTATTTTATGAACTTAAATAACACCGGAAACTGATTAGTAACTATTGAATAAAAAGGAAGTAGCTACACAATATCATGTGTAGTACATACGTAAACAGAAAATTATAGCTTATGACAGAAAACTATAGTCAATATATGGCAGCACATGTTTCTTTGTCTCACAGTGTGGCATTTGTTTTGTCTGAGGTGCATGTTCATTCCGTTTTCAAGATTCGTTTCAAAACATCAGCCAGTAAATTAATATTAAACATTTATTCACAACATGATGTAATAATGTTCATTCTAATAATGAATGATGATTCCCTAGCCTAAATTCAGCATTTGACCGTCGAATCCACAATGCCACGTTAACATACCGATCAACAACTAAAAAAAAACAACAAAAAGTACAAATAATTCCTCATCATTTAGGGCAGAAACGCGATGGAATTTTCCCTTTTAGGGATTACTGTGGCCAAGTTGCCACATACGGTATTGGAATTCCTATAATTTGATAAAATACTTTGTGTTTTAAAAAAGTATAAAACCTTTCTTGACAAACATATTAATAGATAATATCCAGAATTTTTAGAGATATTGAAAAAAGTAATGTACTTGAAACATTTTGATGTCACCGGTAACTAAATAATAATAGACTAAAAATTGTTTCAAACAAACAAACAAAAAAAAAATCATGAGATTGTTATTATTATCAAATATTTGCAGTCTAACCCTCCTCTTTTACACAATATCGATTTAAGACATCGAATGAGTGCTGGGATAAGTAAATATTTCAAGCCATTTAAGTTACTGGAATGTTATTGCAAGATAAATGCTATGAGGAGACCTTGTAATAGAAGAGCTGTTGCAATATACGAAAATCCCGTGATGAAATCGCTGTATTATCGGAGATTTGTTGTTGTTTCTCATGCCACTTGAACAAATCAAGCACGATTGAGCCGGAGGCTACTTGTATTAAGGCAAATAGGTGCAACTTTCGTTTTAATGAGTACCATTAAGGTGAAAGAACAATTTTGCTGAAGTAGGTCCTCGTAATTTTGAAGCAGCGGCCAAGCAGACCTGCCACCCCCAGAGGCATTGATTAAGAACTTACAGAACATTGTGACCACGAACCTATTGTACGTGCCCCAGTCACCTTTAACGAACACGGCGGATCTTAGGCCGACTCGGGTTCCGAACCCACAACAATTCAGTTACGAGATCGTTGCCTTTGCCGACTGAGCAATTGCTGTTGAATAATTGCTAGGCACGCTAGAGGGCGCTGACGCCTGCGCCGAGATAGAAAGTGTTACCAAATACACGGATCACATTCCTTGTAATGAGGAATTTGCACATGTGGGGGATTCGAACAACTTAGTGTTTTTCTGATAATTTCAGACTCGTAGATTCCAAAAATGTTCTCAAAAATGTAAAAAACTGGGTCCATCATTTAAAAAATTAATTTTAAAGTTAAGCGAAAATCACGTGACATCAAAACGCTCCGTGATTGGTTGTGATGTCATCGTTCATGCAGACCAATATTTTTGTATTGCTTTTAAGCGCGCACTATTTTCCGATTTTGTTTTTGCAAGTTCCTAAAATTTTCTAGCTATCAAAATTTATTTTTATTTAAACCTGAAGGTTTATTTTATCGATCTAGATAGCTTAGTTATCTCAATTTGTCATAAATGTCTCTTCTACCTGGATTTACCAAAGCACAATCAGACAACCTCCCGAAAATTGACAGCATGTCAATGTTTTCTTTCTTGGCAAAAAACCCGGATTTTATGGGAGCAGAAATACGAGGAATTAAAACCCAAAGGTATGTAAAATCATTTATATTTTTTTCCAATTTTACTTAACATGTATTAATACTTTATTCATGCTAAACACAGCTCTTTTGTTTGTAAACACAAACAAGTCAAATAAATATACATACATACATATATCATATACACACACATTTGTAGTAGCATCGTTTTTTATAAATAGAGACGGATGTAATATTAAAATAAAAATTAGAGGAGGTATTTATTGTGAGACCGGTCTCATTAGCCTTCGTGTTGCAAAAAGTAGACCATAGCACTCCAAAACCAAACCAAAACCAATTCTTAGATATTTTAAATATGATGAAAAGAAATTTAAAATCTTTAAACGGCTTTACTTAATTATTTATACATTTTTAAATAGCAATACAATTTTATTGCCTTTAATATTAATGTCAAATTAAAAAATGTATAAAATTTCTCAAATTAAATTTAATTTTTAAAGTAATATCATTATTAAGTATTTTAAAAATATTATACTTTTTTTTCAAATTAGTCACCAATTTAATCGAAAAATATCACTGTGATTTGATACACAAGAAAGTATGCATCTCTGAAGAAAATATTTATAATACCTTGAAAATACATAACCTTAACCTTCCCCCGAGTTATTTATTAGATAATTATATGCTTTAGATATTTATATGTTTTTCGATATTTATATGCTTTATAAAATATTTATTGTACTTGAACTCTGTGATAATACTCGAAAATTAGCAGTTTTAAAAGTTAAATAGCAGTGGTTAATCAACAATCCTTTTAAAGGTATAGATGTATTTTTATATACTTTAATTGTTCTAAATTAGTAATATTTAAACAAAAGCAAGCATTTACTTACCGATAAATGGTCTTCACAAACCCATAAAGATGATTTATATGATAATTCGGAGTTTAATTTCTCACCCCTTTTCATCCCAGTTGTCCAGATTTTACGTGTATGTGGGTCTTTCGGGACGCTGAAAAATATCTTCTCATTGCAATTAGTTGTTGTATTTTTACAGAGTGGCACAATACAATATTTAGAGTATGATTTTTTAATGCCAGACATAACAAAAAAATTATGCGATACTTTACACAAAAACAAATTTAAAAGTCGCCTTTTAACATGTAAACAGCATAGGCGCTCGGTGTCTACATGAACGATGACGTCACAAACTCGGCGGAGAAAAAGTATCGTTTTTGAGAGACGTTAAAGAGTCCGCTATAAAACCCATTAGAAATCACTCATTAGGCCCCCAAATGAAAGAAAAATAGCTACTGTCCTGCTTACTTTTTTGTCTTCTATCGTTTAAAATCAAAATTAGAAAACGTGAAAATTCCTCATTCGCTAAACATTTAATCATAATTTGGAAATCGTTTTTTTTTTGTATGCTCCGTGGTTTTTTTCCTTCAGTATGTGAATAATTTTAAAGTTTACGAAATCAAGACGTATAAAAGGGGCCACTTTAAGTTCAGTTTTTGCCTTGTTGTTGCCTGGTGATGCCTGTTGCTCGTTGTGTTTTTGCTTCAATATAGTTTTTTCCCCATCAGGCAAATTACATAATATAGTCACTTGCCAGAATGTTGAATTTGCAAAATAGTTTTGTATTATATGCCAATAGTTTTGGATGTTTTGCTTCACTGTTTTTTTTTACATTGTTTTGAGGAAGAAAAAAATAAACTTTGATGTTTTTTTATTTTTGGTGTAACTTCTTTAAAGAAACTCAGTCTTCAGCTAGGCCATGCTACTGTGCTAAACATCAATGGAAACTTGCTGATCGTTACTGACCAAACAGAAAGAGTTGTAAGCATGCTCCTACTTGAGATTGTAAGTTTCTGTTACTTTTTGAAGGCGGCGGCCTAATAATGCTTCTGTTCTTAGTGAATTAAAGTTTTGATTAAAAATGCTGAACCACCATCATTTACTAGTAAACTAGAAAGCCATTTTCTATAACCTCGACCAATCGGAGATTTGACTGTACTAACAGCAAATCTAGAAACAAACAAACAAAAAAAAGATAGCATTTTTAAATAAATGTAGATTTTCTATCAAAAAATTAATGCAATAGTTACAATCTGAATAGAAACTCAAAACCATAGAGTACAGAAGTAGAAATCAGCGTAACATTTTCCTCCTCTTTGTGAAGAGTATATAGTAAAATAAATAAAACTAAACAAATGCAAGAGCATTATTTTCGAATTAGTAATTGAATATTATAATCTTTCATTCTGGAACCTAGTGTTCTGATTGTAACAAATTTTATAGGCGCTTTCAAAGTCTTTCTTTACTCTGTCAACTCTCTTTTAACTTTTAAATTGAGTAATATTTAAATACTACCTCTTTCGTCTTGCAGCCGTTTTGAAATTTGGTATTTGAAATCTTGTGCGAGACAATATTTTTATTCCCCTGGCTGTGTGACACTCCCACGTTCCCGCTTCCCCTTCCGAAACGAAATTCCAGGATTTCATTTCGAATGGCGGACATGTAAGTGCATTTTTATCATAAAGAACAGTTTATTGTATCCTTGCAATGTGAATGGAGGATAATAACTCGGTGTTCTAATAACAATGTATATAGATATTCCAAAAATTTTATATGAAAAGGAAGCATCCTTTAAATCCGACTGTATTAAATTCGATTCTCCGCATTATGTTCTGTATTTTTGTATTGAATTCATATCTCTGTATTATTTCGAAATAAAAGATATCAAAGGATTCCACGTTAGTTCTAAAATATTTCGTATTTTAAAGTATCTAGCAAAATAAGTGGGTAAAATCTTGACAGATGAAAGATGTATATTTTATATTAATGTACAATAGTTCACCAGGTAATACTCTAGTTTTTATGTAATCTCAAGGTTTGAAAATATATTTCGCATTTATAAAATTAATTTAAAATGTTTAAATTTTAATTAAATGGGCTTATTTTAATTTTGCGTTTGCAAGTATTTCTTAAATAACAGTTTA
Organism: Pardosa pseudoannulata; assembly: GCA_032207245.1. Lineage (NCBI taxonomy): Eukaryota > Metazoa > Arthropoda > Arachnida > Araneae > Lycosidae > Pardosa > Pardosa pseudoannulata. The sequence continues at coordinate 53,537,715 of CM063511.1, read as the reverse complement.
AAAAAACCCAGTTATATCCGAGTGGTTAAAATTTTGTTATTCAGTATTATATATCTGCTTAGTAATGACTTCTGATCTCGGCTGAACTGTATGGAGTATTCAGTTTTCATAAAAGACTTAATTATTTTAATTTTAATTAAGTAATTCATAATAGTTGTTATATTTATTCTTTACTGTCCGTGGTTTCTGTTCTAATTATTTGTATTTCAACAGATGGCATCACCCTGCAACGGTTTTTTTTGTTATGTTTTTTAGTATTCAAGACCAGTATAGGATGGCTGTTAGTTTGGTATTCGGTGTGTGTTTAATTCTATTTATTTAATCTGTATTTTATTCATATTCATCTGGAAAATATGTCTTTAAAACCTAACATAATTCCTATTAATTTTGTGTACTGTGAATTCAGCTTGATGTGTTGCATAATTAAAGAGAAAGTTGTGTTCGACAATAGAGTTCTGTTTTCATCCATAATTTCTGTTTCTACAGATCCTTCATAGCAAATCACAAGGATAAAAAGAATATAAGCAATTACCTTATTCAATAATTGATTTCATTACTGCTGAACCTTCATATTAATTAATTGAATTAAAAGAAAACCAAAATTCAAGATTCATGGTTATTCAAAGTAAAATTCTTTCTATTCATTACATGGGGTAATAAATGCAATTGCTACGTAGAATAAAAAAAGGGAAAATCTGTAAATGAACTGAATTGCGGTTTAGCAGCAACAGTAGTTTTCAACATTTCAGATAGTTTCCATACTTTGCAACTGAAATGCGAATTCTTTATCTCTATAAGTTAAGAATAAAAGTTTTCTGAAAGGGTTCAACACAGAATCGCTATAGTGGCATACTAGGGCAATTTTCTGGCAGTCTAGAGTTGCTTATGATCTTAAGTGTCCTTGGAGAAATAAAAGAGTATATTAAAATAATTTTCAGCTGGTGTAAAAATATACATTCTCGTGGAAAGCAATCCATATATAATTAATTTAAAGGTTCACATTAAATGTATCCATCTTGTTGCTGTGGAATATCCGAAGTGTGACAGAAGAAACAGGGATGGAGTTGGAAATAAAGCTAGATTATCGTAAAGAAGTATTTTACTGTTTCTTTTTCTTCATTGACACGACAGCCTACAATGGGCCCTAGCCTTCCCAAAAAGTTTTCTGTAGGCATGCTTCTCTCACAAGTGACTGACCTCCATTTTTACACTTTTCGATCTTTCTCTAGACAGTTGGTCCATCTAAAGCGGAATCTTCCTCTTTATCTTTTTCTTATGGACTTTTCGAGAAAGATTTTTTTTACTGAGGGAATTTTCTTGCAATCTGTCCGAATGTCCAACCTAATTAATTTATTGAGTTTTAATGAAAGGGTACTGTGATTTAACATCAGGTTCTGTATACATTTTGTACAGCTTAGAGCACCGTTAACCTAAGTCCCTCCAAAGATTCTTCATAGGGTTTTTTTTTGAATATCCTTGAATAAATTATGCACACTGGATTAATAAACACAAAGGGATATTTGATATTTTCGACGGATTCATAGTTTATGCATTCGTGGCAATAGCTCGATTAAATTGGCTTACATCATTCCGAAATTAAGTGAAACTGATAAGTTACTCAAGCTCAAAATTAACAAGCACACGACATCGAACTACTCTTTATTACAACAACACAGACACAAGCTCTTTTCTCCCAGAAGGGCTTGGCAAGTGCATCGCAATTACAACACAAGGTGGCGCTTTATACATAAAATGACGCCTTGCTTATCTAGGCTTGAACAATCCCCAAGGCCTCGTACTCACCAAAAACGAGTGTCCATGTCTCCAGTGCACTCTTTAAAACAAAAACATCTGAGAGCTTTATAAAGAAGTATTTTTCTTGTAGACTGAAGGGTCACCAAGTGAATTTTACAATTCCCCTTGATTTTTGTGAAAACAGACAATACCTTGGTCCTATAAAGAGAGTTTAAATTCCAAGTTCCAATTCTGAAGTTCTTTATCTTGTTTCCAGGCCGTATCCAAGTAGGCAGTCCTTTGGATAATGCTCTCCTTGATTTCACATCTGCGACTTTTTATACAGGTTGAGGTAATTGGCTTAACCCCTAACAGGACAATCCATTGAAATATTCCCCAGGGCAGGGTGCCAAGGGCTATATATTCCGTCTTATTATTTCTTATGGGTATAAATGACCTTAAGCCTATAACACTTTCTTTTTGTCTCGATATTTTGTAACTAAAATAATAAAAGTTTAAAAGCTTAAAACATCTGTAATGTACAATAAATCATTTTAAAAATAAAACTATGTATTACTCGCCTTCCCTTGCTTATTTTTTTTAAAGTTGTCTTCAGCCATAACAATAGCAATTACGTTCGAAATAAAATAAGATAGCTATCCATAGTTCAACGAGGTTTCAGTTCAGACTATTGTTGAAAACCTTGTGTTTTTGTCAATTTAAATTCTGAATGTTATCAGGCACTTTGCTCAGTACTTCGTTTTTTAAGCACGTTTATTCAAAAGAATTTATAAGCATTAATGTATTTTAAAAATATTTTGACATGTTAAGTACAGTTAGGTACTTATAATTATTGTTTAGTGGGAGTATATACAATATCAAATTAGTGGATTTATGCTTTTTTTCTCCTTGCTTGCTTTAAATTTTTTAATATAAAATTTTCAACTTGTTTCAAGTAAGATTTCACACCATAAATGTAATTTATAATTCAGAATATTTATGTTTCCAAAATAAATTAAACTGCATTCTTTCAGAAGTTTTGCAGATTTCTAAGAACAATTTAAATGAAAGTAACAAACGCTGAAACAAAAAAATGTTTCATCTAAAAAGCAGAGAAATTCGAAACCCCGTTTGCGGCAGAAAATGCAAGGTGAAATATTTCTATTAAAATAACCTTAAAAATGTTTTTGAAGCATTCTGCGAATTCTTTCCATCCTTTTTTTTTTATTGAAATAGTTTTTAAGTCTTTTCCGCTATTTTATAAGCACTGCTTGAAAATAGTGTTAAATGTACTTAATAAAAAACTTTATTTATAAAGAAGCATATTCCTTTCATGTTTCATTTCTATATGTAGAAACATCTTAGGGGTATTTTTACTGATGTGGATTTGGTTTTGGTTTGGTTTGGAGCGCTACGGTCTACTGTTTTGCACACGAGGGCTAATGAGACCGGGACCTACTGCTTAAAGCCGATTACGAACATCCATGCCATAGTGGGATTCGAACCCACGAACTCCGGTACCAACGATTATCTCCCTAACCAATCGGCCAGCATTCGGTTTACTGATATGGAATACGCCATCGACGTGATGAAACTACTACAATTATTCTCTGAAGTTGACAAGGATACCCACCAGCATTATTTCACAATATAATACTCAGTAATTTGAGATATGGACTAATAAGCAAATAGTTAAATTACAAAATTATTTAATATAACGCAGCATGAAAATTAATTTCGATCTCCTTAATAGATCTTTAGTCAATCATACTTATCTAAAATACAGTAGGTTCCGGTTTCATTAGCCCTAGTGTAGCAAAAAAATGACCTTAACACTCCAACCAAACCAAACCTTTCTAAAATTCCCTGTGTGATGGGAATTTTAGAAAGGTTAGAAAGGATGACGATTCGGCGGTGCCGTACCGTAGTCTGTTGGATCGAATGTCTCTCTTGATATGGATGTTCATAGCCATTCAGAACTGGCTTTAAGCATTTGGTCATATTCTAATTAGCCGAATGACTGCCGAATGGAAAAGCGCTTCCTTTCGGTACCGAAGTTAGAGGGTTCGAATCCCCATGTTGTCATTAACATTCATAGCTGTTCGGAATTGACTTTAAGCATTAGGTCCCGTATCACTAGACCTCGTGTAGCAAAAACAGTTTATCATAGCGTTCCGAACCAAACCAAATCATAATCTAATTAGGAACGATTCCAGAGTTCGTGAGTTCGAATCCCGCTGCTGCTCTGGTTATCCGTAGCTTTTCGAAATTGGCTTTGTGCAGTAGGTCCCAATTTTATTATCCCTCGTGTACCAAAGAGTAGACCGTAGAGCTCCAAGTTGAATCAGTTTAATTAGCCGTAGTGTAGCAGAGAATGAACCGAATACTCCAAATCAAAACCGATTCTAGACTTCGTGGGTTCGAATCTCACTTCTGGCATAGATTTCGTAGGCATTCGGAAGCAGCAAGCAGTAGGTACCGGTTGGCCTTCGTTCAGCAAAAAAGTAGAACTTGGCTAAAAACCAAACAATAACTTTTTTTAACCATTTATAAATGAAGAGAACTCACATTCATTTGGTCAATTTCAAATCCATACTCAAAACAAGTGCTTTTAGGTTCAGAGTAAACACACAAAAATTGCATAGTGATTTCAATATTTTTGTAATGGTATATTCAATTTAGAAGTAATTAATTTAAATTATAACTTAAACATATTTAATTTAAGTGTAAATAATTAACTGAAAAATACTCAAAACAAGTGCTTTTAGGTTAAGAATAAACACACAAAAATTGCATAGTAATTTCAATATTTTTGTAATGGTAATTCAATTTAGAAGTAATTAATTTAAATTATAACTTAAACATATTTAATTTAAGTGTAAATAATTAACTGAAAAATACTCAAAACAAGTGCTTTTAGGTTAAGAATAAACACACAAAAACTGCGTAGTGATTTCAATATTTTTGTAATGGTATATTCAATTTAGAAGTGATTAATTTAAATTATAACTTAAACATATTTAATTTAAGTGTAAATAATTAACTGAAAAATACTCAAAACAAGTGCTTTTAGGTTAAGAATAAACACACAAAAATTACATAGTGATTTCAATATTTTTGTAATGGTATATTCAATTTAGAGTTAAATAATTTAAATTATAACTTAAACATATTTAATTTAAGTGTAAATAATTAACTGAAAAATACTCAAAACAAGTGCTGTTAGGTTAAGAATAAACACACAAAAATTACATAGTGATTTCAATATTTTTGTAATGGTATATTCAATTTAGAGTTAAATAATTTAAATTATAACTTAAACATATTTAATTTAAGTGTAAATAATTAACTGAAAAATACTCAAAACAAGTGCTTTTAGGTTAAGAATAAACACACAAAAATTACGTAGTGATTTCAATATTTTTGTAATGGTATATTCAATTTTGAGTTAGATAATTTAAATTATAACTTAAACATATTTAATTTAAGTGTAAATAATTAACTGAAAAATACTCAAAACAAGTGCTTTTAGGTTAAGAATAAACACACAAAAATTGCATAGTGATTTCAATATTTTTGTAATGGTATATTCAATTTAGAAGTAATTAATTTAAATTATAACTTAAACATATTTAATTTAAGCACAAATAATTAACTGAAAAATACTCAAAACAAGTTCTTTTAGGTTAAGAATAAACACACAAAAATTGCATAGTGATTTCAATATTTTTGTAATGGTATATTCAATTTAGGAGTAACTAATTTTAATTATAACTTAAATATATTTAATTTAAGTGTAAATAATTAAAAAGTGATTCAGTAAATTTTTGCAAAAATTTTACCTTTTGTCTTTGGCAACATTAATTATTCTTTAGATTTGAAAAACCAAACTAGAATTGTGTTGAAAATAAATGTGTTGTATGTAATTTTATGGTTGTATTCTTATTTTATTCAAGCATCGTAGAAATTAATTATTTTTTAATTGCATCTTTCATTACTGTTACGACTGGGAAACTACATTTCTACTTAAAATGTAATTTGCACATTTTGAAGAGGAAGATAATTTCGTGACTGTCTCTTGACAAATTTTTACACATGATTTTAAAATTTTTAACTGTTTCTAGATCGTGTTTTTTTTCTGTTGAATGAACTCCATTTGGATGTTAACATTCGCTACTGCAAAATTGCCCCATTTCATCTATTTCGCTAGTTGACGTGCGTTTCTCTATTTCTAGGAAATCTCCTGTTAATTTCAACCCAAATGGAGAACATATAATCGAAGAGTCAGCTGCTAATTTAAGTGTCTGGATAAAGGGATTATTAACAACCTCTCTTCGATCTAGTCGTTCCCCTATTATTTTGGGATACCTAGAACACAGATTATTTGCATTAATTTGTCCTTCATACATGATAAAATCCTATAGGCATTACACATGATATAATATCTTTAGAACTCTCGCATAGTTTAAAAAGGATTAAACATAGAAAATTGATATTTCGTTCTCAGGACTTATAACGTCAAGCTGTGTATATCTTTTATAATAGCAATGTGAACTCTATACAATGAAAAATTTCTATATAACTCTATTAACACTCCAGGGCTCAACTCAAAAGCTATTAACCATAAAATGTAGAAATATTTTATTAATTTAATATATATTAATTTTTAAGTCAAGTTGATAAAGAAATATAATATAAAAACGATGAAGTCATATGGTGTCACATCAAATTGTTTCTTAGGTAAAGACACGGCAAGTTTTTAACAGTTATCTAAAATTTTTCTAGAAAATATGCTATTGAAACAAACTTTAAGATGATAAAAATTTATCTTTACCTATCTTACCTACTAATTTCTGATATTTTCCTTTGAAATATTTAGGACTGTTGTAATATCTGGTTTTGTCCTTTTCTTTTGATTGTAATTTATACTCTTTACAACGAAAAAAAATTAATTAATATACAATAGTTTTTAAATCAAGTTAACAAATAAATATAATATAAAAACAAAGAAGTCATATGGTGTCCATATCAGATTTTTCTTAGTTACAGACAAGGCAAGTATTTATTTTAACAGCTATCTAAATATTTTCTAGAAAATATGCTACTAAAACAAATTTTATGTTGATAAAAATTTATCTTTTACATATTTTACATACTCATTTCAGATATTTTTCTTTTGAAATATTTAGGACTGTTGTAACATCTACTTTTGCCCTCCTATTTTTATTGTACTTTATACTCTTGATAACGAAAAAAACTAATTTAATATACATTAATTTTTAAACCAAGGTAAGAAAGGAATATAATATACAAACGATGAAGTCATATGATGTCTACATCAGAATTTTTCTTAGGTACAGACACGTCAAGTTTATATTTTACCAGGTATCTAAATATTTTCAAGAAAATATGCTATTAAAACAAATTTTTTGATGATAAAATTTTATCCTTTACATATCTTTCCTACTCCTTTTGGGTATTTTTCATTTAACATATTTAGGACTGTTTTAATATCTTTTACATATCTTACCTACTCATTTCAGATATTTTTCTTTTGAAATATTTAGGACTGTTGTAATATCTGGTTTTGCCCTACTCTTTTGATTGTAATTTATACTCATGATAACGAAAAAAATTAATTTAACTTACACTCATTTTTAAATCAAGTTAAAAAGAATTATAATATAAAAACGATGATGTCATATGGTGTCTATATCATATTTCTTCTTAGATACAGAACACTGAAAGTTTTTATTTTACCAGCTATCTACATATTTACTAGAAAATATGCTACTAAAACAAACTTTATGATGATAAAAATTTATATTTTAATATCTTACCTACTCATTTCGGATATTTGTCTTTGAAATATTTAGGACTGTTGTAATATCTAGTTTTGCCCTTCTCTTTTAATTGTAATTTATACTCTTGATAACGAAAAAAAATAATTTAACGTACATTAATTTTTAAATCAAGTTAACAAAAAATATATAAAAACGATGTAGTCATAGGGTGTATATATCAGATATTTTCTTAGGTACAGACACGGCAAGTTTTTATTTTACCAGTTATGTAATATTTTCTAGAAAATATGCTATTGAAACAAACTTGATGATGATAAAAATTTATCTTTTACATATCTTACCTACTCATTTCGGATATTTGTCTTTAAAATATTTAGGACTGTTGTAATATCTGGTTTTGCACTCCTCTTTTGATTTTAATTTATACTCTTGAAAAAAAATAATATACATTAATTTTTAAATCAAGCTAGCAAAGAAATATAATATAGAAACGATGAAGTCATATGGTGTCCACATCAGCTATTTTCTTACGTATACACGCGGTAAGTATTTATTTTAATAGCTATCTAAATATTTCCTAGAAAATATGCTACTAAAACAAACTTTATGATGATAAAAATTTATCTTTTACATATCTTACCTACTCATTTCAGATATTTTTCTTTTGAAATATCGAGGACTGTTGTAATATCTGGTTTTGCCCTATATTTTTATTGTACTTTATACTCTTGATAACGAAAAAAATTAATTTAATATAGATTAAGTTTTAAATCAAGTTAACAAAGAAATATAATATACAAACGATGAAGTCATATGGCGTCCACATCAGATTTTTTTAGGTACAGACACGGCAAGATTTTATTTTAACAGCTATGTAATATTTTCTAGAAAATATGTCATTAAAGCAAATTTTATGAGGATAAAAATTTATATTTTAATATCTTACCTACTCATTTTGGATATTTTTGTTTTCAAATATTTAGGACTGTTGTAATATCTAGTTTTGCCCTTCTCTTTTAATTGTAATTTATACTCTTGATAACGAAAAAAAATAATTTAACGTACATTAATTTTTAAATCAAGTTAACAAAGAAATATAATATACAAACGATGAAGTCATATCATGTCCACATCAGATTTTTTCTTAGGTACAGACACGGCAAGTTTTTATTTTAACAGCTATCTAAACATTTACTAGAAAATATGCTACTAAAACAAACTTTATGATGATAAAATTTTATCTTTTACATATCTTTCCTACTCAATTCGGATATTTTTCATTTAACATATTTAGGACTGTTGTAATATCTAGTTTTTGCCTCCTCTTTTGATTGTAATTTATTCTCTTGATAACGAAAAAAAATAATTTAACGTACACTAATTTTTAAATCAAATGAACAAAGAAATATAATATAACGAGGAATTCACATGGTTTTCACATCAGATTTCTTCTTAGGTATAGACAAGGCAAATTTTTTGTTTTACCACCTATCTAAAGATTTTTAGAAAATACGCTACTAAAACAAACTTTATAATGATAAAAATTTATATTTTACATAACTTACCTACTCATTTCGGATATTTTTCTTTTGAAATATTTTGGACTGCTGTAATATCTAGTTTTTCTCTTATCTTTTGATTGTAATTGTATATTCTTTATAATGAAAAAAATTAATTTAACGAACATTAATTTTTAAATCAAGTTAACAAAGAAATATAATGTATAAACGAGGAAGTGATATGGTGTCCTAATCAGATTTCTTTTTAAGTATACACACGGGAAGTTTTTATTTTGACAGCCATCTAAAAACTTTCTAGAAAATATGCGTTTAAAATAAATTTTATAATGATAAAAATATATATTTTACATATCTTACCTACTCATTTCAGGTATTTTTCTTTTGACATAAAACGCAGAAATAACCCAAATCTCGTAAGAATGTATTTTATCAGATGTATATTATCAAGCATATTTTTTTTTTATAAAATAACCAGGTTCATTGATCTCTTTCTTCAAATTTCTGCAGATATTATGAAAGTATCTATGCAATGTATTTGTTTGACATGTCTGGAACTCCTACGCTGAATTTTTTCCAGCTTTCTAATAGAAGTTGTATATTTTGCATTTCGTGGGTGTTTGCAAAATATACTATCCCAGTGAAAGCGATTTTGTGTGTTTCGCAATGCCTTATAGGGAATAAGAATAAATACTTTGTTACCTGGAAGTAGTACTGGATGTTTCATCGATATATCGCGATATATCGATATAATGTTTTGCTTTCTGATTTGTGATTTTCAAATTTTCAGTTCGGTGATTATCTTGATGTGGAACGAATACTGCTATAGCTAAATGTATTTAAGTTCACTACTTCACGGACTAAAAAATATTTAGGTTTAAGTTATAGATCTATGAAAATTAAGAAGTTTCATCGTTTGTGTGTTTGTTTTTTATTCATAACCACACGATTTGACTAAATGAATTCAACGTGATTCTAAATTGCATCCACAGTGTTCCCAGGTACTTTCCCACGGTCATCTGCACGTTCATGCACAGCTGTGGGAGGATGTTCCTAGAGGAATTTAGGACTCCGATTGCTCATGTCAAGTTTAGGGACCCCCGCAGAGAAGGTATAGATCACGGAATGGCAGCGTAACGGTCAAGTTCGCACAGAGCTGTAACCGTGAGTTATGGGAGCAGGGGCTAAAAAGTAATGTCAGCTTGCACAAAATGGGCTACTTTAATGAGCTCGCATAGAGATGTGGGAAAATTTCCCGAAAGCAAGTGATTGGCAAGGAAGGAAAAAGGGACGTTGGAACCGAGGTGAGGAGTTGGGAAACGAAGTTAAGGAGAGGAGTTGAAGTTGGGATTCAAGAGAAGTGGGACAAGCATCCACTAGCACCAGCTCGTCCCGTGCTCCCGGACCGACACCACGGGAGGAAAATCCCTGCCTGATCATTTGGACCCACTGAAGATCGACACCGCCCCGCTCACCATCACCAACGCGTCCCGTGCGCCCTGACCGACACCGCGTGAGGAAAGCCCCTGCCTGCTCCCCTGTGCCTGTAATGTAGGTAAAGATAAAATAATATTTACAGTCACTTAATTTAGGCCTTTGAAAATAATATAATCTGGTGATTAGTAATAGTTCATTATACAGAGAATTGTAGTAATCATTCTGTAAATATAAGACATAAATAATTGATGATTAGGATATATGATAACCAAGGACTAATTTGTAAATGAATGTACATAATAAATATCTGAATCTCAGTATAAAGTGTTATATTTTTACTGTGTTTCCCCCTTGTAACCGAACACTGGTGTAGAGGTTGTAAGTACATTACAACACACAGTATCGGGAGACTTTAGAGGAGTTTGAAGATAAACAAATTATTCAGCTTGTACCAGATAATTCTCAGTCAAAAAACAAACCATTTTTTAACTGCCTCATTCGGTGCTTTACAATTATGGAAAATTAAAAATTTTACTAATCCCGTCATATGACGGGCTATATGCTACTATTGAAATATGCATAATATTCAGAATGTCTTCTGGCGATCCGCGATATCGGGCGCGGAGGAAGAACTATGGCTGACGAGTGATATATCAGAAGAGCAGAATTTTGATATTGTTTTCGCGATACATAAAGTACATCAATATTTGACAATATTTTGACAAACAATCCAGCCCTACTGTCGAAAATTACGCTCGGATGAAATTGGATATACTGAGGAGGGTAGAAAGCCCTATCCCAGGGAATCGAAACTTATAACGACTAGGAGTGGGGAGGATTCCCGTTATAACAACGGAGGAGTGAAGAGCCTTTTAGTGTAAGATTGGCTAATTATTGTTATTATTAATTAGCTGTTATTATTATTAACTAGCTATTATTATTATTAACTAGAATATAGCCCGTCATATGACGGGCTATATTCTATCCCAGGGAATCGAAACTTATAACGACTAGGAGTGGGGAGGATTCCCGTTATAACAATGGAGGAGTGAAGAGCCTTTTAGAGTAAGATTGGTTAATTATTGTTATTATTAATTAGCTGTTATTATTAACAAGCTGTTATTATTATTAACTAGCTGTTATTATTATTAACTAGAATATAGCTCGTCATATGACGGGCTATATTCTATCCCAGGGAATCGAAACTTATAACGACTAGGAGTGGGGAGGATTCCCGTTATAACAATGGAGGAGTGAAGAGCCTTTTAGTGTAAGATTGGCTAATTATTGTTATTATTAATTAGCTGTTATTATTATTAACTAGCTGTTATTATTATTAACTAGAATATAGCCCGTCATATGACGGGCTATATTCTATCCCAGGGAATCGAAACTTATAACGACTAGGAGTGGGGAGGATTCCCGTTATAACAATGGAGGAGTGAAGAGCCTTTTAGTGTAAGATTGGCTAATTATTGTTATTATTAATTAGCTGTTATTATTATTAACTAGCTGTTATTATTATTAACTAGAATATAGCCCGTCATATGACGGGCTATATTCTATCCCAGGGAATCGAAACTTATAACGACTAGGAGTGGGGAGGATTCCCGTTATAACAATGGAGGAGTGAAGAGCCTTTTAGTGTAAGATTGGCTAATTATTGTTATTATTAATTAGCTGTTATTATTATTAACTAGCTGTTATTATTATTAACTAGAATATAGCCCGTCATATGACGGGATCAGAAAAAAAATTTGAATTTACCAGAATTGTAAAGTATTTTATGAGGCAAATAAAAATATGGTTTGTTTTTTGGCTGAGAATTATCTGGTACACGCTCAATAATTTGTTTATCTTTATACTTCTTTGAAGTCTCCCGATACTGTAGATGAAGTTTAGAATCACGTTGAATTCATTTACAAAGATAATTCAAAGTTTTCTTCGCTACTTCGAAATTATCGTTAAGTTGTTCCCAATTTTTCTTGCCACAGTAATTAATCGAAGTAAAGGAACGAAACTATTATTTACACAACACCCTGGAGGTAGATAGAATTTGTTGTTAATACCGGTGATAAAATTTTCATTGTAGCAAAAAATAATCGATGATTAAATTTAAAATTATCACTTATGTACCTAATCTATTATTTAATCCAAATATAAAAGAAACTTATTTACGTAATATCTAACTTCAGTGATAAAACTTATGAAAATAATGTAGACGATATTTAAATAATTTAGAATAAGAAATGATTAAATGAGATAATTAAAGGAATGACGTCATAATGCTAGAAATTTTTTTTTTACTTTTACCTATTTATTATGTGATAAATTGATAAATTTAATCGCCTGCTTTTAACCGGGTAAAGTACGGATTGAAATAATGGCATTAAATGCTAGAAAAGGGGGAAAGGGGTTTATTTCGAAAGTTTCTAACCGTAACTCATTAAGAATCCAATATGGATGCCGGTGTCCATTCCAGGTTCAACCGCTTCATAAATTTCGTGGACAGACGGACAGATAACTTAGGCTATTATTATATAGAGGATGTTTAATCTTCATGTGTGCTCAATTTGTAAGTAATAAACGTGTTGTGCAATGTTAATCTTTGCTGAACCCACAGTGTCTGTAGTAGGTGAGCAAGTGTGTAAGGCTCGGCAAAAAGTCAATGAAGAAGACGTTTGATTCGTCGTTATTAGAAACACTTTAACCCTTTCTAGGCGGCTCGAGCCTCAAACTCCTAATCCTCCGATTATGATATTGATGTCTTTGCTTAATGAGCTATTTCTGCTCTAAAAAAATTTACTGATGTTTCAGTTGCTTTAGTAAATTTAATATGATTCGTTGCTTGCTATAACCTAAAACTGGAAGAATTATGAATGAAACATTTTGAAGTAATTCAGAAAGTGAGATGGTAAGGAATTTGGACTACACGACCTATGTTTCGCAGATGTACACTCTTCATTATATCTGCAACATCTACCCCTTTGACCCCTTTCCACTCTCCGTTCCTTTAGGAAAATCGGAGCCGGCCGGATAAAGGGGGCTGATAAGGTTTATCGGAGATGTCGCTTATTTATTTATTTATTTATTTATTTTTTGCAGGCCGGCAGCGCATCTGAACGGAGGATTTCCCATTTCGGAAGGGATCAAGTTTCCAGAAGCTGACCCCCCCCCTCCCAAGGAGGGAGAGAAAATTTGCGGAGGTTGAGTTCGAGGATTCGACATAGAGCGTGCGACCTAGGAGATCTCTCTGCTTATAGTGAGAGAATTTTATTTTGGTTATGGAAAGCCCTGCCATTTGATTTTGTTAAGACAGGATCCGAGACTCAGAAATATGTTATTTTTTTATACTTTAACCCCTTGACATACAATGACGGCTCTGACTCGTAGCGCATTTCATGTGCCGTTGTAGACTTTGACGATTCTCGCTCGTCGAGCACTATCTTCGGCGAACGCCGGGCGGTAAATTATTAGATTCTTTCAGTGTTTCGGTAGTGCATCGATAGTATTTTGTTCAGATTCTTACAGGCGCATCCCCTATCTCCTTCTACCCAACAGCACCGATAATAAAATAGGATCAACAAGCAAATAAACGAAAAGTATCTCAATGAGTGCGGTATTAAGTATAGCAGTGGTCTTGCCCCTCGAACATCACAGTACATATTTGAGTAAGGTAATTCCTAAGATGACCCAGGCTTTTCGCCCATACAGCAGCTATTACTGAAGACCAGTCGCCACGACCGCAACCACAACAGCTATAAACCTGCAGCTGACCTACGAGAGGTCCGTCATTGCTCGAGAATTAATGTGGTCAACCCCAGTATGGAACAAGCACTACATAGGCAAGTTCGAGATTACCGGGGAAGAAACTAGAAAAAGATTACTCAGGTGAACCCCGGGCTCGTGACACCCGTATATAACTAAAGGATTCATACCCCTGAGGTTGTTTCTCATTTAGCACAACCCAGAGTACACTTACGGATTGCAGTTCGCGGCCGCGGACGCGAGAGACGTTGTCCCCCAATACATATTTGAGTAAAGTAAAATTCAGAAGTAGTCCCTCCAAATGTCTGGGTTGGATGCATTATATGACCGTGACGATGAAAGTACATTAGGCTATTCTGCTGATGATAAAGCAGTTGAAAAGAGTCATCAAAGTGTTTATAATGTGGAATATTTAAGTGATTCTTCAAATTCGAGTGAAGCTACCTCTGTTCGATAACGGATACGCAAACTTTCAAGACCCATTTCCAGCAGTGAAGATTCTGAGCTTGTCCATGACTGATCACTGGTGCGCCAGGCAAGCCAAATTAAATGGTCTCCCATGGAAGCGCCGATGCACATTTTATTTGGATGTCAAGGGGTTAATTTTCATCAATCTTGTAAATAAATTTGTGTTGTCCTAAGCTTTTGGAGGAATTATTTGGTTATGCATCCCAGTGTAACGTCACAGCTCTAATATAGGTAACTTTGGTAGCGTTATGGACGAGCAGGGTTCTTCAAAGGCCTCATGAGGATGACACATCGAACACAAGCGAGATGGAGAAGAAAGAAGGATTTATTGTGATGTATACAAATATTTACATCATTTACATTTTCGGCTCGTCTCATGCATCCTCGCCCGACGGTCAACAAGTCTCAGCGTCTTCTCCCACACCAAACGACGCTTGGCCCTCGTGACGTCACTCGTAATCCCCCACACCCCTATCTCTGCCTTTTCCAGAGGAGAGGTTAGGGAGGAGAGAATGAAGGCATGGGGAGCCCCCAGATAGCAAGAACACGTTCGACTGACGTCAGAGCGAGCCGTAATACACAAACAAATACAAATAAAATAGTTTTCCAGTAGCGTGATGCTACACCAGCGACGGTCTACGAAAATATCTACCACAGTAAAGTAGGCGGGCCAGACTCACGCTAGCATAGCACCCCAGAAAATGATACTATTACAAAGATAATGTGATAGTAATCAGATATGAAGTAGTAAACAGATTATATACAGAAATTATTTTTGCTAACTCAAAAGTAATTGCAATATAAATCTCTAAATATACCGAAATTGGATTTTAGAATTGAAATTTTTTATTCATAAAGGATTCACCAATCTTTATCCGATCGTATAAATATTCAATTTAGCTTATACATGAACAAAAGGGTATTAAAGTACAAAAAATACATATTTTATACATAATTCTTTTAAAATCAGCGTCGAGGAAGAGAATAAAACTTTAAATAATTATCCGCGTGGCTTGCATAATGCGCCCGAAATGGCTTTAGCTTTTCATAGATTGCGGAAGCCAGAAGAATGTATTAAATTTCTGGCGAAATGAAGTTTTGTTACGTAATAAGATTTATTTATCTTGCGCAAAATTGAAAAATTATTTTTTATATTTCTCTTCGACACATTTTACATATTGAAAAAAAAATTGGGTTGAAGGAAGCTCATTTTGAGATGCTTTTAATTTTATGCCAAAAAAAGGTTTTCATTTCATCATTTATACAGTTGTAGAATAGTTCGTATATTTTTTTGCCTTGTGAGGTTTAGAAATACATCAAAGGTTTTGAGTAATGAGATCTGTTTTAGGAATTCATTGCGTACATTTCTCAATAAATGCAATTACGTATCTTAAAAGTTGCAACAAATATTAACTCAAGTTCCAGTTAGTGGTAAACATGCACGTTCTCATTGAGACATCGTTATTTTTATTTTTGTAGTAAATTTAGTGTCTGTATAGAATACGGAAAGCTGTTTGATATACATAATGAACTTAAATAGATATATAATGGAAATTTTTGCAATGATTCATCTAAACAGCTTTTTAAACAATTACTTTATAGAATTTCATCTCTTTTAAATTTTGTTATTTTTTATTAGTTAGAAATTCATGAGGAAATTGAAAATGTATGTTTGAATTCATGTGAAAAGCACTAACTTAAAACTTCGACTTAAAAAATCACTTTAAAGGACCTATTTGGCCGAACGATAGCCGATTGTTCAGGGTGCTGTCTTTCGGTGCCGGAGTTCATGGGTTCGAATCCCACTGCGACATGGATGTTCGTAGCCGTTAGGAATCGGCTTTCAACTGTAGGTCCCGGTCTCATTATCCCTCGTGTTGCAAAAAGTAGACCGTAGCACCAAACCAAATTAAAGGACCTGTTTTCTCTGATTTCATGATCTAATATTTTTGATGTATTATTATTGATATATTAAATTCAATTTTGCTTTTGTCTTAGTAATATTAACTCATAAAGATATAGTTATGCATAAAGATATAAATATTAAAATTTTTGACCGTTGACAATTAAAGTTAGTAACAAAAAGTCGTTTTTCACTTTATTTTGTGTTTACCATTATTATATGTTTTACACCATTCCTGGCTATACTATACCAAATCTTGGATAAATGTAAAAGCAACTTGTTCCTAATATTATCTTGGAACCCAATTAACATCACCAAATTTAGGGCTTTGTTTTAGTTTTGGTTATCTTTTTAAACCTTTTTTCGCTAGTTTTAACATTTTTCTCTTACTTTAACATTAACGGGAAGCATATTACTACCTTCTTCCAGGATTTCGTTTTAATTACTTAAACTATGGACATTTTTAAATGATAACTCATGATTATATTATTATTATTATTATTTGCTTGTTTTACTGTTGCGGAGTACACTGTTTCCTGGTAAATATCTCAAAGCCTAATCCTTAGGAAATCCTTTTTACCATCGAGGATTAAAAAAATTTTGGACAAAAATAAAAGAAATTAAACTTACAACCTTATTCACTGTAGCGATACCTCGCTGATTGTATTTTGTTTTTCTTTTACTTCCGCTGTTCATCTTATTTGTAATGGTAACAAGTTTTCGATTCTTTTTGTTGTTGAGATTGATCCTATTTCTTTTGACGTTGAAAAAACATAAAGATTTACTATCAAAGTTTTAAGAAGAGCTCAATTTATTATAATTAAATACTGTCTCTTCATTGGTGACCCTCGACGCAAGCGATATGCCTAACGATTCTAAAACAGATAACAATGTATCGGAAACAATCGTCGCCAAGGAAGAAAACGCCGTGGCGCGTTTACCAACATTTTGGAAACCTGATCCTCGCATCTGGTTTATACAACTGAAATCCCAGTTTAGAAACGCCAGTATAAAGACCGATCAAACAAAATACGACTATGTCGTGAGTTCGATAGAGGCGGTAATACTTACGCATGTATCGAAATTACTGGTAAATCTACCGAAAAAGGAGAAATATAAAGCCATTAAAGCAAGATTGATTTCTACTTTCTCTGAGAACGAATCGCAACGAATCCAAACACTTTTAACTGAGCTTGAACTTGGCGACAGGAAACCATCTCAACTTTTAATTTTTATATGAAATGCCAACACTAGTTAAATATACGTTGAAATGTTAAGAGTGTTAAATGCAAAAATTATATTCATCAATGCCATAATCCTGGAATTACTTCGTTTATAATCCGTTGAATCTGATAATACATGGAATCGAAGAGTTATACTCTGGTTTATTTATTAGACATGCGCTGCAGTAGCTCAGTTGGTGAAGGCAACCGGCTGAGCTCGTAACTGGAGGGTTGCGGGTTCGGAGATCGAGCCGGTCTAAGATCCACTGTGTCCATTAAAGGTGACTGGGGTACGTAAAATGTGTTCGGGGTCACAATGTTCTCCAAGTTTTCAATCAGTACCTCTAAGGGTGACAGGCAAAATTATGGGTCTTCTGCTCTGGTCCCTGCTTTAAAATTACGAGGACCCACTTGAGCATAAGTCGTACTTTCACCCTTGTGTTGCTTGTTAAAACGAAAGGCGAAACCCTTTGCTTTACAAACAGCCTCCGGTTCAATCGTGCTTGGTTGACCAAGTGGCATAAGACAACGACAACGACAAGAAAGTCGGTGCTATTTGATACCTCCGCCAAAAAAGCAGCCAAATTGATCTCCTGTCTCTTGTAAAACCTTTTCACTCTTAGGAAGCTCGTCAAAAAATGAAAGGCGCACCCACCCCTTTGCCTTAATATGAGTAGCCTCCGGCTCAATCGTGCTTGGTTTAACCAAGTGGCATAAACAACAACATATATGAGACATGCGCAGCTGTCTTACCATATCTTTCAAGTAAATCTCGAATTTTATATTATTGAACAGTTCTCATAGGAAGGGATAAATTTATAATTTTGAAAAGCTCGGATTTATATTATAGGGAGAAGAGAAAATTTTAAAAAAGATATTTGAATAAATTTTATAGTTTTATAGTTTATTAATTCGCAATAATATTCAAAAAGCTTTAAATGTATCGTTTTATCAGTGTAAATTAATAATATCATTCCTGTCTTGGATTTATATTATAGGGAGAAGAGAAGATTCTAAAAAATATATTTGAATAAATTTTCTGTTTTATAGTTTATTAATTCGCAATAAAATTGAAAAAAGCTTCAAATGTATCGTTTTCTCAGTGTAAATTAATAATATAGTTTCTGTCTCGGATTTATATTATAGGGAGAAGAGAAGATTCTAAAAAAGATATTTGAATATATTTTATAGTTTTATAGTTAATGAATGCGCAATAAGATTGAAAAAGCTTAAAATGTATAGTTTTATCAGTGTACATTAATAGAACCGTTTCTTTCTGTTTTAATTTCAACCACAGTTATGTCAACTGTAAAGGAACTCATTTTAATAACTTAAACAATTTGTACAAATGAAAGACTGAAATATTTGAAGCGCATGCTTTGATGCCGAAAAATGTTTTTAGTAAATGTCTAGGAGTTTCTCAATCAGACGCCAATAAAATGAATTTACCTCATAAAAAAGGAAAAAAAACATTTTTTAATATCCAGTCCCTGTTTTAAAACCCACGCAAAATATTGAAGTTCATTTAATGCGGTCCATTCAACGAGGTTTTTGAAATGCCTGAGTTTTATTGGATATCGAAGAACGAAATTTAGAAGGCGTGGGTGGAAAATCACTGTCCTTGTGGGGAAATAACCCTTGTTTTATTGTAAGATTTAGAAATGTTTCATATAATTCTAACGTTACAGTTCTTTTTTGAGAGCGAATATATCATGATTTGAAAATGATGCATGAGTGCATGCTAGTAAGGATTTTGTACAAAAATAGAGGAATTTTCTCGTTTTGATGGATTTTCAATGAAAAATATACAAAAAGGCTTTGTTCAAAAAGAAAAAAAAACTTGAGCAGTACAAAAGTGTAAATAAGATCAACAGAATGTATAGTTCTTTTGAAGTAACAAAAAATTTCTTTTTCCGTTACAGAAATGGTCTTCTGAGCGTTTTTTATTTGTCAGCCAATCTTTTCTATATACAGAAGGAACGTCCCCAAATCCGGACGTTCAAAAACGGAATGGTTCCCAAACTAGAGATTTCTCAACTGAGTTTTTTAAAAATTGATAAATTTTTGTAGCTTATGATTTAAAATTAGAATTTCTTATTTTTATTTAAACATAGTAATTGTTAGCTATGTAAATTTTGTATGATATAATTTGCAATTTTAAAAACAAATTGATAATCCGTGTACTCGTTTAAGGGTTTCTGATGGCAAAGCTTTTCATACTTCGTTTCAAAGCTACTGTAGCTCAGTCGGCAATGGCAACGCTCTCGTAACTGGAGAGTAGCGTGTTCTGAGCCAGAGCCGGCTTAAGACCCGCCGTGTTTTGTTAAAAGTGACTGGGGCACTTAAAATATGTTCGTGGTCACAAAGTCCTCCAAATTCTCAATCAATACCTCTGGGGGTGGCAGGCCAAGCCTATGGGTCTTCTGCTTGGTCACTACTTCAAAATTACGAGGTCCCGCTTGAGCATAAGTCATGCTTTCACCTTTGAGATTCTCGTTAAAACGAAAGGTGCACCTCTTTGGTTTACAAATAGCCCGTGGCTCAATCGTGCTTGATTGACCAAGTGGCATAAAACAACAGCAAGAAGAAGAAGAAAGTCGATGGTAAATGATACCTCCGCCAAAATCAGCCAAATTAATCTCCTGTCTCTTGGAAAACCCTTTCACTCTTGGAAGGCGTCAATATGAAAGGCGCACCCATTAGCCTTAATACGAAGTAGCCTCTGGCTTAATCGTGCTTGGTTTGATGAAGTGGTATAAGCATCAACAACAATACTTCGTTTCAGATGTTAAGTTCCTACACCCCAAATTAAATTCCCAAACTCCTCATCAAATTAGTTGTAAAATTTGAAGCTAAATAAAAGAGAGTCTGCAGGTCGGACGATGGTCGAATGGTTAAAGCTTTGATATTCGGAATCGGAGTTCGTGGGTTCTGTACCCGCTATGGCATGAATGTTCGTAATCATTCGGAATCGGCTTTATGCAGTTGGTCCCAGTTCATTTTCCGCGTGTTGTAAAAAGTAGAACAAATCAAATCTCCCAAGGAAACGCTCAAAGTTGCTTGAGCTGAGCCAATTTGTTGAGAAAGTAATGCACAAATGATCTTAAGTACGAACCCAAAACGACGACTCTACATCTTCGTTCTCTTTGTGTGGTTGGCTTGATTTGGAGCGCCATGGTCTACTGTTTTATCACACAATGGCCATTGACACCGGAACCTACCTTGCCGAACGATGGCCGAATTGTTAGGGTGCTCGCCTTCGGTACCGGGTTCGTATCCCACGGTGTCATGGATGTTCATAGCCGTTCGGAATCGGCTTTAAGATGTAGGTCCCGGTCTCATTAGCCTTCGTGTTGCAAAAAGTAGACCGTAGAACTCCAAATCAAACCAATCAAACCAAACACCGGAACCCACTGCTTAAAAACGATTCCGAACGGTTATGGACATCCATGCGAGCAGTAGGATTCAAATATACCCACTACGCTACCAAAAAACAGCCCCCTACCCGTTCGACCATCATTCGGTTCTTATTATTAGGATTGATTAGTTAACACATATATGTTTAGTGCTGTATACAATTTCGTTTGTAACATGTACACGTTTGTGAAGTGAGGGAGAAGACTGTTAACATGAGTGTTTTTTTACGCAAGACAAACTTTTCAAAATGTCAGAAATTCAGAATATCCAAGTTCCGGATAGTTTTTGATTTAGTGCTCTCTTTACTGTACAGTTTAATAAAGAGTTTTCATATAGTGTCCTAAAGGGGAGGACTCACTGAACTTTTATTTAATTTTTAGATTATTAAGAATTGAAACAAAATTCCATGTTTCTAATAAAATTTATACTTGATCGTAATCAGTTTGTAAAGTCAACTCATCAACAATATGTTGTGTAATAAGAAAATGTAGTTAATTTATCGTACTCTGAGTTTAATAAATAGTACTTCCTGAAAGTAATTTTCTTTACTGTACAATGTAATAAAGAGTTTTAATATAGTGTCTTAAAAGTGGAGGAATCACTGAACTTTTATTCTTTAGATTATTAAGAATCGAAATAAAATTCTATGTTTCTAATAAAATTCATACTTGATCGTAATCAGTTTGTAAAGTCAACTCATCAACAATATGTTGTGTATTAAGAAAATTGAGATAATTTATCGTACTCTGAGTTTAATAAATAGTACGTCCTGAAAGTAATTTTCTTTACTGCACAGTATAATAAAGAGTTTTAATATAGTGCCCTAAAAGTGGAGGAATCACTGAACTTTATTCTTTAGATTATTAAAAATTGAAATAAAATTCCATGTTTCTAATAAAATTCATACTTGATCGTAATCAGTTTGTAAAGTCAACTCATCAACAATATGTTGTGTATTAAGAAAATTGAGATAATTTATAGTACTCTGAGTTTAATAAATAGTACGTCCTAAAATAATTCTTTACTGCACAGTGTAATAAAGAGTTTTAATACAGTGTCCTAAAAGTGGAGGAATCACTGAACTTTTATTCTTTAGATTATTAAGAATCGAAATAAAATTCTATGTTTCTAATAAAATTCATACTTGATCGTAATCAGTTTGTAAAGTCAACTCATCAACAATATGTTGTGTATTAAGAAAATTGAGATAATTTATCGTACTCTGAGTTTAATAAATAGTACGTCCTGAAAGTAATTTTCTTTACTGTACAATGTAATAAAGAGTTTTAATATAGTGTCTTAAAAGTGGAGGAATCACTGAACTTTTATTCTTTAGATTATTAAGAATCGAAATAAAATTCTATGTTTCTAATAAAATTCATACTTGATCGTAATCAGTTTGTAAAGTCAACTCATCAACAATATGTTGTGTATTAAGAAAATTGAGATAATTTATCGTACTCTGAGTTTAATAAATAGTACGTCCTGAAAGTAATTTTCTTTACTGCACAGTATAATAAAGAGTTTTAATATAGTGCCCTAAAAGTGGAGGAATCACTGAACTTTATTCTTTAGATTATTAAAAATTGAAATAAAATTCCATGTTTCTAATAAAATTCATACTTGATCGTAATCAGTTTGTAAAGTCAACTCATCAACAATATGTTGTGTATTAAGAAAATTGAGATAATTTATAGTACTCTGAGTTTAATAAATAGTACGTCCTAAAATAATTTTCTTTACTGCACAGTGTAATAAAGAGTTTTAATACAGTGTCCTAAAAGTGGAGGAATCACTGAACTTTATTCTTTAGATTATTAAGAATTGAAATAAAATTCCATGTTTCTATTAAAATTTATACTTGATCGTAATCAGTTTGTAAAGTCAACTCATCAACAATATGTTGTGTATTAAGAAAACAGACATAATTTATCGTACTCTGAGTTAAATAAATATTAAGTCCTAAAGGTAACTTAAAGCATACAAAATAATTTTAAAGAGACAGTAGTTCAACTAAAATTATTTAAGCGGAAAAATTCTTGTTCGTATTATTTACTTGTTAAATTTCGTAATGGTACCCAGTAAATACTTTTGATACTGTAAAAATAATGTTATGTTGGCTTAGTGTTTGAGAAAGAAGAAATTAAAACTCATTAATAAATACACAGGTCTTGATTAAATGATTTTATACAATTAAATAAATGCCTAAGGAATACAGCTGGAATCAACTTATCATTTGTAGATATCGAAAACTGCTCTCGAGTCGGCGTCGGCCCTAAAAAACAATATGGCGAAGAAGCCGTTCACCTTCTACTCTTCTGGTAACAACCATGTCCCCTCAAAAAAATACGACTGCTTCGCGGAGACAAAAACAGGGGTTCACTCAAGAACGGCGAGAGGGGTCAAAATCCCAAACGAACGGACACTTCTATTGGTTGGGAGAAGTCTGAAGTTTCTTTCTAGTTCAAACCGGTCTTGTTCTGGCATGTCTTTAACGATGACCTACGGGAAGAGGTAAAAAGAGCTGAACCGAATGTAACTTATTGTTACAGATACATTATCCCTATATGCGGAGTTTACTTATAAACAGTTCTCAAATGTTCTCAAAAGAGAAATGGAATATGATGTCTAAGATGTGTTAAATAATTTAAGAATGAGGCATGCAAAAGCAGTTCATAAAGTGCAGGAGCTATAGAACTAAAGTTTTATGACGCACTCCCTAGATCACATCATCTTTGCTTAGTATTAATGAACTGGTTTCGTTTGGACTTCTCTAATGGTATCTGTAATGAAATACTGGTTCAAAGCGCTTTTGATTTGCATCTAACATTTTTGGAGCGTTTCTATCTTGTTTAAAAAGCAACCTTGATTTTAAGCAGTCATAATTTCTTTCTACCATCTGTCTGTCATAGTTTTTTTCTACCATTTCTGATTTTACTGAGTTTTATGATATCATTTTTACCCACACGTCATTAATGATTGTTGGGATTGCTATCCGTGTGATTAGATCACTTGGGCTGCTCTTGTTTCTGCGATTTTATTACATTTCACCGTTTTCCCTGCAATAAATATTTCCTTGACTTCCTCCCAGTGAGTTTGGGTTTTTAACCTTTTGGCTGTATAACACATCATTCTATTTGGTTTGTATTTTCATTTTTATTGTTAATACTTCAGCGTTTAGAAATATAAGTGTATGCTGGCCCGACCCAGTCTCATGGGAGTCCTGGGCACAAACTTCTTTGGTTTGCTTACTTGCTTGATTTGGAGAACTACGGTCTACTGTTTTGCACACAAGGGATAATGAGACCGGGACCTACTGCTTAAAGCCGATTCCGAACGGCTACGAACATCCATGCCATAGTGGGATTCGAACCCCCGAACTCCGGTACCGACGATCAGCGTCCTAACCAATCGGCCAGAAACTTCTTTGTAGCTCCCCATCTGCTTTACTACTTCAGTAATAAAGAACTAAACTTTATGGAGGTATTTAAATTTTTCACCTCATTATAGATACATAACAAGAAAATTGACTAAAATCTCGGTTGGGGCCCCCCTTTTATATGGAAGTTCGGGGTAACTGCCCCATATGCTCCTGCCTTAGTCAGGCTCTGCGTGTATGCGGCATGAGAACATGTCACTTTCCTAATTCTGTGTTATGAAAAACACATTTTTCTTTGTAAAACGCCTTAAAAAGATAAAAACTGATTGAAAGAAATATTTGATGAATTCATAGAAAAATTTCAAGCAGTGAGGAACACAAAAGTTAGTATAAAAGCATAATATTTCCTAAACAACCTTTTATAAAATTACCAGTAAGTTAAAAGAAAAACTAATTTTGTACCGAAGATTTAGAGAAAGGCATTTCATTATTAATGTTGGTATTTGTAAACTATTTATACTATGAAAATGGGTGATGGGAAGTAAACTGTGATTGAGTAAATTAAATAGACCCTTAATTTTATAAACTATTTTAGCAATTCTTTGCACAGCGTTGCTAAAATAGTTAAGTGAAGTGCGAAATATGTTCGGAAAATCAATTAATGATTTAAAAAGGAAGGTGAAAACAAAAACTGGGCTCAACTGCAGAGTGAATAGTTATAAGGGAGATTGATTTCGTTTTTCGATATGTACAGCGTAAGGTGTTACGTGATGCGTGGAAAACGCGTGTAACCTGCCCTCCTACTTAACTGGGGCAGGTATGGAGAGGTTCGTTGTGTTGTTTCTGGGATGCATTGATCACTCAACTTCTAAAGTTACTGGAACAACACAAGCTTTTTTTATTTCTAAAATCATTGATAATTAAAATGTAAGAAGATAAGTACACATCATATTTGAGTTTCGAAGCCTGATTATCCGCAAGCATAACCCATGATCAAATTTAGAATTTTATCGTGTTTTAAAACAATCTGACGTCATCAAATATACTAAAATTCAAAGAATCGAATGGGCTGGCCTCATTATTAGATTGAACAAAGAACGTTCTACTCAGAAAATATTTTTGGCCAATCCCTCTGGACCATGAACGAGGTGCAGACCTTAGATGGGTCAATTGCCTAGAAAGAATCACTTTAGGAGTTTTAAATTGGAAGTTCATGATTAAGGAAAGAAAGACCTGGAGAATAATTCTTGGGAAGGCTTTACTCTTTAAAAAAATGTCTTTCCCAGTTTCGGGGGAATCTCTCAGAATCACTAAAGTTCCATTGCTTCTTTTGTCACTTCTGAATATGAATGTTCCTAGCAACAATAAATACTTTGTTTTCCATCCCTAAACTTTCTACTCTCTAGATTTTTGTGTCATGTACTCTCGTGTCTCTTTATTTTATTTTTCTTTTTTCTTTTTAGCTGTTTTTTTTTCTGCTCACTGTCATTTTATGCCTATTGTCATAAATCTCTGTATTAGAGGGCACGGCCCAGAGAATCAAGTTGCACCATCATCTTGAAGGTCTTGAAGTGCATCGCAGTTTCGACGGAGTTTTTCGGGGAGTTTTAGTATGGGTTTAGTTACGTATAAGGTTTCATGATGATGCTTTGATATGTCGATGAATAAATGAAGTTAAATTGAATTTTCCATTGTCTTGATTGCGTTCTCATCGCTAGGTTCCACGACTGCAGGACGGTGAAAACCTCCCGGAACTCCAGTTCGTAATGAGACAGAAAGCCTTATTACATGTATTATTTATATTTGTACCTGAAATATGCTTCAGTCTTTCTCGTGAAATAAAATACTAGTTAATTTTGAACATTATAACCTGTTCAGTCTTCATAAAAGACTTACTATTTTAAGTTTAATTTTTAAATAATTCATAATAGTTATTTCATTTTTGTTCTTTATTGTCTTTGGTTTTTGTTCTAACTGTTTCTATTTCAAAAGATGGCATCACCCTGTAACGACTTTTTTAAAATTTATTTTTATTTATTTTTAGTATTCACTGTCAGGAAAGGGTGGCTGTTAGTTTGGTTTTTGGTGTGTGTTTAATTCTACTCATTTAATCTGGATTTTAGTCATATTAATCTGGAAAGCATGTATTAAAAACCTAACATAATTCTTAATTCATTTTGTGTACTCTGAATTCAGCGTTATGTGTTGCATAATTAAAGGAAAGTTGTGTTAATAGATTTCTGTTTTTATCCATAATTTGGGTCTACTTAAGAATTGGGTTCCCCTTGCGAAATTTGACTAAAATATTGGCAATATATACTAAAAAACAAAAGGTAATCACAAGAATAAAAAGGTAAGCAATTACCTTATTCAATTGTTGATTATCATTACTGCTGGACATTTCAATTAATTAATTGACTAGAAACCAAAATTCAAGATTCATGTTTATTCAAAGTAAAATTCTTTCTATTCATTATACTACCTTAATATCATAATGCTGAAGTTAATTAAAAGAAAATATTAATGAAAGAAAGTATTGAGGAATGGGCTATTAAAGTCTGTAATAAAAATATTGTTGTCTAATAATTGCAGTAATTCAAGCAAATCATTTGGCTGATGTCAATATCAACAAAATTGGTTTCTATTTTGAGTTAAAAATGGACCATTTGGCCTTTCGGATCATTGTCATTAAAATAATTAAAGTTTGAGTTAAGACAGTCCCTCACTGATGTTTGGGAATTTAAGATTTACTTCACTTTTAAACATATATTGAGAGAACGGTGATTTAAAATCGTATTTATTTTAACGATCATATTGTGTGCTAATGATATGAATGAGCATAATGCGTTTTTTAAGAATGTTTATCCGAATGTGGTCATTTTTGAACTAATGGAATGAATTATGAAAAAAATCATTTTGCTCATACGGCTAATATGTATTTGAATCTTTAAAATTCGTAATTCAACATTTGGAAATATCCATTGTAAAATAAATATTTACTATTAGAAACAAGAATAGCTTCTTACATAGGTATTAACTTTAAGATCTCCACTAATCTTTCTTGCATACATTTCGTTTTTACAAATGTATTTTAATAAAGCAGCGTATTTGTTTATTCTTAGAAAGTGTAACTCTGAAACTAAAGTACTAAAGTACTAAAGTAGTAAAGTAAAATAGAAAATTTGATACAGAAATACTTTAGGTACTTTCTGACTGCATTAAAGTTGACTACTTTGGTTTTGTTTATTTAACAACATTACGAGAAATGTTTTTCTTTACCTTCCTCCTTAACTGTCTAACAATTGTTGCGACACAATTTACGCCCCATTTAAAAATAGTTTTTAGAAGATATTTAATGTAAATTTGTTTGAAATATTAAATTTTTAGCAGCAGTCATTTTTTAGTTGTTGAAACGAAAATTATGATTTAAATTTTGCTAAAAAAACAACAACTCAGTAATAATGGTTTAACTTATTAATTTTAAACAATATTGTATTATTCTCATTAAAATGATATGAACATGACTTTTTTGTAGGTTTATTAAGTTACACAAGCATTTCATTTAAACTTATTTTATTTGAATAGGATATTCGATCCTGTGATTCTTTTTTTAAATAACTATTATTATAAGTTTCTTTGAAACAGATTCTTTTCAATTTGAATCTGTAAAAAATTTTACCTACCTAGGATCAGAAATAAACTGCCAAAATGACAAAAATCCTGAAATTAGAAAAAGAATTACTGCAGCCAATCGCTGTGTTTTTGGTTTAAGATCACTACTGAAATCCTACTTGATAAAAAGAAACACAACGATATTACTGTATAAGGTATTGATCAAGTCAGTTTTGACTTATACCTCGGAGACTTGGACCCTAACAAGAAAAGAAGAGAGGATGTTGGCAACCTTGGAAAGGAAGATCTTGCGAACCATCTTTGGTGATGTCTTTGAAAATAACAACTGGAGAGAAAGATATAATTTTGAATTATATAAGATCTTTAAGAGTGATGATGTTATCAAATCTATAAAGCTGAATAGAATGAGCTGGGCAGGACATGTAATGAGAATGAGCCCAGAACGAACAACTTTGAGGGTCTTTAATGCACTCCCTTCCAATAAAAGACTAAAGGAAGGCCTAAGAAACGCTGGAAAGACTTTGTGGATGAAGATTTTGCCATCTTAAAGGTAAAGAACTGGAGATCAATTGCTGGGAGAAGGGCAGATTGGGAAAAGCTTCTAAGGAAGGCCCAGGCGCACAAAGGGCTGTCGTGCCAATGCTAATGATGATTATTATAAGTTATTTTAATAATAGTTTAAAATAGTAATAAATTAAATTTTTTTAATAATTTTTCACGATTGCTAGAATGTTAGTTTCCAAAATACCAAAAATTTGTCTAATTAAAAATCTTCCTTGAAATAATAGTGATAATACCGCTTTCTAGTGCCGACATAACTACAATTGTACAAGTACGAAATTTTCAACAGACCAAGACTAATCCTTTTTGAATCAGACGAAATAGACACACAGACACAGATACATAGAAGTTCGCACAGACGGCACGACGAAACTAGTCAAAATATATTTATGGTTGGTCAATATGAATGTTTACTGCATCAAAGTTAAAGTTTTCATGCATACAGCGCTCATACTAATCAAACTGAATTCAGAAAATATGAAAACGAAAGTTTTCAAAATTACAATAATCTTAAAGGTCATTCTGAAAAAACAGTATTCGGAATTTTAATAATTTTTCGATTTGAAAAATCATTCAAGTTTTCAACCCTGGAAGAATTAATCAATTAAGTCATTTTTATTCTTGTACAAGGTATAGAAAGAATCGTGACGGCGATAAATTTCAGTTCTCAGATCTCAACGAAAATGCAAATTCTGAGCACGAATGACTCAATTTTGCTCAGTTTCAGTGTCTGTATGGACAAAGAAACTTCAATTTTGAAACTTTAAATATCCCTGTTGGTGACACCTGGATTGGATTTGACTATTTACTCGACGTCTATACGTATGTATATATGTATCTCGTATAACTCAAAACCAATTAAACGTAGAAGAGCGAAATTTTATATTTAGGACTTTGATAACGATAGCTGATCATCTCTTGATTGCAATCTCCGCTCAAGTACAATGAAAACTGTTAATGTAATGTTATTAACGCTTTAATATGATGAATCGAAAACATAATTAGAAAACAATTAGTCGTGAAATATTAAAGTATTGTATTTAGGACTAGCATAACGTGTAAATTTTAATTTAGGACTGTAATAACATTTTGTTATGCACCTCCTTTTTTGATTGAAATACTTACCTCATATAACAATAAATTTGAATATGTTAGTAACACTAAGGGCCGTAACTTAAAAGCGATTGCCTTTAAAATGTAGGCATTTAGGTCTCTCATAATACAGTAGAACTTCTTTTTAATGACCCCACGATACAACGACCCCTTCGTTAGAACAACTATCTTAAAAAGTCCCAATTATTTTACCATAGGAATAATGTTAATTTTGAATCATTACAACGACCCCAAGCGTATTATTTTTCGTTAGAACGACCGCCAATTTTAGTCAGCAGAACTCATGAGGAAGTGGGCTATTTCAAAATTATTGTACTGTGGTGCAACTTCAAGAAACCTGTACTCCTCTCTTTGTGTTTGCTGAAAGGAGTGGAGGGGGTGACGAAAAGATGAGAACTAAATCTTCAATTATCTTTTGACGAAACTTTACAGTTTTGCTGAGAAAATTTGAATGAGGACGATTTTATTGCCTGTATTTCCGGAAATGAAGAAATCTGCGATTCCGAAGAGAGCAGAAATCACCCAAGCTTTTGAAAAAGTTAATGAAAAAGAAGCTTTCAATGCAATCAATGCCTTGCGTTAATATTTTGAAGGACAATTTAATTCTGAAGATTTCCTTCAAAATCTAACGGATATGGAATCAGTGATAGTGAAAAATTCCCAAATGAACTTGAAACAGGAGTCAATCAAAAAAGACTTATTTTCAAAAATTCAGTAATGGAAATACAAATAAATAGAAGTGTTCTCTAGGTATATACTGTTGCATCATTTTTTTTCTCAAATTTTTTTAGTATTTTTTCACTTCGTTATAACGACCATACATGTTGGTCCCATAGGGGGTCGTTATACCAAAGTTCTACTGTATCATATTTTGCTCATCTTGATTTGATTACATTTTGCAACCCATACAAAGAAATAGTTTAATGTAACTTATATTAGCACTTCATAATAACAAAATACTATTAGTCAAAAAAATTAAAATGTTCTATATTGAACTGTTATAATATATAAATGTGTAGCTCTATTTTTGATTTCAATTCGCCTTTTATATATTTATGTAGTTAAAAATTTCAATATAACGTGTATTAACGCTACTGGTCTACAACAAAGAAAAGAAAGACAATGTCTTTGAAATAGCTGAAACAGTTCTTTTTAAACTATTGCAACAGTGCTTTTTATCATAATAGGTATATATAATAATATGCATATAGTGATAATTTTAAAGGACGTATCTAACTATCAAAATGAATTTAGTTTAATCATTTTTTAATTTAATTTTTAGTTTAATAGACGTACAAGTAAAACATGTGGAACCTATATCGGATTTTTTATGGATAATATGCCATGATGCATAAAACATACACTCCCACATACCTATTTGGTTGTAGTCGGTTTTACCGTAAGTTTGGTAGTAGTCTGTTGAAAAGTTTCCTAGGGGGATAAATAGTCTAAATATATCTTTCACTTTGTATATTCCGATAACGTATTTATTATTCTAATAATTAGAACAAAACAGAGGCTATTTCATTGCTAACACAAATTAACGAAATCAGTCGTTTATGTCACTTTTAGTTAATAATATAAAAAATAACATAAATAACAACAATTTCTCTAATGCTTACTATAAACTTATCTCTAAAAGATTAAAGAAAACGTACGAGCACGGATGAATGCATCTAACGAAGATAATCTCGCTTAATAAGTTAGAAATTGGTTTGCAGCTGAAAATCGCGAGGGAACCAGAAAGATCAATTAAATCTCTTCAAGCCTTTGTCTTCTGGGGGCTGTTATATGTGAAACATTGCAGATTCTTTGGGATTATCGTTGATTAATTTCTTCGAATAGGGCCGCTCCCTCCCTCTACAAAACTGTAATGAAAGATTAGTGTCTCGATTGATGGCCACATCTCCAGCGTAAAAATTACTTTGTATTTAACCCATTAATGCTTAGCGTCATTTTTTGGGTACAGCTATAAAATAGTACGTGGAATTTTTATGATTCCTCGAAAATAGGCTCTCATTTCAGCGAACCTTGATGGAAATCCTATAAAAAAGTTACCATGTTTTAATATTTCTGCAACTTATAATTTTGTCATATGGATTGTCTTTTTTGATTTTTCGAACCTCATACATAAATTTACATTTTTGAGAGGGACATCAGTTTAAATCATCAATTAAAATATCACATTACTTTCTCTATTATAAAGTTTCGCATTAGTTAATGGGTTCCCAACGGGGTCGTTACCAGCCACCAGTGGTAGTAGGTTCAGAGGGTTTTCCATGGGGAAGATCAAGGGGTGCCGCCAGTAGACATGTATGCATGCTATCTATAGCATTAATCAATAAATGAGTCAAACGATATTGCATTTACTATTTAAATGCGATACTCTTTTTTCCTTGATAGAAATCCTATAAACAAGTTACCATGTTTTAATGTGTCTGCCACTTATAATTTTGTGATATGGATAGTCTTTTTTGATTTTTCGAACATCATACATAAATTTATCTCTTTGAGAGGGACATCAGTTTAATACATCACAAATTGCTTTATCTATTATAAAGTTTCGTATTAGTTAATGGGTTCTCAACGGGGGCGTTACCGGCCACCAGTGGGTCTTAAAGATTTCCATGGGGATGGTAGCAGGTTCAGAGGGTTTTCCATGGGGAGATCAAAGGATGCCGCCAGTAGACATGCATGCATGATATCTATAAAAATAATCAATAGACCAAATAATATTGACTTTACCACAATAAAAACAATACCTTTTTCACTTATATATTTTATGAATTTTATTTCAGGCCACCATTTGACCATTCGGTAAAAAAGACATTTTAAACCCTTCCCTGTTTTGACCGTACGCCATACGGGTACAGCTTTCGGGCCTTTACTGATTTGCCCGTACGGAGTACGGGCAATCTGATTTCTATTTCGCTTGTACTGTTTCGGTTGTATTTTTTCCAATTTTAGTAACAAATTATTCGTATAGTCCAGTAAATGATAGTTTGCAGTTTATTGTATTTTCTGCTCTGATTGGTTCAAAAGCGCGGGGTTTTTCGCATGTTTTGTATCAGAAGACGAATTGTCATCTTTCAGTGCATAGCTTTCTGGTTATATTTTACTAACAGCCTGATAATTTTATTAATGTAAGAGTTGAATAATATATTTTTACTTTTAAATAATGAATAATTCAGAGCGTATGGAGCTAATTTCTTGTGATTCGAACTTTGACTCGGAATCAGAAACTGAATTATCTGTAAATAATAGTAGCGAAAGTTTATTAGATGACCTGGATAGTAGTGACTCTGATAGTAGTACAGATGGAATCAGTCAAGCAAGATAATTTTTTGAAATTAATTGTGATAATCCTTCGTATCCGCCTCTTAGATTTGCTTTCACTGGAATTTCAAAAATTAACTTGTATATCGATGAGATTAAAGGTAAACTTCAGTTCTTCGATGCTTTCAGAGAAAGAAAAAAATTTGTAATAAATGCTTAAAAATATTAGAAATGTTAATTTTAATAACATATCTTTACTTAAAAATGAAAAATGAACAAAAATGTGCAATAAAAAATGACATTTTTTTTGACCGAATTCTCGAAAAAAAAAATGAAACTGTCAAAGGGTTAAATTGCATTTCTTTCATTGTATTTGGCTGAACGAACTCTCAGTTCAGTAGATAGCAGGCTGTCAGTGGCTGAACACCACTGAATGTGAAGATTTACGAATATTAATAGAATCAGAACCTGACATTAACAAATTAATATTAATCTGTCTCAACTATATCCTTATTATTTTCTTATTTTATGCTTATTTTTAAGTTTTAAATAATCAGTGTTTTACAACATTTGATGCCCGTTTTTATTAATATCTACTTTGTGATTCTTAATAGATAGATGGATTGATAAAATAGATATTATGCAACAGTATTTTGATATTTGTTATAACTTACTATTATGGAAGAGCGGGAATTAGAATTTTTTTGCTTGTATATTGGTAGTGGTTTAGAAAACGCTGGGAACTCCTGCTTTAGAGTAATATACTTACATGTAATACCAAATAAATACGGTATCATGGAGTTTTTCTTTTTATAAATATATAAATATCACCCTATGATGCTTAAAATGAGAACGTATCACTAGTTTATCACTAGTTTTATTCTGTACAATTCATATTGACTTAAATTTAAGACATCAATATCTGTTAGGCAAAACTGACTCCAGCATTATTGGGATAAATCATTAGGAAGATGATTGATTATTTGCCAGAAACTAAAATATCGCAAAAGATATGTTAGTGCAGTTTATTTTGATTGAGAACTTGGAGAACATTGTGACCACAAACATATTTTATGTGACCCAGTCACCTTTAACGAACACGGTGGATATTAGGCCGGCCCAGTCTCCGAACCCGCAACTCTCCAGTTTCGAGAGCGTTACCTTTGCCGACTGAGTTACCGTGGCTCCTTTCTTGAGCAAGGTTATTTCTCGTACTGGTGGTGGCAGTGGAAATAAAAATTTGTTAACGGGTAGTGGTACATTTAATGGACCGAAAACCTCAATACTTGCATATACAATTATAACTTAGTATCATATTAAATCTTGCTACGTAATCTGAAAATGGATTAAGACGATTTTACTAGTCTTGCTTACCAGTTACCAAGCGTTCAATGTGCTTTCCGTAGTCCACCAACACAGTTGTGAGACGAGAAATTAAACCATTCACAGCAGTAAACAATATTTCTTTCAGTAGGGAAGATACATGTTGCTGAAGGTCCACTTTCTGCAGGTAACATCAAAGAATCTTTAACTTAAAATTTCCCAAACATTTTGGTCAATGCAGAACGTGCAAAATGTCCTTTAGCACATCTTTTATGTAGTGATAGACCCTAAATATGCACTATCACTTTCTTCTTTCAAATTCAGTGTAACTAAGAGGGTTTTATTAACTAATGACATCATCTACAGATGTCGCAGAACGATGGCCGAATAGCACTACTCTTTGGTACCGGAGTTAACGGGTTCGAATGGATGTTCGTGGTCGTTCGGAATCAGGTTTAAGCAGTAGGCCCCGATCTCATTAGCTCTCATGAGAAAAACAGTTGACCGTAGATCTCCAAACTAAATCAAACTATCTATAGACGTCAGTTACAGCTTTAACTACCATCATAAAAGATGTATCTTTAAACAGTCTACTGCTTTGTCTATTAGAATTACTGGGAACCGGTAAACCCATCTAGTATAGTCTTTTGATTTTGTCATAGAAACAGATTTGAATTCCATACATTTGATGCAAGGAACATCATTTTTCTTCATTCCTTATCAAATTATTATATTTTATAATTTATCCTGACTTTGGAATCACTCGGTGTTTAGTGTGTAGAGTATAAGATGTCGATATCAAATCAGAAGAAAGAATTTATCAGTTTTAAAAATGCGTGAACGAAGGAAACAATCACAGACCAGTATCTTTTGACAGTCTTAGAAAGAAATGTATAAGGAAAGCAGATAAAGTATAAAAACTTGACACGCCGTAGTACAGTTAATTTGGTAAAATATGAGACAATAGGAACATCCGTTCGACACAGCACATAATTAAACTTCTATACAGTATATAGTTGGTTCGAAAATAGTCTATTTACATGCTCGTATTGAAAAATGACTTAAATATAAACTCCTCAAAATTCGAGGCAAATTCTGATTTTAAAACTAAACCAGGATATAACAGTTCGAATGCGTGTGCATCGAATACAGAAATCTGCAACAGAGCTTCGCTTTTCCTTTTTTAACGACGCTAATAAAACTCCTTGTAAAATACACACTGACAGCGAGTTTACGTGTCATTGTATTCTCTCGAAGTCCATTAATCGCCTTATTTATAGGCTGTTTACGGTTTCTCATGGTACATGGCATTCTGGCATGTATTTTTTTTATGTTTTTGTGTTCAAACAGGCTTACGTCCTCAGAATTTCTTTTATCTGTAGCAACGCAAATATGGTAGTTGCTGATATTTCGTTAAAGATGAAATGCTGCTTTTCTTTGATCTAAAAAAATGCAAAACTTGTACAATATATTTCATCACTTAGAGAAAAAGCTCTACTTAGACGTAAGTTTATGATGTGTATAAAAAGAGCTATGAGTCGATAAATTTTATTTAAGAGATGATATTATGAATTGCTTCTATTCCGTACAATATTCCTATGATGAATTTGTATTTTGCTTACTTTGATACCAGAAAATATTCCTATTTTTAAACTTCTAGGAATTTGATGGTAGTACTGACCATCCTACATATTTTCATTTCCATTTTCCATTTTTAAAACTGTTAATGAATTATGAGTTGTCTCTTTTAATTAATTCCTTGAATATTTCAATTTACATGAATTATTGCATCGTTTTATAACTAAGACTAAAAATCACAAATTTATCTTGTCACCAGATCAACTTTTAACACCTGTAACTGATACTTTCCTACAAAAAATTGATTACATACATATTTAAAATACTAGATTTGAATGCTATTTGAATTTATCATTTAAATTTTGGGATAACGTTCAACTAGTTATCACTTATCTAGAGGGATTTGCAATGAAGTGAGTGTAAAATGTTGGTGGAGGCGTTGCTATTCTAAATGTACTTGCATAAACATACTGATGAGTATCAAACAGAGGCGTTTTGAGAAATTTACCATGGGTGAGGTGCGGGAGCGATTTCTGTCCATCAACTCATCTCAAAATTAATACAGTAATCCTTACGTACGTATTAGCATACCTGATGGGGGTTATAGCCTCCACACCCCTCTCCTTTCTCTATACCACAGGTGTCATGCTTTCGAAAAACAATTAGAAATTAAAAGCTTTCCTCTATATATTTTAGGGTTTTACTTAATTTTATTTCAGGTTTATTTACGTTACAAAAGAAAATATATTTAAGAAGCTAGTCGAATGATAGTTGATACTTTACACTAACAGTCAGCACCAAGCGGGAAGAGCTGGAAGATTCTTTATTACAATAAGCACGCAACTCAAATGTTTATCATATGATAAAATTTACACATCAGTAAAGATTTGGTTTGGTTTAGAGCACTACGGTCTACTCATTTGCAACACGAGGGCGTAACGAGACCGGGACCTTCTGCTTAAAGCCGTGTACTACCTGTAACCAGCCACCCACCCGAAGTCGGGTGTAAGGTGTTGAATTGCTGGTTCGGTCTGGCCGTTCGGCAACAATGCGTTACGCAGGGTCCAAGTCAGCATTAAGCCAAGCAAGCAACCCCATAATATTTAAAATAACAAAAAAACTATAAATAGATATATAAATGTAGAAAATCTAGAGTAATAGGTACAATTAATGCAGTTTACGAAAGTGAGGGGGATACTCCGCAGCAGTCCTGCCCAGGTTAAAAGTCCGGTGTACTACATGAAACTTTCTGACATGAGAACAGGTGTTTGCGAGGGAAGCAATATCTGCACAGGGCAATTGTGATGGCCATTCGTGAAGGGGTACTTTGACCCTTGCGGTGTGGTATTAGGTTAAATTCATGGCCGCACGATGGCGCCTTGGTTAGAGGTGAGCCAGTCAACCAGGCTCCCGGCCTTCCTTATCAGTACCGGGTTTTTGATTAGGCTGTCTGCCCAGAGCTCCTTGGATCTGTCAGAGGGTTTCTTAAAATGCAAGTCATGTGTCAAAGGGCAGTCGTGCAGATAGTGATTGGAGTCCGAGTGCACCGCAGACACAATCTCCCGATGAGCTATCTGAGACTTGGAACCTGTGGAGATACTGAGGGAAAGGTCCATGGTTCGTAAGAAGGGCATTTACTGCTGCATTTCCGCTTAGTCTAAACAATTTCACATTTCTTAAGAAACCATAGAGAACCCTGCCTGTAGTAGCCGAGTCCCAGTAGTTTTGCCACTCGAGGAGAATCTCTTGCTTATAGTTTTTGTTTTATATATGATCTAGTTAATAGGAGTTTTATTTCTGGCTCGCGAAGTGTCGCTTCTTTAGCCAGCTTATCGGCCGCCTCATTGTCGTGGATGCCACAGTGAGCTTTGACCCAGCCGAGGTCAACTTTTTTTTGGTTATTTCCAGGTTTTTCAGGGTTGTCTGGATAACCTGAACTTGGTTATTTATTTGTTGGAATTGTTGAATTGCCTGAAGGCTGGACATACTGTCCGAAAAAAATCTGGAACGAGTTGGGACCAGGCTGCTGGGCGATCCAGTTTAACGCTTCTGAAATAGCTTTCAGTTCTGCCTGGAAGATTGTGGCTATGCTTAAAGCCGATTCCAAGAGGCTGCAAACATATATGCCACATTGGTATTTGAACCCATGAACTCCGGTACCGAACAGCAGTACCTACTACTCGGCCATTATTTGGCTAGTAAAGATTTAACCCTTTTCAGTAGTATATTGTCATACTATTATGTCGCCCTAAAGTTGCAATCGTGAGTACTGTTTCATTTTACATGTTGCAAACTAATATCCAATGATCTTCCTATGAACACTGTATTTTTTATATCATTGGGTACTTAAACGATTTTTTATGATTGAACGTTGCGTTATGGTTAAAATGCATCTCACTTCAACATGATATTCATTTCCAGTGAATCCCATTCTATGCGGATCTATCTGGTAACGAGAAGGCAGACTGTGTGGCAAAGGATGGTTGCAGCCTATGATGAACTTGTCATATTAAGTGACAGGATGAACAGCAGAGTTTTTAACCCCTTCCGGTAAAATGACGAGTCTAGCTCGTCATTGGTTTTTCATTCCATACCACACAATGACGAGCTACACTCGTCATACGACTAAAGTTAATGTTAAATATGATAATTAATTTAGTTTATAATTTCTAGTATACTGAATTTAGCAAGACTTTTGTTACTTGTGGAAATACCAGGTCACTATTACATATTGTTTATTTAGAATTTCTTGGTACAAGTCACTGCCAAATTGATGAGTCAGAATAAAAGAAAACCTACTAAGAAATGCCGTGTGTGTTACAAGAATCAAATTAGAAGTGAGACTCCCTAGCGGTGTAAACAATTCAGTATTCCTTTGCACTTTGTTTTGAAAAGTACCACTATCTTGAAGACTATTATCTGTATACCTTATTAATGTTTTGCTTTGATATTTTCTTAATTATACATTTTCTGATATTATTTAACACTATGTAAAAAGTGGATTTTAATTAGGAATATGTAAGAATTGTAAAATGAAACAAGTTTTTTAAATAAAAAATAAATGGTTACTTCACGCACAGTTTTTCATTATTAAATCGTACCGGAAGGGGTTAATATTGCCAGTGATTATTTGGCGGTATATATGAATGATGTCCAAAATTTAGCAAATCGATTGCAAACCGAGTGGTTAAGTATAAAAAACAAACACACAAAGGAAGAAACTTCTTAATTTTCAAAGATATATAACTTAAACAATAGGTATTTATTATTCCATGGAATAGACTCTTTCTCTAGACTTTTATGAAAATAATTTGTTGTTAATACCGGTGATAAAATTTTCATTGGAACAAAAACAATCGACGATTAAATTTAAAATCATCACGTATGTACCTAATGTATTAGTTAAGCCAAATATAAAAGAAAATTACTTACTTAACATCTAAGTTCAGTGATAAAAGGTATGAAAATAATGTAGACGACATTTAAATAATTTAAAATAAAAATAATTAAATGAGATGGTTAAAGGAATGACGTCATAATGCTAGAAAAAAAAGTTATTTTTACGTATTTATTATGTGATAAATTGATAAATTTAATCACCTGCTCTTAACCGGGTAAAATAAGGCTTGAAATAATGGCATTAAAAGCTTCAAAAGGGGGAACAGGGCGACAGTAATTTTTGCTGTGATATAAAGCATATTAATACAATTTTAGAATCGGATCTATCGTTTAGGAGAAGATAAACTATAAATATAAAAGAAAATTATTTACGTAATAACTAAATTAGGTCATAAAACGTATAAAAAGTACAGATGGTATTTAAACAATTTAAAATAAGAAATGATTAAATGCAATGGTTAAAGGAATGTCTTCATAATGTTAGAAAAATGTTATTTTTACCTATTTATTATGTGATAAATTGATAAATTTAACCCTCTGTTCTTAACCTGGGAAAATAGGGCTTAAAATAATAACAATAAATGATCGAAAAGGGGAGAAGGGGTGGTTTTCGAACGTTAAAACTTGCTTTGAATTTTGCTAATCCTAACTAATCAAGATTCCAATATGGATGTCTCTATCCATTTCAGGTCTAACCACTTCTTAAATTCGAGGACAGACGGACAGATAACTTAGGCTATTATTATATAGGGGATGAGTGAAAAGATTTTTCTCCGAAGTCCTTTGCTCTTTTACTATTCTTTTCTATTTTCAAGTTAAAGTCTCAAATATTACCAAGATCGGAAGGAAATGAAGGCTAATTTTTTTACTGTAAAATTAAACTAATTTTTCAATCAACACTCCCTTTCCTGGAAAACTTATAATTAGCCTGTTTACTGCAGAATATATGTATCGGGATAGAATCTTAGAATTTTCGGAGCATAATTATTTAAAGTTGCAAAGCAGCACGTCCTCTTACGGCACACTGCAAAGTTTTGTTGATAGCACTTTGCTTCTCCTTAATGACGATAATAAAATTTCTCGTAAATCGCACTGACAGCGAAGCTTACGTGCCATCGGATATTCTGGAATCTCATTAATCGCCATATTTATGAGGCTATTTACTACATCGATGATCCCGAGCCGCTTCACATATATTTCATATTTCCAGTCATTGTTTGTACGTGCTCACTGCTATTTGCTTTCGTTTTTATAGAGGAGCGGGGAAGCTCTTTTTATAACTGCTAATTATATTAACGTTTGATGATTAAATTGCGAATGAGCAAAGTCATTAGAAGAATGTGAACCCGTTCAGATCTGATGGCACATTTTTAAACATTTATATCTAAAAAACTTCATTTTTTTTATAAATTTATCACCTTTACCAAAGTATTTCACATTTTTAAGTTAATTTTTTTAAAGAAAAAGACCATTTTAAACCTATTTTGTTACAGTATTTTATTTTAATATATATTTTCAATGTTGTAAATATCTGGACAACATTTAGATAGTAAATTGGATTAGATAACTCGTTTTTGGTTAAATTTCTATTAATTTTTGTAAATATATAAAAAACAAAATAAACTGATATTTTTCGGTTCAGTCAATTTTTGTGAAACCCGTTCAGATCTGATGGCACATATATGGCATTAAAAATTTATATCTAAAAAACTTCATCCGTTTTATAAATTTATCATCTTTACCAAAGTATGTCACATTTTTAAGTTGTTTTTTTTTTTGAAAGAAAAAGGCCATTTAAATTTATTTTGTTACCGTATTTTATTTTTATATATATTTTCAATGTTGTAAATATTTGGACAATATT
Source organism: Pardosa pseudoannulata (assembly GCA_032207245.1). NCBI lineage: Eukaryota > Metazoa > Arthropoda > Arachnida > Araneae > Lycosidae > Pardosa > Pardosa pseudoannulata. The sequence goes on along the minus strand of CM063511.1, from coordinate 53,496,318 downwards.
TAGATAGTAAATTGGATTAGATAATTCCCGTTTTTGGTTAAATTTTGTATTAATTATTGTAAATATATCAAACTAAAATAAACCGATATTTTTTCGGTACAGTTCCAGTTTTGCGAACCCGTTCAGATCTGATGGCACATCTTTAAAAATTTATATCTAAAAAACTTCATTTTTATAAATTTATCATCTTTACCAAAATATGTTCCATTTTCATGTTCATTTTTTTGAAAGAAATAGACCATTTTAAATCTATTTTGTTACCGTATTTTATTTTAATATATATTTTCAATGTTGTAAATATTTGGACAATATTTATATAGTAAGTTGGATTAGATAATTCCCGGTTTTGGTTACATTTTGTATTAATTATTGTAAATATATCGAACTAAAATAAACCGATATTTTGTCGGTACAGTTCCAGTTTTTGCGAACGTTCAGATCTGATGGCACATCTTTAAAAATTTATTCCAAAAAACATCATATAAATTCACCACCTTTACAAAGTATGTCACATTAAGTTCGTTTTTTTTTGAAAGAAAAAGACCTTTTTAAATCTATTTTGTTACCGTATTTTATTTTCATTTATTTCAATGCAATATTTGCACAGTGAGATAGTAAGTTGGATTAGATAACCCTTTTTGGTTTAAATTTTGTATTAATTTTTGTAAATATATCGGACGAAAATAAACCGATATTTTTTCGGTTCAGTTCGGTTTTTGCTTCGAACAAAATAACGCTTTTTCGGTTCAGTTTTGGATTCGATGCCCTGGTATTTTAAACTAAATGTTCTCAAACAGTATTAGAAGAAAATCCCGTAAAATCCAATTCAAATCAACCTTTTCCGTCAGATTTTATAACCCTCGGATTTAAAATCCCTTTAAATCGTGAGATCGATTTTTTCAATTGGTGTTTCTTCATGTATGTTTCATATGAGAAAGTTAAAAAAGGAAGGTACATTGCAATTATCAGTTCTACTGTGGGGGCTGAATTGCATCAATTCACAATCAGACAATAGTTAAACTTGCTTTCCAGCTGACATCTATGCAAAAGTATTACTTGAGGTGCATCAGTTCTGAACATATATACACTGAAGTGCCACTGAATTAGGGATACCTACTTAGTAACGAGTTGGGCCTCCTCTGACCTTGATAACGGCTGCCACACAATGAAGCATAGATTCAACAAGTTTCTGAAAGCGTTCCACGGGAATGGCTTGCCAAATATTGGCTAAAGCTGTACATAATTCAGTAAGGTTCGTTGGTATTGTGTGATGGCCTTTCACGCCTTTTTCCAAAACATCCCAAAGATGTTCAGTAGGATTTAAGTCTGAGTCTGTAGGTGGCCAATTTATGACAGAAAAATCAGAGGAAGGCTCAACTAACCAGCTAGTAGCCAAACGGGACTTGTGAGAGGTACAGTTGTCCTACTGGAAAACTCCATTACCGTGCGGATAACAGAAGAGTATAAACGGATGGAGGTGATCAACCAGCAACTTTACGTACCGGATTGCATTGAGGAAGGTTGGTATAAGCACTAAAGATCCCAAACAGTGTCACCCCAGACCATGATTGAACCACCATGCCCTTGTACAGTTCCAACTTGTCATGCAGGATCCATGGCTTCATGCATATTCTCAGCATTCCGTCGGCATTAAGTAGTCGGAATTGAGACTCTTTACTTCCTGCTACTCGTTTCCAGTCCTCTACACTCCAGTCTTTGTGCCCTCTTTCCCAGGCAAGATGTCCAGCCCGATGGCAAGCATAGAGCAGTGGTACTCTCTTAGGTCGACAACTTCCGAAACCGATACGGTGAAGCGCGAGCGTTGCACAATCCATTTACTGACTATACCAGTGGCACCGTTATTCATCTGGGTGATAATTTGAGCTAATGTTTGGCTTTTTTGACTACGAGCAATACGCCTGAGCCATCTCTCACCATGCACTGTCAAGGTTAACTGTCCTTTGCAGTTTGCCAGATCCCTAGTTATTTTTTAAACCATTCATGTATTTTTGGTATAAACTTGATATTTTGATCTTGTAAGTCCTAGCTGTCTGACGATTTTGGAAATTGAATGGCCTATACGTCGAGCACTTACAATTTGTGCGTCTAAATCGTCTAAGGAGTCTAAATCAGGCAGTTTAACCATACTGGAAATTCCAGCAACTAATTCAGAACAACCACAATACGCGCTATATATACAGTTACCACAGCGCCCTCGCTTTGCTCATAAATGATGCGCAGCGCTACGAAATTTGCATAGTTCTTGCTATACCCAATTCAGTGGTACTTTAGTGTAGATATAAATTGTTAACATAAACAATGTTCACGTTAAATATTAACTTTTAGAAAGAAACTGAAGGAATTCCATGGTAAAACCGAATCACAAAACGAATGAAAAAATAGTCTAAATAATTATTTCCTAAGTTTTCTATAATAGTGTTTTTTTTGAACGTTGGAAAGTTCAATATACTTTTAAGGATGAAAATATTTACTGTTCTAAGGATGGATCATAAAATTAAAACTAGTTAACATTTAGTACTGTTTGATTCATTTAATTCTCTTTTCCGCTGACACCATCTGAATACTAATCTCTAAATCAACAGAAGCGTAGGAAATATTTACTTTTCTCCCCTTTTTTTCATCTACTTCAGTTTCCAATTTTGACGAAAGAGTTTTTTAAATGGGGATTAAATATTTTTATTCACTGATCCAAAAAGGGAGTTATCTTTCAAAAAATTCATAAGCACATAGACTAATCTAGTGTTTTAATTTAAGTTAAAAGGTTTTGCGAAAATTTTAACAGTTCAAAGATCTATTTTAGTTAAGAAGATTTTTTCTTAACAATTGTTGAGCATTTTCCAGAAATTATATTAGTCTAGTTTTTCTTTCATACGCTACATAGGACGAATTTAATTAAAATAAAACGGCTGAGTGTTTATATATAAGTACGATTAGATCGATTTTTAAAGAATTATATTCAGTATAGCATAAAATGTAAATCAAATGTATGTAAAGTATAAGTCGAGAAACTACTTAGACTAAGCTTACATTTTACTTTTAAAATCCGCTTAATGCTTTCGCATTTAGAATTTTGCTCTTTCGAAGCAACGAAACGGCTGTCTGCTTACATTCTCTCTAAATTTATACTTCATGTAAGGAATTGGAATCCACGACCTATGTTTCTCAGATGTACACCCTTCACTATAGTTGCAAAATCGACCCCATTGACTCCTTCCACCCGGTGTCCCTTAAGGGAAATAGAAAACGGCCGGCAAAGGGGAGCTGATAAAGTTTTTCGGATGTATCGCTTGTTTGTTTTTGCAGGGCATCTGAAAGGAGGATTTTCCCTTTTCGGAAGGGCTCAAGTTTCCAGCGGCTGACCCCCTGTAATGAAGATTTCTCATGTCCCTTATATATATATATATATATATATATATATATATATATTTTAACCTACATTTTGCTCTTTTTTTCGTATATTGCCTCTTGCAGGTGCAGCTATAGCTGTTTTCTTACAATAGCAGCCTATCTTTTCAAACAGAGCTGCCCTCGATCTGGGATTAAGTTTTGGACTGAGTGTCCAAGTATGGCCACCTGCATCCGCAGCTCTTAAACCCTTCGACCATAATTTGCGCCCATCGGCTCATATTCTGACAGTTTCTGTAGACATAAGTTTCGGTTCGAGGTGAAAGCCACTCCTTTGAAAGGTACCGCGTTGTGGTGTGTTACCAATCTCCTCCGCATCGTTTTTGGCAAATTTTCACCAACGGGGTTGCGCCTCACTACGATTGGGTTTTTGTTCTCCGCGCCCCTTGTCTCGAAGTTTCATTGGTCAGAACCGCGAGAACCCCACGTCTCCTTGAGAGCTCAGGGTTTTCTTGGCGCCTGGCAACCCTCTTGCTGGCTGTGTTTCTGCGCTTTTGGCGTGAGCACAGCCTAGAAGTTCTTGTAATTTTTGAGAGACGGAGAGACAATGAGATGAAGTTTTAACACCCTTGCCGAAGCGTTGCTTTTGTTTCCGTTGGAGCCACCTCGATCTTTGGCTAGCCTAAGCACTCTATCTTTGTTCTGTTTTACTGTGAAGTTCCTGGCGTTATTTTTACTTAAAGCAACGAATTAATCTCTCATATCTTATATAACGCAACAAATTAGTCTCCGTCATATTTTTTACTTAAAGCAACAATTTAATCTCCATAATACCTTTAAACAACGCAATCAAGGAATCTCAGTTACCCACTATTAGATCAAGGCAGAAGTGGACTATGTTATTTGTAGATTATAAAGTGAAGAAAATTATTTGATCGAACACTAAATAAAAGGATGTCTCTCCATCAAGTCAGCGTCTGGTTTATATCTACCTGAGGTGACTCTCAAAATAAAGCCTCCGAATCTTCATTACTTAACTTACATACAGCTCCCTTTACTCTACATGGTGTGATGAGGCGATTTAGATCAGTTATATAATTGATTCATTCATACAAGAAGTAAAATGCTCGGGATCTAAATCTGACCTCATCACATCTTTGTAAAAAGACAGAGGACCATAAAATTATATTCTACGGATATTGTTGTCTTATACGGTGGTCTCGGGCGGGGTTCTGATCCCAGTCCCAGATTAGAATCCCGTCTCCGTACTTGACATTAAATAAGAATGTACCTTTGTGGAGTTATTTATCAGTCCCTAAGGGACAGTGCCCAATTAGAAGGGGTAAAATTTTCCAAGTTGGCGGTCTCAAGCCGGGGTTTAAGCAGACCAATTAGATTCTTACAACTGTCCCGATTGGATGATAAGAAGGAAGAGGGGACAAGGATGAAATTAATAAAATAAGAAAGATCGAAAATAAGAAAAGGTGAAGGTGTTCGATAGTCGAGACGAAGAGAGGTGTCCGACAGAAGAGGTTCGGAAGTCGAGATGAGGAGAGAGTCCGACTGAAGGTGTTCCATAGTCCAGACGAAGAGAGGAGTTCGACGGAATGAGTTCGAGAGTCCAGCCACGTCCGGCAGGAAGTGTTCCGGCATCAAATAGCACGGCCGCACCCCAAAAACTCAGGAGGAAGCTCCTGACCAGACCGACGAAAGATCCATAGATAACCATCCACCAGCAGTGTTCCGGGCACACCATTTTGGTCCCCAAATGGTGTGCCCTGAACTCTCCAAAGGTACCCCCTTTTACATACATTTTGAAATTGAGATTAGGTCCTCTCTCTTATATTTACATAATTATTTAAGTATTAAAAAATTATTGTCAGAACTAATTTATAAGATGTTGATAAAGCATATTTTATGAAAATTAGCATCATTTTTGTATGTACATAGATGTATATATATTATAATAAATTTATTTTTTTTATATTAAGCTAGTTTCGGATGCTGTTAATTTAGTTTGTAGTTTAGTTTCATATCTTATGTCTGTAGTTTCTCAGAACCTGTGGTTAAATTTAGTACTAAAATACTTTTACACAACGCAATAAAAATAAAATCCCACTATACATTTGATCACAGGTTAATACTCAAATAAAAATGAGGACTACACGACACATGGAGCCCCGACTCTTCAGTATATACCCCCGAAGAAGGGAGAGAACAACTGCGGCAGTTGAGTTCGAGAAGCCGACATAGAGCCTGCGACCTGGAGACATCTCTCTGTTCTGCAGGGAGATAATTTTAGTTTTTGGATATGGAAAGCTAGGCCATCTATTCTAGTTAAGACCTGCTCCGAGACTCAAAATATGATACTTTGTTATACTTTAATTCTTCATCAATGTTGTAAATAAAGTGTTGTTTGTTGTCCTTAAAGATTCGGAGGTTATTTAATGCATCCTCAGCGACGGTCAGAGACGACGAGCACACCTGTCGCAGTAATGCAGCCGGGCAGGTTCCAAGCTAGTACAGCGCCCCAGGGGTTCTATTACACTTCATTTACGTTGGTTTTCAATTTTATATTATGTTCAGGTGCAAAGGTGGAATCTTTGTACCTGAATTATTTCGTGGGTTCGAATCCCACTGTGGTATGGATATTCATATGCGTTAGGAATCGGCTTTAAACCCTTACCGGTTTTTCCCGAGCTTAACTCGGGTAGGCAAAATGTACCATCCTGGTTCATTCCGAGTGTAGCTCGGGTTCTGTGAAATTTTACACTGTGCAATCAGTCTTTCCCAAATTATCTCACATATGCTTTTTATGGTTTCGAATGCTTTTGTTTACTTTTCTGGCTACTAGAATATTTGCTGCTCAAAGAGAGACAGCAGAGGGAAGACGGTAAGGAGAGAAACAAGGTTCTACTGTTTAGATTGCGATATTGGATGCAGTACCTTGTTTCCGATTGTATCATACATGATCAAATTTTGATTAATAATTTCATAATAATTTATGTAAATGCAAAGGATATAAATACAATTTAATTCAAGATAAAAGCTAGATATTCTAAGCTTTATATTTATAGTTAGTGTGAATTGACTCCAAAATCTAATGATTTCTTATTCACAGAAAGTCAGGTAAATTACTCATTTATTTACATTAATTTTACATTAATTACATTTTTTTAGGAAATTTTGTATGCGAATGATGCTATTATGTTTAAAAAGCTATGTAGGTATGAAAATAAGCATAAAAAATTGACATTGTTTTACCCATAATCCCGAAATAAAATGAACCTGGAAGGGGTTAAATAATAAGTACCGGTCTCATTAACTATTGTGTTGCAAAAAAGTAAAACGTAGCTCTCCAAACCAAACTAAACCAAACCTATACATTCCATATTATATACACATCCAATGCTTAATACATCACATTCTGCACAATAATATATATATTGTATATAAAATACAGTTCATTATGTATCACGTATGATTAGGGTTGGATAAAAATCATAATTTACTTAAAAAAACATAAAAAATCAGATTTATTTGATTTAAATCAGATTTTTTTATTTAAATCGGATTTTTTGATTTTTTTCTGAATACCAATTTTAATTGTTGATTTTAAGTTTTTTTTTGCAATATACATAGAATAGTTTGTTATAAGAAGTAACATGTTATGTATCTAGTATATTCTACACACTGATTACCTAAAATTATTCGTGGGTTCGAATCCCACTGTGGTATGGATGTTCATATCCGTTAGGAATGGGATTTAAACAGTAGGTACCGGTATCATTAACCCTTGTGTTGCTAAAAAAGTAGACCGTAGTGCTCCAAATCAATCTAAACCAAACCTATACATCCCATATTATATACACATCCAATACTTTATACCTCACATTCTGCACAATAATCTATATTTTGTATATAAAATACAGTTCATTGTGTATCACGCGATCAGAGTTAGAAAAAAATCATTTAATTAAAAAAATAAAAAATTCAGATTTATTTGATTTAAATCAGATTTTTTGACTTAAATCAGATTTTTTATATTTTTTTCTGAATACTAATTTTAATTGTTGTTTTTACGTTTTTTGCAATATACATAGAACAGTTTGTTATAAGAAGTAACATCTTATGCATCTAGTATATTCTACACACTGATTACTTAAAATTAAATATATAAATTTTATTGTAAATACATTCCATTATTTTGTAGTTGGATAGTGCAAACTAAAGAAGATATAAATTTAAAGAACAAATTAAATATTCTTTTAATGTAAACTATTTATTTAAAAAAACAAATCTAAATTATTTCAATATTTTTTAATCACCGAATTATGGATTTAATTGTTTCAATAAAAACACTAGCTTTGTTGCTTTATCAACTCCTAATTGGTTGCGGAGGCTAGAATGAACAATACCAAAAGAAGAAAACTGTCTTTCCATTCCAGCAGATGAAGCCACGGCTGTTGTTATTTGGTAGACAAACTGGATTTCCAGTTCTGTAATACTCTCTTTACCTCCCATTACATAAAATGAATTCCACCATTCATAATCATTGTGCTACCCCTACTACGTACTTTCTGATAACAACCCCTAAATTCTTGGAAAGCCCATGCTATCTATTTACACTTATTTACTTATTGGTATTACTGTGCTGACTGATTCCCAATTCTCCCGTCTTTGGAATATAGGGTTTAAAAGAAGTGAAAAAAAGATTTAAATCAATGATTTTTTCAAAACAATCAACTCAGTTAAATCATGATTTAACCCTTTAGAGCACAGTGGTTTCGTAGTGAACCCACTTATTAACATATTTTTTTCTTCTTTTTAAAGATATAATAATGATTTTTTCGGATGTTTTTGATACTTCAAACTATTAATGAATGGTATCACTACGCACAATCTATTTTTCTCTTTAAAAGATACTTGTTTAAACTGGCAAAAAAAATCAGGTATTTGATTTCTCTCCGTCATGACCTCAAATAAATATATCTACCCAAAATATTTTTTATAAATAGTTTAGCTATTTATCTGTTACATCCCTTTAATGATAATTATGCAGTGTTTACATTTTAAGAGTGTATTATTTTTGAGCTGTACAAGGGGGTAGAGAGTTTCACAGTTAAAACCCACGACCTTAATACAAATAAATTTTAATATTTTTCACACATTTCACATATGTAATGTTCATAGATAACATATGTAATGTTTATAGCCCAATTCTCTTAAATACCAAAGAATTTTCAGTAGTGACTTTTAAAAGGGTTAAAGACATAGGAATGTTTTTTTTAAATTTTCTATGTTTATGACTTTTTTAACTTACAGCGGATGAAAACACTACACTTTATTCATTTTTGCATTTGAAATATGCATTTTTAAACTTGCTTTACCCAGAAAATTCAGAATTCAATTTATTTTCCTTGTGACTCCAAATACCTATATTTATCCAAATAACACTTAAAAACTGTTGTGGTATTTTATTATTATACACTTTTAAGATAATTATTCATTGTACTCCTACTTTAATAAAAATTTAAAAGAAAGTATTATTTTCCCAAAATACAAAGGGATGGTTTTGCATTTAAACCAGCCCTCTAACCTTTCTTCCTCCTAATGAATGCACATTTTTTCATGTATTTTACATTTATAAGGTTCATAGGTAACATTTATAGACAAATATCATTAAATCTTATGAATTTTATATTAGTGTCCTTTAAAGGATTACATCATGCATGGATTTTTTCAAAACAATCAACTGAGTTAAATCATGATTTAAATCATACCAACCCTGCAATTGATAGACAAGGTTATAGAGCATTGGGTATGTATATAATATGTGATGTACAGGACAGGCAAATGGTTACACAGTATTATTTATACAAAGAGTACTATTTATACTAAAAACAAATCCCTTATATAATAATAGCCTAAGGTATCTGTCCGTCTGTCCTCGAATTTATGAAGCGGTTGGACCTGGAATGGATAGAGGCATCCATATTGGATTCTTAATGAGTTAGTGTGAGCAACGTTCGAAATCCACCCCTTCCAACCTTTTCTAGCATTTAACCCTCTGACTCCTCATCCCACGATTTCCATGGGCAATTCACAAATGTAGCAAAATGTGCTCATCCCGCAAATTCGTGGGGCATATGTTTTTCTTCCTTTATTAAGAAGCACATTCCGCCTTTTCACCGTTTAACAAGTGGAATAAATTATATACAGTATTAGACATTTAATTAAGTAATAAATGGAATTATAATTATATGACTAGAACTATAGTTATATGAGATAATAGAATGTTATAAATAGAAATCAACTGTATTACAATTGAAATTTATTAAAAAATAATTTTTTTATGTGATAACTTCTGAAGTTAGTTTATCTGAAATGTTAGTTTCTCATGGCAAAAGTCAACATAATTAGTATATTCTAGAAAAAAATTAATATTTCAATTTTCAAATTTATATATATACTTACACTGTGCAACAAAAAAAAAAATCCTCAATTTTTAAACAGATCTCGGTTTACAAATTGAGCAGTCAAAGGGTTAATGCCATTATTTCAAGCCTTATTAAGAGCCGGTTAAGAGCAAGTGATTAAATACATCTATCAATATGATTTATTTATCAGTTTATCACATAATAAATAGAAAAAAAATAACATTTTTTTTCTAGCATTATAACGTCATTCCTCTAACCATCTCATTTAATCATTTCTTATTTTAAATTATATAAATATCGTCTGCATTATTTTCATACGTTTTATCACTGAACTTAGATATTACGTAAATAATTTTCTTTTATATTTGTCTTAAATAATAGATTAGGTACACGTGTGATAATTTTAAATTTAGTCATTATTTTTCAATTAATTTTTGTTGCAATGAAAATTTTATCACTGGTATTAACAACAAATTATATCTACCTCTAAGGTGTAGTGGGATTGATAGTTTCATTCCTTTACTTCCATTAATTACTGTGGCGAAACTATTGACGATAATTTTGACGTAGCAAGAAAACTTTAAATTATCTTTCTAAATGAATTCAACGTTATTCTAAACTTCATTCATAATATCGTGAGACTGTAGAGGAGTATAAAGATAAACAAATTACTGAGCGTGTACCAGATAATTCTCAACTAAAATGCAAACCATTTTTTATCTGCCTTATAGGGTACTTTACAATTCTGGAAAATTAAAACTTTTACTGCATGTAGCCCGTCATATGACGGGCTACATGCTAGTATGTTATAAAGAAATTGGGAAATCAAGATTGTTAAAACCAAATACCTAGTCGAAAAGTGCTTGGGTGTGTCATATCTTGTCGGAATACTATCATTTAAAGTCTGAATTCGAATGGATAATAAGCATTCTGATGGGATAACAACCACTAATCTATATGACTGATCATCTCATTTTAGTCTAAAAAATACTTATTTTTGAAATTAGTTGTAATTACAGTTTCAAAAGGGTTTTCTCCCTTCTTACATAGAGGAATTAGTAATATATAATGAATTTCCTTCTAATGGAATATTTACGATATGCTTATTAGAAACTTGATATTACTAAAACAGTTTGCGGCAATACTCTTTTACAAGTTGAGATTAAACCTTTAGTATCTTAAAATTGGTACAGTATTATAAAATACAGAAATGGCTTTCAGTATTTGTTTACACAAAGGAAGATAACACTTAAAGCTAATCTAAATTACGAACATTACTATTTTACGCCTATTGTTTAGGAGATATACTTATTAGAAACTTAATATTACTAAAACAGTTTACAGCAGTACTCTTTTTCAAGTTGAGATTAAACCTTTACTATCTTAAAATTGGTAAATCATTATGAAATACAGAAATAGCTTTCGGTATTTGTTTACTTAAAGGAAGATTACACTTAAAGCTAATGTAAATTACGAACATTACTATTTCCCGCCTTTTGTTTAGAACAGTTGAATAAGCAATTAACATGGTAGATATAGCATGGTCTGATTAATTTATTGCGATGTGGCAAAACTATTAAATGAACTTAAATAAAGATAAATTATGTTTGAATATTCTTGTTATAAAACATTAGTACTAATGTTAAAACAAAAATTCATTTATATAAAACCTTAATCAGACCTATTGTTCTATATGACAGCTAGTGCTGGTCAATAAATAAATATGAAAAAGATAAGCAGTTGATTTTTGATAGAAAAATAGTTAGAAAAATCTTTGGAGGAGTCAAACAAAATGATGTCTATAGAATTTATCATTATGAAATATACAATAGATTTCAAGAGCCCTTTGTTGTCAAAGTTATTAAGGCCAGCCGCATTAGATGGCTGGGATACCTGTTTAGATATGAAGATTCTAACCCAACTAAACTAGTGATTTTTCAAAAAATAAGGCAAGCGAAAAAGAGGAAAACCCCCCCACCAGGTGGATAGATTCTGTAAAGAGGGATTGAAGAGAACTGCGAGTCCATCATTGGCGATCTATGTCTTTGATAGAGTCAGAATATGGAGACTGCCTTGGTCTTAAACTGTATCGTATATTTATATAAAGATATATTTTTTAATACTTATTATTATATATATATATATATATATATATATATATACATTATACATACATATATATATATATATATATAATATTTATATATATATATATATATAATATATATTTATATATATATATATATATATTCTATAATATGTATTATATATATATATATATACATTATATTATATATATATAATATATATATATACATATATATATTTATTATACATATATATATATATATATAACACACACACAACACACAATATATATATAATATATTATATTATAATATATATATTTATATTATATATATATGTATATATATATATATATATATATATATATATATATATATATATATATATACATACACACACACATATATAATATATATATATTATAGATATATATATATATATATATATATATGTATATATATATATATTTATATTTATACATATATATATATACATATATATATAATATATATATTATATATATACATATATATATAATAGTATACATATATTATATACATATATATACATATATCTTAAATATATTTACACATATATATACATATGTATATATATATATATATATATATATATATATTATATAATATATTTTTATACATACATATATACATACATAGAATATATACATATATATATATATAATATATATATTTATATATATATATATATATATATCTATATTATATATATACATATATACATATATAAATACATATTTTATATATATATATAAATATATATATATATATATATATATATACATATATATATATATATATACATATATATTATACATATATATATATATATATATATACATATATATATATATATAAATATATATATATATACATATATATATACATACATATATACATATATATATATATATATAATACATATATACATATATATATATACATAATATATATATATATATATATATATATATATATATATATATATAAATCATATATATATTATACATACATATATATATATAATATATATATATATATATATATATATATAAATATATATATATATATATATAGTGCTGACCATTAAATAAATATGAAAAAGATAAGCTATTGATTTTTGAGAGAAAAATACTTAGGAAAAATCTGTGGAGCAGATAAACAAAACGATGTCTATAGAATTCAATATAATTATGAAATATACAATAGATTTAAATAATCAGTTATTAAGGCCAGCCGCATTAGATTGCTGGGACTTCTTTTTAGATATGAAGATTCTAATCCAACTAAACTTTTGATGCCTTTTCAAAAATTGAAGGCAAGTGAAAAAGAGGAAGACCCTCCTACCCCCCAGGTGGATAGATTCTGTAGAGAGGGATTTAAGAGAACTGGGAGTCCGTCATTGGCGATCTATTTTCTTTGATAGAGTCAGGTGGAGGTAGGTCATGGAGACTGCCTTGGTCTGTAACAGGCTGTAGTGCTGAGGAAGAAGAAAACATTAGTATTTAATATAAGTTTTAATCCTTTAAACGTCCGTCTAATTTGTTAAGAAGTGTTTGTCTTCAAACGTAACCCAGGTTTACAGCTTTTGTTTATGCCTTAAACTAAATTTGTTTATAGCTGTACAATAGCAAATTGAATAAGACATCAGGGTTGTTACATCCAATATGTTTTGTTTGGTTTTGAGAGCTACAGTCTACTTTTTTGCAAAACGGGGGCTAATGAGACCGGTGTTGGGCTATATTTTATAACAAGCCCATGAGTGGGTTGTGTAGTGGATTTGACTTATCAACCCGTAAAAATTAGTATAACTAAAGTCAAAGTCCATTAACTAATTAAAACCACATGTTATCATGTATGGCAGAAATATAATACATACGTTTTGAAAGTAAATATAAATATTTATTTAACGAGAATAAATACGTAAGTGAAAAAGTAAAATAATAAGTAAATAATAAATAAATTAAAAAAGGTTTCACGGTTTCACAGATGAGGCTCTTCTTTACATAAGATAATAAATCCTAAAAAATAGTAATCCACAGTACCTTAGGTAGGCACATAGGTATGATGTTAAATATCAGTCAGATCCTTGAGCTTCATTCGGGAACAAACCTAGATATATCCTGAATTAACTGAAGTATTTCATATTGTTTAAACAGCGACGAGTTGAAGCTAACTATTTCATTGGAACTTCGTGCAAGGGAGAGGTGAAAAGAACTAAAAAGCCAAGAAACAGATTTCGTCCTCGCCTGTCTTTATACTACTTCCACCAGTTTGGCAGTCAGATAAACCTTGCATTCGCTTGACGTCATAGCTTCCGAAGTGCTGATACATTATAGTGTGCATACCTAACAACAGGGACCTACCGATTCAAGCTGATTCCGAACGGTTACGAACATCCATGCGACAGTTAGATTCGAATACAAGGCCTCTGGTACCAAAGATGAGTGCCCTAATCATTCGGTCATCGTTCGGCTATATCTGATATGTAATATCAGCTAGAGTGCTGGTATTTCGAACCATTCTTTAAACAGTGGGTATAGGAAAAATGAATCTTTATGTAGCAAAAAGTTTACCAAAATGTTCGAACTAAACGAACGAAATCAACAACATTAATAATTATGTGTTTATGAATACTATCTTACAAGTACTTCGCGTATCAGAAGAAGATTGTAACCTATTAGCTGTTTATCTCAAAACCAAATAAGATTGATTAGAAAGGTTTACAAAGTGTGTAAAATTTTAATAAAATATCAGTGGAGAGAAACAATTTTTATGCAGTGACCAATCAATATTCATATATTTATATTCTGATGATCAGTATTATACATAAAATTACAAAAATATATAAAAATTAATTTTTCCTAGTAATGAGTTTTTAGTGACTGAAAAACGTCTATGAATTGAATGAATGAATTCGCCTTTCGGGCAGCTCTTGGGGATTCCCCAAGAGCAGGTCAGTGCGACCAGAGGTCCATTGTAGCCAAAACCAGGAAGAATAATAATAAAAAAACCCTCGGAGCAATACCAAGGACAGACTCAGGTCCAGTAAAGGAAATGCTGAACAACTTCTTAGCTAAATCATCAGTTAGCTCATTACGCTGAATTCCCATATGACTTGGTACCCAGTAAAGATTGACCTTGTTGTCTGAGGCAAGGTCACAAAGAGACTCAAACCACTCCCAAATGAATGCAGAGGTAACAATACAACTCAATAGGGCTTGAAGCGCAGCTTGACTATCAGGGCAGATATCAATGGTTTGCTTATGCATACCATATAGATTGCAAAGACCTCAACTTGGAAAAAAGTAGCATATTTACCAAGAGGAAAGAAAAGCTTGGTGTCGTCCCTAGGGCAGCACATACCACTCACCTGATGATTAAGTTTAGAACCATCAGTAAACCAAACCCTACAGTTGCCCTTAAGCGACCTAGGATTCATAAGCCAATCCTCCCGAGAGGGGAAATGAACACTATAAGGTTTACAACAAGTAAACCTGGTAATGAGAATATCAGTAAGCATTGTAAAAATTGCTTTGTTAGCCACAGAAGAGTCAAAACGTCCCCAAGACATATAAAATCATAAGATAAAATCAAAAGTCAATAAGATGTTTTTCAAGTAATATACATTTTACCAGATATGAATTAATTTTTGTTGAAATCGCTCTTTTTTAAAAAATCCTGAAAATGTTTTATATCTAATCCAAGTGAAATTCCTCAAAATAATAGTTAGTCAGGGAATAAAATTAAATTGAAAGAGTTCAAAGTATAGTTTTACCTAAAATATAAATCATTTCTAAAAATATCTATAGAAATATTTCTCATATTTTTTTTTATATTAATAATATTGTTTAACTAAGAAATTTAAGAGAGATTTAAGAAGTTTGGGATATTGCTGAAATATTTTCAACTATTAGTTAAATGTTTAAACTATTATCCGATTTCCTAAAAATTTTATTTTCAAATATAATGATAAACGTATAACTATCATAATTATTTCAGATGCAATATATCATTTATAAAATTTTCAATAGTTTTTCTTAAATTCCAAGAATAATAAAACCTCTATTTGATAAACCTTAGCGTAAACATAACTGTGAGAAATGGATATAAAGAATGTATTTTAAAAATCTATTTTTGCCGAAATATTAGAATAAAATTGGAATGGCCTCTAAGATTGAAATTTAACGATGACTGTTTCTATCTGTGGCAAAATAAATATTGCTTTCTGAAGAAAATACAAACAAAAGCAACGAATAAAGCAACACAGAAAGCTGGCATTTAAATATATCGTGCAAAAGAAACGCTTTAAAAAAATGCAAATCCAAATATTGCTCGACTAAAGCAATAACTACGGAAACGCCAAAATCAAATCACTATGAAATTCTCGAATGTCGTAGAATTTAATATAAAAATATATTTAATATATGAAATATATCATTGATTCAGTGCGATATAAAGGAAAATGTAAACTCGTAGAATAAGGTGAATATCTCAAAGAATTCAGATAGTATTATTTATTTGTAGATTTTAAATTTGCTGATGTTAAATTCTCTACTTCCAAACTGAAATTAAATGTTTGTAAAATCCGTGTATCGCAGCGGTATCCTAGAAAAATTTCTCTACGAAAAAATAGTATTTATCAAATTAGCATACAAGAAACAAATATGTTTACTTAAAAAAAGTACTGTAGTTTAAGATTATACTTCACACTTAATCAATCGATGACACTCATGGCACATTGAAATGATAATATGGGATTTAATCTTCCCACCCCCCTCCCAAAAAATAGAACAAAGCTGAATGAAGTTATATAATCGTAAAAAGAAAAACATTTACGTATAAAAGAATACCATACAGTTCAATTATAAAAACACTGTTAATCAGGTAATCTTTAAAGCAAGGCATCGTTGAAAAAGGGATTTATATAATCCTTTTTGGTTATGACATTATATACAAGAGGGGACGGTATCTCTGGAGTTGAAATTACGAAGATCCATTGAGTTTAAATCAGTCTTTATCCCTCTAGGTTCCTCGCAAAATGAAGCTTCGTATTATTCTTAAACCATGGATCAGTCGTATTTTGCGAGGGGTCTTTTGGAAATGGTGTAGGCTGTTCTTCACTAGAAGGATGAGTAACAGAAACAAGAGAAGTGAGGGGGAGAATGATTTTAACAGGTGCCCTTTTCTTCAGATTTGACTCCTCCTTTAAACGGGAACAATTAGTCATCTTACCGGGACATTCTCTCTATGTGCTTTCATTGAAAAATGCAACCCGAAGAAACTTTTTGAACCCCAAACAAATCCCCTTTCAACAATACCCTAGTTACCATACGACTACTTAAGGGGGAAAACAAGTTATGTAAAAAAAGTTTCAAGAATTCTACCAGAGTCAAAGAAAGCAACAAAATACTTTATTTCGTGCGAACGGTTACAGTCAAGCTAACTGCCTGTCTGTTGAGTAGCAGCGTCGTTTATATTTTACATTTGGGCAGCATCACTTCACTTCAGTTGAAATCTTTTCCTTCCCATATATGTGAAAATATTAAAAATAGTAGTTATTTACTCCTTTTTATAATAATAGCCTAAGTTATCTGTCCGTCTGTCCTCGAATTTATGAAGGAGTTGGATATAGAATGGAAAGAGGCATCCATATTAGATTCTTGATGAGTTAGGGTTAGCAAAATTCAAAGCGAGTAAAGTGTGCCTTCTCCTAAACTATCGATCCGATACTAAAATAAATTGATATAAATAGGCTTCATTTCGCAGCGAAAAATACTGCCGTCTTTAAAACGTTCGAAATCCACTCTTTCTCCCCTTTTCGAGAATTTAATGCCATTATTTCAAGTCCTATTTTCTCCGGTTAAGAGCAGGCTATTCAATTTATCAATTTATCCCTTAATAAATAGGTCAAAAAAACATTTTTTCCCCATTCTGACGCCATTCCTTTAACCATCTCATTTAATCATTTCTTATTTAATATTATTTAAATATCTTCTTACGTTTCATCACTGAACTTAGATATTACGTAAATAATTTTCTCTTATATTTGGCTTAAATAATAGATTAGGTACATATGTGATAATTTTAAATTTAATCATCGATTATTTTTTGTTGCAATGAAACTTTTATCATCGGTACTAACAACAAATTCTTTCTACCTCTAGGGTGTATAATTTCATTCCTTTACTTCCATTAATTAATGTGGAAAAAAAAATTGGGAAGAACTTAAACATATTTTCGACGTAGCTAAGAAAACTGTGAATTATCTTTCTAAATGAATTCAACGTGATTCTAAACTGCATTCACAGTATCGGGAGAGTTTAGAGGAGTATGAAACTAAAACAAAATACTGAGCTTGTACCAGATAATTGTCAGCCAAAAAACAAATCATTTTTTATATGCCTTATAGGGTGCTTTGCAATTCTGGAAAATTAAAAAGTTTACTGATCCTTTCATATGACGGGCTATATACTAGAAAAATAAGATTGATTAGAAAAATTCAGAAAGCATAAGAAATTTGAATAAAATACTAATGGAGAAACCATTTCATGGAATGAGCAATAAATATTTATAAGTTTGCATTCCGATGAATAATACTGGTTTGGAGAGAGCCTAGAGTACGGCTTTAAACTGAAACTAGCGATCATATTAAAATATGACTATATATATCTAATGAACAAAATATATGTAAGAGGTAACAATTGAAAGTAAGGAAAAACATATAATTTTTAGCAATCTTAACCCTTGAAAATTTTCCTTTCAAGTAAGAGCATTTTAAAAATTATCTTAAATTGAAATTAAAATGTACTTAAAGGCATTTATAATTTTATTACTGATCAAAGTACTTCGCGGAAGCTTTTACACAAACTGAAACTTTCCCATCGACTTTTCCCCTCCACAATATCGCCGAACGATGGCCGATTGGTTAGGGTGCTGGCCTTCGGTACCGGAGTTCGTGGGTTCGAATCCCGCAATGGCATGGATGTTCGTAGCCGTTCGGAATCGGCTTTAAGCTGTAGGTCCCTGTCTCATTAGCCCTCGTGTTGCAAAAAGTAGACCGTAGCACTCCAAACCAAACCAAACCAAACCCCTCCACAATATCACATAACTTAAATTTCTACTGAACTTTGAAAATCTTCAGATTTAACCTGATTTAAGCTATAACATGTAGTTATTCTGAAGAAAGTTACTTAGGAATAATCTATTTACAAAATATTCAATTTTCAAGCCTTTTAAATTCACTTAACTAGAGAAGTGTAAAATGCTTTCATCTAGCAAACCAACTTTGAAGCGTAACACTTTGTAACAGGTAAAGATCCGTTACTGAGCAAACTAAATTTTTATAGCGATCATATAGAAATCCGAGGGATAAAATGCTGTAAAACCATTCTAAAAACTGTTTTACCTCTGTAAGTTATGTATAGTTTTCTAAAGGTTAAGCTTTACAGGGCAATAATAAATTTATATTTCCCAGGCATGTATTTGAGTACGTTTCAAGAACGCAACAGAAATTTGAATACAATTAAACCCTGTTATAACGAACTACAAGAAATTAAAGATTCTGTTAACTAAATCCCAATCATAAGAACCATAACGTTAGATATAACAAAATGTATAATTCTTTAAATTCTAAGTTTATTAACATTGGCACCGTACCTATGATACTATCTATTTTAAAGAATGTCGATTATGTATGTAATCCATTTTTTATAAAACTCCTTGACAAGGAGAAAACTCAACAGCTAGCAGTAATATACATGCAGTCGGGTTGACATTGAAGAGAACGGCACCGGTCTAATTTAAACTTTATTCCAGAGCAGCTATAACGCACATCTATTTTACAGGACAACAGACAAAAAAACCACAGAGATCACTCTGATCGAACAGAGGTGTACCCAAGAACAAAGACAGAAATAGTTTTCCCCCGGTATAAAAATCTTAATAAGCGAATTAAATGCAAGATCAGCAGAACGCGAAATCATTTGCCGCCAACAGCTGGGAAACGTGCTGAATAGACAGAAAGTGTACAGTTTTAGGATACAAAGCTTTAGGGTTTGGGTTTGGTTTGGAGCGCTACGGTCTACTTTTTGCAACACGAGGGCTAATGAGACCGGGACCTACTGCTTAAAGCCGATTCCGAACGGCTACGAACATCCATTCCGTAGTGGGATTCTAACCCACGAACCCCGGTTCCGAAGGCCAGCACCCTAACCGTTCGGCCATCGTTCGGCTACAAAGCTTTAGGAAGAATGTTAAGTGGAAAATATTCCTTTGATTAAACTATTTAGAGGCTGGGGAAAAGATTTAAATGAATTAGAATGGGAGAGAGGAGGTTTTTAAAGAAATATTAGAGTTAAATAATTTTGATATATTACATATATGTATGTTAAAAGAGTCTTATCTATATTTATATAAATTGTTAGAAACACACGTCATATAGTTCATGAACGTTCCTTTAGATTTCGTTCAGAACGTCGAAAATGAGCCGTGGTAGCTCAGTCGGCTAAGGCAACGATCTAGTAACTGAAAGGTCGAGGGTTCGGAACCCGAGCCAGCTTAAGATCCGCCTTGTTCGTTAAAGGTGCCTGGGGCACGTAAAAATATGTTCGTGGTCAATATGTTTTTCCAAGTTCTCAATCACTACCTCTGGGGGTGAAAGGCCAAGTCTGTGGGGCTTCTGCTTGGTCCCTGCTTCCAAATTACTAGGACCTACTAGAGCGAAGTCATTCATTCTTTCACTTTAACGGTGCTCCTTAAAACGAAAGGCACACCCCTTGGCCTTAATACGAGAACCTGCAGGCTCAATTGTGCTTGGTTTGTCCAAGTGGATGGAGAAACAAGAACAACGTCGAATCTGTTCAGAGGTGCATATAACTTACAGTTCAAATAATTTACAAGGTTAGTTGCAAAATTTTTTATACTCACAACACAATCATGAACAATCACTTTTATGACTAAAAAGTTCAATAGTTTTTCAAAGTTAGAGGGACAATAAAATAATTTTTTATAACTCCACATTTTATTGATATCATTCTTATGTCGATATTTTCTTTTTATTTATAACAGATGAATATGTGTTTCTTTCATAAAGTATTTTAATGGGTGCTATAGATAATCTAGAAAAATTAGTGAAAAAGAATTGAAAATATTCCATATTACTATCTAAATATTTTCCTTGGGAGATGCAATACATTTATAGGAATGTTGAAACTGAATCGATTTTATATAGATAAATGTGATTTTCTTTTTTAAACTATAATATCGGGTGTTATTATTTACCTAGAAAAAATAATAAAAAAAAACAAAACTATTCAATAGTACTCACTAAATATTTCCCCTTTGAGATGTAATAATTTTGTGTGGAATATGCTTGAACTGAATCGATTTTCCTTTCTGTGTAACATCGAGGTGATTTGTCATTCATAGCCATCCACTCTTGAATCTTGAACATTATTTTTCCCATAAAGAGTGCAGTAAAATATTAACTTCTCTTTTTATGGACGGTTAGATGACCACTTCAGATCGACTCTCGTTCATCCCATTATGTCACGACAAACTAGTGTTTTAAACTCGCTTTCATGTCTGTCACTGCATTTTCTTTTGAGCTTTTATTACTTTTTTTTTTATTTTTTATTAATTTTGATGAAATTATGGAAGTCCTGGGTACTGATAATAGTAATAGATCAATGGCTTTTAACCAGGAGGTAATTTTTTAATAAAAACAGATAAATTAGATGAAGGAATGTGTTATAGGAACGGAAGTATTTTTAGTGATCCAAAATGTAATTGGCAAAAATAATTTAAACATTTTTCTGTTTTAAAGTGCAACCATAACGGTACAGGAGAAAATTGTAGTGATCACTATATCTTTAAAGCTGTAATCTTTATATATTATATTATACGTGATCTGGAGAATAGATACAAGTTTATGATATGATATTATATTTTTTCTTATATTTGAAGTTTTACACTAAAGCACTCTTAGAAGCCCTTTCACAATAATTGCTTCTTGGAAATATATATATATATATATATATATATATATATATATATATATATATATATATATATATATATATATATATATATATATATATATATATATATATATATATATATATATATACATACATACATACATACAGACAAACAAACGTGT
This sequence comes from Pardosa pseudoannulata, assembly GCA_032207245.1. Classification (NCBI taxonomy): domain Eukaryota; kingdom Metazoa; phylum Arthropoda; class Arachnida; order Araneae; family Lycosidae; genus Pardosa; species Pardosa pseudoannulata. The sequence continues at coordinate 53,474,224 of CM063511.1, read as the reverse complement.
GTACGCGTATCCATGCATGGACATATATATAATACATATAAATGTATATATATATATATATATATAATAATATAATATACATATGTGTATGCTCATCCATGCATGTACGTGTATATAATTATAATATATAATGCATATATTCATATATATATATATATTTATATAAATATACATATGTATAAATATATATACTTATATGTATATATATTTATGTATATGTATATGTGTACATGTGAATATATATATTTATATACATGTATTTATTTATAAATATATACATATATATATACATATATATATATATATATATATATATAAATATATATATATATATATATATATATATATATATATATATATATATATATATATATGTGGTGTGTGTGTGTGTGTGTGTGTGTGTAATACGAGTAGCTATTAGAAATACTTGATATACATCTCCTGAATGTTTCTTTCGGTTCCATTTAATCTATTCTAGTTCACAAACAATTTTCGTAATGTATTAAAATTTAACTGAAGATTAATTGTAAAATCTTTTATTCTTCCCACATCTTGATGAACGAACCATTTTAAGACTAAAAATTTCAATAGTTTTTCAGAGTGAAAAGCACGATAAAATATTTTTTAAAAACTCCAGATTTTATTCATAGCAGTAGTTCTTTATATATATTTTATCTTTATTTAAGATTTTTTATATAGATAAATATATATAATTTTTTTGCTAAAAGTATAATACCGAGCGTTATAGTTTACATAAAAAAATTAATAGAAGAAGAATTAAATTTCAACTGAAGATTAATTGAAAAATCATTTGTTCTCACATTATGATAAATAAATCCGTTTTATGACTAAAAATTTCAAAAATTTTTTAAAGTTAAAAGCACGATAAAATATTTTTAATAACTTCAGATTTTATGGATATCAATAGTTCTTTGTAGATATTTACTCTTTTTTTTTATAATTTATGTAGATAAAAAATATGATTTTTTTAGAATTAAAGTATTACATTAGGTGTTATATTTTACCTAGAAAATATTAATAAAGAATAAAAGTATTCAATATTACTCGATAAATATTTCCCTTGAGAGATGCAATAATTTTGTGGAATATACTTGAACGGAATCGATTTTTCCTTTATGCGTAACATCAAGGTGATTTTTTATTCACAGCCATCCATCTTGAATCTTCAAACGTTATTGTTGCCATAAAGAGTGCAGTAATATAAATAACTATTCCTTTTATGGGCGGCCAGATGACCACTTCAGATTGACTCTCATTCATAGCATTATGTCACTACACACTGATGTTTTAAACTCAGCTTAATGTCTGTCACTGCATTTTATTTATTGCTTTTCTATTCATTATTTTTGGTAATATTTTTGAAGTCGTGGTTTCTGATAATAGTAATATATTGATGCTTTTTAATCAGGAGATAATTTGTAATAAAAGGAGATACTAAAAATATAATTCTATCATAAACAAAAAATGTAATTCTATCAAAATTTAGAAGATTTTATTCTTTTTT
>CM063511.1:53422699-53457699 GCA_032207245.1 Pardosa pseudoannulata | reverse complement strand
TTTACATTAAATATTTGTTTCATTTATCAATTTAAAAAGTACATTTTTAAAGATTCTTAGTGAAAATTAGTCTTTAATTTTCCCTGAGGTATTCGATTACAACTATAATATGATTATAATCCATTTAACCTTTTAATTTAGTTTTAAGTATTAGATGCTTTACTTAGGTAATATAGTTTTTGTGTTAGAGCATATATTTTATTTAATGACTTAATAATCCTATATCATTTTAATATTTCACATTTAAAGAACCCATATTTCAGGAAAACACTACACCGATTCAGAATAATGGCTGTAGTACAAGTTTTTATTTAATTCTTTTCTTTAGACATGATGTATAAAATTTTACATTAAATATTTGTTTCATTTATCAATTTAAAAAGTAGATTTTTAAAGATTCTTAGTGAAAATTAGTCTTTAATTTTCCCTGAGGTATTCGATTACAACTATAATATGATTATAATCCATTTAACCTTCCAATTTAGTTTTAAGTATTAAATGCTTTACTGATGCAAAACAGTTTTTGTGTTAGAGCATATATTTTATTTATTGACTTTAATGCATCCTATATCATTATAATATATCATTTCACATTAAAGAATCCATATTGTCAGGAAAACACTACACCGAGTTCAGAATAAATGGGCTGTGTAGTACAAGTGTTTTATTTATTTATTTTTTTAGACATGATGTACAAAATTTTACATTAAATATTTGTTTCATTTATCAATTTAAAAAGTAGATTTTTAAAGATTCTTAGTGAAAATTAGTCTTTAATTTTCCCTGAGGTATTCGATTACAACTATAATATGATTATAATCCATTTAACCTTCCAATTTAGTTTTAAGTATTAAATGCTTTACTGATGCAAAACAGTTTTTGTGTTAGAGCATATATTTTATTTATTGACTTTAATGCATCCTATATCATTATAATATATCATTTCACATTAAAGAATCCATATTGTCAGGAAAACACTACACCGAGTTCAGAATAAATGGGCTGTGTAGTACAAGTTTTTTATTTATTTATTTTTTTAGACATGATGTACAAAATTTTACATTAAATATTTGTTTCATTTATCAATTTAAAAAATAGATTCTTAAAGATTCTTAGTGAAAATTAGTTTTTTAACTTTCCCTGAGTTATTTGATTACAACTATAATAGGATTATAATCCATTTAACCTTTCAATTTAGTTTTAAGTATTAGATGCTTTACTGATGCAAAACAGTTTTTGTATTAGAGCATATATTTTATTTATTGACTTTAATGCATCCTATATCCTTATAATATATCATTTCACATTAAAGAATCCATATTGTCAGGAAAACACTACACCGAGTTCAGAATAAATGGGCTGTGTAGTACAAGTTCTTTATTTATTTATTTTTTTGACATGATGTACAAAATTTTACATTAAATATTTGTTTCATTTATCAATTTAAAAAGTAGATTTTTAAAGATTCTTAGTGAAAATTAGTCTTTAATTTTCCCTGAGGTATTCGATTACAACTATAATATGATTATAATCCATTTAACCTTTTAATTTAGTTTTAAGTATTAGATGCTTTACTTAGGTAATATAGTTTTTGTGTTAGAGCATATATTTTATTTAATGACTTTAATATATCACGGAATAATAAAAATTTTCCTCTTCATTCCCTCTTCTTTCCTGAATTTAAGCTCCTGATTCCCCTTTTAATGATTCCATTTGGAAATCAATTTAAACCAATAAATGAAATTAAAATTGGTACGTGTTTAAAGTATAAATTGGATGATTCAAGTTAGAATTCTTGATGCAGATTTAGCATTTTATTTCTGTTGCAAAGTGTGATTAAGTAAAGTGTTTACTTGAAAAATATATAAAGGGTAAAAGCTGATGATTAATAAGATGTAACTTAAATTTTATCAATAAACATCTTTTCACGTTTAGGGTAAAATTGTAGGATACATAAAGAGCAAAATAGGTTCATTCAAATTCATTAAATGAATTTATCAATTACGGAAAAATATGTTTTATGTGATTTATAGTTTCCCTTTCGTAAGATGAATTAATTTTTAAAAAATAAAACTACTTCATAAAATAAATCAAATTAAATTGCGTTAACTTCTTTCTTGTATTACAGAAAGTAAAAATTTAGTAAAAAAAAAATAGGTCCATTCAAAATCATTAAATGGATTTATCAATTACAGAAAAATATGTTTTATGTGATTTATACTTTCCCTTTCTTCAGATGAATAAATTTAAAAAAAAATAAAACTACTTCACAAAATAAATCAAATTAAATTGCGTTAACAACTTCTTTCTTGTATTACAGAAAGTAAAAATTTAGTAAAAGACAAAATAGGGACATTCAAAGTCATTAAATTATTTAGCAATTACGGAAAAATATGTTTTATGTGATTTATACTTTCCCTTTCTTCAGATGAATAAATTTTTAAACAATAAAACTACTTCATAAAATAAATCAAACTAAATTGCGTTAACAACTTTTTTCTTGTATAACAGAAAGTAAAAACAGTAAAAAAACAAAATAGGTCCATTCAAAGTCATTAAATGTATTTATCAATTACGGAAAAATATGTTTTATGGGATTTATACTTTCCCTTTCGTCAGATGAATTAATTTTTAAAAAATAAAACTACTTCACAAACAAATTACACTAAATTGCGTGAACAACTTCTTTTTTGTATTACAGAAAGTAAAATCTTAGTGCCGGAAAATTGCAATAAAGACAAAATCAATGTTTGGGGCAAAAATATAGGATATATAAAAAGGCAAAATAGGTTCATTCAAAGTCATTAAATGGATTTATCAATTACGGAAAAATATGTTTTATGTGATTTATACTTTCCCTTTCGTCAGATGATTAAAGGTTTTAAAAAATAAAACTACTTCACAAACTAAATCAAATTAAATTGCTTGAACAACTTTTTTTTTGTATTACAGAAAGTAAAAACTCAGTGCCGGAAAATTGCAATAAAGACAAAATCAACGTAAGTAAAGTACAAATAGGAAACATTGAACACATACAGCTGTGTCGCCGCAACATTTGAGTGGAATTATCAATACAAGTGAAATGAGAGTTTGAATAATAGGTGAAAAATTATTTGAAAAATTAGTGCTGTAACATATACTTGTTAAACATTTTTAGTGTATATTGCAAATAGGAAAAAAATTAAGGTCCAAGTTACATTAAGACTATCTGTAGATGAATCTCTTTTATATTCATATTATATTAAGAAATTTATAAGTTTAAAGAAATTGTGTTCCGTTAAATAAAGTCATCTTATAAATTCATTTAAATGATGAAATCCAAATAAAATTAGGGTATAATACTTTTTATCGGTAACCCTTATAAATAAACATTATACACTAATTGATGTATTAATGAAATGTCAAAAATTTCATTAAAATGAATCAATATCAAATAAAAGTTAAATTGAGAAATATTGAAAACTTCGAAACTATATATAATCGTATTTTTGAATGAGAAAACTTTTCTATGGCTTCAATCAATTTACTGTGTGTTTCCATTTAAATATGAATCAAGAAATATATGAAAGTTTTGGTTAAATTTTGGTTATTTTTTTTATTCTTGTTCCCTGTAATTTTTGGAATATTCGTCTAATTAACCTAATTAATTCCTTTTTGTTAATTTATTCCATTAGTTTCATGTTTTATTACTCTTATTTTCTATGTGTTAAATTTTTGGCATATTAAACATTCTTTCTGCTTCACATTCTGTAAAAAATTTTTCCTAATATATATATATATTTATATTATATATTCATATTAATTTGCTATATTTTACATACAATATATATATATATTTATTTTTTATATTTGCCCCATATATATACATATATATTTTCATATTATTATACACATATAAACATATATATATTATATATATATATACATACATATATATATATATACATATATATATATATATATTATAATTCATATATATATACGATATATAATATATACATATATATATATATACATATATAAAAACATATATATATATATATATATATATACATATACATATATATATACATATATATAAACATATATATATACTTATATATATATATATATATATATATATATATATATATATATATATATATATATATATATATATATATATATATATATATATATATATATATATACATATATATATATATATATATATATATATATACATATATATATAATATATATATATATACATATATATATATATATATATATATATATATATATATATATACATATACATATATATATACATATATATAAACATATATATATACTTATATATAAACATATATATATATATACATATATATATATACTCAAGAGCCAAAACATTATGACCACTCCTCCATTTTGCAATGAACTCGCCTGGATGACGTGGAAGGCACGTGACCAGGTGAAAGTGCTATTTAACTACTGCTGGAGAGTCTGAAGAATCATTCTTTCACTTACTTCTATGTGCGATGGGAAAGGCTGCGGATCTAAGCGATTTTGATAGAGGGCAGATTGTAATGGTTGGAAGGCTTGGAACAAGTATTTCCGAAACTACACGACTCGTGGGTTGTTCGCGATCTACAGTTGTTAGTACTTATGCAAAGTGGATGAATGACGGTGAAACCAGCAGTAGATGACATGGTGTTGGACGTCCACACGCTATCAAAGAAAAAGGTTGTCGGAGACTGTCTCGCATGGCGAAGCAAAACTGGAACCAGACAGTGGCTCAGCTGACAACCCAATACAATGCAGGGCCAAGTGGAATAGTATCGAAGCAAACTGTTCAGCGGACATTGTTGGATATGGGGCTACGCAGCAAACATCCCACTCGTGTGCTGGCCCGGGAACATCTCGACTGGTCCATGGATCAGTAGGAGAGAGTTGCCTGTCAGATGAATCAGGGTTTGTCATTCATCTCGTCGATGGCCGTGTCAAGTTACGCCGTCATCCAGGCGAACAGTTGCTCCCTCAATGTACAGTAGGTCATACACAGTCCGGTGTTGGCGGTGTTATGCTTTGGGGGACGTTCTCTTGGGCGTCTGTGGGACCCGTGGTTGTGGTAGAGGAGACCATGAATACTACAGGGTATCTGAACATCTTTGCTGATCAATTTCGCTCTTGCATGCCGTTTGTTTTCGAGCTGCAAATGGAATGTTCCAAGAAGACAACGTCCCGTGTCACAAGGCTAAATTTATGTTGGAGTGGTTCCAGGAACATGATGCTGAATTCTAGTTAATGTCCTGGCCGCCTAACTCACCGGATCTTAATCCGATAGAACAAATTTGGGATGTCATAGGACGGCAGCTCAGAGTTCAAAGACCACCAATTCGCAATATCTCGGATTTGCGTAACCGTTGCATAAACATCTGGTACAATCTGTCTCCGGTCATCTATCAAGGACTTGTGTCATCCATGGCAAGGCGGTTTGAAGCTGTGTTGCGCACAAAGGTGGGGCCAACTCGTTATTGACAGGTGGTCATAATGTTTTGGCTCAAAAGTGTATGTTCACATCTTATTACAGTAATGTAATAAGTAATTTTTGAAATGTACAACAATAATCGAAAATTCAGGAAATTTTCTGATTTTGACAGTAATTTCACAAAAATAATTAGCAAAAGTTCAAAATTAAAAAAAAAAAAGTTTTCATTATCACTGTCACTGATGTTTAAAGAGCTGTAACTTTTCTTTAAAATGCCGTAGAGACAAAACAAAAAGAGATTTAGAAGCCTAAAAGTTGAAATTTTACAATAGAGAAAGAAAAAAAAATATGATTTTGGGCAAAAGATGACGTTTTTATCATAGACGGATACGTTAAAGACCCCCTTTAAAAGATCCAACCTGGCTGTTCTCATATGGGACGTAGACTTCCAGTTTTTGATCTTAATGAGATAAAAGTCAAACTATAATCATTCGAACCATCTCTTTCACGGTATATCCATTGGCTTTTTCAAAAAACGAACTGTATTGAAAACTTTCAAAGCAGTTCTATCACTTTCCATTCTTATGAAATGTCCGGCCCATTTAATTTTTTTCAGTTTAATAAATTTAAAAATGGCAACATCTGTAAGCAGTTTGTAAAGTTCCAAGTTGTACCTTCTTCGTCAATTTCCACTGTCACTGATACCACCAAAAATAGTTATATGTATCTGTGTTTAAAATGTTCCTTATTTGAAAAGGGTAACTGACCAATCTTCGGTAAATGCTAATGATTCCTATTCCTTTACCGTGCAATTTCATTGTTCTAAAGCGAAATACCGAAAGTATTTTCTTTACAGATAATCACCTCGATACGAAAAATGCGATTACGTTATATAGTAGGCTTTAAAAAAGCGAACCGGGGCAATTCTTTAATGGTAATCCTATTAGATCTGAACGAGAGCTAATTAGAAACGGCGAAGAAGGAAATATGTAAGTACGAAAATGACTGTATCAGATGAACGAATGCATTTTTTAAAAAGCTCGTTTTATTCAGGCTATTTCAGCCATAAAAGGGCTAAAAACAACAAAGACAGCAGAGAGGAAGTTTTTTACTTACTTTTTGTTTCATTTGTGCTTTCTCAATCTAAGCGAATTTTTTTTTTAAACTTTACATAAGCATAACTATCGTATTAGTTAAAATACAGTATTTATACTGTGTATACTTAGTAAAGTTAATAGTAACAGGCTTGCAACTGCTGAGGTACTTTGAAAAAGGTGAGAAAAGTGACAAATAATACAGAATAAGTGACTAAAAAGTGACTAAACATTGAAAAAAAAGAGCGATTTTTTTCTCCTCTTCATTACAGATATATATATTATTAAGATTTTTCTATTTATTTTAACTCTAAATAAAATGATTCATGCAAGACATGATTTTAGCGTCCAATACAAAAAAGGTTAAAAATTTTGTTTAACACAACTCAACATTGCTTTTCATTTCAAGAAAATCTATAAATTAGATTTGAATACATACAATACATTGATTTTATAATCACAACTTTCTGCATATATTAATGGTGTTTTGAAATATGTACATAGCTAGATTAGAGTATCTAAACAAAAATTGTGAAGTAAAAGAAAAAGAGAAATGTGTGCTTGGACGTAAGTTACTTTAATGTATTAAATATACATTTCAGTACAAATGTACATTTCAGGAACTTCTTTAAGACTTTTAAAAATCACTAAATTCTGGAAACCATATGACTAATTACATTTTAATAAGAAAAATAAGATTAGAGCATCACATTTTTGGTCTTTTATTAAAATATCTTTTTTATTAATTCAGATTTTCATTTTTCAAAAACAGAAAGAACCGGAAACTAGATCAACCGGAAATCTTGGCAGAATCCGAAATAGCCCCACGGGATGATGATACTTGGAAAGAGAGGTGGGCCTGAACAGCTAAGGGGGTGATGTAAGAAGTCATTGCGTTCGCCAAGTTTTTACCAAGTAGCTGTACAACCAAAAATTTGATAATGTACTTACCCAAGGTCATCTACCAACCTACGAAAGCGCACAAGCAAAATAATACCGCAGGTTTCTATTCAGTCATGTCGAGTGACAGTAGCGCTTGCGCTAAGAACGAAATACGGTTCAGTACATTGTCGGGAAACCCTGATCTGAAAAAAGTGACTAATTGACTGAAAAAAAGTGACTAAATGATCAATTTAAAAAAGTGACAAATTGAAAAGTAAATTGTTAGTAATATTTATAATTCACTAACGAGTATCATAACTAAAGAAAATACAGTAAAACCTCGGTATAACGACCCCTGTGGGACCAACTTCATATGGTTGTTGTAACGAAGGGAAAAAATAATAAAAAAACCCTCGTCTTATTCAGGCTATTTCAGCCATAAAAGGGCTAAAAAGAACAAAGAAGAAGATGATTTTTTTTATTTCCTGTTTCATTTGTGCATACGTAGTCTAAGCGACTTTTTTTTAAATTTACATAAGCATAACTATCGTATTAGTTAAAATACAGTATTTATACTGTGTATACTTAGTAAAGTTAATTGTAATATTAGATTGTATAATTCACTAACGAGTATCATAACTACAAAATACAGTAACCTCGTATAACAATTACCAACATCATATGGTTGTTGTAACGAATTGAAAAAATAAATAAAAAGTGTTTTATTCAGCTATTTCAGCCATAAAGGACTAAAAACAACAAAGACAGCAGAGAGGAAGTTTTTTACTTACTTTTTGTTTCATTTGTGCTTTCTCAATCTAAGCGAATTTTTTTTTTAAACTTTACATAAGCATAACTATCGTATTAGTTAAAATACAGTATTTATACTGTGTATACTTAGTAAAGTTAATAGTAATATTAGAGGTATAATTCACTAACGAGTATCATAACTAAAGAAAATACAGTAAAACCTCGGTATAACGACCCCTGTGGGACCAACTTCATATGGTTGTACAAATTAAAAAATAATAAAAAAGCTCGTTTTATTCAGGCTATTTCATAAAAGGGTTAAAAACTACAAGACAGCAGCGAGGAAGTTTTTTTACTTCCTTTTTGTTTCATTTGTGCATATGTAGTTTAAGCTAAATTTTTTAATTTATATAAGCATAATTATCGTATTAGTTAAAAAATACAGTATTTATAATGTGTATACTTAGTAAAGTTAATAGTAATATTAGAGGTATAATTCACTAACGAGTATCATAACTAAAGAAAATACAGTAAAACCTCGGTATAACGACCCCTGTGGGACCAACTTCATATGGTTGTTGTAACGAAGGGAAAAAATAATAAAAAAACCCTCGTCTTATTCAGGCTATTTCAGCCATAAAAGGGCTAAAAAGAACAAAGACAGCAGAGATGAAGTTTTTTTATCTTCCTTTTTGTTTCATTTGTGCATACGTAGTCTAAGCGACTTTTTTTTAAATTTACATAAGCATAACTATACTACTAGTTAAAATACAGTATTTATACTCTAAATACTTAGTAAAGTTAATAGTAATATTAGAGGTATAATTCACTAACGAGTATCATAACTAAAGAAAATACAGTAGAACCTCGGTATAACGACACCCTGTGGGACCAACTTCATATGGTTGTTGTAACGAAGGGAAAAAATAATAAAAAAACTCGTTTTATTCAGGCTATTTCAGCCATAAAAGGGCTAAAAACAACAAAGACAGCAGAGAGGAAGTTTTTTACTTACTTTTTGTTTCATTTGTGCTTTCTCAATCTAAGCGAATTTTTTTTTTAAACTTTACATAAGCATAACTATCGTATTAGTTAAAATACAGTATTTATACTGTGTATACTTAGTAAAGTTAATAGTAATATTAGAGGTATAATTCACTAACGAGTATCATAACTAAAGAAAATACAGTAAAACCTCGGTATAACGACCCCTGTGGGACCAACTTCATATGGTTGTTGTAACGAAGGGAAAAAATAATAAAAAAACCCTCGTCTTATTCAGGCTATTTCAGCCATAAAAGGGCTAAAAAGAACAAAGACAGCAGAGATGAAGTTTTTTTATCTTCCTTTTTGTTTCACTTGTGCATACGTAGTCTAAGCGAATTTTTTAAAAAATTTATATAAGCATAACTATACTACTAGTTAAAATACAGTATTTATACTCTAAATACTTAGTAAAGTTAATAGTAATATTAGAGGTATAATTCACTAACGAGTATCATAACTAAAGAAAATACACTAGAACCTCGGTATAACAACCCGACCTCGTGTGGGACCAACTTCATATGGTTGTTGTAACGAAGGGAAAAAATAATAAAAAAACCCTCGTCTTATTCAGGCTATTTCAGCCATAAAAGGGCTAAAAAGAACAAAGACAGCAGAGATGAAGTTTTTTTATCTTCCTTTTTGTTTCATTTGTGCATACGTAGTCTAAGCGACTTTTTTTTAAATTTACATAAGCATAACTATCGTATTAGTTAAAATACAGTATTTATACTGTGTATACTTAGTAAAGTTAATTGTAATATTAGATTGTATAATTCACTAACGAGTATCATAACTAAACAAAATACAGTAGAACCTCGGTATAACGACCCCCTGTGGGACCAACATCATATGGTCGTTGTAACGAATTGAAAAAATAATAATAAAAAAGCTCGTCTTATTCAGGCTATTTCAGCCATAAAAGGGCTAAAAACAACAAAGACAGCAGAGAGGAAGTTTTTTTACTTTCTTTTTGTTTCACTTGTGCATACGTAGTCTAAGCGAATTTTTTAAAAAATTTATATAAGCATAACTATACTACTAGTTAAAATACAGTATTTATACTCTAAATACTTAGTAAAGTTAATAGTAATATTAGAGGTATAATTCACTAACGAGTATCATAACTAAAGAAAATACAGTAGAACCTCGGTATAACGACCCCCTGTGGGACCAACATCATATGGTCGTTGTAACGAATTGAAAAAATAATAAAAGAAGCTCGTTTTATTCAGGCTATTTCAGCCATAAAAGGACTAAAAACAACAAAGACAGAAGATAGGAAGTTTTTTTACTTCCTTTTTGTGTAATTTGTGCACATGTAGGTAGTCTAAGGGAATTTTTTAAAAAAATTACATAAGCATAATTATCGTATTAGTTAAAATACAGTATTTATACTGTGTATACTTAGTAAAGTTAAGAGTAGTATTAGAGGTATAATTCACTAACGAGTATCATAACTAAAGAATATACAATAGAATCTCGGTATAACGACCCCCTGTGGGACCAACATCATATGGTCGTTGTAAAGAAAGGTCGTTGTAACGAATTGAAAAAATAATAAAAAAATGAGCAAAGAAATGATGGAACAGTACATACCTAGAGAACACTTCTATTTATTCGTATTTCCATTACTGAATTTTTGAAAAAAAGTCTTGACGCCCGATTCCAGTTCATTTGGGAATTTTTCATTATCACTGATTCCATATCAGTTAGATTTTGAAGAATATTTTCAGAATTAAATTGTCCTTCAAAATATTGACGCAAAGCACTAATTGCATTGAAGGCTTCTTTTTCATTCATTATTTTCAAATTCTTGGACGATTTCTTCTCTGTCGTCGGAATCGCAGATTTCTTCATTTCCGGTGATACGGGTATAGCCGAACGATGGCCGCTGGTTAGGGTGCTGGCCTTCGGTACCGGAGTTCGTGGGTTCGAATCCCGCTATGGCATGGAAGTTCGTAGCCGTCCGGAATCGGTTTTAAGCTGTAGGTCCCGGTCTCAATAGCCCTCGTGCTGCAAAATGTAGACCGTAGCACTCCAAACTAAACCAAACCGGTGATACGGGCAATAAAATCGTCGTCATTCAAATTTTCTCCGCAGCACTGTAAAGCTTCGTCTACCACAACATACTCATCGAAATATAACTGAAGATCCGGAAATTTGACACTGAGGAGCTGGGTTCTTTCATTAGTGTCTGGAGTGTCATCCACCTAGGATAATGATCGGCAAACGTATTAGCCAAAGAGCCAAATATGAACATTGAAAGAATTTGAAAAAACATTTTGAGCCAAATCTGCTTGTTTAGTAAAATTATTATTAATATAATTACTATTATAATTGTTTAGTATTAAAAATATTCCAAATATATTTTTTTCTAATGCTACCAGTATAAAATTATTATCATTATTAAATTGATGAAAATAAAAATTAAAATAAATCTTTTTAAAAATACAATTTTATTAATATATGTGACTGCACTAAAAAGAAAAAATAATTTTTTCCATCCTCAAAATAACAAAACTTTTAATATGACTAAAAATAGAAGAAAACTTCCAACATTTGGACAAACAGAAGTTATCGAAAAATCGATTACAAATTTTGTATCGGAACCACAAACGTATATAGTAGGTGTAATAAAATCGTATAAAAATACCTGTAAGATGTGCAGCTAGATTGAAAAATACAACAACTTTTTAATAAGACAGGACAACGGCAGACACGGTAGATAAGACAAAACTGTTCACACTGCAACTGCTGGTCTGTGATGCCAATTTGTACCCCCCACTACTTTAGAAAATGTCTGCGCGCGCATGCTTGTGGTACTTTTGTATCAAACCGGAGTACGCCCAAAACATAAGAACAATTTCAGCGGGTAACTTGTACATGGTTGGGAAAACTAATAAAATTAAACTCGATGTTCGTTACGTATTTTTACAACGATATAAAATTTTAATTACCTATCTGTCTTTTAATTTAAACAAAAAAATATACATGTCCTCGATTTATGTAGAATTTTTATTTATCAAAATAAGATGTAATTTTTTTCTTACCAAGTTTTTTCAAAATGAAAATATTATTGCACCTTCCGTGGATATTTGTGCCAGAGCAGCATTTAACCCTTTAACAAACAGTGGTTTCGAAACGACCTATTAATAAATACTTCATTCTCTCATTTTTCAAAAAACCCGAAAGATTTTTTTCGATTTTCTGTGTTATTGACCCTTTGATCTAGTAATAGATAACAGAATTTTGCATAATTTATTTTTCCCTCTGAAATATATTAGTTTAAAATTGTTTTACATGAAAAATCTCGAATCTGATTTTTCTCCTTGTGGCTTCAAATTAAAACACCTACCCAAAAGAACAATGAAAAATTGTGTAGTTATCTATTTGTTACATAATTTATGATAATTATACATTGTTCTTGCGATATAATTAATTTAAAAAACTCTTATTTTCATGCTGTAAAAGGAAAAGGTTTCACAATTATTCCCCCCCCCCAAAAAAAAAATCGCACCTTCCAAGGGAATGTAAAATTTGTTTTCCCGGCTCCTATTTATAAACTTCACAGACAACGTTTATAACCCAATTCCGTTAAATCTGAAAGAATTTTTAATCGTGACCTTTAAAAGGTTAAGGAAGCAAAGACCCACATGCGGCTCTAGAGCCGCACTTTGCCGACCACTGACTCAGGACATCAATGTTGTACGTGACGAAAGGGTCCTTTAAGCAAACACAAAGTGAGGAGTACAGGTTTCTTGAAGTTGCATCACAGTACAATAATTTAAAAATATCCCACTTGCTCATGAGTTCTGCGGTCTAAAATTGGCGGTCGCTCTAACGAAAAATAATGCGCTTGGGGTCGTTGTAATGATTCAAAATTAACATTATTCCTATGATAAAATAATTGGGAATTTTTAAGATTGTAGTTCTAACGAAGGGGTCGTAGTATCGTGGGGTCGTTAAAAAGAGGTTCTACTGTATTAAAATTTCTCAACTAAATTCTTTTGTTTTAAAATTCGTGAAATATTATTTGAATTATTCGTAAGCATTCCTAGTATACTTCAAGGTCTTTACGCATTGCAGATTAAGGTAACCGTCCACGTTCGGAGCCAAAATTTTTAAATAAGGTTTTTATGGAAATATTGTTTTAGTTATAGTAGTAATAAGTTATAAAACATAGAAAAATATGAAAATAAATATCTCGAATGGCAAGGCAGGTTACAATTATAGAAATAGCAATTGTGGAACAACTGTACAAGTAACAAAAGTAACAGTGACCGAAGTCATTGCCTCAGGCGTTCTCTGGCTCTCCAATACAGGGTAGTCTCGGAATCGGAAGAACCGCGAAGTGCCCCGCATCGATGCAGATGACCTCTATTTAAAGGTTATCCAAGGTCACATAAAGAACAAAGAGGGGAGTCAAAAATGCCAATTCTGTGGAGATGTTCACTTAGGCAGTCATGTCCTGTCACTAACCGGAACAACGCCACTGCCTCGCGTCGAGGACGATCGGGAATGTTGGCGAGGTCTTCGGCACTCCAGGTCTTCAGTTTAACACGATCTTGAATTTGGGATTCGAATTTCATATTCAAAGCTTGTTTCCAAAAGAGCTTTTTTGAGTGAAATATCTTGTTTCAAAACTGTTTGAACTAGCTCCAACCTCTTTGCTTGGGACAAACCTTCTGCATTCCACTGCAATACTTGCAGGACAACTTCCGTTTTCCTCCTTCTCCTATCACCGAAGTAGGACTCTGGACGAAATTTAGAACCCATGCCAAAATTATAGACCAGTTATCCATATAAATACGTTGCCCATGGTACACCACGAGGAGGTAGGTCTACTTTGCACCCCTGAAAATAAACATAAATACATATATATTGTCTTAAAAATTAGCAAAAATAGAGAAAAAACAAGCATTTATTGACTTTACGCCAATACTACTAACTAAAGAAATACGCGAAACATATCACTTTTACTTGGATAAATGTAGACATATATCCATTATGTATGCATTGGATCACCGTAATGAAAATATTCTAAAGTATGAATGAGTTATAGCCAATCAAGTAATTTAGAGAAAAATTCAAGAAAAAATAATGAAGTTTCTAACATAAATGCCCATAACTCAACTCAACATGAATATATTTATAATTCTGAGGTTTAATGCATACATAACATCATTAAAAACATACAGTTAAATTCTAATTAAATTCTAAAAAATATTTTGGCAGTTATGACTGATGAGGTGTGGTGGTGAAGCAAAACTCACAGTTTTTCAGATATTAAATTTAAAGATTTTTTTGGATAAATTCATTAAGTGTTTTATGATTTGATAAACATTCAGAAATATGATGGAGTAATTTATTTATTTATTTAGAAGCTATAATACGCTATTTAAGACGTTTTTCATGCTAACACTCAAAGTCAAGCCCTTTCACTGCTCACTTCCTGTATCTTTTCGACACTTCCGGTGATGATTAAACAACTGTATGATGACTTCTAATGACTCTAGAAACAAGCTGAAAACTGTTTCCGAAAGCTAAAGAAGTGATCTTTAAAAGAAACGAAAATAAATGTTTTTCGATATTTTTCACGAAATTCGCTATTTGAAAGTGGTCGGTTACCTTAAGAATTCACCAATGATCATCTAGATTAATATGTAGTATTGTCATTGGTGCAGTAACATTTGATTGTTCTGGGACTCAGCAGATGGACCTACCAAATTTCGAAATGAGGTGTGTTTTTGTTTAGAACAGGGATGTTTGAAAGTGGGGAATAATACACTCATACCGAGAATTGTGCTTGTGAGAAGGAATTCTAAAAAAGGGAATTCCAAAATATTTGTCTGCTTTAGTATTTGGAAAGGACGGCTTGCATACAATAGGGATGTGGGAAAAAAGAGAACTTTAAAAATGTATGTTTGTAAAGAGAAAATTGTGGATGATAGTAGAAAGTGAAAAAAAAGTGAAGAAGAAACCGACTTCGGTTAACGGAGTGTTTCGGTTTATAGAGGTTCAACTGTATATGTATATAGGCATATACAGTCTGTTCCATATCGCGTCGACAACTTATTAGGTGAAATGCATTTCAGTTTAATATGTATACTACACGGTACAAATGTACATATATATGTATATATATATGTGTGTATATATATATGTATATATATATATATATATATATATATATATATATATATATATATAAGTATATATGTATATATATTTCTATATATAGATTAGATATGTAAATGCGTATACATATGTGTATATGCATATACATAAATGTATACTGATAAAGGGAGAGGAAAAAGTACAAATCCTGCTAAAATTGGTTTATTTTATCATGTTCTAGCAGAAATTATATTGTTATAAGAACTGAATTTAAAAAAGGTCTTATCGCTTAAACTTAATTAAGGGAATGAAGCAGAGTAAAAAAATTGTTATTCTTGATTTAAATCCAAAATCAAGCAAATGGTTAAAATGATTTTGGGGTGAGTTTTATGGCCGAACGAACTTTAACTAAAATATTCTTTTCTTTTCCGGGATCGATACACACTAATGGCATTCCAGTGACCACAAAATAAAAGGAAGGTTCGCCTTTCAAAATAATTAAAAAAAATGTTCTTCAAATAAATTCCCTATGACAATGCACACTTCAGAGGATAATAACCAATCAAATTTATTTCGGTGCAAGAATTTCTTATCGCAAATGTTTCGTTATTTGGAGCATAATTTTATTTTATTATTTACTTTTTTCTTTGTTTTAACTGCAGCTGCCATTACCTTAGTAGTCGGTTTTAGAAAAACTGCTGGAGTTAACTTTGTTGTAGAATTAGATTTTATTTTCAAAGAAAGAAGTATTCCAGAATTATGTTTTGCATTTAGAAAACAATTGATGTTCTACAGTTAAAATAGCTATACAATTAAAAAAAATCTAATTTTAGCACTAAATGATTTCTTCATTTTAAATAATATCACTTTAAAATTTTAAATTTTTTTTTAATGTTTAAAGCATGTACATCGCTTTTCACTTTACTACATCATTTTCGAGATTGGTCAGTTGGTTTTCTCTTTTCCGATATTTTTATTTAACATATATAAAAGAAAAATTTTATCTTAAAAAGATGTTTCTTATATATAAAGAAAATATATATAATTCACATATTTGTGCAACTGACATATGAATTATGAATAAATGCTTATATATTTTCTCTATAGATTTATATTTGAATTGTTTCTAGCATATATGTTTTAAAAAACACAGAGAGTAATTCTAATTCGCTTATATTGTACTCATAATATGTTATGACTAAGATTTTTTATAATTTCAATATTTTAAATACAAAAATCTAAACGTTTATTTTTACTCTGTAGAATATCCTGAAAAATTGGTGGACTTTTAATTTTATCTATATTTTAAGAATTGTATTTTTATTACGATTAATTCCGAGTCTTAAATATATATTATAATATCTTATTAAAGTTATATTGCTATATAAAAAAATATGAAACCAATATTTAAGATATTTATATATCTGTCATTTTAGACGTACAATACCATATATATATATATTATATTTATAATATATATATATATATATATGTATATATATATGTATATATATATATGTATATATATCATATATAAATTATATATATAGTATATATTATATGTATAATATATATATATATATAATATATATATATGTATTTATATGTATATATATAAATGTATATATATGTATATATATTATATATGTATAAAGTATATATAAATAGTATATATATTTGTAAATATATGTATATATACTATGTATATAATCTATATTTTATGTATATATATATGCATAATATATATATATATATGTATATATATATATATATAAGTTATATAAAAGTATAATATATATATATATGATAAAGAAATTAGATTTAAGCAATATATGTATAATATATGTATATATATCTGCATATGTATAACTATTTATATAAATGTATATATATATGTATAAATATAAAAAAATATATAAAATAATATAAAAGATAAATATGTTTTTATATGTGATATATATATGTATATAAATGTTATATATATATTATATATATACATATAATTTTTAATATTTACAACACAAACATATATATATAATATATTTATATTATAATATATATCTTTATATATTTATATGTAATATATCAAAATTTTAAACTTAATATTTCTTCAAATCTCTCTCCTATTAATTCATCTAGATATTTTTATCAGTCTAAATGGTTTGGTCATGAAGTATTTACTTAACATTTTTCTGTCATAAAAATGTAAACTTTCTGTCTATAGCATTTATGTAACATATGTGTTTTGCTTATTTTTGTCAGTGCTCTTGAGACTTGTCTGAACAAGTGAACTGCTTTTGATTGTATTTTCTGATTGTTCTTGCCGCTCAAATGTTTTAGATTAGACTTCGGAGTATCTTGATATGAAGCGACTGCTTTCATTAAATTATAGTTGAATTTTTCTTGTGATTTATAAAAATGGATTTAATATATATATATATATCATTAAAATATAAACACATATATTTATGTATATATATATGTATATAGATGTATTTTATGTATATATATTATGTATATATATTTTTTATATATATATGTATTATATATATGTATATATATGATATATATATATATTATATATATATATATATATCTTATATATATATATATATATTATATATATATATATCTATATATATATTTATATATATATATAAAATTCGTAAAGAATTATTTGGTATCACATGTATTACAGTATTTGAAAATGACTTTTAATATATAAGCTGTTTGTTAGTTAGTTTTCTGGAAAGATTTATATTTGAATTGTTTCTAGCAAATATGTTTATAAAAACACAGAGAATAATTCTAATTCGCTTTCAGGGGTATTGTACTCACTGGAATAGGTTATGGACTAAGATTTGTTTTCATAATTTCAAGATTTTGAATCCCACAAAATCTGTTAAAAATTTATTTTTACTCCGTAGAAATCCTGAAAAAACTGATGGAAATTTTAAATTTATCTATATTTTAAGAATTGGAATTTTTATTAACCGATTAATTCTCGAGTCTTCCAAATATATATTGATGAATATCTCATATCAAAGTTATTATTTCCTCACAGAGTGAAACAAATATAAAACCTTAAAATATTTAAGTATCACTGCGAGTCATTAGTAATGATATCTGTCATTTTAGACGTCACATGATACCATATATATATATATATATATATATATATATATATATATATGTATATATTATTGTATATATATATATGTATATATATATCTATATATAATTATATATATATGTATATATATATGTATATATTATATAAATTATTTGTATATATATATATATATATATATATATATATATATATATATATATTTATATATAATATATATATATATATATATGTATATATATGTATAATATATATATGTATATATATATATGTATATATATGTATATATATGTATATATATATGTTTATATAATGTATATATATATATATATATATATATATGTATATATATGTATATATATATATATATATATTTATATAATATATTATAATATGTATATATATATATATATATTATGTATATATATGTATATATATGTGTATATTATATATATATATGTATATATGTATGTATGTATATGTATATATGTATATGTATATATATACGTATATATATGTAAGTTATATGTATATATATATGTATGTATATATATGTATGTATATATATGTATGTATATATGTATGTATATATATGTATTATATATATGTATGTATATATGTATGTATATATATGTATAATATATATATTAATATATACACACACACACACACACATATATTTTTTATATATATATATATATATATTATGTATATATACATATATATATATATATATGTATATGTATATATATATGTAAATGTATATATATATGTATATATGTATATTATATGTATATATATATATGTATATATATTTTATATATATATGTATATATATATATGTATATATATGTATATGTATAATATATATATATATATATATATATTATATATATATATATAATATATATATTATATATATATATTTATATATATATATATATATATTATATAAAATTCGTGGTAAGGAATTATTTGGTATCAGATGTATTCACAGTACTTGAAAATGAAGCTTTTAAATATATAAAGCTGTTTGTTAGGATATCAATCGATGTACTTTCAAATAGAGTAAATTCTTTTACGAGGTTCATAAAATCATAAAATATCGATTCGAATGACAATATTATAACTGATAGCTCAAGAATTTGTTAGATTCTTTATAGGATTGCCATCTACCTTCAATGAAAAGGAAAACTCGTTCCGAGAAAATATAAATTCTGCAAACTGTTTTTTAGCTTTTCCCCTAAACGGAATAATAACTTAATTTCATTCCTATTTGCTGTAGTATGATTAAACCCCTTCTCCGTCTTATTCCCGCATTATCCAAGATGCCAGTTTCATACAAAAGAAAGGGTGCCTTTAAAGCGTTTTCCTTTTGAGCGTAGGAAGAGGGCAATCTCATAAACAATCTACAAAATTTTAAAGTAATTTCTATTTTTTATAAGTTTTTCATTCGGATCTCTATGATATTTTGAACAACGCACATAAATTACTTTTTCGGCAGGTAATTAGACTAAAATCATGACAAATTGTTTTATCTATCATAAAACTCCATTTTATGGCACTTACCTTAATGTACTGCCAAACAATTTTTTTTCACGAAGTTAATTCTCATTTAAATCATATTTCCTTTATAGGATATTATAAATGGCATCCTATGATGTTTAAAAGAATAGCTAATCACTAACGTGACGACCTGTAGCATTCAAAGTTGTTTAATCTTCATATTTATTTTATTCAGTGAGTTCATAATAACTCAGGGTTATATCATATTGCAGTCGAGGTATGTCACAAACGAGTCCTGAGTCACAATGAAGTCAGAAGTCGTCATGATGATGTCAGTAGTAGCAAAAGTGGGGAATTTGTGGTACCAAAATCCCATCTCTGGAGACTTCTGAAGGCATTATGATGCGAAGTCACCTATGACTTACCTGGACTGCAATATTGCAGCACCCTAATTGTTTGAAAACCAATCGTGTTTGCAATTGTAAACGCTTATCTAATTTACCCAGTAAATAAGTCAGACCTTGGCATGGTGAAGAACCAGATTTTGACTTATAATGACACATTTTATTAACACGTCAGTATTTCTAACCTTTCCCTGTGACAAACATAAATTCGCACTCACTAGCTGGTCCTGATGCTGTGTTATTAGATGCTACCATATTGCAGTCAAGGTATGTCACAGGGACTTCGTCATAGAGTGCAACCCTATTGTGATCGAGATATATCACAGCCTACTTCCGTGTCATTATAACGTCAAACGTCGCCAGAGATAGGAATTTGGAATTCCCCTTTCTATCGCGTCATAATGACTACTTCTGACATCATTATGACGTGCATGTCGCCTGTGACATATCTCGACTGCAATGTGGTAGCACTCTAACTGTTTGAAAACCAATCATGTTTGGAATTGTAATGGCGTGTCTAATTTGCCCAGTACGTCGGACTTTGGCATGGTGAGAAACCAGATTTTGACTTATAATGACACATTTTATCAACATGTCAGTATTTCTAACCTTTCCCCACGTCAAACAAAAATTCGCACTCTCTCGCTGGTCCTGCTTCTGTGTTATTGGGTGCCACCATATTGCGGTCAAGATATGTGTCACAGGGGACTTCGTCATAGAGTGCTATCCTATAATGGTCGAGATATGTCACAACCGACTTCAGCGTCATTATGACTTTAAATGACTCCAGATAGGAATTTTCGAATTCCCCTTTCAGTCGAGTCATAATGATGACTTCTGACTGCATTCTGCTTCTGACTGTCGCCTGTGACATATCTCGACTGCAATATGGTAGCACTCATAATGGCGTCAGAAGTCGCCGTAGATGGGAATTTGGTACTACAAATTCCCATATCTGCCGCGTTGTAATGACGTCTTCTGACTACATTATGATGCGTATGTCGCCTGTGATATATATCAACCTCAATATGGTAGTACTGTTAGATTTAAGAATACATCGACATGTAATCGGTAGGAAAAACTCGAATATTAATGGAATAAAGAGAAAAGTACCTTTCGTATAACATATAAAAATTAGGGAAGGGGTTATGCACGAGGTCTGAAATATCGGCCGGATGGTCATTTCATAGTAGCCCAAAAATTTGTACGTGTTGGAAAAGCAATCAGTTCAGTCTAGCATTCTTTTCTTCCAGTTGAAAAATACTCGGATTTCTTGTGTGATAACAAAAAAGCTTCAGTCAATTAAAAGTTTAATTAGACATCAACCTGAATCAAAATAAATGGATTGAAACTTTTCTTGCTGTAATACAAGAAATCCGCGAATTTAAGAAATCAGAAAGAGAATATGCCAATTTTTTATGATACAGAACAAAAATTCAGCTAATTTATTTTGGTTCAGGTTAACGTGTTATAAGGTTTATAATCGGATGACATTTGTCATCCAATTTAACGGGAAAATTAATTCCAAGCTGTACCTATTGCTTTCCTAACACATAGATGTTGATGTGTGGTAATGCCTTGAGAATGACATTGAGAGGATCATGATACATTGGGTTCGTGTAACAACTGTTTTACAATCTGGAAAATTACTCGTGTTTTAAATTTTATGTGCGTGTTATACAGGAGATTAAATTTTTCACCATTTTTGTTTCCTATATTAGGGTTATTACGGAGTATAAACTTCTTAACAGTAACGGAGTAAAAGTTATTACAATGTAAAAAATTTTTTAAAAAGTGAAACAAAATTGAAGAGTTTAAAGTCCTGAGACACTTTAAGCAATTAAAAATGTTTTTGGTATTCTAATTAACTATCAAGTAAAAAAATTGACCTTGAAGTATACCCAACCAACTGACAATTTTATTGTGTGTGGTTATTTTATTTATCTGCTTGTGATATAAAAATATTTATAAAACATATAAAACAAAAGTTCTATATGTATAAAACAATGTATAATTTTTTTTAAAAGTATAAAAAATGAAGAGTTTAAAGTGTTGAGACTCTAAGCAATTAAAAAAATTTTTGGTATTCTAATTAACTATCAAGTAAAGAAACATTGACATTGTATCCCACGCAATCAACTGATAATTTTAATGTATGTCGTTATTTTATTTATCTGCTTGAAATATAAAAATATGCATAAAAATATAAAACAATGTTTTATATGGATAAAACAATCTATAGTTTTAAAAAGTGAAAAAAAAATTGAGGAGTTTATAGTTCTGAGATTCTTTAAGAAATTAAAATATTTTTTTGCATTCTAATTAACTATCAAGTAAAACAACATAGACCTTGTAGCATATCCACTCAACTGGCAATTTTATTGTGTTTGGTTATTTTATTTATATGCTTGAGATGTAAAAATATGTATAAAAATATAAAAAATGATTTATATGTATAAAACAATGCATACATTTTTTTAAAAAATTAAAAAATATTAAAGAGTTTAAAGTCCTGAGACTCCTTGAGCAATTAATAATTTGTTTGGAATTCTAATTAACTATCAAGAAACATTGCCATTGTAGCACACACAACCAACTGGCAATTTTAATGTGTGTAGTTATTTTATTTATCTGCTTCATATATAAAAATATGTATAAAACATATAAAACAATGTATAAAAGTTTTTACTAAGTAAAAAAATTGAAGAGTTTAAAGTCTTAAGACTCTTTAAGCAATTAAAAAAGTTTTTAGTATTCTAATTAACTGCCAAGTAAAGAAACATTAACTGTGTAACACACGCAGCCAACTGGCAATTTTATTATGTGTCCCTATTTTATTTATCTGCTTGAGATATAAAAATATGTATAAAACATATAAAACAATGTTTTATATGTATAAAAGTTTTTAAAAAGTAAAAAATTGAAGAGTTTAAAGTTCCGAGACTCTTTAAGCAATTAAAAAGTTTTTGGTAATCTTATTAACTGTCAAGTAAAGAAACATTGATTGTGTAACCAACTGGTAATTTTATTGTGTGTCATTATTTTATTTGTCTGCTTGAGATATAAAAATATTTATAAAAATACAAAACAATGCATTTGTCTGCTTAAGATATAAAAAACTTTTCATACTTCAGTACTACGTATATAAATCAACAGGTGCTTAAAAAGATCAGTGAAATGCAGAAAACAAGATTTTTCAAATCCTCATGAGGAAAGAGATTTAAACTCCATAATAAAGCAACTGAATAAAAGACGCATTATTTATTTACTTCAAAAATTAACAGCGTAATTAAGTAAATTATTTTTGCATTTATGAAAATTTATAGTTTTATTCATTCAATCAGTCCACGTCTAAGAAATAATAAATGAGTAATGAAATTAAAAATATCTTGGACAGCTTTACCACTTCTCTTAATTGAATTTATTCTGAAATCGTGAAACAGGATAATATTAAATGACAACTTTTCTCTAAAAGTCTAATTTCTTGTGAATATTTTAATAGCTTTTTAAGTTACTTCTCATGAATTATTGTTTAGTTATAAACGCTAACAAATGTGTTGGAAAAGGAATCATTGAGTTTGACTTCATTAAAATTATTTTTCCCCAACGTTGTCATTCTTTGTGGTTAGTTTATTAAAATGTTTAATTGTTTAAAATTAATTGTTCCTGAAGAGTCAAGTGAAGAAAAAAAATAAAGAATTTTGTTGGTTTTTCAAAACATGAGAAATTTTATAATTAACTCAAATTGGTTTTTCATTCCATGTAGAAATTCGACTTCGAAGCCCATATTTCTTACTTTTCCCAGGTTCTTTATTTGTTTGGTGCATGTTAATTGCAAAGGAAAAAAATAGTTTGTCTTCACCGTACAATAACCCCTCTAATTAAAATTAATGATTTCTAATTAAATCTGCGTCGAATCGAGATCTGTTCTTATTCCACTCAGTAATTACTTAGAGATTAGTTTTTCTTTCGCATAATTATCTAACATCTTTAATTTGTTTAATTATCCAACATTGGATTGCTATTGCTTGAACGCATGTTCAGGAGATTTATGAAAGAATATATGATGAGAGCTTACTTAAATATTTGATTACCATTAAATGCTATCAGATTTATTGTTCATTAACTAATTTAATTTCTAGTAAATAGGTGTTGTATACATTTCTTCTTACTGCTTGGAGTCAAGCAGGATGGGGAGCAAACATCTTAGGCAAACATTGCAACTGAAATTCTTTTACTTTATATATATGTCGACTTTTATACCTTCCTTCGAAGATATAAAAAGGTACTAATCTTAGGCTAATAATCAGCAAAATATTGTGCGTTTGAGTCATCTATTAACGTTGTTTATTCTAAACTGTTTTCATTAATTCATATATATATATATATATACAAAAAAAAAAAAAAAAAACTTTCGATCATAAGCAATCCTATAATTTATTTGACTATTAAGCTGAATATTGTATTTTAATTGCATTATAATAATCTTCTGCAGCACCTTGGACGAGTAGCAATAAATCTACCAAATATTTTAGTCTTGTATTCCGGTTACCTTAAAAGCATTTTCTCGATTCAGCAGCACAGCTGTAAGACGAGACATCCTACCTCTCATAGTAAACAATATTTATTTCGGTATCGCAGACGCATGTTTTTGAGGAATATAAAAGATCATTTAACTTAAAATTTCTCAATCATTTTAGTTAATGAAGAACAGACCAATGGTTTTGCAGCACTTTGAACATGTAGAAATGAACCTACAATATCGCTCTGGGACTTTTTGCATTCTAGATGTACAGTCTAATAAGAGAATTTTCTTCATAAAAGACAGTATGTCTAGGCATACAGCTTTGATGACCAGTGTAAAGTCGATCTTACCTACAGATTTGTATAATTCGATGTCAGAAAACCAGTACCGTATATTAGAGATAAATAAACTTAAAAAACTAAACTCCTCGGCTCAACATACCCTAGGAGGCCAGAGCATGCGGTGCTAATCACCGTTTCCGAGACCAAGGGCCCTGGGTGCGAAGCACTCTGGTTAGGTGGTCAACCTTCAGAACCCTTGCTGGAACCCCCAGTGTTTAATTCCCAAGCATGCTTGGTCCTCAGTTTGTCTACCCACTGAAGGGGTGGGTGAAAGGTTGAGTCAACCTTGCCTAGCCCGAGGATTGAACCTCGGACCTGGGTCCTGACAGCGAGAATAGCTACTTTAGTGACACTGGACATTAAATTAAAAAACACTAGTCACAGCAATTTTTGATTTTGCAATTAAAAAAAAAAACCTAAATTCTTTTTTATGTTATTAGTACAACCGTATTATTTTTTAATATTAGAGAAACATTACAATTGAAAATATTTTACTTTATACTTATATGGACTTTTACACCTTCCGTCGAAGAAATATTGAAGTGCTAATCTTAGGTGAATACACAACGACAAATTGTGCGTTTGAGAGTTCGTTGTTGAATTACTCATTTTTAAATTTAGAAGTAGAAAAATACAGAAGAAAAACAGAAGAAAAATTAAAATGAATAAAAATACTTATCATTAATAACTATGAATAAATCAATCGAACGATACAATTATTATTATAAACGCGATATTTGTTTCTATAATAAGTTTTGTGAAATAATCTTAAGTCCCATGTTTTATACGACAGTTCATGATTATTAAATTCATAGTCTAGGAAAATGTGTATTTTAGGAATATTGTTGATTCTAATCCTATTTCAAACCCTTGAGTATGATATTTACAAAACTAACTTCTCATAGTTTTAAAATCAAAAATAAATATTTACTGAAAATATATGAAGAGTAGCAGTTTCCTGAATTATACAAAAAAATATTATATATATATTTTTTTTAATATTTTATTATATTTATTTTATACTTTATTTTATTATTTTTATTCGTAGTTTACCATGCAAAATGTCTTTTTGTAACTATAGTTTAAAGACTATAATAGACAAACTAAAAAATTCTAGTCAGAGTGTGGCACCATAAATTTGTTTAATTGTCTAACGGTAAATTGAGAGCATGCGTGTTAATATAATTTCTTACTCAAGAGAAAAATGTTGAAACCTACTAGTCTTAATTATAAATCTGGGTATATTCATGGAATTTTACAATATCACTCATGGTAGATTAACTTCTTTCATTTCCGAGGATGCTTTCACCCAATTTTGAATAGATAATTTTGGCAAATTTTAGCGAATCATGCAGTAGAAGTAAATATTTATATAATTTAACGTGTTATTTGTAAGTGAGATACCATCACATATTTCGTTAATTAGCTTTTAAATAGCAGCATATACCGAGAAAAATGTTCTAGAATTGAACTTTCTATTTCCTCTTCAAGACATTCCTCGAGGATTTAATATGTATTTCGTCGTGTATTTGACTTTCTAGTGTAGAAAAATATTTTAAGAAGTGTGAACCTCCCTATTTATATTACTAGGTTAATGAACCTTTCCCCCAATTTTGTGTCTATTTTCCCTAATTATATATTGTTGCTTTGTGTATGAAAGGCCCTGGGTTCAATCCCTGTTATCTCTAACAAATATTACGTAGATGCAAGGACTGGTTGCACACAATGAAGAATCAAGTTATGAAGAACAAATAATAGCGTGTATTAACACATTGTATGCGGGACACGTACTAGTACGGGTTAGTGTAACAACATGGTTTGTTTGTGGGTACAAAAATAACGGTATATACAGGAAAACGAAGCTGAATGTTCTTGTCTACTACATAGATTCTGGAAAAATTTAGACAAATAAAAACTAGTTTTTACATCAGTGGAACCACAGAACGGGAAAGTTAATTAAAAAATCAATTTAGATTTAAAATTAACTTTTTATTTATCCTTGCGAAAATGAGTGAATTTAACAAAGATAATTATGATGAAATCTTAACTGACGCATTATCAGATGTTTCGTGTAATAGTGATATCAAAAATTATTACTACTGGGAAAAAGAAAAAGCCTCAAACATAAAGTCGTGTGTGTTCTGTGAAAAAAGTGTGGAGTGAAACATTTTACATATGTAAGTTTTGCCGTGTAACTCTTCATAGAGGAAAATGCTTTGAACGTTACCACACTGTAAAACAATATTAGTTTTATGATTGCTCTTCATTTTTATTCTTCATTCAATTTTATAATGTAAAAATGTTTCTATATAACATAATTCGAAAAAATTAAAACTATATACTACTATTTCTATTTGATTTTTTATATTTACGATACTATTATAAATTTGTCCAGTAAAAATATATTTTTTGTTTACAAAAATCTTATAGTTGTTATTTATATATTTCTATTTATATATTTGTTTATATATTTCAGTATAAAATATGAAAAATTAAATAATACTTGATCTATTGAGATTTAACTGAATAACTAAATTTACGCGCAAAACGCCTGCTCCCGGTTCAATTCCGCTGCAAAATGTACCCGCACACAATGTGCTAAATGCGAAGCTACCTACCTCACTGTCGAACAATAACTGCCGCTTTACAGTTTTAACACAAGCTTTTATAGAGTAACAGAATATTCTGGTTTTTTGGTTTTAGTTTGGAGTGCTACGGTCTACTTTTTACAACACGAGGGATAATGAGACCGGGACCTCAGTTTAAAGCTGATTCCGAACGGCTACGAACATCCGTGCCACAGTGGGATTTGAACTCACGAACTCCGATACCAAAGGCCAGCACCCTAACCAATCGGCAATCGTTCGGGTACAGAATATTCTGAAATTATTTTATTACAGAAAATTTGCATATTTTAAGAGTCTTCTTGACTATCTAACAAAGCGAACATAAAATGACGGAAATAAACTTCTCCTGACTCAGGATCGAACCGGAAACCCTTCGATTCGTAGTCCACGACTTTAACAATTGTGCCATAAAGTTCGGCAGTTTCTGTTTGAAATATGGCAATATGACGTCTAACAAAATCTTTAAAATAGCATATATCTAGGAGCAGAAGTTTCTGTTGCCCATAGCGCCTCTTGTGAGCGCGACTTGCAGAGCTACTAGGGAGAAAGTTTTTACCTGCTGCTTGAAATCGGTGTATGTAGTTCTCGTGATGTGTGAACAGGTATGAAAAATGGCTTGAATCTTGAAGTAATAAATATTTAGAATCATCAAAATTTACGGATTTATTTTTCTCTTGCTCTCCCAATGACTTCTTGAAAACCTTTGATTTGAATTCCTGGATTAAAATTTTGAACTTTTTTTTAAAATTTTTAACTTATGCTTTTGTGAAATTACTGTCAAAATCAGAAAAGTTGCTGAATTTTCGATCATTGTTGTACATTGCAAAAATTACTTATTACATTACTGTAATAAGGTATGAAGATACACTCAAGAGCCAAAACATTATGACCACCTGTCAATAAAGAGTTGGCCCACCTTTGGCGCACAACAAAGTTTTAACCCGCCTTGGCATGGATACAAGTCCTTGGTAGGTGACCGGAGACAGATTGTACCAGATGTTTAAGCAACTGTTATGCAAATCCGAGATATTGCGAATTGGTGGTCTTTGAACTCTGAGCTGCCGTCCCATGACGTCCCAAATGTGTTCTATCGGATTGAGAGCTGGTGGGTAGGGGGCCAGGACATTAATTGGAATTCAACATCATGTTCTCGGAATCACTCCAACACAAATTTAGCCTTGTGACACGGGGCGTTGTTCTGTTGGAACATCCCATTTCCAGCTGGAAAAATAGAGGCTATGTAAGGGTGCAACGGGTCCGCAATGATGTTCAGATACCCTGTAGCATTCATGGTCGGCTCTACTTCAACTACGGTCCCAGAGACTCCCAAGAGAACGTTCCCCAAAGCATAATACTGCCACCACCGGACTGTGTATGACGTACTGTACATTGCGGGAGCAACTGTTCGCCTGGGTGACTGCGTATACTGACACGGCCATCGGCGTGATGAATGACAAACCGTGATTCATCTGACCAGGCAACTCTCTCCCACTGATCCATGGACCAGTCTCGATGTTTTCAGGCCCAGCGTAGGCACAATTGGCGATGATGCTTGGTCAGCAAAGGCCCACGAGTGGGACGTTTGCTGCCTAGCCCCATATCCAACAGTGTCCGCTGAACAGTGTGCTGCGATACTATTCTACTTGGCCCTGCATTGTATTGGGTTGTCAGCTGAGTCACTGTCTGGCTCCGGTTTTGCTTCACAATGCAACACAGTCTCCGACGATCTTTTCATTTCATAGCGTGGGGTCGTCCAACACCATGTCGTCTACTGCTGGTTTCATTGTCATTCATCTACTTTGCATAAGTAGTAACAACTGTAGATCGCGAACAACCCAAGAGTCTTGCAGTTTCGGAAATATTTGTTCCGAGCCTTCGAACCATTACAATCTGCCCTCTATCAAAGTCGCTTAGATCTGCAGCCTTTCCCCTTCATACACAGAAGTAAGTGAAAGATTGATTCTTCAGACTCTCCAGCAGCAGTTAAATCCCACTTCCACCTGATCACGTGCCTTCCACGTCAACCAAGCGAGTTCATTGCAAAATGTAGGGGTTAACATAATGTTTTGGCTCGTGAGTGTATAGTCATCTTACCCTATCACATAATCATTATCAAACCGCAGTCATTGTGTCCTATTGTTTAATTAATTTTTTTTAAATGTAATGAACATTAATTGAAAATTTTAATTACACACAATATGCCCCAAAATAGAGTTTTTTTCTTTTAAACTAGAGATGAAATGGGTATTACAGTTATTGTTTGAAGAAATGCCATAGTATTAAGAATTCTTTAAATATGCTTAATTAACTTTAAAAATCTTGTTCTTTGGATTAATAGAAAAGAATATTGGTGAATTAAAAACTGTAATTAGTATATAATTATATTTGAGTCTCTTGTGTGCATTATTATATTGATTTATTTTGATAAAAATAGAGATATGCATTAGATATCTTTATATAAGTAATCCACATTTTGAAAACATACTTTTGTCATATATATAGAAAAAAATATTAATTTGTGCTTTCAAAAATTTAGTACTGGTCTTTCCCTTAATACTCATGAGAAATGAAAAAAATATTTAAATTATTTTATGTATTTCAACATACACTTATAATATATAATAATTATATATTATAAGTGTGTGTTGAATTATAAGTGTAAGTGAAAATATTATATTTATTCATATTCTTTTTAATTGGACTAATCCATGCTACAACAGAAAGCAAATTTTTCTTACATGATTCTACGTACTCTGCGAAAAAGATTTGGTAATTAATGAATAAGAAACGAGGAGATTTAAATCTGAAATAGTCAATGATTTTCAAATAATTTTTTTTTCTACCTCAATTTGGGCCAAATAAAGGTTGAAAGATTATGGTGCTGATTTTCGGTACAGGAGTTCGTGGGTTTGAATCCCACTGTGGCATAAATGTTAGTAGTGACTTCAATATTCTCGAGTGAGAGGTAACGAGAAGAATGGATCACAGTCAAAGATAAAATTGGAAATTGATTAACTATGGCTATTTACAAGGAGATTTTAATTCCCAAATCATGTTGAACTGCAAAAGATGGTTGCCGGTATAACTTCCTCACGACGATCACAGTCGAAAGAAAAACAAGAGATTTAATAATCTCTTACAAGTGGGGAGGCTTTTCAGGGTGCAATCAAACCCAATTTATCCCCCGTTCGGTATCCGAGACTCTGCCGCTCCCTATATGAGCGGACTTTACGAATCTCCCGAACTAGAAAGCTGGCTCCGGTAACAAAACGCGAAAGCCTCCACGAGGTCAACACACCTACGTAAAAAATGACGAAAAGCCCTGAGTCGCAAAATTGTAGGCTTTTTATACCTGGAGGTCAGTTACGGTCCAACTGTTTTTTGGGTCAGTTAAGATCCCAGTTACTTGAGAACTCCAGCTAAAGTTACAGTTAGATTTTTTAGCTGAATTCTCATTCGCTGGCTGTCCCTTTCCGGAATTCCCGAGCATTCATTAACGAGATCCATCAGGGGGCGTAATCGTCTATTCAATCCGATTGTCAAGATCCCAGACTCTGCGATGCCACGCTATTGTCCTGGTAAACAGGTGGGATACGATCGGCTGTTTTGGCGTGTGCTCGGACAAAGGGGAGTCTTCACAGTAGTCATTCGGAATCGACTTTAACCCTTTAGCGGACAGTGGTTTCGCAGGGAAACCTCCTGTTAAACATTTTTTCTCTATTTTTTTTTTTGAGAAATATGAATGTTTTTTTCGGTTTTTTATGTTTTTGACATTTAAAAATTACAACAAATGATAGTACTACACTTAATTTATTTATTTCTTTTGAAATATATGTATTTAAATATGATGTACCTGGAAAGTTAGTAATTCGATTTTTTCACGTATGACCCCAAGCAAAAATATCTATTCAAACAACACTTATAAATTGTTAAGCTACTTATTTATTACACTTTTTAAGAACACTTATTTATTGTTCTTCCAGTATAGTTAAAATTTTAAAAAGTATTATGTTCACGATGTACAAGAGGGTGGGTTTGTCAGTTAACCCCCCCTCTCAATTTCTCCTACTGTATTCTCTAATGCAAACCTAAGGATTGTAAAGAAACATTTTAATCATTTTGCATAAGGTTCATAGGTAATATTTATGAACTAATTTCATCAAATTCCAAATAGTTTATATAGGTGACCATTAAATGTTTAAGCGATAGGTCCCGGTCTATTTAACCCTAATGCATTAACCCCATTGCCCAACTTCATTAACCCTAATGTTGCAAAACAGTTAACTGTAGCGCTCCAAATGAAACTAAACCACTTCAGTTTGGAAAATGGAATACAAAATTCGAGTGATGTTTATAAAATCTTAAAAAAATTTCTCGAGATGGTAAAAAATCCATCAGGCATAGAATATATGTATATGTATAATTGTGAATAGGAATATAAATTTTTGAAATATAAATTTTTACTTGGCAGTTTTTATCATTTAAATAAAAACCCTAAGAAATTTTACAATTTAACTTTTTAGAACAAATTTAGAACATAAATTAAGAGTGAGGGTATTCGATAAAATAGTAGATCTAACAAATATGTTTTATAACCATATATCAATACACTATTTAATACATTTAACAATAATGAATGGATTTACAAGTTTTCTAAGAGAAATGTAAATTAGTTAAAAAGTTTAACACTTTATCCATAAAAGATTTTTATGCTAGTAAATTTTCATGTTTCTTTATTCAATATTTTCTTTTAGGATAAAAATGAGTTTTACTATTTAACAATGATTTTTAAACTTCTGAAGATATAAAATAGGATGGTTTTGTTTTGTTTTGGAGCGCAACGGTCTATTTCATTGCAACACGAGGGCGAATGAGGTAGGGAACTACTGCTTAAAGCCAATTCCGAGCGTTCTACAAACATCCATACTACAGTTGGATTCGGACCCACTCCGATTCCGAAGATCAGCGCCCTAACTATTTGGCCATAGTTCAGCTATAAAATAGGATAACTGTGTGTTCACAAATCATTAAATAAGTCTTTGAGTCCAAACAACAGCGGTTAAATATTCAGTAGTTGATAATTTCGAAAAAATCAACATGATATTTAAGATAGCTGTATAAATAAACTGTATATGAAATTATAAATTGATAATGAATAAATCATAGATCTTAAGACAAATAAACCAGAAACAATAGGTATATTTAGATAGCCCTGTAAAATTGGCAGCTAGGAAATTATAAATTTTATTAATGTGATTTATTTTATCATAGATCTTGTCGAAGACAAATAGGGAACCAGAAACAAAAAGGTATAAAATTTAAGATAGCCCTGTAAAAAATCAACTGGGAGCTAGGAAATTATAAATTGCTTATTAGATGTGATTTATTTTATCATAGATTTTGTCCCGAAGAAAAATAGGGAATCAGAAAAACAAATCTTAAAGGTATAATATTTAAGATAGCCTTGTAAAAATCAACTGGCAGCTAGGAAATTATAAATTGCTTATTAGATGTGATTTATTTTATCATAGATCTTGTCCCGAAGACAAATAGAGAACCAGAAACAAATCATAAAAGTATAATATTTAAGACAGCCCTGTAAAAAATCAACTCGCAGCTTGGAAAATGTAAATTGCATTAGATGTGATTTATTTTATCATAGATCTTGTCCGAAAAAATAGGAATCAGAAAAACAAATCTTAGGTATAAT
This sequence comes from Pardosa pseudoannulata, assembly GCA_032207245.1. Lineage (NCBI taxonomy): Eukaryota > Metazoa > Arthropoda > Arachnida > Araneae > Lycosidae > Pardosa > Pardosa pseudoannulata. The sequence goes on along the minus strand of CM063511.1, from coordinate 53,424,096 downwards.
ATTTAAGATAGCCCTGTAAACAATCAACTGGCAGCTAGGAAATTATAAATTGTTTATTAGATGTGATATATTTTATCATAGATCTTGTCCCGAAGACAAATAGGGAACCAGAAACAAATCTTAGGTATAATATTTAAGATAGCCTTGTAAAAATGAACTGGCAGCTAGGAAATTATAAATTGCTTATTAGATGTGATTTATTTTATCATACATCTTGTCCCGAAGACAAATAGAAAATCAGAAACAAATCTTAAAAGTATAATATTTAAGATAGTCCTGTAAAAAATCAACTGGCAGCTAGGAAATTATAAATTGCTTATTAGATGTGATTTATTTTATCATAGATCTTGTCCCGAAGACAAATAGGAAATCAGAAACAAATCTTAAAGGTATAATATTTAAGATAGCCCTGTAAAAAATCAACTGGCAGCTAGGAAATTATAAATTGCTTATTAGATGTGATTTATTTTATCATAGATCTTGTCCCGAAGACAAATAGAAAATCAGAAACAAATCTTAAAGGTATAATATTTAAGATAGCCGTGTAAAAAATCAACTGGCAGCTAGGAAATTATAAATTGCTTATTAGATGTGATTTATTTTATCATAGATCTTGTCCCGAAGACAAATAGGGAATCAGAAACAAATCATAAAGGTATAATATTTAAGATAGCCCTGTAAAGAATAAACTGGCAGCTAGGAAATTATAAATTGTTTATTAGATGTGATTTATTTTATCATAGATCTTGTCCCGAAGACAAATAGGGAATCAGAAACAAATCATAAATTTATAATATTTATGATAGCCCTGTAAAGAATAAACTGGCAGCTAGGAATTTATAAATTGCTTATTAGATGTGTTTTATTTTATCATAGATCTTGTCCCGAAGACAAATAGAGAATCAGAAACAAATCATAAAAGTATAATATTTAAGATAGCCCTGTAAAAAATCAACTCGCAGCTTGGAAAATGTAAATTTCTTATTAGATGTGATTTATTTTATCATAGATCTTGTCCCGAAGACAAATAGGGAATAAGAAACAAATCTTAAAAGTATAATATTTAAGATAGCCCTGTAAAGAATCAACTGGCAGCTAGGAAATTATAAATTGCTTATTAGATGTGATTTATTTTACCATAGATCTTGTCCTGAAGAGAAATAGGGAATCAGAAACAAATCTTAGAGGACAATCCTAGAAACTAATCTAACAGTTTAAAATTTTAAAAATCGAAGTTTATGGTCTCTATCTACAACTGTCAAAGAAATTTGCTGTGAAAGTTAAATGGATTATACATTAAGTAATTGCAGAGATTTAATTTCAAATGACAATTAAAACAAATATTTAGCTATTAATGTTACTAGAAAATTATTCGAAATTTCTTCACCAGGTGAATT
>CM063511.1:53395199-53417699 GCA_032207245.1 Pardosa pseudoannulata | reverse complement strand
TGAAAACAATATTGTTAACATTTTAACATTTCCACTTAAAAAAATTTGCTGCGAAAGTGAAATGGATTATAAATTAAGTAATAACAGAGACACTTTGATGAAAATTCCTATGAAAACAATATTGTTAATTTTTAAAATATTAAAAATCGAAATTTTTGGCATCTTCCTGCAGCTGTCAAAGAAATTTTCTATGAAAATGAAATAGATTACATATTAACTAATTGCAGAGATTTAATTTCAAATGACAATTAAATCAAATATTTAGATATTAATGTTACTAGAAAATGATACGAAATTTCTTCTGAGAAGTGAATTAATTTTCAATTACTGATATTGATTTGATATATTTATTTACAGTTATATGTCAGTAGGAAAAGAAAATCTAAGTTCTCGAGAATGGGAGTCCGTTTATCGCTACCGATATGCCTCATACTTTCAAAACCGAAACTCAATTCAGAAATATCGCCCTTTTTTCGCAGGTAGATTCTCTCATCCATCATTCATGAAATGCCGCGTATACTTAGATATCAATAATTGTTCTCAACTCCAGAATTGTGAATCGTTTCTATCTGCTGAGAATTATCGCCTAATATATTTGAAATTTAGCTAAAATTTTACTGTAATCGAAAATATTTCAAGTCGAATATTTCTTTTATGAATCTATTTCTGTATCTCTTTTCTGGTGTAGGTTTAGATAATATAATACATTAATACTGAAATCTGTATATTCTGAGAATGAATTATATATTTATTTTTATATATAAATTAAAATTTATATTGATATTAGAATTACATCTAGTTATTAGAATATAATTAGTATAATATATATATAATATATAAATTTTTATAATATATTTATATATATTATTATATATATATATATATATATATATATATATTTATATATATATATATATAATATTTGTAATTATATATATATATGTATATATTTATGTATATATATATTAATATATATGTTATTTATTTTTAAGTATTATATATTCTTTTAATATATATATATATATATATATATATATACATATACATATATATATATATATAAATATATACATTTATATACATACATATATAATATATATATATATATATATATATATATATATATATATATACTATATTAAATATATATATCTACATATATATATTATATATACATATATTATATATATATTATATATATATATATAATATATATATATAATGTAAATATATATTATATATATATATATATATATATTATATATATATATATATACATATATATATATAAAATATAATTTATATACATATATATAATATATATATATTATATATAATATATATATATATATATAATATATATATATATTAATATATATATATATATATATATATATATATTTATATATATATATATATATATATATATATAATATATATATATATTATATATATATATATATGTATATATAAATATATACATTTATATACATACATGTATTATATATAATATATATATATATATATTATATATATATATATATATATAATATATATATATATATATATATAAATATATATATATATATATATATATATACATATATATATATATATATATATATATATATATATATATATATATATATATATATATATATATATATATATATATATATACATATATATATATATATATATATATATATATATATATATATATATATATATATATAATATATATATATGTACATATATATATACATATATACATATATATAAACATATATATATATATATATTCATATACATACATATGTATATATATATACACACACATATATATATCTATATCTATCTATCTATCTATCTATGTATATATATATATATATATATATGTAAAGTGGTGATAGCTAAATATTTTCCACCACATTATTATGAGGTTTAATGCATGTGTTAATAGATGTTTTTTTTACATACTTTATAAAAAGTTAACCTAAAAAATATTTTGCGCGAATATAACGTAGATTTTTGTGATCCGTTTTTGAAAATTTACTTTTAAAAATTAAACTTTTGTTTCAAGGAAAAATCTCAACCGAAAAACTCAATGCCCAACATACAATTGGATGAAAGTATTTGAACTTTAAGCAAGAAAACACTAAAAATTTTGGCCCGTATTACAAGTGAATCTGATCATATTCAAAAACACTCAAATGTTGTATGTTCTTTGCTGCATTTATTCTTCCATGCTTATTTTCCGAACTACTCACATATTTTTTTCTTCCCATTTCATTCACACTCTTTCCAATTTTGAAACAGGTGTTGAAAGGGTAGAGAGGTGTACATTAATCACGGAAAGACATTGAAAAGAACTTCGGTGTTAGGCGAAAAGATTTTTCTCGGGAACTTTCTTAAAAAAGTTTCTAACGCATTTTATTCAATGTATTTGAATTGTCAGGATGTATGGAAGAAATTTACAAACATGTTACAGATAAAAGGTTGAAAAGTATTTCTGAAATGTTGAGAAGGACTAAATCTTGCTATATGAAGGATAAAAATGATATTGTGGTTGATTAAAAAATATAGCTTCATGAATTCCTTATACTTATCACCCGCAGTCAAAATCTGTGGTACAGACATTTTTTGTTAATAAAAATGTACGCTTTTTTTTGAGTTTTCGTTTGAAAAAGATTAATGTTTGTTTCTTCACGTGATGACTTTTATAAAAGTATTAAAATAGAAATATACCTATTTTGTGTTTCGCATTAAAAATATAAGGTAACAGTGTAATACTTATTTTATGTATTACCTCAAGTTAAATAATGTAGTTTACCGGAGTTCAAAATTTCGAATCCCACTGCTGGCATAGATAGCCGTTCGGAACCTATTTTAAGTACTAGTTCAAGGTATCATTAATAGTAGATCATAAAGCTTCATTCCAAAATCATAATGGTGTCATTAGCCCTCGTGTGCAAAGCAGTAGACCGTAACGCTCTAAACCAAACCAAACCAAAATCATAATGATGGTTTTTTTCCTCTTAAATTTTCTGATACTGATTGTGTTAGTTTATTTTCATTACATGAGAAAATAAACTTCATAGACCTATTAAGTTTTGCATGTTAGTGATCTTAAACAATATTACTGATACTTAAAATATCAATACATTTGTACCAATAGAAACAAGAGAATAGTGTATCATGGAAAATTCACCTTATTTTTATGGGTTCTTTATGAGGTTTACATTGATGCGTGAATAAATAACAGATTTTAATCATTCGTATTTGTTTGAAAGCTATGTATATAATTTCTGAAAACTTTTCTAATATTTATATCATTGATTCAATTGACAATATTTTATTAATTCATTGAACGATGGCTAAGTCGTTGGGCGTTTCTGTTCGTTACGAAAGTCAATGGGTTTCAATCCCACTGATATCATGGATATTTCTAGCAGTTCGAAATCTACTTTACATGGTAGGTGTTAGCCTTATCACCCTTTGTGTAAAAAGAGTTAGTAGATTTCTCCAAACAAAAAGCTGAATGATGACCGAATGGTAGAGTGCTTCTCTTTGGTACCAGATTTTCAAATTTGAATCCCACTGTTAACATGAATGTACTAGATTTTTTGTAATCCGCTTTAAGCAGTAGGTCCTGATCTTATTAGTCATCGTGTAGCAGAGTAGCAGATCGTACCGCTCCAAACCAAGCTAAGCCTAGCGAAACTGACCCAACACAAGGAAAGAGTTTTCCTGCAGGGAAAATTTCGGTTTTATCCTATTAAATGCATTTTTCGACACCAATTCCTATTGCTTATAATTTTACTTACATTAAGCATTTTGATCTGATTAGCCTTTGTGTTGTGGACACTAATTCCTATTACTCATATTTTTACTTACATTAAGTATTTTGGTTTGATTAGCCTTTGTGTTGTCGACACCAATTCCTTTTACTTATATTTTTACTTACATTAAGTATTTAGGTTTGATTAGCCTTTGTGTTGTAAATAAAGTAAACCATCGCTATCCAAACTAATCCTAACTTTACAATAGAGCATGACTTTTTGTTAGATTTCATATTTTTGAGAAGCAAGTAATTACATTAAGAGATTTCATCATTTTACATTAAGAAATTACATTGACCTTTTCTATCATTATATTCCAATCTGTTGTTGTTTCTGATATAATTTGGTCAAACCAATCACGATTGAGCCATACGCTACTCGAATTAAGGCAAAGACTCGTTAAGGCTTTCGTTTTAATGAGCACCTTTAAGGTGAAAGAACTACTTATGCTCAAGTGGGTCCTCGTAATTTAAAAACAGGGACCGAGAAGACCCATAGGCTGGGCCTGCCACCCCCAGAGGTATTGATTGAGAACTTGGAGAACATTGTGACCACGAACCTATTCTATGTGCCTCAGTCACCTTTAACGGGCACAGTGGATCTTAGGCCGTCCGGGCTACGAACCCACTATTTCTCAGCTACGAGATTGTTGACTTTACCGACCGAGCTACCACGGCTCCCAATTTTATATAATAAACCATTTCTTTGCAACTTAAGTTCATGTTGATATGTCAACCGGTGTTGAAGAATGTAGAGTAATTTTCTTATATATTGGTTAAATAGTAAGAAATGTAAAAACACTACATTCCATTTGTGAAGAAAATATTGTAGCAGCTCCACAATGTATTTAAATATCTCTATGCCAAATACGAATTGCTAAGTATTTTTTATCGACTAATAAAATTCAAGTGTTACTGCACACTACTACATAAAAACTGCTCAATAAAAAGTGAAAATATTATGTTCACAATTAGTTTTCTTTTCATAATCTTTATTTGAATTATTTTAATATCAGTCCAGTTTTATCACGCAGTATGCTAATCCTTGTCATCAGAAATGAACAGCTGGATTTTAAGAAAGGACTTTTACAATCTTGGACGAAATTTGAAATTTTTCTTTTAAGATTCGTAGATATAGATTATTAGAATCATTAAAATTTTTTTTTTGGTACACGTCAACAGGTCTACTTTTTACGGGGAATACATATACGATGGTAATTTGATTGCTGTTCATAGCTCTTTGTTTATTTTCTTCTGTGAAATTTTAAAATTCACAGAAGTCTACTTTTTAAATCAAGTGGGTCAATCACGTTTAAAACTCATTTTGAAAAGCAGTACTTTTAAAACTAAAGTTTTCTTCTAATTTTGAATTAGTATTTATTATCAAATGAATTAGTATTTATTAGTATTTATTAATATTTAGTATTTATTAGTCTACTTTTAAAATCAGGTGGTTCAATCACGTTTAAAACTAATTTTGCAAAGCAATATTTTTAAAACTAAAGTTTTCTTCTTATTTTGAATCAGTATTTATTATTAAATTAATTAGTATTTATTAGTTTTTAGTATTTAATAGTCTACTTTTTTAGTATTTATTATTAGTCTACTTTTTTAGTATTTTAGTATTTATTAGTCTACTAATTTTACAAAGCAGTACTTTATTATAACTAAAGTTTTCTTCTTATTTTGAATTAGTATTTATTATCAAATTAATTAGTATTTATTAGAATTTATTATTTATTGAATTAGTATTTTATCTTATTTTGAAGAGTATGTATTAAGCAATGCATGGAAGATATTTCATCAATTTAAAGTAATAAAAGGATATTATTTACTCTTAAACTAATTCTTTTTCATTTAGATAAAAATGCCTTGTATCCTAAACTAAAAAGGATTTTGAAATCCTTTTACAACAGAGTCTGAGTTGGTGATTTTTAATCTTATTGACACAAATCTCTAAAATTAACAGTTCACAGGATCCGAAGTAATCTTAATTCAACTGAAAAATTAGTATTTTGTACTATTTGAAAAAAAAAGTTTTACACTAACTTTGAAAGTATTTCACTAGAATTAATATATTATATAAAGACACGCATGATCAATTCTGTTAGTGATTATGAAATTATATTACCAAGGCGATATAAAAAACATTTAAAGATAAAAGCTAAGATGAAAACAGCTTAATCCAAAGCTTAGACATAAATTAAGTCTTTTAAATTCCATATTACTTTGGAATTAATACATTTATTTACTGCACAATTTTACATTTAATCTGTACTATTATAATAAGTGGATTTTTTTGTTAATTTAAAGACATTAAGGAAAAACTGTTTATCCGCAAAATTCTTATAGTTATGTCTGAATGTAATTATGGGATTTTTTCTATAATTCTACTTAGGTTTTAGTTTATTTAATGCTTAAGCAGATTGTGTGTTTTTATATTTTTTTCCTGCATATCAAATAATTAATTGCACAGTCATCTTCTCAATTTAAAAAAAAATTATTGATGGCTGAATGATTGGCTCTTGTCACGTGATTATCCAGGATCATAGATCTCTTCACTTTACTTGACTAATTTTGAGTGATCGTAAGGCTTACTCGAAGACCTATATTTTTTTAAAAGACTTGTATTTGTGTGTACATTTGTATAAAAATCAAGCTAACATGCCCATTACAAATAACAGAAACCATAAGAAAAGCGCACAGGCTTAGGTTAGTCAAGTATAGAACCTCTTTATACATACACTATATTGCCAATGGTGACCGGTCACTTGTGATTTTAGACATTTTGTTGAATATCTAGAAAAATACACGAGGAATTATCCTTAAACCGGAGGTGTGTAAACACGATGGTGAACGTCATATATTTCAGCAAAGAATTTTTCCCGAAACACCATAGGGGACCGTCAACAAATTGAAGAAAAATGAATCTGTGAAAAACGAATCCGAAAAAACAATCTGTGTTCATTGTTATGAAAATGGCACTTATACTCGTATATAATTTAAGGTTCTTGTAAAAACAATCCCAAATTTCTACAAGTGTTTTGTTTATAATTCTTAATATCAAAAAATTTTATTGTCGAACGACGGCCGAATGGTTAGGGTGCTGGCTTTCGGAACCGGAGTTCGTGGGTTCGAATCCTACTACGGCTACATGGATGTTCGTAGCCGTTCGGAATTAGCTTTAAGCAGTAGGTCCCGGTCTCATTAGTCCTCGTTTTTCAAAAAGTAGAACGTAGCGTCGAAACCAAATCATGTTATTTTCAGGACGTATGTCAAACGACATTGTACACAATACCCTGGAATCGAAATAAAAAAAAATAAATATTGGATGAAAGATGAAAGATGAGCAGGTTTACTAAATAATGTTTCACTGCACATGCGCGAATGCAATCAAAAATAATGCGCATGATATATTACCTAAATGTATAGAGCGAATTTTGTGAAAGTCTCATAAACAAAGCTTGAAAATTCTGAAAGTGATCGTCGATAGAATAGCTCGAAATCCGATGTTCCTGAAAGGAAGCAAAAAGATGATTGGCTAAAACCTCAAGTGATCGGTCAGCATTGGCATATAGTGGATATCGCAGCTTCTTTCAAATAAACATTCCCGGAAATTTAAGGAATTTCATAATTTTTAAAATATTTAAAAAAGTAAATTTTCTATTGAATATGCGGTTATTTCTTTTAAATATGTAATAAATTACTGGCATCGACAAAGTTTGGAAATATACGAAATAAAGTTTTAAAATGTGTCATCTTTTATTAAAAAAGTACCACAATGGCCAAATACTTCTTTTATTCCTATAATTCGAAAATGATCGATTCCTTTCGTTTCGAATGTAGGGATCCAGAAGGAATGAATGTTTACAACTTGCTATAGATATTTCTACTACTGTTTACACAAAGTTAATGTCTCAAGTGATTTAATACATGTAGTTTGGTTTGGCTTGATTTGGAGAGCTACGGTCTACTTCTTGCAATTCGAGGACTAATGAGACCGGGACTTACTGCTTAAAGCCGATTCCGAACGGCTACGAACATCCATGCCGCAATGGGATTCGAACCCACGAACTCCGGTACCGAAGGCCAGCACTTTAACCAATCGGCCATCGTTCGGCAATACATTTAGTTAAAAACTTATACAGAACTGACCGTGAAACATTTTAAAGAGTTTCCATCTTTATTGTTTAAATATTTTCATCCTTCCTGTATGTTTATCATCAACCGGGAAAATATGACTGCTGAACACATGGATGAATGCCTTACATTAAATTATTACAAGTGTTTTATTAAAAAGTACTGGAGAACACTTAGTTTAATGACTTAATAGTCAATAGGCTCGCATTTAATAAATAATTGAGCCAAAAATTTCATCGAGCTTATTTTTATGTTCTATTATTTTTCTCGATGCAGATGAAATTTCAGAAGCAACAATGCGTGGTGATGGGCCATTGGTTGCTGAATTTCGTGGGTTCGAATCATAGTACTGGTGTGGATGATCATAGTCGTTATGAATCTACTTTAACCCCTTAACGTGGATTCTCGAGTTAACTCGAGCGCGCTAAACTGGCCAAACTGTGCTCACTCGAGATAATTTGAGCGGCGTCGTACTTTATGCTGCTATATTTTTTCACACTCGAATGAAATCGAGAATTGAAAATAACAATGTGAAAGAAAAAAAAGAAACCAATCGTTTTATTGATATTTATCATTTACATGGGATTGTAAGCTATAACACTTACTTATTCAAGTATAAAAATATTTTTTTTTCTAAATTCAACGTTCTAAATTGTGTTTTAACATTAAAAAATTGACTCTTTTTGTCCGGCCTTTTACAAAAAAATCCGCGCATTAAGGGGTTAAGCAGTAGCTAGCTGCTTCATTACCAGCACATATTAAAACATTAACTGCATCTCTTCAAACCAAACAAAACCTTTTATTTCTAGAGGTTTTGGGGCCCCAATGCCATTTCTGTAATGGGCATTTGTATCCACTCAGAACTGTGTTTAAACAGCAGGTTACAGTTTTATTTAGCCCTCCCCTTTTTAACAAGAATGGAGGTATAAGCTAATTATCCATATTTCATATATTAAAATTAAGGATACACTTCTAATGCATGGAATACAGAAGAATTAACTACATTGTTTACTTCCCTTGCATCTTTAAATTGTGATATAATATGTCCTTTACATAAATTTGTTTTTTTAGAAACAAAGAAGAATGTTATTATACAATTATATTATAATTTTTAATCTTATAGAGGAAAATATAATAATCAATAATCTCGCATTCATACTTAATCTTAAATGTCACTTTTGCTTTGAAAAGGCAGATATATGCTTTGATCAATAATTTCGCCTTTCTTTTCCCTAACACGAAGTTTTGTAAAATATTTATTTTAAGAAGAATTTTTATATTATTATCTCTTACCATGGATACAAAAGAAGCTGGAACCATTAAACTAGTAATTAAACATTTTCTCTTACTGAAAGTGGTTTTCTGATAAAGAACACTATTGAAAAGAAATTGTTGCTAATTTCGATTAACGAGAAACAGCTACATTAAGCATTGCTTTACCTTTCTTGTACTAATCAGTTGTTAATCTAGAAATTCCAAACATTTGTGAAAGGTATTTTCCTTATCTTTTCAATTGCGGAAATTGTTATGCCTTGTTTATGTTCGGAATAAGTTTCACATTTTTGTTAAAATGTGACAGCACAACAGAGTAAGTAGAAGAAATGTGCACGCTTTATTTCTTTCTTTCGTCTAAATTGAAAATTTTGAATACTTGTTTTAAAAACTTTCGCTTTTTTACTGAAATCTTCGGATTAACTTTCGTTAATTATACAATTTGCATAATGTGATTAAATTTGAATTTTTCTTACATTCATAAGTTTTAAAGCTTTATTGTGGAATAAATTATACACATTTAGCTATTGCATAATGTGATTAACATTGAACTTTTTGACATTCAACAAGTAAGTTTCTCAAAGCTTTATTGTATGCTATTAAATTATACACATTTAGCGATTTTGCAGAATGTGATTAACATTTGAACTTTTTCTTTGGCATTCAACAAGTAAGTTTCTCAAGCTTTATTGTATGACTATTAAATTATACACATTTAGCTTTTTGCATAATGTGATTAACATTTGACGTCTTTTGACATCAATAAGTTTTCAAAGCTTATTGTATGGCTATTAAATTATACACATTTAGCTATTTTGCAGAATGTGATTAACATTTGAACTTTTTCTTTGGCATTCAACAAGTAAGTTTCTCAAAGCTTTATTGTATGGCTATTAAATTATACACATTTAGCTATTTTGCATAATGTGATTAACATTTGAACGTTCTCTTTGACATTCAACAAGTAAGTTTCTCAAAGCTTTATTGTATGGCTATTAAATTATACACATTTAGCTATTTTGCATAATGTGATTAACATTTGAACGTTCTCTTTGACATTCAACAAGTAAGTTTCTCAAAGCTTTATTGTATGGCTATTAAATTATACACATTTAGCTATTTTGCATAATGTGATTAACATTTGAACGTTCTCTTTGACATTCAACAAGTAAGTTTCTCAAAGCTTTATTGTATGGCTATTAAATTATACACATTTAGCTATTTTGCATAATGTGATTAACATTTGAACTTTCGCTTTGACATTCAACAAGTAAGTTTCTCAAAGCTTTATTGTTGTTCTTGTTGACTTGAGTAACTTGGTGAAACCAAATACGATTGAGCTGCAGGCAACTCGTATTAAGGAGAAGAGGTGCGCTTTTCGTTTTTAAAGAGCACCACAAGGGTGAAAGTACGACTTACGCTCAAATGGATCCTCGTAATTTTGAAGCAGGGGCCAATCAGAAGACCGATAGCCTTGGCCTGCCACCCAAAGATATTGAATGAGAAGTTAGAGGACATTGGGACCACGAACCTATTTTACGTGCTCCAGTCACCTTTAATGAACACGGCGGATGATAGGCTGGCTCGGGTTCCGAAAACGCAACATTCCAGTTACGAGAGCGTTGTCTTTGCCGAATGAACTATCTCGGTTCACAAATTATGCGTTTGAGCGTTTGTTATGGAATTAGTCATTTTTAAATTTCCCCCTGATTTCTGGATCATCCTGTGTTAGATTGACAGCAGAAAAATTAAAATGAATAAAAATACTTAATGATAATTATGAATAAATCAATCCAACGATACAATTATTATATTAACGATACAATTATTATTATAAACGCGATATGTGTTTCTATAATAAATTTTGTGAAATAATCTTAAGACCCATGTTTTATACGATAATTCAGGGTTATTAAATTCATAGTCTAGGAAAATACGTATTTTAGGAAGATTGTTTAGTAACGTTGTTTCTAATTCTATTTCAAACCCTTGAGTATCCACGACACCGTGACCATGAACCTATTTTACGTGCTCCAGTCACCTTTAACGAACACAGCGGATCTTAGGTCGGCTCGAGTCCTTAACCCGCAACCTCTCAGTTACGAGTTCCTTTGCCGAGTGAGCCACCCTCGCTTGAAATATAAGCGTTTAAACTTCCTTGCCATGAATTTGTTCTCGTTTATGACCCTAAATAAAAAGTTAGTACCTAAACAATACAAGTATGGTTTAACTATTTAATTACGGGCGTTGGATTAAAACTCCTCTAACTCTTTTAAGCAACGTAAATTGTTTTCATATACATATAATTTATGAGTTTAGTGGCTAACATTTACAAAGTAATTTTTTTAAAGTTTCAAACAATGTTTAATGTAACCACACTTCAAAGTGTGGTTTAAATAGTTGGTGTAAATTTTTATGAACACGAATTCATGCGCCCACGAAACAATCGAATCATATGACATTTCACAAAACAAGTTTATACTGTTCAACTTAAAACTAGGTATTCTCAGTGTAGTAGCAAATTTTTACTCTCTGAACTAACGAAAATTAATTAGACAAAGAACCGTATGAAAACGCATGATTAAAAGCATCTGCAAATTGCCTTATTTGAGGCATATTTTAGGCTTCAGTATACAAGAATCACAAAATATCATATGTGAGACATATAAATGTAACTAAGCTTTTACGTTGTCTAAGAAATTTAATTACTCACATAAAAATAAAATATATCTTATATATGTTATAAATATCTTAAGTTTTATTTCTAGTATTGCTTCATAACTAATAGTACCAAAAAGAAACTCGAATCAGTTTTGAACATTAACTATCAGAGGTAAGAAGAAAATACTGTAATAACTTAATATATACTGACTTGTGCTTTATTGCATTCTTCTGTAATGTAAATTAGGTTATTTTTATTTTTTTTCGGACTACTTGACAAAGTTCCAAATAAAGGAGAAGAAATATGCGCAATAAAATCAATATGTCTTTTGAAATAAAATACCTTTATTTCCACTGTGCTTCAATAAATAAATTTTATTTCTTTACCAATATTCCAAATATTAATAATTCATAAGATTTTTCCCTTCTTAACTCATTTAATATGTTTCTTTAGACCTCTAATATACTTGAATGTTTTTAATTAAAGCTTTTGTTTAATCTTTTTATATTGGTAGTAAGGTATCGGAAAATGTTGCGTAAGATGTACGATTTAAATATAGTTTATCTTTAATATAGTGTTTGGGTAGGCTAGTTACCTCATCTGTGCCTATCAGAATAATATTGACTTAGGGTTGAGCCAAAATTTCATCGAGCTTATTTTATGTTCTATTATTTTTCTCGATGCAGATGAAATTTCAGAAGCAACAATGCGTGGTGATGGGCCTTTGGTTGCTGAATTTCGTGGGTTCGAATCATAGTACTGGTGTGGATGATCATAGTCGTTATTAATCTACTTTAACCCCTTAACGTGGATTCTCGAGTTAACTCGAGCGTGCTAAACTGGCCAAACTGTAATCACTCGAGATAATTTGAGCGGCGTCGTACTTTATGCTGCTATATTTTTTCACACTCGAATGAAATCGAGAATTGAAAACAACAATGTGAAAGAAAAAAAAGAAACCAATCGTTTTATTGATATTTATCATTTACATGGGATTGTAAGCTATAACACTTACTTATTCAAGTATAAAAAATATTTTTTTTTCTAAATTCAACGTTCTAAATTGTGTTTTCACATTAAAAAATTGACTCTTTTTGTCCGGCCTTTTACAAAAAAATCCGTGCATTAAGGAGTCAAGCAGTAGCTAGCTGCTTCATTACCAGCACATATTAAAACATTAACTGAATCTCTTCAAACCAAACAAAACCTTTTATTTCTAGAGGTTTTGTGGTCCCAATGCCATTTCTGTAATGGGCATTTGTATCCACTCAGAACTGTGTTTAAACAGCAGGTTACAGTTTTATTTAGCCCTCCCCTTTTTAACAAGAATGGAGGTATAAGCTAATTATCCATATTTCATATATTAAATTTAAGGATACACTTCTAATGCATGGAATACAGAAGAATTAACTACATTGTTTACTTCCCTTGCACCCTTGTGATATAGTATGTCCTTTACATAAATTTGTTTTTTTAGAAACAAAGAAGAATGTTATTATACAATTATATTATAATTTTTAATCTTATAGAGGAAAATATAATAATCAATAATCTCGCATTCATACTTAATGACGCTTAAATGTTATAACAAACTACTTTTATGCTTTGAAAAGGCAGACTATTTATGCTTTGATCAATGGTAATTTCGCCTTTCTTTTCCCTATTTTACACGAAGTTTTGTAAAAATAACCTTTATTTTAAAGAAGGATTTCTTATTAAATAAATCTATTATCTCTTACCATGGATACAAAAGAAGCTGGAACCATTAAGCCTAGTAATTAAACACCTTTTTTCTCTTTACTGAAAGTGGTTTTTCTGATAAAGAACACTGTTGAAAAGAACAATTGTTGCTAATTTCTATAATTAACGAGAAACAGCTACATTAAGCATTGCTTTACCTTTCTTGTACTAATCAGTTGTTAATCTAGAAATTCCAAACATTTGTGAAAGGTATTTTCCTTATCTTTTCAATTGCGGAAATTGTTATGCCTTGTTTATGTTCAAAGTAATTTCACATTTATTGTTTAAAATGTGACACACAACAGTAGTGTGAGAAATTTGAACGCTTTATTTTCTTTCTTTCGTCTAAGCAATTGAAAATTTTACATTTAGCTATTTTGCATAATGTGATTAACATTTGAACGTTCTCTTTGACATTCAACAAGTAAGATTCTCAAAGCTTTATTGTATGGCTATTAAATTATACACATTTAGCTATTTTGCAGAATGTGATTAACATTTGAACTTTTTCTTTGGCATTCAACAAGTAAGTTTCTCAAAGCTTTATTGTATGGCTATTAAATTATACACATTTAGCTATTTTGCATAATGTGATTAACATTTGAACGTTCTCTTTGACATTCAACAAGTAAGTTTCTCAAAGCTTTATTGTATGGCTATTAAATTATACACATTTAGCTATTTTGCATAATGTGATTAACATTTGAACTTTGGCTTTGACATTCAACAAGTAAGTTTCTCAAAGCTTTATTGTTGTTCTTGTTGACTTGAGTAACTTGGTGAAACCAAATACGATTGAGCTGCAGGCAACTCGTATTAAGGAGAAGAGGTGCGCTTTTCGTTTTTAAAGAGCACCACAAGGGTGAAAGTACGACTTACGCTCAAATAGATCCTCGTAATTTTGAAGCAGGGGCCAATCAGAAGACCGATAGCCTTGGCCTGCCACCCACCAAAGATATTGATTGAGAAGTTAGAGGACATTGGGACCACGAACCTATTTTACGTGCCCCAGTCATCTTTAACGAACACGGCGGATGATAGGCTGGCTCGGGTTCCGAAAACGCAACATTCCAGTTACGAGAGCGTTGTCTTTGCCGAATGAACTATCGCGGTTCACAAATTATGCGTTTGAGCGTTTGTTATGGAATTAGTCATTTTTAAATTTCCCTCTAATTTCTGGATCATCCTGTGTTAGATTAACAGCAGAAAAATTAAAATGAATAAAATAAAAATACTTATAAATTATTATGTATATTATATAAAATATATTATGAATAAAAATACTTATTGATAATTATGAATAAATCAATCGAACGATAAAATTATTATTATAAACGCGATATGTGTTTCTATAATAAATTTTGTGAAATAATCTTAAGACCTATGTTTTATACGATAATTCAGGGTTATTAAATTCACAGTCTAGGAAAATGCGTATTTTAGGAAGATTGTTTAGGAACGTTGTTTCTAATTCTATTTCAAACCCTTGAGTATCCACGACATCGTGACCATGAACCTATTTTACGTGCTCCAGTCACCTTTAACGAACACAGCGGATCTTAGTTCGGCTCGAGTCCTTAAGCCGCAACCTCTCAGTTACGAGTTCTTTTGCCGACTGAGCCACCCTCGCTTGAAATATAAATGTTTAAACTTCCTTTCCATGAATTTGTTCTCGTTTATGACCGTAAATAAAAAGTTAGTACCTTAACAATACAGATATGGTTTAGCTATTTAGTTACGGGCGTTGGATTAAAACCCCTCTAACTCTTTTAAGCAACGTAAATTGTTTTCATATATATATATAATTTATGAGTTTAGTGGATAACATTTACAAAGTAATTTTTTTTAAAGTTTCAAACAATGTTTAATGTAACCACACTTCAAAGTGTGGTTTAAATAGTTGGGGTAAATTTTTATGAATATGAATACATGCGCCCACGAAACAATCGAATCATGTGGCATTTCACAAAACAAGTTTATACAGTTCGACTTAAAACTAGGTATTCTCAGTGTAGTAGAAATTTTTTTTCTCTGAACTAAGGAAAATTAATTAGACAAAGAACCGTATAAAGCTTCTGCAAATTGTATTTTTCCTTATTTGGAGGATATTTTAGGCTACAGTATACAAGAATCATAAAATGCCATATGTAAGACATATAAACGTAACTAAGCATTTACTGTGTCTAAGAAATTTAATTACTCACATAAAAAATATTATAAATATCTTAAGTTTTACCTATAATATTGCTTCATAACTAATAGTACCCTAAAGAAACTCGAATCAGTTTGGAACATTAACTATCAAAGGTAAGAAGAAAAAACTGTAATAACTTAATATATACTGACTTGTGCTTTATTGCATTCCTCTGTAATGTAAATTAGGTTCTTATTATCTTTTTTCGGACTACTTGACAAAGTTCCAAATAAAGGAGACGAAATATGCGCAATAAAATCAATAGTTCTTTTGAAATAAAACACCTTTATTTCTATTGTGTTTCAATAAATAAATGTTGTTTCTTTACCAATATTCAAAATATTCTTAATTTACAAGGTTTTATCCCTTCTTATCTTATTTAATATGTTTCTTTAGACCTTTAATATACTTGAATGTTTTTAATTAAAGCTTTTATATAATCTTTTTCTATTGGTAGTAAGATATCGGAAAATGTTGTGTAAGATATACGATTTTAATATACATTATCTTTAATATACTGTTTGGGTAGTCTAGTTAACTCAACTCTGCATATCAAAATAATATTGACTTAGGGTAACTCAATTCATTTTTACCTTTTCCTCATACGAATTTTCAGGTTTTTGATATCAAAATAAATATCAAATTCAAAAACTATTTCTTCCTTCACAAATTATTTGTTAGTCAGTTATATTAATTTTTAATATTGCTGTTTTTACTTTTTTGAGTCATGGGGTATATTATCTAAAATGTAATCTTTTGATATAAATTTTTGAAATGTAATGTTAACTTTTACTGAAATTACCCTCATTGAAATATAAGCGTTTAAACTTGCTTTCCATGAATTTTTTTGGTTTGTGATCCTAAATAAAAATTGCCTAATTAATAAATTGCCCCTCTAACTCTTCCAAGCAATGTAAATTGTTTTCATATACATAAAATTTATGAGTTTAATGAATAACATTTATAAAATAATTTTTTTAAGTTTCAAAGAAAGTTTAATCATACACTTGAAAGTGTGGTTTAAATAGTTGGTGTAAATTTTTAGGAACATGAATTCATCCGTCCAAGAGACAATCGAATTCTGGGACATTTCGCAAAACAAGTTTATACTGTTTGACTGTAAACTAGGAATTCTCAGTGTAGTAGCAAAATTTTACTCTCTGAACTAACGAAAATTAAGTAGATAAAGAACCTTATAAAAGAGCATGATTAAAAGCATCTGAAAATTGCATTTTTCCTTATTTAGATGATATTTTAGGCTTCAGTATACAAGAATCATAAAATGCCATATGTGAGACATATAAATGTAACTAAGCTTTTACACTGTCTAAGAAATTTAATTACTCACATAAAAACTGTTATAAATATCTTAAGTTTTATTTCTAATATTGCTTCATAACTAATAGTGCTAAAAAGAAACTCGAATCAGTTTTGAACATTAACTATCAGAGGTAAGAAGAAAATACTGTAATAACTTAATATATACTGACTTGTGCTTTATTGCATTCTTCTGTAATGTAAACTAAGTTTTTTTTTTTATCTTTATTTGGATTGCTTGACAAAGTTCCAAATAAAAGAGAAGAAATGTGCGCAATAAAATCAATAAGTCTTTTGAAATAAAACACCCTTATTTCCATTGTACTTCAATAAATAAATTTTATTTCTTTACCAATATTCCAAATATTAATAATTCATAAGATTTTTCCCTTCTTAACTCATTTAATATGTTTCTTTAGACCTCTAATATACTTGAATGTTTTTAATTAAAGATTTTGTTTAATCTTTTTATATTGGTAGTAAGGTATCGGAAAATATTGTGTAAGATGTACGATTTAAATATAGTTTATCTTTAATATAGTGTTTGGGTAGGCTAGTTACCTCATCTGTGCCTATCAGAATAATATTGACTTAGGGTAATTCAATTTTTTTTTACCTTTTCGCCATACGAAAGTTCAGGTTTCGGAACGGAATTTTGAAAGCATACCAGAAATATCTCTTTATTTCAAATTTAATTACGGAGTTGATTGATCTTAAAATAATTTCGGTGAGAATATATCAAGCAGTTTTTATCAATTTATTTGGGAAATAATCTAATTATAGAGACCTGCAACATTGAAGATAATATGCTAATTTAATTATAGCAAACAACGCAGTTATTTTCAATCCTCATTTCAGTCTCAAGATTGACTCTTTATAATAATTTAGTAATCGTAAAAAATAGCAGAAGAAGTGCAATTGTTACAAGGTGGCTATAAATCAGGAAGAAGTGTTGATACTGTATTAGTCGATGACTTCAATAAGTGAGTATTAGAGGAGAACTGTTATAAATATCTTAAGTTTTACTTCTAATATTGCTTCATAACTAATAATACCAAAAAGAAACTAGAATCAGTTTTAAACATTAACTCTCAGAAGTAAAGAGTAATAACAATATATACTGACTTGTGCTTTAGTGCATTCTTCTGTAATGTAAATTAGGTCCTTTTTATCTTTATTCGGACTACTTGAGAAAGTTTCAAATAAAAGAGAAGAAATGTGTGTTATTCTCGAATGTTATTGTCAATTCTCGATTGCATTCGAGTGTGAAAATTATAGCAACATAAAGAACAGTCCCGCTCAAATTATCTCGAGTGTGCACAGTTTGGCCAGTTTAGCGCTCTCCAGTTAATTGGAGCGTGCACGTTAAGGGTTAATGGCAGCCATAGAAGGTGAAGGAAAAATCCCAACCACCACCTGCCCCAAAAAGGGCCAACCCCGCTATAAAGTGTAAATTATATTTTATCAGATTAGTTTATATTGGTTAAAGACCATAAGAAACTAATGTGCGCAAAACATAAAAATGAAAAGTGTTAGATAAATAAGAAAAATAAAAAACAAAATATAAATAAACAAAATACAAATGGTATAACCAAAATAAAAACTAAATATTATAGAAGTGGTAAAACACATAGTATCTCCCAAGCCTTTATTATTTTCCAGTAAAATTTTTCTAGCTATTACCAGACCAATGTAATGTATATTCGGATAACCGACAGTGTTGAGAATGAAGGAGAAATATCAGTTTTCCTATAAGACACAATCCTTTTCTACTTTCCTGCACTAAGAATTATTCTCTATAGTTAAAAAGGTCACGATGAACAACTATTTCATATTTTCTCTAACTAGAATTTGTTGGAATTCTTGGAGTGGTTGTTATTTTTTTTTAAAAGTAGTGTCAAGTATTTGACAAAACTTTCATTTATTTTGTTTCCATAAATGTAATATATAACATGCAGATCTGAAGAGGGAGTTACGTATTGGAATATACACTTCTATTACGGAATTTTCAACTAAGTCGAAGTTTGTTATTCAGAATGTCAAATCTGAATTTTCACATTTCATTGAGGATACGTGAAGACGTGTAAAAATTCGTAATAAAGAATATCCCCCGCTATTATTCACATTCTAGCTTGGTAACGAATCTTAAGTTACATTCTCTAAACGTTCTTTCGCGGGCAACAATGTTGCACCCGGAAGAAGAATTAGAATAATAAAGTTCTCCTGAAACATTATCATATTTTGATCTCTTCAAAAACTTATATTTTGAAAAATTGCTATTTGATCCCTTCCGTATGAAAGTTTCGAACAAGCAATGCACTGAAGAATCAAAAGTAGAAAACTTAAGGTCTTTGTTTATTGCTGCAGTTGGCAACTTCGAACAAGTAATGCACTAAAAAACCAAAAGTAGAAAAGTTAAGGTCTTTGTTTATTGCTGCAGTTGGCAACCTAGCTGAGCGAAACTACTTCTCTGGGGATTCACGGCTTTTCCAAGAAATGGAACAAGTAAAAATTGAATAAATCAAGAATATTAAAAATGTAATGGAGAGTCATGACTGGATTTACAAGAGAAATTCAAAATCTGGTTTGGGAAAGCACTTGCGTGTGGTTGCCTTTCTAAACTACACACGTCTATTAAACCTGATTCCTGAAAAGAAAGTAAAAAAAGCATTTGAAACTAATGATCAAAGATAAATCTCTATCATTAACTCTTTGCCTGTCCTGTACATTATACATGAATGCTTTAAACGCTTGTATATTACATGTGATACTAAATGAACTATAATTTTATATAAGCTTTTATATATTTTGTCTAGTGTATTGAGCATTAGATATGCATATATGTATTAAACAAGGCAGACAAATGGTTAATCCAACCCAATATAAGAAAATGTCAAAATTATGACCACAGATATCTCATTAAACATTAAAACATTATTATGTCAAGTTAAATTATTTGCAACTACTTCCTCCGTAAAATTACTTTTAAGCACCATTTCTTTGTAATATATAGCAGATTTATCTTTCGCCTATTGGTTAGGGTGCTGGCCTTCGGACCGGAGTTTAGTGGGTTCGAATCACACTGTGGCATGGATGTTCGTAGCCGTTAGGAATCGGTTTTAAGTAGTAGGTCCCGGTCTCATTAGCCCTCGTTTAGTAAAAAGTAGACAGTAGTGACCAAACCAATCTTTGTAATATTTAGGGTAAGATAACAGGTTCCTCTATCAAATTGGATTTTAAATGCTTTTTCAAGTCAAAATAATGTGGATCTATTGGTTTAATAAAATTACAAATGTCATAGATTTTTTGGTCAAAATATGTCACAAAATATGACTTTTCAATGCTACACGATCAAACAAAAATTATGTTAGAGTCATTGTTACTAGACTTATAAAGTTTGTTAGTCTTTATACAATATTTTGCAGTAATACCGTTTTTAAACCTTTAATATGTCTATATAAACTTCAAAGTTTAGTTTAAAGGTAACAGGTAGTCAGTATGACTGCAAATAGCTTATGCAATAGCAGTCTAATTTATTTTGGTTTATTTACGGAAAGTTTATACATGTTAAATTTGAAGCCCTTATGAAATTAGTCGCTAGCAATTTAAAAAAAGTATGGTAATTACAGACTAAACTATACTGAAGTGAAAATTTAATATAAACTCTGATGGTTACAGTTATGTGCTATGGTCATTTAACAGAAAGTGTAATGAGTAATACTTAAATAATTATAAAGATATTAAAAGAGTTTTTAATGAGTACTTATAATGGAGTTATGTACCTTCAAGCATGCATCATTTCTTTGTAATATATAAGGTTAGATAAAAAATTTCTTCCTAAAAATTTATTTTAGAAGGATTTTCCGTGAGAAATATAAATTTTCATAAATTCATAAATTAAATTTAAATGTAAAAAATTATATTTAAAAGTATGTAATTGCAGCTAAAATTATCTGAAAGGAAAATTTGAAAATAAACTTTGATTATAGTTATATGTTTGTTTTTTTAACACAATATATTGAGTAGTACTTAAAATTATTATAAAGATATTAAAAGCATGTTTCATAAGAGCTTTTATAACAGAGCTATTTTACCTTTGGAATAAGAACCATCAACTTTTATGAAACACATCCTACAAGAAAATGTGCTGCAATATTTTTATAGAAGTAATTAAATTCCAGGCGTTATGGTTTCTAGAATGTTAAATCTTTATGTGAGTGGTATTTTCGTTGTCATTGTTGGAGAAAAAGTCATTTCTGTTTTAAGGAACGATAAAATCTTTTGAGTCTCTCATTTTAAGCTTTACTAATTTAGATGATACTTCCGTAAGCAACACCTGAGTTGTCATGAAACATTAACTTCGTGGAATATTGTAGCATAAAAGGAATGGAGAAAATTAATCTTGCAATTACATAATTAGGTATTTTAAAGTAGCGTTTTAAAGTTTTACCTTTTGTTATACTTAGGGATATTAATGTAGAAAATAATCATTTCAAGTATACCGAAAAATATCTTGCTATATAGTAGAAATGTTATCATTTTAACGAAACCCAAAACAGAATAAAGTACCAAACGATGGCGACATGGTAGAGAGTTCCTCTTATGTACCGGTGAGCATGATTTCGATCACCGCTGATGGCATGGATGATCGTAACTGACTTAACCCTCCAAATGGAACACCTCGAGGAAAAAAAGTCTCCAAAAATACGCTAAAGGTTACATGTGATAGTGACCAAAACGTTCTATTATTTTTTCCTTCACCCTTTGTCGACTAGAATGGAATACAGGAAACCTACCCTCGTTACTGTCCCTTTACTACTGGTTGTAAATAGATATATAAATAGATGTTATAGACTGTTAATTTTTAATACACATAAAGCTCGTCAAGTCTCGAAGATCATCCCATAAGAAATAATGGATTCTAAAAGAACAAATAAAAATATTCTTTAAAAGAATGATTTCTATCTTTTTTACGAAAGACATCCAAGATATTTAAGTGGTGCAATTAGAGATAAATCTGTTACCGCAAACGAAATACTTCAAAATAGAGATTGACAAAGCCATGAAAAGCTATCAGCGTCTTTGTGACTCAAGGGCTACGGATGCATTTCTCAATAAATATCATTCAAAGAGGGGTGCAGTTCCTAAACAATCGACTTGATCCTCCTACCGCAAAACTCCATGGTGGAAAACACTGGCAAAAATATACAATACATCCATTTTTAGAGCGTTTTTGAAGGTCGAAAATTGTACGCTTTGAAGACGTCATCGGTTTGGTAGAATTGTACGTGTGAACCGCTTAGAGGGTTAAGCAGTAGGTACCAATCTTATTAG
>CM063511.1:53335199-53390199 GCA_032207245.1 Pardosa pseudoannulata | reverse complement strand
ATGTTCTCGCCAACTACTTCTTATGAAAGTAAAATTTGAGAAAAATTTGTGTTGTTTCCATTTAGGTTTGGAAATGTATGAAAATCATAATTAAGGATAAAAGATATAACTTTATCAAAAATATTTCTGATGAAAATAAAATTTGAGAAGAATTTGAGAGCCTACCTCGCTTTGAAATCTGAGAATAGTAATTAGAGAAGAAAAGGTATAATATTCTCGCCAACTACTTCTTATGAAAGTAAAATTTGAGAAGAATTTCAGTTATCTCTATTAAAGTTTGGAAATGTATGAAAATCATAATTAAGGATAAAGGGTATATCATTCTGAAAAATATTTCTGATGAAAATAAAATTTGAGAAGAATTTGAGAGCCATCCTTACTTTGAAATATGAGAACTGTAATTAGAGGAGGAAAGGTATAATTTTCTTGCCAACTACTTCTTATGAAAGTAAAATTTGAGTTATTCCATTTAAGTTTGGAAATGTATGAAAATCATAATTAAGGATAAAAGGTATAACATTCTCAAAAATATTTCTGATGAAAATAAAATTTTAGAAGATAGAAATTTGAGAGCTATCCTGGCTTTGAAATTTGAAAATAGTAATTAGAGGAGAAAAGGTATAATATTCTCGCCAACTACTTCTTATGAAAGTAAAATTTTAGAAAAATTTGAGTTGTCTCCATTTAGGTTTGGAAATGTATGAAAATCATAATTAAGGATAAAAGGTATAACATTCTCAAAAATATTTCTGATGATAATAAAATTTGAGAAGAATTTGAGAGCTATCCTGGTTTTGAAATCTGAGAATAGTAATTAGAGGAGAAAAGGTATAAGGTTCTCGCCAACTACTTCTTATAAAATTAAAATTTGCGAAGAATTTGAGTTGTTTCCTTTAGGTTTGGAAATATATAAAATCGTAATTAAGGATAAACGGTATAACTTTCTCGCAAACAAATTCTTATGTAAATAAAATTTGAGAAGATTTTGAGTTGTTGCCATCTAGATTTGAAATTATATGAAATTTCTGATTAAGGATAAGATGTACAATATTTTTTAAAACTACTTCTCACGAAAAGGAAGTTAGAGAAGAATTTGAATTGTTGCCATCCAGGTTTTCAAATATGTGAGAAACCTAATTAGGGATAAAAGGCATAAATTCTAGGAAATTTTCTTCTTATGAAAAAGAAATTCGAGAAGAATTTGACTTATTGCCATCCAGGTAGAACGTTTGAAGGCAGTGGCGTGCGGTAGGTTTTCACGCAGGGTGTGCAGAGAACATGGATTTTCCAATAAATCTTTAATTATTAAGACATCTGGGTTCTTCATTCTGAAACGGGTTATTTATTATGAATATAAATTTAAAGAATACAATAAATAAAATATTTACCTACGAGTAGTCGAGTTATAACTATAAAAACAGCTAAACTTATGAGAATTCTACTAGCACTGAAGCAAAAATCATGTCTTTTGTTGTATGGTGTCATATCGGCTTCGAAAAAGCAACGCTTCAGGCTTCCACGAAAAACTTATATGTTCAGCAAACGTAGCACCACATGGCGCCTGCCGCTGCGGTGCCTCATCCGGATGCTCATTGGTGCCGACAAACCGAAAGTCTATTCCACGTGCAGAGGATTTCACTGCAAGCTGGCACAATAGAGCGAACTGTTTCTTGTTCGGTCAGTGGATTAAATTATATTTATTAATTGTTTTTAGCATTTGGAAATCATATATTCTGCGAAAAACATCTTGACAATTTTTAAAAACAAAACCAGGGATATGGTGTTACAGATATAACTTATATACTGTCTGTAAGACACAATGAATGGTAAAATTTTGACTGTTCTGTTAAAATTCGTTTCTTTAAAACAAAACAACATTGTTTTTCAGCTAATTATTTCAATAAATATAATACATCACCGAAATTAATTTACCACACTAAAACATTTCCCTTTATATTGATGAAATACTTCTTTTATATTTCCATGAAAACAAAATCTTACAATATATAAATTTAAACATTAACCGTCTGCAAAATCGTATGGCCAGTTAATTAGTTAAAAAACCAAAATCGCTTCAGCACGTAAGTCCCCGCTCTAATACAACGCTTAATAAACCGTACCTTCGGATGATTCTGAATGCCAAGTGCAGGAAAAATAGCTGCACTTGCCTCAGTGCCATAGTATGCTGTTCTTCTCCAGTAGCCAATACATATAAAGCGTGATTTTCAATTTAGTGCGCAGTGCGTATACATCAGAACTTCTTATGTTCGTTTGCACGCTACGTGGTGCAGCACCTAGTACCACACACACTGTGGGAATACAAGCAAGCAAATCAACATAATATTTGAATATATTATAAATAATATTTATTATATACCATATAAAGAAAAGGTAGACAAAGGTGCAGAAAATTATTGTCCCTCATAATTTTGCCAGGGTGTTCAGTGCACACCCTGCACATATGGACCGCACGCCGCTTCTTGAAGGGGAAACAATTTTAATTTTTCTACCATCTAGTAATTAAAGATTGCTTTTTCTCCGATAGAATAATAAATTTAAAATTTTATTTTTATGTATTAGTTACATACTAATTACACTAAATAAAAATTTACATTAACAAAGTTACTTTGTAATTACATCAATATATGATATCCAGTTTATAGTACAGAATTTAATTAATTTATAATCCTGTGAGTAAATACTAACACGTGTACTTCGTTAATGATGCTTATCTAATTTATCTAAAAAAAAAATAAGTTTTTAAAAATCTAGCAATATTTATATCCAATATAAGCTAATTAACTCGTCACCCCGCATGTTTAATTAAATTTTGTCTAACGAAGTTCTTTACGATAAGTAACCCGTAAAGAGTTACGACGTAATTAATATTTTAAAGTATATGAAAATTCAGGTACAAAGAGTTAAAACTCTTGGAGAAGCGTTACTTAAAATGACATAACTGATTAATGAAACGATAAAATTCAGGGAAGAGAATTGGTGGAAAAAAAGAGTATTAAAATAGAATAAAGGATAGAACTGCTTTAAAGTTAGTTGTGCTGTGAAAACGTGTAAGTAATACGAATTGGCGCCGAGAAATGCATTTAACACGTGGACTGTCAGACACATTTTCG
This sequence comes from Pardosa pseudoannulata, assembly GCA_032207245.1. Taxonomy (NCBI): domain Eukaryota; kingdom Metazoa; phylum Arthropoda; class Arachnida; order Araneae; family Lycosidae; genus Pardosa; species Pardosa pseudoannulata. The sequence goes on along the minus strand of CM063511.1, from coordinate 53,387,068 downwards.
ATGGTTTGCCCAAGGCGCCGAGGGAGACAATTTATTATGTGATGTATACGGTGAAATATTAGTTGAAACAAATAAAATGAGTTATAAAATCATACTTGAAGCAATTTTCGTGGTTAGGGAGTCACCAGTGACTCCCACGGCGTGGTAAGCAATTGTTACAATTGTCCTTTTTTTCAAACAATCGGACTTCGATTGCTAAGTGACTACTCTCATTCTTTAGCATTCAAAGTAACTAGGATGGTTTGATTTGGAGTGCTACGGTCTACTTTTTTCAACACGAGGGTTAACGAGACCGGGACCTACAGCTTAAAGCCGGTTCCGAACAGCTACAAACATCCATGCCATGGTGGGATTCGAGCCCACGAACTCCGATTCCGAAGGCAAGCACCCTAACCATTGCCGTTTGGCAATGGTTGCCAAACAATGGCAATGGTTGCCCTAACGATTGCCGTTTGGTCCTTCATGGGAATCGCTTCTACCCAACGTGTAAAGCGATCCACGCAAGTGAGTAGGGTAAGTAGGTAGAGATCACCGCAATTGAGTAGGTAGTTCTGACTCCAGATCAGAAGGTTGCGTGTTCAAATCACGTCCGGGTCACCAATATGTGGGGAATCTTCACCCCTGTTCAACACTGTGGATAAAGAAATTCCCAACATGTAAAAGAAACGAATCTCGTTTATTACAATAAAATAAAAAGAACAACCTTCTACAACTCGTGTATAGAAGTTTTAGTTGAGCTCAGCTGGTTGAAATCATGCGGACATCTGCCGCTGTGACTGGGCAAAAACCTTCCTTCTACGATGTACGGGAACTCCAGCGAAGCGACGCGCTGGACTGTCCAGGTTGAATTTTCCTCGGTCGATCTTGCACATGCACGCTTGCCTCTTCGGAGGAGGCTAAGGGAAAATTTGCAGAATGCGAATATCGTCATTCGGCCATCTCTCGGCAGATTGATTACCAGAGCTCCATCAGGTGTAATGATTTTTGAAAATATAATAACACAAAAATGAAAAGGTAACTCGAGTGCATTTATTGAGAGCCACAAATAATCCTTCAAAGAGCGGTAGGTAAGCCACCCCTGGTCTGTGTACTAATCTCGGAGTCAATCCGGTTTCGGCTTCAATATTCTCTAAATAGGAGAATTTTAATTATAACCACCAATTATAAAGCCAGCACCCTAACCAATCGGCCATCGTTCGGCCAAAGCAGCTAGGAAGAACTAGAACAAAGAATTTGACTAAAAGAGTGGTGGCATATTGTTCCGATTGTTAACTTGTTAGCTATACATTCTTAATACGTTGACTGCCAGACGCATTTTCGATGGTTTGTCCAAGGCGCCGACGGAAACTTTGCATTACGCGATGCATATGATGAAATGTTATTTGCAGCAAATAAAATGCGTTATGTAATTATTCTTGAAGCGGTTTTCATGGTGGGGGTCACCTGTGACTCCCACGGCGCGGTAGGCAATTGCTGCGATTTTCCTCTTTTTAAAACAATCGTGCTTGGATTGCTAAGTGATTACTCTCATTCTGTAGCATTGATACCAACTAGGAAGAACTAGAGCAAAAATTTCACTAAAAAAGTGGTGACATATTGTTCCGATTGCGTTGATTCCCGTTTTCTTTGCCTTGAATGTTTCAATCTGACTCATCGCAATATGCACTGATAAAATGTATATTTTTCATGTACTAATAAAATTATTTTTGTAGGTTCTATATTGCTTTAATTTCTTCAAACCATTGTAATGACAATGGTATTATTGAAAAATTTATCAGTATCCATATTTGCTATAATTAGGGCTTTTATTATTTGCTGCTCGAACGGCGTTTACCCCATTCCGGTAGGTTGTTATTTTGTACCACTTTATAACGTGCTACCCACTTCTTGATGAACGAAGAGATTTGCCCTTATAAGTAAGCATAGTATTTAACATATATTTTGCAAATTCATTTTCTTAATTTCAATAACATTTTAAACTGATTGATTCTTTATATTATAATTTTTCAATTGATTGATTCTAACAACTAATTTGTTCTTTGCTTGATTGTATTAAACTGATTCTTTAGATATCGAAAAATGAACAGCATTACATCAATTTATTTAAGTGCAATAATATTTTAGATCTTTTGATTCTTTATATTATAGTTTTCAGTTAATTGATGATTGGTTATATCAACTAATTTGTTGTTTACTTGATTGTATTATGACGATTCTTTAGATATCAAAAATTAAATAAACATTTAATTTAAGGGTACAGACACGTTCCTGTGGTTCTTTGTTGTTTGCTTGATTGTATTAACATAATGCTTTAGATATCGAAAAATAAACAACATTACGTCAATTTCTTTAAGTGCAATAATATTTTAGACCTTTTGATTCTTTATATTATAGTTTTCAATTGATTGATGATTGGTTATATCAACTAATTTGTTGTTTGCTTAATTGTATTAACCTGATTCTTTAGATACCGAAAAATAAACAACATTAATTCAATTTATTTAATTGCAATAATATTTTAAACGTTTCAATTAATTGATGATTGGTAATATCAACTAATTGTTGTTCACTTGATTGTATTATGGTGATTCTTTAGATATCGATAATTAAATAAACATTTAATTTAAGGGTAAAGGCAAGCTGCTGTTTTTTCTGCAAATATCTTACTTTTAATTTAACAAGAGACTAATAGGTAATATGCAGATTATCTGGGTAATTTGGGAAAGGAAACAATTTTCACATTTTAATGCCCTCCCCCCATTAGTTAATGTTCATATTAGGTAGCTAATCTGCAGTTAACTGATTTCTGCACTTTAAACATATATATTGCTTACTTTGAAATCAACTTGGTAAAACAAATATGTAATAAAGCTATACATAACTTTCCAGTAGACATTTAGCATCACGCTGTGAGCTTACATAATTCAAATTCTTTTGCTCTATGAAAGTTTTGATATGAAAATTATTCTTTTCGCGTTGCTAAGGCATAACTCAAGAAGACAGATTCACAAAATATAGAAATATTTGAAATATTTGCTCGAACAGGTTTTACTTGTATCTTGACATACAAGAAAAGCAGGAAACGTGTGGACACGGATGCAGCTGTAGCATAGCCAAACAATATATCTGAATATATGTTGATTAGTTTGGTTGAAGATTACAAATGAGATTTGTTCGCACTGTCTTGTCGTATTTCGCTGGTGTAGAAGTATACTTAGGAAAAAATTGAATTTAAATGCGCAAGTTTATTCCTTATTCTGCAAAGGTCAAAATATTGGAAAATATATTGATAATATCTATATTTTAATTTTCTTTAAGTTTGTAAATTTTATTCTTTTATTGTATTTAAAGTACAACAATAAAGGATCGTCACATACGTAGAAAAATTTATGAAGAGAGTGTTCACAAATTTTTGTAACGGTTTTTTTCAAAGATATATATAAATTTATAAAAGATTTTTTTGTTTTCTAACATGTTTAGTATTAGATATCTTTTGTTGAACTAATCTATTACATTTTGATTTCTAAGATAAAAGAGCTTTTTCTAAATGATTTTGTTCCACTCCTTATTTAAAATCTTCAAGAGTCCGTTCGACTTTCAGGGTTTCGAATCCCACTGATGGTTTGGATGTTCGTAGCCATTCGAAATCGGCTTCAAGTAGTAAGTCCCGGTACCATTAGACCTCTCATTGTAAAAGAGTAATCCGTAGCGTTCCCAACCTAACCTGGTTAACTTAGAAAATACGTTTAGAAAAGAATTTTCTTAACGTATAACTTAGAACTTAGAAACATAGAACATAGAACTTAGAAAAGAATTTTGTTTTCTAACATGTTTAGTATTAGATATCTTTTGTTGAACTAGTCTATTACGGGTACATATTGATTTCTAAGATAAAAGAGCATTTTCTAAATGATTTTGTTCTACTATTCATTTAAAATCTTCCAGAGTCCATTTCACTTACAGGGGTTCGAATCCTACTGATGGTTTAGATGTATGTAGAAAATAGAAATTGGCTTCAAGTAGTAAGTCCCGGTACCATTAGACCTCTCATTGTAAAACAGTAATCCGTAGCGTTGACAACCTAACCTGGTTCACTTAGAAAATACGTTTAGAAAAGAATTTTCTTAACTTAGAACTTAGAAACATAGAACATAGAACATGTTTAGTATTAGATATCTTTTGTTGAACTATTCTATTACGAGTATATCTTGATTTCTAAGATAAAAGAGCATTTTCTAAATGATTTTGTTCTACTACTCATTTAAAATCTTCCAGAGTCCATTCGACTTTCAGGGGTTCAAATTCCGATGGTTTGGAAGTTCGTAGTCATTCGAAATCGGCTTCAAGTAGTAAGTCCCGGTACCATTAGACCTCTCATTGCAAAAGAGTAAACTGTAGCGTTCCCAACCTAACCTGGTTAACTTAGAAAATACGTTTAGAAAAGAATTTTCTTAACGTATAATTTAGAACTTAGAAACATAGAACATTGAACTTAGAAAAGAATTTTGTTTTCTAACATGTTTAGTATTAGATATCTTTTGTTGAACTATTCTATTACTCATTAGCCATCGTGTTGCAAAAAAGTAGACCGTAGTACTCCAAACCAAATCAAAATTAAAGTCTTCCAGAATCCATTCGACTTTCAGGGTTTCGAATCCCACTGATGGTCTGGTTGTTTTCAGCCATTCGAAATCGGCTTCAAGTAGTAAGTCCCGGTACCATTAAACCTCTCATTGTAAAAAAGTAATCCATATCGTTCCCAATCTACCATGTTTTCAGCATAATTGGTTTTCAGTATTTCTAAATAATCTACTAAGTTTCCAGTATACGCTATTTTTATATGTTTATTATTTGAATTGATATATTACAAATTCGCATATATTGAAACAGATGTGTTTAAGAATTTCATTTAGAGGGCAAACAGATTGTATGTGTCTCGAAAATCCTGCGAGAGCTGGCGTTTATTTATTTTATTTCATTTTTGTAGCAGGTACAATTACACCCCTCTCCTTTTATAATAAGTGGCGCTAGGTTTTTTCATTGGTTTGGAGTGCTACGGTCTACTTTTTACAACACAAGGGCTAATGAGACCGGGACCTACTGCTTAAAGCCGTGTGTACTACCTATAACCAGCCACCCACCCGAAGTCGGGTGTAGGGTGTTCAATTGTTGATTCGGTCTGGACGTCCGGCAACAATGCTTTACGCAGGGGCCAAGTCAGCATTAAACCAAGCAAGCAAGCCCATAATATTTAAAATAACAAAAGAAAGAAAAAATAAATATATATATATATATAAATGTAGAAAATCTAGACTAATATGTACAACTAATACAGTTTAAGAAAGTGGGGGGGGATACTCCGCAGGAGTCCTGCTCAGGTTAAAAGTCCGGTTGACCCGGTGTACTACTTGAAACTTTCTGACATGAGAGCAGGTGTTTGCGAGTTAAGCAATATCTGCACAGGGCAGTTGTGATGGTGTGTGCCATTCGTGAAGGGGTACTTTGACCCTTGCGGTGTGGTATTAGGTTAAATTCATGGCCGCACGATGGCGCCTTTGTTAGCGGTGAGCCAGTCAACCAGGCTCCCGGCCTTCCTTATCAGTACCGGGTTTTTAATTAGGGTCTCTGCCCAGAGTTCCTTGGATGTGTCAGAGGGTTTCTTAAGGGGCAAGTCGTGTGTCAAGGGGCAATCGTGCAGATAGTGATTGGAGTCACCGAGTGCACAGCAGACACAATCCCCCGATGAGCTATCTGAGACCTGGAACCTGTGGAGATACTGAGGGAAAGGCGATTCCGAACGGCTACGAACATCCATGCCACTGTGGGATTCGAACCCACGAACCTCGGTTCCGAAATCCAGCAACCTAACCATTCGGCCACCGTTCGGCAAGTGGCGCCATCTAGTTCGGCAAGGAGAGCCGTCTAGTTTGTTTTCCATAGTGCCAGTTACCCCTCTCAGTGTGTGCGTTGTACATGTTGTTGTTTTTGTACTGTGTCGTGGAACATAGCAAAAGAAATAAAAATGGTTCCTAAAAAATAGACTAATCATTTCACAATACCTTTTTGAATAAATGAGTCTTGTCTTTCTAGAATTTTTATTTTTTAAAGGAACAATTGGAAAGAGTTTTAACCTATATACATTATATCTCCCACTATTAGATAAGATTAAAACAATTTTCTTAGTTGAGATTAGCATTAAAAACGTTGCTGTAAAGAGTATTTGTCTGTTGAGAGAGCATGGGAAAGAGTAAAGGGTATGGGATGTCTGTTGCAATAATGTAAGAATGCAGAAAGAGCATTTGCTTCGAATGGTTCAATTTGATACTATAATCCCGAAAGTGTAGAGTTTCCATAAAGTCAACATTTCTTTATTTCTATAATTTACACCAGTTCATGCCTAAAGAAGCCGAACGATGGCCGAATGGTTAGGGCACTAACCTTCGGATCTGGAGTTCGTGGATTCGAATCCCACTGGGGCATGAATGTCTGCAACCATTCGGAATTGGCTTTAAGCAGTAGGTCCCAGTCTCGTTAGCCTTTGTGTTGCAAAAATGTAGACCGTAATGCTCCCAACCAACCAACCATCATGCCTAAAGAAAATGCAGAAGTAGAAAGAAAAATAGATTGGAGATTTTTTTCGGAGCGAGATTTTTTCATCATCACGGACAGATACAATCCTATAAACAATCTACGAAATTTTCGATTAGCTTTATATAAAGGGTTTTCATTTATACAAATGTTGTTTATATCGACAATTTATCATTTTTCTACCCACACACATAAATTTATTTTCTCGGCAGGTATATAGTGTGAAATGACAAATAGACTTACCTGTTATAGACTTTCGTAACATGTGATGTAAAATAAATCTGTTTTCGGGAAGTTTGTTTTTGTAAATGGTATCCTGTGATGTTTAAAGTGGTTTTACTCAGTGCTTTCCATAATAATTTTCGATTAGTTTTATATAAATGGTTTCCATTTATACAAATGTTGTTTGTATAGACAATTTATTATTTTTCGACCCACACACATAAATTTACTTTTTTGGCAGGTATATAGAATGAAATGACAAATAGCCTTATCTATTAGAGACTTTCTTAACATGTGATGTGAAATAAAGCTCTTTTCGGGAAGTTTGTTTTTGTAAATGGTATCCTGTGATGTTTAAAGTGGTTTTACTCAGTGCTTTCCATAATAATTTTCTATTAGTTTTAAATAAATGATTTTCATCTATACAAATGTTGTTTGTATCGGCAATTTATCATTTTTCGACCCACACATATTAATTTAATTTTTCGGCAGGTATATAGTGTGAAATGACAAATATCCTTATCTAGAGACTTTCTTAACATATGATGTGAAATAAATCTGTTTTCAGGAAGTTTGTTTTTGTAAATGGTATCCTGTGATGTTTAAAGTGGTTTTACTCAGTGCTTTCCATAATAATTTTCTATTAGTTTTAAATAAATGGTTTTCATCTATACAAATGTTGTTTGTATCGGCAATTTATCATTTTTCGACCCACACACATAAATTTACTTTTTCGGCAGGTATATAGAGTGACTGAAATGACAAAGAGCCTTATCTATTAGAGACTATCTGAACATGTGATGTGAAATAAAGCTGTTTTCGGGAAGTTTGTTTTTGTAAATGGTATCCTCTGATGTTTAAAGTGGTTTTACTCTTTGTTTTCCATAATAATTTTCGATTAGTTTTATATAAATGGTTTTCATCTATACAAATGTTGTTTGTATCGGCAATTTATCATTTTTCGACCCACACACATAAATTTACTTTTTCGGCAGGTATATAGAGTGAGTGAAATGACAAATAGCCTTATCTATTAGAGACTATCTGAACATGTGATGTGAGATAAATTTGTTTTCTTTAAGTTTGTTTTTGTAAATGGTATCCTGTGATGTTTAAAGTGGTTTTACTTAATGCTTTCTATAATAATTTGCGATTAGCTTTATATAAATGGTTTTCATTTATACAAATGTTGTTTGTATCGACAATATATCATTCTTCGACCCACACATATTAATTTAATTTTTCGGCAGGTATATAGTGTGAAATGACAAATATCCTTATCTAGAGACTTTCTTAACATATGATGTGAAATAAATCTGTTTTCAGGAAGTTTGTTTTTGTAAATGGTATCCTGTGATGTTTAAAGTGGTTTTACTCAGTGCTTTCCATAATAATTTTCGATTAGTTTTATATAAATGGTTTCCATTTATACAAATGTTGTTTGTATAGACAATTTATTATTTTTCGACCCACACACATAAATTTACTTTTTTGGCAGGTATATAGTGTGAAATGACAAACAGTCTTACCTATTAGAGACTATCTGAACATGTGATGTGAAATAAATCTTTTAAGGGAAGTTTGTTTTTGTAAATGGTATCCTGTGATGTTTAAAGTGGTTTTACTTAATGCTTTCTATAATAATTTGCGATTAGCTTTATATAAATGGTTTTCATTTATACAAATGTTGTTTGTATCGACAATATATCATTCTTCGACCCACACATATTAATTTAATTTTTCGGCAGGTATATAGTGTGAAATGACAAATATCCTTATCTAGAGACTTTCTTAACATATGATGTGAAATAAATCTGTTTTCAGGAAGTTTGTTTTTGTAAATGGTATCCTGTGATGTTTAAAGTGGTTTTACTCAGTGCTTTCCATAATAATTTTCGATTAGTTTTATATAAATGGTTTTCATTTTTACAAATGTTTGTATCGACAATTTATCATTTTTCGACCCACACACATAAATTTACTTTTTCGGCAGGTATATAGAATGAAATGACAAATAGCCTTATCTATTAGAGACTTTCTTAACATGTGATGTGAAATAAAGCTGTTTTCGGGAAGTTTGTTTTTGTAAATGGTATCCTCTGATGTTTAAAGTGGTTTTACTCTTTGTTTTCCATAATAATTTTCGATTAGTTTTATATAAATGGTTTTCTTTTATACAAATGTTGTTTGTATCGACAATTTTTCATTTTTCAACCCACATATATAAATTTACTTTTTCGGCAGGTATATAGAGGGAAATGACAAATAGCCTTATCTATTAGAGACTATCTGAACATGTGATGTGAGATAAATCTGTTTACGGGAAGTTTGTTTTTGTAAATGGTATTCTGTGATGTTTAAAGTGGTTTTATTCAGTGCTTTCTATAATAATTTTAAGATTTAACATATTCATTAATATATATTCTACAAAATATGACTCGAGCCTTAATAGATCAAAGCTTTACGAAAGTGGTCTATTATTAGAAAGGTAATAAAATATTGTAAAAACGTACTTTTTTAAATTTTGGAATCATAATACCATATTTAATTTTTAATGTATGAAATTACAGTATTTTTTAAAATAACTTGAGTCAGAGATGAACCGGGTGTTATAGATTAACGTTATTTAGTACTTCTACCATATTTTGTAAAGAGAAAATAGCAAAGAGAAATTTGTAAATAAGAAGCTATTATAAAGCATATTTTTGGATTGTGAAAATATTAAGCTTATGCCAGTTTGAAGATGCAATCAGAATATGTAATAAACTAATCGAATTTTGCCGTAATATAAACATTTTTCCAAAATGTTTGAATATTTAAGCTCATTTGAGCGTTGTAAATAGTAATGTTTTCTCTTTTTGAATACTTTTATATCTTGGTTTTTTAAAAATGTTAATGGTAAATGCATTTCATGAATTTTTAGACTCGGGAGTATTTAATTGCATTTCATTCAGGCATAGAAAATTTATAATGCATTGATGATATACTGAAAAACCTGAGAGAGTTATTTTAAAATTCTGTAATTTTTCCATAGCAAAAATCTGGAAAAGAAATTATGAATTGAATCCTAACTATTCTAATAATATAAATTTTTACAAACATGAAAGTTTATTAGCAATTTGAAACCGTTCTAATTTTGTCATTTCAAGCATTATACTTTTAACATAACAAAGATAATATACCCAAATAAAAAAAAAAAAATAAATTTCATCCTCACTGTAGATAAATTTTGAAATACATATATAGACATACATATATGTGTATAGCTATATATATATTATAAACTAAATTTTACATGAAATTAAAATATGTTTTATTCTGTAAACTTGAAATTTTATAGGTATCTGGCATTTTAAAATAAAAGTAAAACTGAAAAATATTAAAAAATGAAAAGCGAAAATAATTCTTCATCATGCTATAATATAAAATATATTACTCGTAGAATTATAGTAGACTTTTGCAGAATAAAAAAGATACTTAGCTTATATTTAATATAAAAATTTATTTTCTTAATTACACAGGCCTGCGATGAAAAAAATACAAGGAATGTGACATCTAAACTTAATGTATTTTTTAGTACTGATTTAGAAAAGAATCATTAAAAATGTCTATCACGTCACATTTTTTTGAAAAATTGAATTTTATGTGGTTTTTTATGAATATTTCTCACGTATTTTGCTTTCCTACTTTCCTTCGTGTTTTGACATTTTACCGTGATGAAACCCACAAAATTACCCTTCTGTGGTAAACTACAACAGCGCAGTTAGTATTTTAGAGTTTTTAAAGCGTCAATGTTGATCCAGATCACCAATTAGACACATTCCTGGAAGCGCGCGAGCCTGGGAAAGCGCAATGTCCCTCTTCATCATCCCTCCCTCCCGTCGCAATCGCTGTTAACCTATAGCGACGCTCGAATCCTTATCAGTGACCTCATGTAAGTACCAGTACTTAGTCTGTAAAAGAGGCAACTCATTTATTAGGCTCCAGATTGAAAGAAAAAAACTTATTGGCCAAAGGAACCACTTTTTATTGGTACAGGAAACGTGAAAAGGAATTTATTCAGTATTTTGATGAAGACGAGAACCTCATTTATTGCTCAGATGTTCCTGGATTGATGAGAAAATTTAAGATTCCCTACAATAAAGATGAATGGAGGCTTTTTATAGATTCGTGAAAAGGGAACCTTAAAGCTGTCCTACTTCATCAAGGAAACCAATGGGCGTCTGTGCTAGTTGAATACTCGGTGCATTTAAAAGAAAGGTATGAAAACCTAGCTCTCGTTCTCAACAAAATAAAATATGGAAACCACGGCTGGATCATTTGCAGCGATTTAAAAATCATCCCCATGCTTCTTGATCAACAAAACGGGTATACAAAATTTCCGTGTTTTAGTTGTGAGTGAGACAGCCGTGACAAAACACAATATTGGGTCAGAAAAGATTGGCTCAAAAGGCAGAATCTTGCGCCAGGCACCAAAAATGTAATTCGAGAAAGCTTAGTTGATCAAAAAAAAAATATTACTACCCCCCTGCACATAAAATTAGGTCTTATGAAGCAGTTTGTTAAGGCTCTTCCAAAAGAATGGTGAGTGCTTAAAATATATGTGTAAAAAGTTTCCTGGATTTTCTGAAGTCAAATTGAAAGAAGGAGTCTTCGTAGGACCAGACATCCGAAAACTTATTAGGAATAACAAATTTGAGATAACTATGACATTAAAGGAAAGAGAAGCTTGGGTTGCCTTCAAAGATGTGGAGAAATTTCTGGGCAATCACAAAGATCCTAAATTTAAAAGAATTGTTGGCAACATGCTAGAGAAATTTCAAGTGTTGGGCTGCTCCATGTGTGTAAAATTACATTTCCTCCAATCGCATTTGGACTTACTTCCCGAAAATTTAGGATCCGTCAGCGAAAAAGAGGGAGAAGGTTCCACCAAGACATGAAGGATATGGAGAGAAAATATCAAGGTAGGTGGAATAAGAATATGCTTGCCGACTATTGTTGGATGTTAGCAAGAGATGAAGAGAAGATTGAACATAAAAGAAGAACATCAAAAGAAACATCATCAAAAGAACATCAAAAAGAAATTTTAACGGAAAAAATGTACGTAACTAAATTTAAATGTCTTTGTTTCGTATTGAGTTTAAAATATATTTCAAACTTACATTTATTATATATAAACCTTAATAAAACGTAAAAACATGTTGTTGGGGTTTTTCTAGGACTGTTTTTCTTATAAAATTAATGTAAAAAATTTAATAACGAGGGAACTTTTCGTCTCGCCCTGGTGCAGCTCATGCGTTCTAGTTGCGATGGTTTTCATTCTTTATATACAAAATGTATACATTTTTAATTTTAATTGTTGTTTAAAAATTAATATGCCTAATCATAAACAGATTAAATAAACTCATATGAATAGATAAAACTCACTGTTGCCAGTCAGTACAAGCTAACAGTTCGAGAGTATTTCTTCCATATAGGATATTACCAGTAATATGTACATCAATTTTACAAAAAATCCTGACGTGATGGAAAAAAATGGAGGTCATTTTCGAAATCAGCATGCCAAATAACTTAAAAATAAGAAAAAAACTTCTCTTGTATTTTTCAAAAATTTTAATTTCGCAGGCCTGTGTTATTTTAAAAATTTAATAACATATTTTTGGGGTAAGTGGATTTATAATCTTTTTACTTGGTGTACATATTTTAAGTTTTAAAAAATTATATTGCTTCATATAACAAAAATGAATCATTTTTTTTAATTCCTAAAATTAGTTCACTCTCTCCATATATATATATAATGAAATTAAAATCTTTTCTACTCTGTAAACCTGAAATAAAAGATATCTGCCTTTAAGAAATAAAACAACTAAAAACTGTTAAGAAATCCGAAATGAAATAAATTCTATATCATACTATAAAATAAAATACATTGTTCGTAGAATTCTAGTGGATATTTATAGTATAGAAAATATAATTAGTTTTTTTCCATATAAAAATTCATTTTCTAATATAAAAACACAATAAATTATTTTCTGGATATGTTGATTTTTAATGTTTGTACTTGGTGTACATATATTAAGATTTACAAAAATGCATTACTTCACATAACAACAAAAGTAAAACATTTATATAAAATTATAACCTTATTAAGGTTTTAGATAAAAAAAATAATTTAACTGAGCACAAGTATTTTTCATATTGAATCAAAAATTAGTTATTATTATAATAAGACTTTTCAGATGGAAATATATTATGTCCACTTACAGCATCTAATTTTTGGAACAGTATTATTATTAACATTTAATTAAAATTTATTTCTTTATATTTTTACAGACTATTCAAAAGAAATGGATTCTTTTATATTACAACCTCATCTTCCTTTAAAAAAAGGACGAATAAAAATCAGGCAACTTAATTTAGAAATATTACTGTTTACACACATTAACTCTTTGGTTTTGTCCCTTTTAATAACGAAATGTATATCGACTTACAAAAAAAATTCTACACTTAGAAAAAAATATTAATTAAACCTCCTTTTTAATTTTTTTCTGATAATGACTCAGCAGTTAATACATGATATTGAGTTTCTAAACTTAGTTCAGGAATTCCCACTTTTCCGATGAAACTCTTATCATAAGGAGTAAATGACCGAAAAAAAAGATTTAGTCCTGCGGAAATTAATTTAGAAATTTTCTAGCACCTGCACTCCCTTTTATGGTTTATTGAAACTCTGACCTAGGTGTTTAGTAGGTTATACTGCATTTTTGATATTATATTTCTAATGGCTTGATAAGGTTTTGTTTTATTTTATATTACCTTATTATAATTTATTAGTGTTTGGAGTTTGGACATTATTGCTTGATGTTGCCACTAAAGAAAACTTTATGTCGTGGGATATTATTTCTAGCATAAATATTTACCGTAATTTAAAGCGTATAGTCCATGATCTATCTGTGTTTAAAAAGCAAATTTCTTGAGCCGCGGTCTATCTACTGGCTGCTCATTGCTATCGTATTATAATTTATTAGTGTTTGGATTCCGGACATTATTGCTTGATGTTGCCACTAAAGAAAACTTTATGTCGAGGGATATTATTTCTAGCATAAATATTTACCGTAATTTCGCGCGTATAGTCCGCGGACTATCTGTGTTTAAAAAGCAAATTTCTTGAGCCGCGGTCTATCTACTGGTTGCTCATTGCTATCGTATTATAATTTATTAGTGTTTGGAGTCTGGACATTATTGCTTGATGTTGCCACTAAAGAAAACTTTATGTCGAGGGATATTATTTCTAGCATAAATATTTACCGTAATTTCGTGCGTATAGTCTGCCAACTATCTGTGTTTAAAAAGCAAATTTCTGCAGCCGCAGACTATCTACTGGTTGTTCTTTGCTCAAATCATCAAAATCGGAAGAAGCGGGAGGGGGAAGCACGTCATTCATAATATTGGTCATTCATTATGTTTTTAATAATAGATTTACGGACCGAGCCAATTGGACTCATTAAATATTTGATCACTATATATATATATATATATATATATATATATATATATATATATATATATATATATATATATATATATATATATATATATATATATATATATATATATATATATATATATATATATATATATATATATATATATATATATATATATATATATATATATATATAACTTTAATATCACTTTTCAAAAACATACGTTAGTTTTTAGTTAAGTAATAAAATATATGTAAATTTTCATTCCTCTTCCCCGCAGACCCCCTTCATTTCGCATTATCAAATGTGGTATACCTATTTTCAGTGTTGTGAGCCAATTTGACTCATTAAATATTTGATCACTATATATATATATATATATATATATATATATATATATATATATATATATATATATGTATATATATATGTATATATATATATATGTATATATATATTATATGTATATATATGTATATATATGTATATATATATATATGTATATATATATATATATATATATATATATATATATATATATATATATATATATATATATATATATATATGTGTGTGTGTATATATATATATATATATATATATATATATATATATATAACTTTAACATCACTTTTCAAAAAAATACGTTGGTTTTTAGTTAAGTAATAAAATATATGTAAACTTTCATTCCTCTTCCCCGCAGATCCCTTCATTTTGCATTATCAAATGTGGTATACTTATTTTAAGCCAATTTGACTTTTCTAGCCACTTCTTTTCTAGCCACAAGCACAATTTGATTTCACTGGTAAACGAGAACTAATAATTTCTGTTAAACGATGTTTGAATTGGTAGAATTGGAAATCCTGAACCATCTTCTTAGGAATTCATCAAGAATCCAATATGAATGATTTTATCCATTCCAGGTCCAATCGCTTCAGAAATTCGATGACAGGCGGACAGATAACTCAGGCTATTATTATAAAAGGGATGAAACAAATTAAATATTTAATTAACAGTCACTTAAGAACTAATTGTCCACCTATTGGGGCCCTAAATAGTAATGTAATATGTGGACAATTGGAATACGTGGGAAAAATATTTAAGGAATTAGTGGTGGATTTAATATTTATGGGTGGAATTTGAAAAAAGTTTTAATTTTAATTTTTATATTATCTTAATTTTAATTATTTATTTATTCACATATTTATTTTAATTTAATTTAATTCTCTGAATTCGTTTAATTCTTTAAATTTTAAATATTTTAATTTATTTATTCATACATTTATTTTAATTTAATTTTAACTGTCATAATTCTTTCAATTTTAATTATTTTATTTTTAAATTTTAATTATTTTATTTTTAATATTTAATTATTTTAACTTTAATTATTTTATTTTAAGTTTTAACTATTTTATTTTTAAATTTATATTATATTAATTTTAATTTTGTTATTTTTAAATTTTAATTATTTTAATTTTAATTATTTTAACTTTAATTACTTTATTTTTAAATTTTATTTATTTTATTTTTACTTGCACTTTTTTTTAAATTTTACTTATTTTTTATTTTAATTGTTTTAATTATTTAATTATAATTATTATTAGTTTATTCTAACCTCCATTATTTTAATTTTCTAAATTTTAATTATTCTAATTTATTTTAATTTTAACTGTTTTAATTATTTAATTATTTTAATTTTCTAAAATAATACATAAATTTTAAATTTGAAAATTCGAAATTATTAAATTTCCCACTAAATAATATAAATTTAATATCTATGTAGTCTATGGTTAATTTAAAAAGTAATGGAAACTTTCATTTTTTTTTCAAAATGAACGCTTATAATGTACCGTGTTTTTGATTAAAGGCGAATACTTTAATACTTTGCTGTCAGAATTCGGAGCACGGACGATAGAGTATTTCATACGTGCTAAGATTTAAAAAAAAAAAAAAAATTCTCGAAAAAGCAAGCGCGCAAGGCTTTATCTTCGTCAAGATCAATTCACACAAGAATGTGGGGATTTCTTATGTTACAGAAAAAAATTCAGCCGATTTATTTTGGTTCATGTTGACATGTGATAGGACCTAGAATAGGTTGAAAATTTTTCGCTCTCGCACGAGAAATCTGCGTTTTCTTCAACCGGAAAATAATTCCTAAACTGATCTTTTGCTTTCTCAAAACGTACATGTTGTACGTGATAATATCTTAATACACTGTGTGCGGGTACATTTCGCAGCGGAATTGTACCGGGAGCGGGCGTTTTGCGAGTAAATTTAGTTATTCAGTTAAATCTCAATAGATCGAAAATTATTGAATTTTTTAACCAACTTTTCGTATTTTATATTGAAATATATAAACAAATATATAAATAGAAATATATAAATAACAACCATAAGATTTTTGTTAACAAAAAATATTTTTAGTGGATAAATTCATAATAGTATCGTTAATATAAAAAATCAAATAGAAATAGTAGTATAAAGTAGTATATATTCGAATTATGTTATATATAAACATTTTTACATTATAAAAAAATGAAAATAGCAATCATAAAATTAATAATGTAAAAATTAGTTTTTATTTGTCTTATTTTTCCCAGAATCTAGGTAGTAGACAAGAGCATTCGGCTTAGTTTTCCTGTATATACCGTTATTTTTGTACCCACAAACAAACCATGTTGTTACACTAACCCGTACTAGTACGTGACCCGCGCTCAAGTATCAGTCGTCAGAAAACGTACTAGTACGTGCCCCGCATACAATGTGTTAAGATTAATGCATTTGTTTTGTATAAAAATCTACATGTTTTTTCCTATACTCGTAAAATTGATTATTAAGTTTCTTTGTGTACTTAAAAATCACTGTCAGTATTAAAACACCTCCTGTTCACATTATCATGCAATATATCCCTCATTTTCTATTAAATGATATATAATCAGTAAATAACAGAAGGCAGCACATACATACTTTTAAATATTTAATTTAATGATATGTTACACACAGAAACATATATACAGGGTGTCCCAAAATGACCGTATAAACTCGTCACAGCTCGATTCCTCGTTGGGAGTACATAAAAACTCACCACGAACCATGAGCCTATTTTACGCGCCATTAATGAGCACTGCGGATCTTTGACCGTCTAGAGCCGGAACTCTCAACCCTCCGGTTTTGAGGTAATTGTCGACCTATCTATCATGAATTGATTATAATATTTGTGTAAGTGATAATATACTATTATAAATGAAATTGTATTCGGGATAAACTCTAACTCTAAGCTGAAAAACTCTAAGATTTATGTGTATTTTTATTAGGTATTTATCACTTTTCAAAAGAAAAAAATATTAATTTCTGTTTATTGAGTTGGATTATCTTCTATGCCGTTTTGATGTAGGTTATCTTTTTATAGTTAAAGCTAAAAGATTACCGTGTAAGTTGTATAAATACTTGTCTACTATATACAGATTTGCAGCGCTTTCAAAACATATTTTATGAACGAAATGGATAAAAGAAAAGCCATAAAGTCCCTTTAGCTAGTATAGTTTTTTAATTGCATAAATGGGTTTCTTTGCGAACAATTACAACAAATGTAAAATGTTATGGTAATCATTGTAGTTGCAATTTGGAAAACTCTTCCACAATAATCATAAAAATCTATACTTTCTAGACATTGCGATGACATAAAAAGAAAGAAAACATTTTCGCGATTTCCCGCTGCCGGAACTAATTTAAATCGTGTACATTTTTATTTTTATCTCATTAGCTGAAAACGGGAAATATGTATCGATCAATAAGGCCGGGGAAAATTTTTAATTCGCTGCAGTAAGGATGAAAAATGCATCGGAAACAGAAGTTACAATGGACTGAATAATTACCCAAACTACCTTCACAGCTATAAAAGTTTCATGCTGAAATGTATTTTGCAAAACAAAGTAGTAATGAATTAAAGTGTCCATCCGATTTACGAACTTGTTTTTCAGTTGGATTATTTGTAATTATTACTACAGACGAAATCAGATTTTCTTTATGTTTCGCAAAGATTTTGTGATGTTGTGGCGGGAGTTTAGATAAAAAGGTAATACTTCGAAGCACATGAAAACTAAATGATTGAATATGCCTGCAATAAGTTTTGAAAATATTACCTCTCTCATAGTTTAGCTTAATTTTGTTACAGAGGCATTATAGACGCCGTGTTTTTTTGTCGCCAAGTTTGGCGATTTTTTGGCGATTTTATGGGGCGATGAGTGGGTTGGTGTGTTAGCCCTGACTTTGGTGGTGGGGTATGGCAGCTCTAATGTGTTCTTACACCCTATTGGTGCACGTGATTTCTGACGTCAGTACCCGGCACTATTCGATAAATTTGTATCTTAGCTGTTTTTTGGTTTACAGTCACCTAGGTCAGGTTGTATTTTTTTTTGTTCTTATTTTCTGGGATTTAGTAATTTAGTTATGATGGGTGAAGTTATTTAGGTTCTTACTATTTTTGAAATTGTTAAAAAGTATCAGGATATTCTATATCAAACAAGATGCTTTGGTTTGGAACATTTTTGTTTTGTTCTTATTTTCTGGGATTTAGTAATTTAATTATGATGGGTGAAGTTATTTCGGTTCTTACTATTTTTGAAGTTGTTAAAATTTTTTTAATTTTTTTTAATTTGGTACAAAAGAATTTTTCAAAAAAATTTTTAAGGGAGGTAGAAGTATTGAAGAATATTTGTGGCACTACCCTTTCCAATTTTTATCTGTTATTAAATTTATTTTGCATTTAATTTATTACAAGTAGGGTCGAGGGGGGGAACACCTCCTCACATGTTAGATTTTTTATAATATTAGTGCTTATTAAAACGCTATATGTTGTGTTTATTCTGTTCATACATATCATAAATATTACTGATCTGTTATTTGTTTTTTAAATAACGCAAAAAATGATAATTATTATTCTAATATTATTTTAATAATGCTTTAAATTGTTAATCTGTTTTTTCTTCATTTACAATTTAGTTTTGATAATGTTATGTTTCAAATATACCATGTGACCGCCGCCATGTTTTTTTTTTTTTTGGTGATCTTTAAGAAAACGAGTACTGTCCAAACTCTCTATTTTTGTGCAAACGACAAACTAAAAGAATACGAAACTACCAAACATCTGTAAAGGATTTATGTTTCGCAAATATATTGTGATGTTTGTGGTGGGAATTTAGGTAAAAAGTTAATACGTCGAAGCACATGAAAACCGGATGATTAAATATGCTTGCCATAAGTTTAAAAAACATTACCTCTCTCATAGTTTCATTTAATTTTATCAATGCTATTAGTTGTTTTAAAAATTTAACGGTGATGAGTACAGCATTGTCAATTGTTGCTTGTTGGTTTGTTGTTCTAATTTAACATATTTCGTTGTTACTATATTTGTCAGCTTCAAACTTTTCGAATTTTCTATTTTTGTGCAAACGACAAACTAAAAGAATACGAAACTACCAAACATCTGTAAAGGATTTATGTTTCGCAAAGATTTTGTAATGTTTGTGGCGGGAGTTTAGATAAAAAGTTGATGATTTTGAAGCACATGATTAAATATGCCTGCAATAAGTTTTGAAAATATTACCTCTCTCATAGTTTAGTTTAATTTTGCTACAGATGCATTATAGACGCCGTGTTTTTTTTTGTCGCCAAGTTTGGCGATTTTTTGGGGGCGATGAGTGGGTTATTGTGTTAGCCCTGACTTTGGTGGTGGGGTATGGCAGCTCTAATGTGTTCTTACACCCTATTGGTGCACGTGATTTCTGACGTCAGTACCCGGCACTATTCGAGAAATTTGCATCTTAGCTGTTCTTTTGGTTTACAATCGCCTAGGTCAGGTTGTATTTTTTTTTTGTTTTTATCATTTTATGGGATTTAGTAATTCAATTATGGTGGGTGTAGTTATTTTGGTTCTTACTATTTTTGAAATTGTTAAAAAGTATCAGGATATTCTAAATCAAACAAGATGCTTTGGTTTGGAACATTTTTTTTCGTTATCATCTTCTTATATTTAGTAACTTAGTTATGGCGGGTGTAGTTATTTCGGTTCTTACTATTTTTGAAATTGTTAAAAAATGTCAGGATATTCTTAGATGTGAGGTGGGTTTTTGCATTTCATTATAAATGCCAAGTTTGAAGGAACAACGGTATTCCAAATCTGAGTTTTCTTTTTTTGGTAAAAAAAGAATTATTTCAAAGGTACGAGTGTTGAAGAATGTTTGTTTTCATTTTCCATCTGTTATTAAATTTATTTTGCATTTCTTTTATTACAAGGGGGGTTGAGGGGAGGAACCTCCCTCACATGTTAGATTTTTTATAATATTAGTGCTCATTAAAAGTACATATTGTGTTTATTCTGTTGATATATCATAAATATTACTGATATGTTATCTATTTTTTAAATAATGTAAAATTGATTTTATTACGCTAATTTTATTTTAATAATGCTTTAAATTGTTAGCTGCATTTATTAATTTATTTTGCATTTCTTTTATTACAAGGGGGTTGAGGGCGGGAACCTCCCTCACATGTTAGATTTTTTATAATATTAATGCTCATTAAAAGGCTACATATTGTGTTTATTCTGTTGATATATCATAAATATTACTGATATGTTATCTATTTTTTAAAATAATGTAAAATTGATAATTATTACGCTAATTTTATTTTAATAATGCTTTAAATTGTTAGCTGCATTTATTACATTTATTTTGCATTTCTTTTATTACAAGGGGGTTGAGGGCGGGAACCTCCCTCACATGTTAGATTTTTTATAATATTAATGCTCATTAAAAGGCTACATATTGTGTTTATTCTGTTGATATATCATAAATATTACTGATATGTTATCTATTTTTTAAATAATGTAAAATTGATAATTATTACGCTAATTTTATTTTAATAATGCTTTAAATTGTTAGCTGCATTTATTACATTTATTTTGCATTTCTGTTATTACAAGGGGGTTGAGGGCGGGAACCTCCCTCACATGTTAGATTTTTTATAATATTAATGCTCATTAAAAGGCTACATATTGTGTTTATTCTGTTGATATATCATAAATATTACTGATATGTTATCTATTTTTTAAATAATGTAAAATTGATAATTATTACGCTAATTTTATTTTAATAATGCTTTAAATTGTTAGCTGCATTTATTACATTTATTTTGCATTTCTTTTATTACAAGGGGGTTGAGGGCGGGAACCTCCCTCACATGTTAGATTTTTTATAATATTAATGCTCATTAAAAGGCTACATATTGTGTTTATTCTGTTGATATATCATAAATATTACTGATATGTTATCTATTTTTTAAATAATGTAAAATTGATAATTATTACGCTAATTTTATTTTAATAATGCTTTAAATTGTTAGCTGCATTTATTACATTTATTTTGCATTTCTTTTATTACAAGGGGGTTGAGGGCGGGAACCTCCCTCACATGTTAGATTTTTTATAATATTAATGCTCATTAAAAGGCTACATATTGTGTTTATTCTGTTGATATATCATAAATATTACTGATATGTTATCTATTTTTTAAATAATGTAAAATTGATAATTATTACGCTAATTTTATTTTAATAATGCTTTAAATTGTTAGCTGCATTTATTACATTTATTTTGCATTTCTGTTATTACAAGGGGGTTGAGGGCGGGAACCTCCCTCACATGTTAGATTTTTTATAATATTAATGCTCATTAAAAGGCTACATATTGTGTTTATTCTGTTGATATATCATAAATATTACTGATATGTTATCTATTTTTTAAATAATGTAAAATTGATAATTATTACGCTAATTTTATTTTAATAATGCTTTAAATTGTTAGCTGCATTTATTACATTTATTTTGCATTTCTGTTATTACAAGGGGGTTGAGGGCGGGAACCTCCCTCACATGTTAGATTTTTTATAATATTAATGCTCATTAAAAGGCTACATATTGTGTTTATTCTGTTGATATATCATAAATATTACTGATATGTTATCTATTTTTTAAATAATGTAAAATTGATAATTATTACGCTAATTTTATTTTAATAATGCTTTAAATTGTTAGCTGCATTTATTACATTTATTTTGCATTTCTTTTATTACAAGGGGGTTGAGGGCGGGAACCTCCCTCACATGTTAGATTTTTTTATAATATTAATGCTCATTAAAAGGCTACATATTGTGTTTATTCTGTTGATATATCATAAATATTACTGATATGTTATCTATTTTTTAAATAATGTAAAATTGATAATTATTACGCTAATTTTATTTTAATAATGCTTTAAATTGTTAGCTGCATTTATTACATTTATTTTGCATTTCTTTTATTACAAGGGGGTTGAGGGCGGGAACCTCCCTCACATGTTAGATTTTTTATAATATTAATGCTCATTAAAAGGCTACATATTGTGTTTATTCTGTTGATATATCATAAATATTACTGATATGTTATCTATTTTTTAAATAATGTAAAATTGATAATTATTACGCTAATTTTATTTTAATAATGCTTTAAATTGTTAGCTGCATTTATTACATTTATTTTGCATTTCTGTTATTACAAGGGGGTTGAGGGCGGGAACCTCCCTCACATGTTAGATTTTTTATAATATTAATGCTCATTAAAAGGCTACATATTGTGTTTATTCTGTTGATATATCATAAATATTACTGATATGTTATCTATTTTTTAAATAATGTAAAATTGATAATTATTACGCTAATTTTATTTTAATAATGCTTTAAATTGTTAGCTGCATTTATTACATTTATTTTGCATTTCTGTTATTACAAGGGGGTTGAAAACCTCCCTCACATGTATATTTTTTTACTAATAAAATCTATTTTATGTTATATTCAATTATTAACATAAATAACTCGAATTTATTAAATAAAAAACAAAAAAATAAACTAGTTTTTATCAATAAAATCCCCAAACATAAAATTTTGAAAAAAAAATTTTTCACTTTATCAAATATACAATAATATTTTTATTAAATAAATAATAAAAAAAAAAAAATATTAAAAATATATTAAATTAAAATAAAAATTTATTTATTATTTTATTATCTTTTGCCAAATATTACCCAACTAAATATTAATTATAAATATAAAAAAAAATAAATAATAAATTTTACAATAATAAGTATCTAATAATTAAAATGATTTTATTATTAAAAAAAATTTTTTAAAATATATAATATAATTACTTAAAATTTTATTATAAAATTTTAAATAATATAGAAAGAATATTTTTTAATTTTTTATATATTTAATACATTTTATTTTAAATTGGTCATTTATCTATAAATATTTATTTATAAAAATAATGAATTATACTGAAAAATTTATAATTATTTTTTAAAATTTTGATAATTATACGCTATATTTATAATATTTTTTTTGTTTATTTTTTAATTCATTTAGTTTTGCATTGTATTAATATTATAATATTAATATAATATAAATTTATAAAATATATTGTGTTTATTGTTTTAATTAAATATTACTGATATGTTATCTATTTTTTAAATAATGTAAAATTGATAATTATTACGCTAATTTTATTTTAATAATGCTTTAAATTGTTAGCTGCATTTATTACATTTATTTTGCATTTCTTTTATTACAAGGGGGTTGAGGGCGGGAACCTCCCTCACATGTTAGATTTTTTTATAATATTAATGCTCATTAAAAGGCTACATATTGTGTTTATTCTGTTGATATATCATAAATATTACTGATTTTATCTATTTTTAAATAATGTAAAATTGATAATTATTACGCTAATTTTATTTTAATAATGCTTTAAATTGTTAGCTGCATTTATTACATTTATTTTGCATTCTTTTATTACAAGGGGGTTGAGGGCGGGAACCTCCCTCACATGTTAGATTTTTTATAATATTAATGCTCATTAAAAGGCTACATATTGTGTTTATTCTGTTGATATATCATAAATATTACTGTTATGTTATCTATTTTTTAAATAATGTAAAATTGATAATTATTACGCTAATTTTATTTTAATAATGCTTTAAATTGTTAGCTGCATTTATTACATTTATTTTGCATTTCTGTTATTACAAGGGGGTTGAGGGCGGGAACCTCCCTCACATGTTAGATTTTTTATAATATTAATGCTCATTAAAAGGCTACATATTGTGTATTCTGTTGATATATCATAAATATTACTGATATGTTATCTATTTTTTAAATAATGTAAAATTGATAATTATTACGCTAATTTTATTTTAATAATGCTTTAAATTGTTAGCTGCATTTATTACATTTATTTTGCATTTCTTTTATTACAAGGGGGTTGAGGGCGGGAACCTCCCTCACATGTTAGATTTTTTATAATATTAATGCTCATTAAAAGGCTACATATTGTGTTTATTCTGTTGATATATCATAAATATTACTGATATGTTATCTATTTTTTAAATAATGTAAAATTGATAATTATTACGCTAATTTTATTTTAATAATGCTTTAAATTGTTAGCTGCATTTTTTAAATCTAGTTTTTTAATGTTGTGTTTCAAATATGCTATGTGACCGTCACCATGTTTTTCTACTTGGCGATTTTTACGTTGGTCGAAAAAAAAAAAAGACACCGGTCGACACCGGCGTCTATAATGCATCTGTTCCAGTACATCATTGTCAATTGTTTCTTGTTCTAAGTTAACATATTTCGTTGTAACTATATTTGTCAGCTTCAAACTTTTCGAATTTTCTATTTTTGTGCAAACGACAAACTAAAAGAATACGAAACTACCAAACATCTGTAAAGGATTTACTCAGTAATTCAGCATTGTCAATTGTTTCTTGTTGTGCGTTAAAATATTTGGTTGTTACTATATTTATCTGCTTCAAACTGTTCGAACTTTCTATTATTGTGCAAACAACAAACTAAAAGAATACGAAGTTACTAAATATCTCTAAAGGATTTACTTAGTACGTCACTGGTTATTTTTACATTTGATGCTCGTGCAATCTAACTTCATTATCTCCATAGCTTTATTTTTTCATTAGCTGTTATTCTTCTGAATTATTGCGTTAGAGAATGAGAGTCGACGCCAAATTCTATGGAACTATTTTTGGAATCTGTTCAAGTAAATGTGTCTAGAACAAAAAATGTAATAAATTTTACGTTCAGCGTATTTCTAGACTAGTGTTTGTTACGTGATTTTGCTTTAATCTTTCTCTTTAACTTAGTGGAAGTTTTGTGGTGTCTGATTTTTCTTTCCATATGGTTGGTTCTAGAAATATATAGTATAAATTCTGTAATCTATCTATGTCATACACTATTATTACTAAATATTCCTTTCAATTTACCAGTTCAGAATATAAAGGTAATTTTAAAGCGAACACTATGTTTATTTTCATCTTTACTTTTAGTAATATTAACGAATAACCACACTAGCGTCTGTTAAATGTCCACTTAGGATTTCATTTAGGCGGTTGACTTTATCCATATTAAATTATTTTTGGAAAATGTGCGATAAAACTGTCACTTAAAAAATAATACACCTTAAAGAAGTGTTATTCTAAAATTTAATAATAAAACCATTTCACCATGTGACATTTTAAAACAGCCTAAATTCCAGTACTGCGGTTTCGCCGATTCCACAATAGTGGGTGTACAAGCTAAAATGTTTAATATTTTAGATATTTTATTATTTTTGTTTTCAATATCAGTAAATTATAGTTGCATTTTAGTTTTAAAAATAATTTGAAATCTAAAAATAATTATCAGTTAACAAGTAAATAAAATTGCTGCGAACGGCTTTAAATAAACTTAAAGCTAAATTTTAAAGATTTGAATGAACGTCTAATTTTGATTTTCTGTTCTTAATAACACAAGATTATTATACTTTATTAGTATATAATTCAAATAAATATTTTATTTGAATTCTTAATTATATATTATACTTTTTACACAGCATGGAAGACATTTGTACCATATGAAACCATACGATTTAAATAAAGTTTTTGTGTATTGAATGCTTTGTATGCTGTTTTGTTTTCAATGTCAGTAAATTATAGTTGCATTTTAGTTTTAAAAATAATTTGAAATCTAAAAATAATTTGCATTTAACTAGTTACCGTGTCCTAAAATTGCTTCGAACGGCTTTAAATATACTTAAAGCAAAATTTTAAAGGTTTGAATTAAGGTCTACTTTTGATTTTTTGTTCTTAATAACACACGATTATTATACTCTATTAGTATATAATTCAAATAAATATTTTGATTTTAAATCTTAATTATATCTTAATTATCTCTTATGTGTTCAAAGTAGCCTCCTCCAACATCAATGCACTTTTGCTGACGAATTTTACACAGACTAAATGCCTCAAGGCTTTTATTTCTTGGAATAGATGAAAAAAATATATTTATAGCCACATCAATCTATTTTTCTGAATGAAAACATCGTCCACGTAAGTTCTTTTCTAGATTACAGAATAACCCGAAGTCACACCTAGCTAGATCATTTGAATACGGTGGAGGTTCTATCACTTTAGTTTGTTTGTGTTTAAGAAACTTAACTGTTAATCCAGCTGTTTGTGAAGACGCATTTTCATGGTGAAGCATTAGTCCCCTAATATTCACTTCTTGTAGAATTTGTGGAAGACATTTTGTGGTATATTAGTTTGCTGTTACTGTCTTCTGTCCTTCCAACTTGGTGGCGTTGGTCAATCCCGTAATTTTTGAAGAAAACGGCATACATCCCTTTTTTATCAGCGTTCGCGTTGTCTTTTCACCATTGTCGGCTTAGGATCGTATTCAAAGACCCATACTTAGCTTTCTTGACATGTTGGAACGTCAAAAAACGGTATGTACGTTTCATCCCCCCGTTACAATTTTAGAAATGATGCGGTTGGCCGCCATTATTCAGGAATTTAAGAGTTTCTTTACTGATTCTGACAAGCTTCCCTTTTTGGTGCTCAGGTATAGTATGGGGAACCCAACCGCAAACTACTTTTTTTCATATGTAATTTTTCATTAATAATTTTGTGTATAGCTGCGGATACAGTGTTAAGTTCCTTCTGTAACTTTGATAGGTACAGCTATTATCATTCATTAACATTTTTTGTATGGCATATAAATTATCCGGGATTACTGGCGACGGCGGCCTTCCCGTATGTTCTTCATCCTGAAGAAAACTGCGACCTCTTCTAAATTCTTTAAACCATCTGAATAGAGTAGCACGAGCTGGAAATTCATCACCTAACTCCAATTGCAACCGTAGAAAGCATTCTTCTTGGTTTAATCCTGCTTTAAAATCGTACAAATTCATAAAGCGAAAATGTTCTCTGGTGAAGTCCATTTTCTCTTCTGTTTAAAATTTATTCTACGCTAACCAAGTTGAAGTAAGTCATTAAAAATTGTCCGCTGTGTTAAAATACTTTGTATTTTAAAATTAAACCATTATTTTTATTTTGTAAATTCTTGTCTGCGCGTATCTCAAAAATTTCAGAGTAACCCCGTATCAAGTATCTTCATAATATCTTCATACAATATCCTGACATGCAATCTGGTATTCTTCCATATTAGAAATAATTAAACATAGCAAAGATCCGTATCGTAAAAAAAATTTCGATTTCCTTAGCTAAGATAAACATAAGAATTTTTTTTTCTGTCAAGTTCCATAAAATCGCCGTTTTTTTTGCAGCAGAAAAGTATTTCAGATACTACGGTTATGGTCCAGTTTTTTCTTCGCACACAAAGGGAATAGAGTAAAAGACGTGAACATCGATATCAGTATGGGATATTGAAAAGAATAAAATCCAAGAGTAGTAAAAAAAAAGGAATCAATAAGAAAAAAAATCTAAAGGCTGCCATCACGATTATGACAGGCGTGAAATTTTCAATATAAAAGTTGGGAAAAATAAATTTAGTTTTTTCTTTTTATGCGATTTTTTAAACCAAAAGACCCTGAAGATTAATATTTTTTACTTTTTGGAAGATAACTGTACCTCACAAAGCTGCGGTATCCATATAAATTTAATCGTAAGATTATAAAAGTTTTGACCGAAATTATTAGATTTTTTTTATTAGCTTACGTTTTTTTTAAATAATCTTTTATTTACATCGATATAAAAAAGATTGTGTTATATAAGTCAACTTATACATGTAACGGTTAATGTTTTTTAAAAATGTATAAACCCAATCGATGTTAAAGTGTATTGTTTTTAAGGATTAATTTACTCACAGAAAAAATGTAAGTAACTAATATTTTACAAAAGTATTTCACAGAAATTATTAGAAACAAATAATATTAAGTGAGTTATATAGATACTAGCATATAGCCCGTCATACTACGAAATCAGTAACATTTTTAATTTTCCAGAATTGTAAAGTTCCCTATGACGCAGGTAAAATAAAATGGTTTGTTTTGTGACTAAGAATTATCTCGTACATGCGCAATATGTTTTTTATCTTTACTGACCGCTTATTAGTTACCAATTTTAATTTATCTTGTCATATTACGTGATAGCATGGACAGTAGAGGTTTTAATATTGACAGTGATTGTTTGTTGGTATATATGAATGATGTCCAAAATTTAGCGAATCGATTGCAAACCATGTGGTTATGCATAAAGGATAAAAACACAAAAGAACAAACTTCTTAATTTTTAAAGATATTAACTTAAACACTAGATATTTATTAGTCCGTGAAACAGACTCCTAGACTTTTACGAAAAGAATTTGTTTTTAACACCGGTAATAAAGTTTTCATTGCAACAAAAAATAATCGATGAATAAATATAAAATTATCCCATATGTACCTAATCTATTATTTAAGCGAAATGTAAAAGAAAATTATTTACGTCATATCTAAGTTCAGTGATAAAACGCATGAAAATAATGCAGACGATATTTAAAGAATTTAACATAAGAAATGAATAAATGAGTTCGTTAAAGGAATGACATCATAATACTAGAAAGAAATTGGTTTTTTTACCTATTTATTATGTGATAAATTTAATTGACTGCTCTTAACTGGGGATAATAGGCTTGAAATAATGGTATTAAACGCTCTAAAAGGGAGGAAGGAGTGGATTTCGAACGTTTTAAAGACTCGCTTTTAATTTTTCTAACCCTAACTTCCCTATCCCTTCCAGGTCCAACCGCTTCATAAATTCGTGGACAGACGGACAGATAACTTAGGCTATTATTATATAGGGAATAATTATACATGACAAAGATTCGTATCGCAAAAAAAAAATTCGATTTCCTTACCGAAGATAAACATGAGAATTTTTTTCTCTGCCAAGTTCCATAAAATAGGCCTTTTTTTTTGCAGCAGAAAAGTATTTCAGATACTACGCTTATGGTCCAGTTTTTTCTCCGCACACAAAGGGAATAGAGTAAAAGACGTGAACATCGATATCAGTATGGGATATTGAAAAGAATAAAATCCAAGAGTAGTAAAAAAAAAGGAATCAATAAGAAAAAAAATCTAAAGGCTGCCATCACGATTATGACAGGCGTGAAATTTTCAATATAAAAGTTGGGAAAAATAAATTTAGTTTTTTTTTCTTTTTATGCGATTTTTTAAACCCAAAGGCACTGAAGATTAATATTTTTTACTTTTTGGAAGATAACTGTAACTCACAAAGCTGGTGTATCCATATAAATTTAATCGCAAGATTATAAAAGTCTTTACTGAAATTATTAGATTTTTTTATTGCCTTTTATTGCGTTATTTTAAATAATCTTTTTCTTTACATCGATATAAAAAAGATGTTTTTATTTAAGTCAACTAATACATGTACCGGTTAATTTTTTAAAAAAATTTATAATCTTAATCAATTTTAAAGTGTATTGTACTTCATGATTAATTTACTCTCAACAAAAATGTAAGCGACTAATATTTTAGAAACATACCTATTTTACAGAAATTGTTTGAAACAAATAATATTAAGTGATTTATATAAATAGTAGCATGTAGCCCGTCATATGACGGGATCAGTAAAATTTTTAATTTTCCAGAATTGTGAAGCACCCTTTAACGCAGGTAAAAAAAATGGGTTTTTTTTTACTGAGAATTATCTGGTATATGCTTAATAAATTTTGTTTTATCTTTACTGACCACATATTAGTTATTAACTTTAATTTATCTTGTCATATTAAGTGATAGGATGAAAAGGAGAGGTTTAAATACTGACAGTGATTATTTGGCGGTATATATGAAAGATGTTCAAAATTTAGAGAATCGATTTAAACTGCATGGTTATTTATAAAAAAGACAAACACACAAACAAACGAACTTCTTAATTTCGAAATATATATAACTTAAACGCTAGATATTTAATATTCTGTGAAATGGACTTCTTTTATGAAAAGAATTTGTTGTTAATAACGGTTAATAAATAAATCATTGCGAGAAAAAATAACCGAGGATTAAATAAATTATCACATATGTACGTAACCTATTATTTAATCCAAATATAAAAGAAAATTATTTACGTCATATCTAAGTTCAGTGATAAAAAGTATGAAAATAATGCAGACGATATTTAAATAATATAAAATAAGAAATGATTAAATGAGATGGTTAAAGGAATGACGTCATAATGCTAGGAAAAAATATTATTTTTATTTATGTAATAAATTGATAAATTTAATCGCCTGCTCTTAAGTGGGAAAAATAGGGCTTGAAATAATGGTATTAAACCTCAAAAAGGGGGAAAGAGGTGGATTTTGACGTTTTAAAGAAGACAGTATTTTTCGTTTTGATATAAAGTACATTTGTACCAATTTAATTTAGAATCAGATCGATAGTTTAAGGGAAGATAATCTTTACTCGTGTTAAATTTTGCTAACAATAACACATCATGAATCAAATATGGATGCCTCTATCCATTCAAGGTCCAACAGCTTCAAAAGTTCAAGGATAGAAGAACAGATAACTTGGGATATTAATATTTATATATTAAATGCTTATAAGTGTTATGTTTACATAAAGGCAAATATTTCTGTTAACATATGCATTTATGTATATATACACCAAATATTCATACTAATATAATGCCGCAATAATGTTACATATTTAGAGATTATACTAATTTCTACATACGAGATTATTATACTGAGAAATAACCTGCAATATTTTAAGCTCATAAATCAAAGCTGCTAAGTGAGCTATATAAATATACTTATAAGTGTTATGTTTGCATAAATCCAAATATTTCTGTTAACATATGCATTTATGTATATATGCATCAAATACTCATATAATGCCACAATAATGTTACATATTTAGAAATTATACTAATTTCTAAATACGATGTTATTATACTGATATATAACCTGCAATTTTAGCTCATAAATCGCAGCTGCTACTAGTGAGCTATATATATTTATAAGTGTTATGTTTGCATAAAGGCAAATATTTCTGTTAACATATGCATTTATGTATATATGCATCAAATACTCATAATGCCACAATAATGTTACATATTTAGAAATTATACTAATTTCTAAATACGATGTTATTATACTGATATATAACCTGCAATTTTAGCTCATAAATCGCAGCTGCTATTAAGTGAGCTATATAAATATACTTAAAAGTGTTATGTTTGCATAAAGGCAAATATTTCTGTTAACATATGCATTTATGTATATATACACCAAATATTCATACTAATATAATGCCGCAATAATGTTACATATTTAGAAATTATATTCTATAATATTTTATATTCTTTATTATATACTGATAACGATATTCGATAAAATAAAACATAAAACTAAATACAATAAAATAAATATGAATTTGCTATAAAAGAGACAAACAAACCCGAAAATATAGCTAATATAATATATAAATAACATATAAAAAATATAATAAATATAAATAAAAATAAATAAAACATCACATAAAAATACAAATGAACAATAATTTACGTACTATAAAAACACAAAATAACCCAACGATATAAATAAATGCAATAATAATTTATTTTAAAATATAGTAATAACTAAAACATTTACTCCACAAAAAAAAAACCCACGAACTAAACAATACCCCAAGTACACCCAGCTTAAAACAAATCCCCATATCAGAAAACACTTAAAATCAACCGCCTAACCAAAATTAATAAACAAAAAATCAAAAATCCAAACACCACTCAAAACTACCAAACTCATAGTGCAAATAAAAAACAAATCTAAACCAAAAATCAAATTACATAATATTAGATATAATCTCCAATTAAAGTTAGCTAATGTTTTAAGGCAAAATTTTACAAAATTTATAAATTATCAAATTTTCCAATAAATATGCTATTTTTCATCTACCAATAATGAATTTTACATATTTCTTCTAATTCTAAATACAGTTTTATACTGATATAAAGCAATTCTCATAAAGCAGCTGCTACTAATCTAAAAAAATACATTTCTCGGAGATTTGAACAACTACAATCTAGGGAGAGAAAGTCGAAAAACTTTTAGCATAGCGTTATCTTCAGGCACTATTATGTAATATCCTGTTTGTCAGGTAAAGTGTATATTACTAGATTTTTATGTTTGTTTTGACATCGTTAAAAAACAACGATCATGTAAAGCGCATTTCGGGTAGGAATTCTTGAGTTATCCCGCAGCATGTATGTTCGAAGCCGTTCAGAATCAGTTTAAGCACCAATAACATTAACTCTTGTAGTAAAAAGAGGAAATCGATAAAAAAACCTAGTCATAGTAATATAAGATATAAACAATAAATTAGTTAGCAGAAAATGTTTCTTCTTAAACGTTAATAAAATAATCTCCTTAATTAAGTAATTAAGGAGAAAATTAAGGCAAAATTTTACTACCAATGAGGAATTTTCAAGTTTTCCAATTTTAATTTTAAACAGTAGAAGACAAGCTAAGCAGGACGGTACCTATTTTTCTTTCATTTCGGAGCCTAATTAGTGATTTCTAATGGGTTTTATAGCGGACTCTTTAACGTATCTCAAAAACGATACTTTTCCTCCGCCGAGTTTGTGACGTCATCTTTCACGGAAACACCGTCTGCCTATGTTGTTTACATGTTAAAAGGCTACTTTTAAATTTGTTTCTGTGTAAAGTATCGCATATATTAGAATTTTTTTTATTATATGTGACATTAAAAAATCATATCTGTCAATTTTCGGGAGGTTGTCCGCCTATCTTTTGGTAAATCCAGGTAGAAGAGATATTTATAACAAATTGAGATAATTAAGATATTGAGATCGATAAAATAAACCGTCAGGTTAAATAAACATAAATTTTGACAGCTAGAAAATTTTAAGAACTTGCAAAAACAAAATCGGAAAATAATGAGCGCTTACAAGCAATAAGAAAATACTGGATGTCGTGAACTATGACGTCACAACCAATCACGGAGCATTTTGATGTCACGTGATTTTCTGTAACTTTAAAATTAATGTTTAAAATGATAAACCCAGTTTTTTTTTTACATTTTTGAGAACATTTTTGGAATCTACGAGTCTGGAGTGCAAACTCCTCATTAAAAAATTGGTGAAAAAAAATTATTCTCAAAAAATTTTGTACTTTTACTATTGTTCATTTATGTAAAAGTACTCCTTTGTCTGACAGCATGTTAGATTTTTCAGAGAGAAAGGAAAAATACGTATTCGAATAGGAACTATTATAATGGAAATAGAATTATTTTATTTAGACATTTCTCGAAACCTCGACTTTTAGAGATCGTAAAAATGCTTTCACCAACAGTCTCTAAACATTGTTTATTACTTTAGAAATGGAAAAGACAGATTTTGACAAGACAACATTTACATTTATCCTATATTATGATAAAGAATTTTGAATTTTAATAACGGTACAGTTTACTTTATACACATAGAACGTAATGAAAGCTACATTTCAAACGCCAAAAGTGTCTCTATTATTCACAGTTCATTATGATTTACTTTCCAGTTTCCATTCTTGGCAGAAAATTGTATTATTATATCCCACTATGTCTGAAATAATACGCTGGTTAAGTTTACAGAAAGTAATTTTGTACCTTTATATATTTGTTTATTTTTGAACTTCAGAAATGCGGGTAGATAATTCAATAACGGGGAGTAATATTAGAAATATCTAAGATTCTATATTTGAAATCTCTTACGTAAGATTGTTTTTCAAAATATGTGTATGTATATATCTTTAGAAAATGATATTATGGAATGAATATAATGCAAAATATTATTTTATCAATTTATCCACAAATAACAAATTGCTATTTTTCTTTCGCATTATATATAAAGTCTTAAAATAGACAGTTACATTGTATGTATCTTATATAATTTTATTTATATTTGTTTATTTTTTATTTTTATGACACTAAAAACTGTCACTGAATGTGTATATTCACTTCTTAAGGACACAAACTTCCTTGAAATTGATTTATAATCAGTAGATTTAACATTTTAGTTTATTTAGTATTTGAAAATCAAAGAATAAATCATTTAATGAATTCTGTTGTACTTAACGGCCTGAGCTCGTACTTGATATGGCTCTATTAGGAACTCTGTTCTTTATTGCCGAACTATAGTCTAATGGTTAGGAGTCTGATCTTCGGAATCGGATTTCGTGGGTTCGAATACCATTGTGGCTTGGATGTTTGCAGCAATTCGGAATCTGTTTTGACCAGTAGGCCCTAGTCTCAATAGCCTCCGAGATAAAAAAAATAGCTGTAACTCTTCAAACCAAACCAAACCTCTTCTTTATTATTTCAGGCATATTTAGTACGCTAACAGTGGGATATAGTAGTATGGATCATAGGCAAGTCAAAGAGCTCAATCGTGACTGCCCCTGCATAAAAAGATTTTGATGCTTCATAATAATAACTTGAGGAAGGCAGTTGGCTTTCGTACAGATGCCCTCATAAGGTATCGTGCCCTCATAAGGTCTACTGTACCCTTATAAGTCATGATAGACCTTATGAGGGTCTTAAAGCTACCATCTTAAAGCGAGGGGTATCAGTTCTGAAATCATAAAGAGACACCATAAAAAAAGTAAAAAGGATGCGTTCGTATTCATGGTTAGAGTTCGAGAATGGTTTTTATTTACTTTTAATGCATTTAAGAATGAAAAACATCTCATCATAAATTTTTTTTCAATTTAGCGCCTCTTTGATGCTGCCCTTCGGGAAAAGATGACCCCACTAGTTACCTCTCTACTTCATATCCATGGTCACTATTTTATAAGAAATCCTGAGTTATAAGACCTGATGCGGCCCCGGCTGCATCTAATTTACCATCTTTTTTTTACCAGATGTGGAGAGGATTGGATCAAAATATTGTGAACTTAACTTGGGACTTGTTTATTCCTACCTAATATATTGTAAAAGTGAAAAATTTCGGTTTAGTACCAGGCATCTGTGTAATAAAAAATTATATACTACAAATACAGAGGCTGTTCACACATTTTTAGACGATGTATGTTGTAGTCACAAAACTAAATTGCATAAAATTCTTGTGTTTGAAATGTGTTATTTGATAGCCATTATTTTGAACTATCTTGCGACACTGTAATTTCCAGGATAATAATGTCTTTTGAAGTGCCAGAAGAGGTATTCTATCCCATTCCTCCTGAACAGCTTTCCAGCGTCCTGTAAGGGTTGTGAGACGACGTTTGGATTATGCAGATTTTAAAAGTCCGAAAGCACAAAACTCCATAGGTGATACATCGAAGCATTTAGTAGGGATATCAATGAAGGGTATGGCCTTGATACTGGTTTTTTGTTCCATTTCTTTTTAGAAATTTACAGTGTATTTTGATGCGTGACTGCTAACTTTGTCTTGATGGAGTTCCACAGATTGATGGCATTGCGGATAAAGCGATGGTATTTCATTCAGAAAAATTGGCGATAAAATATGTTCCTGATAGTATTTGAATTTATCTTGATATTTTTTCAACTCTCTTTATTTTTAACTTTCCATTATATTAAAAACCAGCAACAGTCATAAATCCCTTAGAAAAACTTTCTTTCGATTCTTTGAACCATGTACTTAATTTTTTTTCTCCCCTTTATAATAACAAATGGATCTTTTGTTGCAATCATTTAAATACACCCATGATTCATCTATTGTGACAATTCTTTTCTATTTTTCTTTGGAAAAATGTTTCTCACACAGAAATCTGCAATGTGCCTGCATTCAGGGATATGCTTTAGAGAAAGACGATGCACATTGCGTTTTTTCGCCTTCTTAAGATTTAAATCAACGTTTATCATTTTGTTTACAGTGGACACCGAGCATCTTAATGATTTTGCGATTTTTCTTTGACTAAGGGGATTTTCTTTTAACTTTAAACTACATACCTTTACAATAGTCGAAGATATTCGTATTTTTTCTTCAGTACTTCTTTGGAATTTTTCTCTCACTTGAGGCTCCAATTTGGCGTTTTTTCCCTTTTCTTTTGACGATATTACCTATCGACGTTCTAGCTATCACAAAACCATGACTCTCACATCGTTTTTGGATAACGAAATATGAATTCGTAATTTTTTATAGAATAAGAATTTGGAATTCTAGAGTCTTCAATATTTTGTGCAAGAATTTCGAGCCATATTCATAACACGTTTGCACATTATATTTACAGACATTAGAAATAATAAAAAAGAAATCCCTTAATTCCAGTTCTAATTTCAATAACAAGTTTATGATGGTAGCTTTAAAGAACCATAATTTAATTTCTTTTTGATACAAATTTAAATCCCAATAAACAGTTCCTTGGATTTTCTGGAAATATATAATTTTCACAAATTTTACACCATGAGGTGTTCTTAATAAATCTAGTGTTTAAAATCAAAAACATCCCCTATATAATAATAGCCTAAGTTGTCTATCCGCAAATTTCTGAAGCGGTTGTACCTGGTACGGATACAGGCATCCATGTTGGATTTTTCATGAGTTAGGGTTAGCAAAATTGAAATCGAGTTCGAAATCCACCCCATCCCCCCTTTTCGAACGTTTAATGCTATTATTTCAAGCCTTATCCTTCCTCTTATTTTATACGAAATTCATTATTGATAGGATGGCAAAGACGGAGAGTAATATTTAAATTTTCGGACTGTTTCTACTTGACTACCTGACTTCATATACTCTAATTAGTTCTCTCCCAACGTGCAGGCGTTGTACGTTTGGTACAAAGTCTGCCCACTTGATCGCCTTACTTCTCGGGTTGACGGATCTATCCGCGACGCAGCCAATTCTTTTTAATGTCTTATAAATTTAATATTTTCTGCTTTTTCTTTTAATTTCTTATTCCGAAAGTTGTTTCATTATTTTTAAAATAAATTTTTACTATTTTTTCAACTTTTTATAATTTTTATTTTATTAAATTCACGTATTGTTCTAAGGATATCCCTGACCAAATAAACATTTCATGTTGTGTATACTTAAACTTTCTTCTCGTAATGTAATAATAGCCTAAGTTATCTATCTGTCCTCGAAGTTATGAAGCTGTTGGACCTGGAATGGATAGAGCATCCATAGTGGATTTTTGATGAGTTAGGGTTTTCAAAATTCAAAGCGATTAAAGTTTATCTTTCCTAAACTAAATTGGTATGAATAAGCTTCGTATCACCGCGAAAAATACTGTCCTCTTTAAAACGTTCGAAATCCATACCGTCCCTTTTTCGAGCGTTTAATGCCATTATATCGAACCCCATTTTAAGAGCAAGAGATTAAATTGATCAATTTATCTCATAATAAATAGGGTTTCTAGCATTATGACTTCATTCCTTTAACCATCTCATTTAATTATTTCTTATTTTAAATTATTTAAATACTTTATGAATTATTTTCATACGTTTTATCACTAAACTTAGATATCACATAAATAATTTTCTTTTTTATTTGACTTAAATAATAGATTAAGTACATATGTGATAATTTTAATCGATTATTTTTGTTGAAAAGTAATTATCAGCCAAAAAAACAAACCACTTTTTTTACCTGCCTCATACGGTTCTTTACAATTCTGGAAAATTAAAAATTTTACTGATCCCGTCATATGACGGGCTATATGCTAGTATTAATATAAAAGCAAACTTAGAAATATTTGGATCTCATAAATTTACATTTATTTACTCTCTAGCAAGCAATAACCGCAAAGTTATTTATAATATGACTTTATCTTAACCATTGACATGCAGAAATTTTTATACATAAATGGTCAATATTACGAAAAACAAATAGAAAGTTATTACTCGATGAATGTGTACTGGTAGACAGTTTCAAATTTCTTTCAGTTTCATTCATGACTCTGTTTGATTCTTTTTGTGTTCATTTTGTTGGTTCGCGTACCATGAAAAATAGCAAAAAGAATTCTCAGTATATGTGAGCAGTATCGAATAATCTGTCATTCTCAAGTATATATAAATTTATCACGGAGGCTTTTGACACATTCCAAAGAAAAGGAATGACGAAGACATGCTTAGGTAGATGTTAGAATATAATTCACTGAAGATTAGAAAAAGTATACATAGTTTTGTTTTTTAAAGCTTTTCTGTACTGACTTTAAGTTGTAATACTGTAACGTATCCGGTCCCTGTTTCAGGTGACACAAGGAAGAATCAGGTGTATCTTGATTAATGGATTTATTTACACTTCAGCTATATACATCATTTCACAACTATAAAAAAACAATTCAATCACACGTAAGTGATTAGTGCACATAGGCCTGAGTAGAGACGGGTACCTAAACTAAATTCAGTCTCTACCAAAATATGTGTGATTAGATGGAAGAAACTATTCGTAGCTCTCTCGAAAGTTCTCTGAAATACAGGTAGGAGATCTGAGCATATTTAGTTCTGAAGAACTACAAACAATCCTGAAGAGGATTATATTAGAAAAGGAAAGAAACCCAAAGCACAGGGTATCGCTTCAATCTCAGCAAGAGATATATCTCAAAATGGGATTTCGCTAAATGAAACTCTCCAATGGAGAGACTGGTCGAGGCGACCTCTGAATTAGCTGGTTGCTAGCTAACTAACTTCTCAAAAAAAAAAAAAATCTTCGTCTCTTTCTAGGGGAGGGGCCTCACCCACAATTTCATTATTGGGTCACCTAGCGATGACCGCACCTTCGACCAACTGGATTGGTCAGGGTTAAACAATCACCGGCTGCAAAGCCAGGGGTCCCTGGAATTCTTAGCGGCTACCTCTGAGTAGCGGCAAATCCTTTGTCGTTCTCGCTATCACTTTTTTGGCTGTCAGTGAAGGTATCGTGTCGTCTGGCATATTGTTCCTTTACTACAGGGCACAGCCGTGTAGACTTCATGGTGCCGGAGGAAAACAATCCTTTTGTATCACACAAGTCCACCTCTCAAAGCAAAGTTCTTTGATGACGATACACCGCTAAATTACGCCGTTACAATACTGACGAAGATTAAAAAATCGTATTATAGCAAAATATGTAAAATTTGTAACATTTCTAAAGAGACCTGAAGATTTTATCTGTTTGAGCACATTATTCTTAATTTTTTTAAAATTATTTTAGAGCGTAGTTAATAGGAAACTATATCTAGAGGATAAACAAAAAATAGAAGCTCCAATGCAATTTAAATTTTTTAAAATATTTCTCTATTCATAACCCCTTGAACTCTGAACAATTTGACCTATAACATTTTTCAGGAAACCTGAAAATTTAAATTTTTATCGACTTGAACACATTATTCTTAGAAATTTTTAACTATTTTAGAGCGCAGTTAAAAATAAACTATATCTAGAGGATAAACAAATAATAGAAGAGCCAATACAATTTAATTTTTTTTAAATGTGTCTATATCCACAACCCCCTGAACTCTGAATAATATGACCTCCGCGGTAGCTCAGTCGGCAAAGATAACGATCTGGTAACTAAGAGGTTGCGGTTTCAGTCCCCGAGCCGACCTAAGATCCGCCGTGTTCGCTAAAGGTGACTGGGGCACATAAAATATGTTCGTGGTAAAATATGCAAGTAGCGTGCACCAGGGACACACTTCTCCCAGAAGATAAACGATCCTTATATCTTTTACTGTGGAGCTTGACCGACAAAAATTTAATCCTCTTCACTTATAACAACTACTCGCTTCCATTTCGTGCACACAATAAAAACTGTTTGACTTTGTGGTTTTGTACATCAGTATAAAATCATATATACATTAGTGAAATAGTTTGCAACACTGTAATTTAATTATATAAGCATTTAAGTATTTATATATTTCTGAAAAAACAAATTTCTTTATTTGCAAGATATAATTTTAATTTTTTTTTATCTTTTAAGTCACTGTATTTAATATAATATTTCATTTTATTTTTTAAACTATTCTGAAAATAACAAAGAAATAAATTTTCTATTTAAGTTCTGATTTTCAATTCTTTAACTCTCTGTACAATCATGGATAAAAAAAATTATCTTTTTAATATTTTATCATCATAAAATTGGAAATTATTTTAATTTATATCCTTTTACAAAAAATGTAAATTCTAATCATTAAAGCAAAATTGCATAAAATTCACAATCACAGTTGCCAAGAGAATTAATTTCTCTTACAAACTTTTATGCAATCAAACCCAATATATAGTTCGGACCCGATTCTGCGTCCCTATATGGCAGACTTTACGAATCTACTAAAATGTCGCTAGACGAATGAGGTCAACACACCTGTTGACTAGCTGAGTCGCAATTGTAGGTTTTTTATACTGCAGTTCCCGACTGTTTTTGAGTCATTAACCCTTCTGTGAATAGCAAAGTTACAGTTATACTTTAACTGAATTC
Organism: Pardosa pseudoannulata; assembly: GCA_032207245.1. Classification (NCBI taxonomy): domain Eukaryota; kingdom Metazoa; phylum Arthropoda; class Arachnida; order Araneae; family Lycosidae; genus Pardosa; species Pardosa pseudoannulata. The sequence goes on along the minus strand of CM063511.1, from coordinate 53,345,974 downwards.
TCATTTTTCTTAAATATTCAAAATACATTATTCATTTTTTAATATAGACTATGAACTTGCACTCTTCAATGTTTAAAAAGTCTTACACGCTGAGAATATTAATTTTTGGAAACAAATCTGAACAGAGATTTTACCATTCGCCTAATTGTTTGATGACAGCAAGAAAATAAGTTCAGTTTAGCCAATCTCAATTTCTTGTCTAGAAATAAAGACAAAAGAATTCATAATCTGAAGGAATATAATAGTTCCTTGTTGGTGTTCACAAAAAGTATTTAGAACTTTCGCACAGTTTGTTTCCTACCAGACGTGTTTCTATGACTTCTAGAAGATGAATGGAAGATTCTGAACGCTTTCGTGCAGCCGGTTATATTGACCCACAAGAATCAGAGGCATTGATCTTCAACAAAAGAGTTCATCATTCCATGATTTCGCGATTACGGAAGCAAATTCTAACCATCCAAATAGTTGTCCAAAGACATGTAACTGTCCGTCATAGGATTACCAGACTGGGGAAAATATATGTAAATATTACTTTTGTAAATAAATAAAATCCTACAGCGACCTCCTCAAGTGCTTCATCTGATTGCAGTGTCCCTTGGTGGTTTGAAATTTTTTAATGACTCATATGATTTATTCTTATAATCTAAAAATTCAAAATTATTTTCATCTTTGTATATATATATATATATTTATATATATAAAATATATATATTATATACAAATATATATATTATATTATATTTATATAATATTATATATATAAAATTTATATATATATATTTAACATAAAAATATAAGTATATACTAAATAAAAAAAATAATATATTTCATACATATATATTATATATATATTATTTTATTATATATATTAATATACATATATATATGTTATAATATTTATCTTGTTTATAAATATATATATTACATATATAATTTTATATATAAAATTATATATATATATATTTATATATATATATATAAAACTATATTTAGTTATATATATATATATTTTATATATAACATACATATTATAATTTGTTTTGTGTCATATGTGCGTAAAAACAAGTAGTTTTTACGCACAAAACATATTTGCCAATATCCCGCCACATTTCAAGGCAGTCAAATATTTTCTTGGATTTACCGGTGTCTGTTCGGTAAAAGCGAGTTATGTACCAAACACTAGTTACGCTACAGCAAAGAGGTATTTTCGATTTCTTTGTTAAATCCAAGTTCTCATTTATTCTTATAATATAAAAATTTAAAATTATTTTCTCTTTGTATATATATATAATATATATTTAAAAAATATATATATAAATATTTATTTTTTATATAACATTTTTGTATATATTTTCTTTGTATATATTAAAATAACATATATTTTTATTCATATATAAAACAACATATTTTCTTATATATATATATATTATTTATATATATTATATATATATATGCTATATATATAATTTATATTATAAATATATATATTTAGTTACCTACATATATACTCTTTGTTTTGTGATATGTGCGAAAAAAGTTTTTTACACAAAACATCCATTTGCCAATGTCCTGCCCATTTCAAGGCAATCAATATTTTATTGGATTTACGGTGTCTGTTTTAAAGCGAGTTATGTACCAAACACTAGTTACGCTACAGCAAAGAGGTATTTTCGATTTCTTTGTTAAATCCAAGTTCTCATTGAAGCACATTATAAGCGGTTGTACTGTAAAATCTCCTAATATAATTATTGCAAACGGCTGTGATTCAAATTATTGGAAACTGTTTTAGTTATTTAAGCTAAAATAGGTTGAAAGTCAATTTTTCAAGAAATTTGTGTCATGTGACATTTGTTGTAGTGGTATTATGAAGTAACACGCTGTAATTAATAAATGACATGCAGTAGAACAATCATTCTTCTTCTTTAATGGCCAGACAGCCCAGGATGGGCCCTTGCCTTCCTCAGAATTGAATTCGAGGCTCTTCTGTCTCTGGCTATGGATATCCTGTTACTAATTTTTAAAAGTCTTAAGTGCGATTCCAAGCACTCGAGCCACCTAAGTTAAGTATCCCTCTTTGCCAAATGGTCTAGTCGAGAAGATCTTTATTGTTACATGAACTTCATCCATTCTGCACACGTGTCCCGCCCATTTAATTCTCTGAATCCTCATATATTGGCTATATCTAGATCTTTAAAAGATTTATAGAGTTCAGAGTTAGTTCTTCTTCTCCAGATATTATGTTTTATGCCACCAAAAATACTTCTCAAAATTTTTCTTTCAAAAACAGAAATGATATTTTTTTACTTTTTCTGTCATTGCCCAGGTCTCGAAATAAGAAATAAGTAAATTTGGGTTATGTTGAAAGTCAATTTTTCAAGAAATTTGTGTCATGTGACATTTGTTGTAGTGGTATTATGAAGTAACACGCTGTAATTAATAAATGACATGCAGTAGAACAATCATTCTTCTTCTTTAATGGCCAGACAGCCCAGGATGGGCCCTTGCCTTCCTCAGAATTGAATTCGAGGCTCTTCTGTCTCTGGCTATGGATATCCTGTTACTAATTTTTAAAAGTCTTAAGTGCGATTCCAAGCACTCGAGCCACCTAAGTTAAGTATCCCTTTTTTTCGGGTGCCAAATGGTCTGGCTGAGAAGATCTTTTTTGTTACACGATTTTCATCCATTCTGCACACGTGTCCTGCCCATTTAATTCTCTGAATCCTTATGTATTGTACTATATCTAGATCTTAAAAAGATTTATAGAGTTCAGAGTTAGTTCTTCTTCTCCAGATGTTATTATGTTTTATGCGACCAAAGATACTTCTCAAAATTTTTCTTTCAAAAACAGAAATGATATTTTTTCAGGTCTCGGAAGAATAAGTAAGAATGGGTCTGATTAAGCTTTTGTAAATTTGGATCTTCGTTTTTCTTCTAGTAATGTCAGACTAAAATATGTTGAAAGTCAATTTTTCAAGAAATTTGTGTCATGCGATATTCGTTGTAGTGGTATTATGAAGTAACACGCTCTAATTAATAAATGACACGCAGTAGAACAATCATTCTTCTTCTTTAATGGCCAGACAGCCCAGGATGATCCCTTGCCTTCCTCAGAATCGAATTCGAGACTCTTCTGTCCACGGCCATGGATATCCTGTTAGTAATTTTTAAAAGTCTTAAGTCTGATTCCAAGCAGTCGAGTCACCTCAGTTTAGGTCTCCCTCTTTGCCAAATGGTCTGGCTGAGAAAATCTTTTTTGTTACACGATCTTCATCCATTCTGGACAGGTGTCCTGCCCATTTAATTCTCTGAATCCTTATATACTGTTCTATATCTAGATCTTTAAAAGATGTATAGAGTTCAGAGTTAGTTCTTCTTCTCCAGATATTATGTTTTATGCCACCGAAAAAGACTTCTCAAAATTTGTCCTTCAAAAACAGAAATGATATTTTTTACTTTTTCTATGATTGCCCAGGTCTCGGAAGAATAAGTAAGAATGGGTCTGAATATCACTTGTCATTTGATATTCGTTTTTATTATGAGTAACACGCTAAGTTAATAGACACGCAGTGGAATAATATGTTGAGCTAATTTTTAAAAGCATTTGTACATGTCTTTAAAGGGATTCTTGATTGGGTTGCTTGTTAGAATCATCTGTTAGAAAATGTTAGACTGTTAGAAAATGTTACAACTGATTTGTGTGAACAAAAGTCTGATCGTCTTCCGATTCTAATTGAATAAACCACAATGTTTTCATGATTCTTTGCTCCTTTGTAACTTTTTTAAAAATTCTAATTTAATTAAAACAAACATTGTATTTAAACTTCGTCTAAAGTTTATTTTAAATATATTTTTTAGGACATATAAAAAAGTGATAGTGAATACTTGCAATAACAATATTTATACCCACGCAATAACGTTTTAAGTTTACTTTTAATTAAAATACACCTTTACTCAAAATTAAAAATAAATATCTATGAAGAAATCGTTGTTCTATCAAAAGATAATTTTTAGAGAAACATTTAGAAAACATCTTCATTTCTTATCTTTGCAGAACTTAAGAACTTGAGGAAACGTCAAAGTATGTAAGTATCACTTATTATACTTGTTTGGAAATAAAATGAAGGGCGTAAATTTTAAATAATAAATATTAACAACGTTTTACAGGCTTTTCTACTGTTTTATAAAACAGATTTTTAATACTCTATGATTTATATACTTTCAATGTCAAAAAGTTGGAGACCATAATTTAAAATTATACTTAACCCATGTAAATTTAGTAACTATTTAAAATGGTTCGATAAAAGTAGATTATACTGTTATTAGTAATTCATTTAAGCTTGCAAGTTATGTAACTTTTTTTATATTTATGATCCCCTAGATAATAATAGCCTAAGTTATCTGTCCGTTTAAATAATAAATATTCACAAAGTTTAACATGCTTATTTTCTAATGTTTTATAAAACAGGTTTTTAGTACTCTATGATTTATATACTTTCAATGTCAAAAAGTTTGAGACCATAATTTAAAATTATACTTAACCCATGTGAATTTAGTAACTATTTAAAATGGGGCTATAAAAGTAGATTATACTGTTATTAGTAATTCATTTAAGCTTGCAAGTTATGTAACTTGTTTATATTTATGATCCCCTAGATAATAATAGCCTAAGTTATCTGTCCGTTTAAATAATAAATATTCACAAAGTTTAACATGCTTATTTTCTAATGTTTTATAAAACAGGTTTTTAATACTCTATGATTTATATACTTTCAATGTCAAAAAGTTTGAGACCATAATTTAAAATTATACTTAACCCATGTGAATTTAGTAACTATTTAAAATGGGGCGATAAAAGTAGATTATACTGTTATTAGTAATTCATTTAAGCTTGCAAGTTATGTAACTTGTTTATATTTATGATCCCCTAGATAATAATAACCTAAATTATCTGTCCGTTTAAATAATAAATATTCACAAAGTTTAACATGCTTATTTTCTAATGTTTTATAAAACAGGTTTTTAGTACTCTATGATTTATATACTTTCAATGTCAAAAAGGTTGAGACCATAATTTAAAATTATACTTAACCCATGTGAATTTAGTAACTATTTAAAACGGGGTGATAAAAGTAGATTATACTGTTATTAGTAATTCATTTAAGCTTGCAAGTTATGCAACTTTTTTATATTTATGATCCCCTAGATAATAATAGCCTAAGTTATCTGTAAGTTTAAATAATAAATATTCACAAAGTTTAACATGCTTATTTTCTAATGTTTTATAAAACAGGTTTTTAATACTCTATGATTTATATACTTTCAATGTCAAAATGTTTGAGACCATAATTTAAAATTATACTTAACCCATGTGAATTTAGTAACTATTTAAAATGGAGCGATAAAAGTAGATTATACCGTTATTAGTAATTCATTTAAGCTTGCAAGTTATGTAACTTGTTTATATTTATGATCCCCTAGATAATAATAGCCTAAGTTATCTGTCCGTTTAAATAATAAATATTCACAAAGTTTAACATGCTTATTTTCTAATGTTTTATAAAACAGGTTTTTAATACTCTATGATTTATATACTTTCAATGTCAAAAAGTTTGAGACCATAATTTAAAATTATACTTAACCCATGTGAATTTAGTAACTATTTAAAATGGGGCGATAAAAGTAGATTATACCGTTATTAGTAATTCATTTAAGCTTGCAAGTTATGTAACTTGTTTATATTTATGATCCCTTAGATAATAATAACCTAAATTATCTGTCCGTTTAAATAATAAATATTCACAAAGTTTAACATGCTGATTTTCTAACGTTTTATAAAACAGATTTTTAATACTCTATGATTTATATACTTTCAATGTCAAAAAGTTTGAGACCATAATTTAAAATTATACTTAACCCATGTGAATTTAGTAACTATTTAAAATGGGGCGATAAAAGTAGATTATACTGTTATTAGTAATTCATTTAAGCTTGCAAGTTATGTAACTTGTTTATATTTATGATCCCCTAGATAATAATAGCCTAAGTTATCTGTGCGTTTAAATAATAAATATTCACAAAGTTTAACATGCTTATTTTCTAATGTTTTATAAAACAAATTTTTAATACTCTATGATTTATATACTTTCAATGTCAAAATGTTTGAGACCATAATTTAAAATTATACTTAACCCATGTGAATTTAGTAACTATTTAAAATGGGGCGATAAAAGTAGATTATACCGTTATTAGTAATTCATTTAAGCTTGCAAGTTATGTAACTTGTTTATATTTATGATCCCCTAGATAATAATAACCTAAGTTATGTGTCCGTTTAAATAATAAATATTCACAAAGTTTGACATGCTTCTTTTCTACTGTTTTATAAAACAGATTTTTAATACTCTATGATTTATATACTTTCAATGTCAAAAAGTTTGAGACCATAATTTAAAATTATACTTAACCCATGTGAATTTAGTAACTATTTAAAATGGGGCGATAAAAGTAGATTATACTGTTATTAGTAATTCATTTAAGCTTGCAAGTTATGTAACTTGTTTATATTTATGATCCCCTAGATAATAATAACCTAAATTATCTGTCCGTTTAAATAATAAATATTCACAACGTTTTACAGGCTTTTCTACTGTTTTATAAAACAGATTTTTAATACTCTATGATTTATATACTTTCAATGTCAAAAAGTTTGAGACCATAATTTAAAATTATACTTAACCCATGTGAATTTAGTAACTATTTAAAATGGGGCGATAAAAGTAGATTATACCGTTATTAGTAATTCATTTAAGCTTGCAAGTTATGTAACTTGTTTATATTTATGATCCCCTAGATAATAATAGCCTAAGTTATCTGTCCGTTTAAATAATAAATATTCACAAAGTTTGACATGCTTCTTTTCTACTGTTTTATAAAACAGATTTTTAATACTCTATGATTTATATACTTTCAATGTCAAAAAGTTTGAGACCATAATTTAAAATTATACTTAACCCATGTGAATTTAGTATCTATTTAAAATGGGGCGATAAAAGTAGATTATACTGTTATTAGTAATTCATTTAAGCTTGCAAGTTATGTAACTTGTTTATATTTATGATCCCCTAGATAATAATAACCTAAATTATCTGTCCGTTTAAATAATAAATATTCACAAAGTTTTAACATGCTTATTTTCTACTGTTTTATAAAACAGGTTTTTAATACTCTATGATTTATATACTTTCAATGTCAAAAAGTTTGAGACCATAATTTAAAATTATACTTAACCCATGTGAATTTAGTATCTATTTAAAACGGGGCGATAAAAGTAGATTATACCGTTATTAGTAATTCATTTAAGCTTGCAAGTTATGTAACTTGTTTATATTTATGATCCCCTAGATAATAATAACCTAAATTATCTGTCCGTTTAAATAATAAATATTCACAAAGTTTAACATGCTTATTTTCTAATGTTTTATAAAACAGGTTTTTAATACTCTATGATTTATATACTTTCAATGTCAAAATGTTTGAGACCATAATTTAAAATTATACTTAACCCATGTGAATTTAGTAACTATTTAAAATGGAGCGATAAAAGTAGATTATACCGTTATTAGTAATTCATTTAAGCTTGCAAGTTATGTAACTTGTTTATATTTATGATCCCCTAGATAATAATAACCTAAATTATCTGTCCGTTTAAATAATAAATATTCACAAAGTTTGACATGCTTCTTTTCTACTGTTTTATAAAACAGATTTTTAATACTCTATGATTTATATACTTTCAATGTCAAAAAGTTTGAGACCATAATTTAAAATTATACTTAACCCATGTGAATTTAGTAACTATTTAAAATGGGGCGATAAAAGTAGATTATACTGTTATTAGTAATTCATTTAAGCTTGCAAGTTATGTAACTTGTTTATATTTATGATCCCCTAGATAATAATAGCCTAAGTTATCTGTCCGTTTAAATAATAAATATTCACAAAGTTTAACATGCTTATTTTTTCTACTGTTTTATAAAACAGATTTTTAATACTCTATGATTTATATACTTTCAATGTCAAAAAGTTTGAGACCATAATTTAAAATTATACTTAACCCATGTGAATTTAGTAACTATTTAAAATGGGGCGATAAAAGTAGATTATACTGTTATTAGTAATTCATTTAAGCTTGCAAGTTATGTAACTTGTTTATATTTATGATCCCCTAGATAATAATAACCTAAGTTATCTGTCCGTTTAAATAATAAATATTCACAAAGTTTAACATGCTTCTTTTCTAATGTTTTTATAAAACAAATTTTTAATACTCTATGATTTATATACTTTCAATGTCAAAATGTTTGAGACCATAATTTAAAATTATACTTAACCCATGTGAATTTAGTAACTATTTAAAATGGGGCGATAAAAGTAGATTATACTGTTATTAGTAATTCATTTAAGCTTGCAAGTTATGTAACTTGTTTATATTTATGATCCCCTAGATAATAATAGCCTAAGTTATCTGTCCGTTTAAATAATAAATATTCACAAAGTTTAACATGCTTATTTTCTAATGTTTTATAAAACAGGTTTTTAATACTCTATGATTTATATACTTTCAATGTCAAAAAGTTTGAGACCATAATTTAAAATTATACTTAACCCATGTGAATTTAGTAACTATTTAAAATGGGGCGATAAAAGTAGATTATACCGTTATTAGTAATTCATTTAAGCTTGCAAGTTATGTAACTTGTTTATATTTATGATCCCTTAGATAATAATAACCTAAATTATCTGTCCGTTTAAATAATAAATATTCACAAAGTTTAACATGCTGATTTTCTAACGTTTTATAAAACAGATTTTTAATACTCTATGATTTATATACTTTCAATGTCAAAAAGTTTGAGACCATAATTTAAAATTATACTTAACCCATGTGAATTTAATAACTATTTAAATTGGGGCGATAAAAGTAGATTATAATGTTATTAGTAATTCACTTAAGCTTGCAAGTTATGTAACTTGTTTATATTTATGATCCCCTAGATAATAATAGCCTAAGTTATCTATCCGTTTAAATAATAAATATTCACAAAGTTTAACATGCTGATTTTCTAATGTTTTATAAAACAAATTTTTAATACTCTATGATTTATATACTTTCAATATCAAAAAGTTTGAGACCATAATTTAAAATTATACTTAACCCATGTGAATTTAGTAACTATTTAAAATAGGGCGATAAAAGTAGATAATACCGTTATTAGTAATTCATTTAAGCTTGCAAGTTATGTAACTTGTTTATATTTATGATCCCCTAGATAATAATAGCCTAAGTTATCTGTCCGTCTGTCCACGAATTTAAGAAGTTGTTGGACCTGGAATGGATAGAGGGATCTATGTTGGATTCCTGATGAGTTAGGGTTAGCAAAATTATAAGCGATAAAAACGTTCGAAATCCACCCCTTCCCTCCTTTTCTATAATTTAATGTCATTATTTCAAGCCCTATCTTCTCTAGTTAAGAGAAGGTGATTAAATTTATCTCATAATAAATAGGCAAAAATAATTTTTTTTTTAGTATTAGGACGTTATTTTTTAACCATCTCATTTAACCCACTGAACGGAAGCGTCGATGGGGGTTCAACAGCGCATTCTTGTTCGAAAACGGACCTGTCGACCCCTTCTCGTTCGTTGTGTTTATTCTTATTTCGTCACGGTCGACACCCTCTTGACGCAGGTGGTCTGTTTGGAATTTGTCAAGCCGTTTACGTGTCGTCAAACTATTCAGGCGCTCATGGCGAGTTTCACTGCAATACTCTGGGGATTATTTGGCACCTGCTCTACTTTATTATTGAGCTCTTGCTTGTCACCCCCCACATACTCACTCATTCTCCGAACTCCAGACAGTGTCCTCGAAATGTATTGATAATTTGAGAAAAGAATATGTTTTGCAATTAATTCATAAAATCTTTGACATTGGCAAATATTTTGAACAAGGGAAATGGGTTTTATTATTTTAAATTTGTGTTATTTTCTGTATGTATAATACTTGTAGAAACACACTTTTAATCCTCTAAGCGGTTCGAACGTACAATTTCGCCAAACCGATGATGACTTCAAAACATGCAATTTTCGACCTCCAAAAACGCTTCGAAAAGGGATGTAATGTACATTTTTTTGCCAGTGCTTTCCCCTATGGATTTTTAAGGTAGGAGGTTCATGTCGATTATTTAGAAACTGCACCCCTCTTTCACTGACATTTTTTGAAGGATGCACCCCTACCCCTCGAGGCACAAAGACGCTGATAGCTTTTCATGACTTTGTAAATCTCTCTTTCGAAGTACTTCGAAATTTGAGGTAACAGAAGCATCTCTAATTGCATCACTTAAATATCTTGGATGACTTTCGTAAAAAATATAAATAAGTTTCTCAAAGAATATTTTTATTTATAATTTTAGAATCCATTATTTCTTATGGGATAATATTCCAGACTTGACGAGCTTTATGTGTATTAAAAATTAACAATCTATAATATCTATTTATATATCTATATATAACCAGAAGTAAAGGGACAGTAACGAGGTTGGGTTTCCCGTATTCCATTCTTGTCGACAAAGGGTGAAGGAAAAAAATTATAGAACGTTTTAGCCACTGACACAGTAAAACTTTAGTGTATTTTTTGGAGATATTTTTCCTCGATGTGTTCCACTCGGAGGGTTAAGAAAAGAAATATTGCAAAGAGATAATAAATGAAAGAATCTAATTT
>CM063511.1:53322699-53325199 GCA_032207245.1 Pardosa pseudoannulata | reverse complement strand
AGTATAATTAAGCTCGTTTAACGTTAACGTCTTAATGGCTTCACAGTTAGATTTTTCAGAGCTGTTTGTATATATTGGATATTTGAATTCTCTATGTGTGATTGTTTCTTGGCACTCTATATTGTAGACAAGCATTAACCCTCTCTGAGTATCACGAGACTGGTAGAAGCATTGAGTTTTAATGGTGCCACTTTGCAAAAATCACCAGTAAAATGTTAATTAAGCTCGTTTAATATTAACGTCTTAACGTCTTCACTGTTAGATTTTTCAGAGCTGTTTTTATATATTGGATTTTTGCACTCTATAGTATAGACAAGCACTAACCCTCTCTGAGCACCACGAGACTGGTAGAAGAATTGAGTTTTAATGGTGGCTTTGCAAAAATCATCAGTACAAGTATAATTAAGCTGGTATAACGTTAACGTCTTCACTGTTAGATTTTTCAGAGCTGTTTGTATATATTGGATATTTGAATTCTCTATGTGTGATTATTTTTTGGTGTCTATGGTATAGACAAACACTAACCCTGTCTTAGAATCACGAGACTGTTAAAAGCATTGAGTTTTAATGGTGCCTTTGCAAAAATCATCAGTAAAAGTATAATTAACCTCGTTTAACGTTAACGTCTTAACGTCCTCACTGTTAGATTTTAAGGGCTGCTTGTATATGGGATATTTGCATTCTTTTATGTGTGATTATTTTTTGGTACTCTATAGTATAGACAAGCACTAACCCTCTCTGAGCACCACGAGACTGGTAGAAGAATTGAGTTTTAATGGTGGCTTTGCAAAAATCATCAGTACAAGTATAATTAAGCTGGTATAACGTTAACGTCTTCACTGTTAGATTTTTCAGAGCTGTTTGTATATATTGGATATTTGAATTCTCTATGTGTGATTATTTTTTGGTGTCTATGGTATAGACAAACACTAACCCTGTCTTAGAATCACGAGACTGTTAAAAGCTTTGAGTTTTAATGGTGCCTTTGCAAAAATCACCAGTAAAATTCTAATTAACCTCTTTTAACGTTTGCAGAGTGTTTTAAAATCGCTTCATTCCCCGTCACTTACTAATTAATGCATAAAACCCTGCTTATAATATATTTATTAATGGCCTAATGAATTATTTATTTCGTTAATTAAAGACCTTGTGCTTCTGCAAGGTAGACTACTAAAAGGAAGCGTAGATAATTTTAACCTGTAAAAATATTAATTTTATTTTATAAATTTAAAAAATAAACATTTCTTCTTTAATTACGTTAATTATTAGTTTTAATTTGCCATCTTTATCACCTTTAATGGTTTATTCTGTCGAAAACTAATTATAGAATTATTTTCTGGGTTATCATTTATGCCAACTGTTTGCCGTTTTTAAAAACATTTAATGAGCTTTCTTCACTCTTATTGGTAATTTGTATTTCACCTATTCATTAAATACTGGATATTTTTAAGACATGTAAGCTTTTCAATAATTTTGTAAATCTCTTTATCAGCTGAATTTCATTTCCTTTTCGCTGATGAAAGTAAAATAATTTATTATAATCCCTAATTACTGCACACTTATTCATAAAAATAGTTACTTACATAAGAAAGTAAATGTAGTTAATAAAAGTAACTATTTTCGTACCTAGTTATAATGACCAAGGAACCAAGGAACTCTCTATAAACTCTCGGTTAGAGTGAACTTTCTTATTAGTCCCAACATAACTGCTTTTGAGCAAATGATATTTTTTAACTAAGGATTTTAAACCTGAGTGGCGTAAAATATTGATAGGAGAGATACTAAAATTTTTCATATAAAATTATTTTTTTGCTATAAATCTATAAACTATAATGTTATATGATAAAGTAACAATACACAATCCAGTTAATGGATACATATTTTTATTTTTCATACGTTTTTGTACATACAATTTAATTCTTATATAAAAACAGTCTGATTTTGACACATAATTTCCATGTACCTCTATTATATATTTTTTTTTATTTTTTATGATGTGTCATCAGAATTATTATTTACAAATTCTCTTCAAGATTCAAAGAAGGGATCATCTCTTATTGTATCCATTATGTCTAAAGTAGAGTTTAAGAAATGCCATCTGGTAGGGACACGAAACGTTAATAATTATTTTGATTAGACTTTTTGTTTTTACAACAGTCCTAAATACAAAATATCGCTCTTCTATGTTTAATAGTTTTGCTATGTGAGTTGCCGAAGTACCTAAATTAGTGAAGAGTAAAGTCGTCGGAATTAGTTCAGAAATGGTCAAAATGATTAAAAGCTTTAGATGAGAGTTCCTCGTAGGTACATATTACATGTAAATCCTCAAATCAAAGAATTACACGTGTACATCATGTAAATCGTTAAATGTACAAAATTTGAGCTCTGAAATTTATCGTGATTAAAATACTTCCTTTACTGTGTACAAGAAAGTAATTATCCGGAGTGAAAGAATTTAATAATGACACCTTGGCAAGCGCTTTGTTTTGGTAAATTACAA
>CM063511.1:53312699-53317699 GCA_032207245.1 Pardosa pseudoannulata | reverse complement strand
GGAACAATGACCAAATGGGTAGGGGCGCTGTTGTGGAGTACATGAGTTAGAGGGTTCGTATACCTCTGATGACATGAGTTTTCGTAGCCAATCGGAATCGACTTTAAGCAGTGGGTACCGGTCTCATTAGCAGAACCGTGTTATAAAACAATAGACAGTAGCGCTCTAAACAAAGCACCCAAACAAACAAAATGTATATTGATTTGATTGTTTTATTGTTCATCATTTCTGTTAAATATTATAATCTTACTCTATTTTATACAATAAAAATTTAATATATGTATAAAAAATTGTATTAAACTTTTATTCTAAAATTTATTGAGTAAAATTTTATTGAGTAAATGCTGTAATAGATAAATATTTCAAGATCTTTCAGTTTGTCGAATTTTGTTGTTAGATTCATATATACGTTTGGTTTGGTTTGGTTTGGAGGGCTAAGGTCTACTTTTTTCTACACAAAAGGCAAATGAGACTGGGGCCTACTGCTTAAAGCCGATTCCGAACGGCTACGAACATGCCATAATGGAATTTGAACCTACGAATTCCGGTACCGAAGACCAGTGCCTTAACCATTCGGCCATTGTTCGGTTGGATGCTTAAACAGGTGACGACGTTGTAGCAAAACTGTCTCAGTTTCCACTATGCACTATTCGGAATCTATAATCTGAATAGAAGCTACAAATAACAGAAGTTTAAATAAATGTGTAAAAATAGTTATTAAAAATACTTATCAGATAAATATATTTTTTTTGAAAAGCTTAAGTTGGATTAAAAATGTATTGTTTTCACTTGCAATATAATAAATTATCTTCTATACAACAGATTCGTTTTATAACATTAAATTTGAATTTTTACAATTAGAATTAGCGTTTTTATACATACTATCAAATTTGCCATTTCTCTTATATTTAATAGTATTCATAATTGATCAAAAATGTTAGTTATAAATAAGTGCTTTAGTTAAAGGGCCAAAGAAATATTTTTATAGCTTAAATTAATCTTTATGAATTTATGTTTATATTTATGTTTTCACTTTTCAAGTTTTAATTTAGTGTAACCTTTTGATTAAACATTTTTTACAAAACCCAATTCCTTTAAAAATTCTATCGAAAAACGTTGAAGGCATAACTTTTTTTTTCCTATACTCATAACTTACCTCGAATATCTCACAGAAATGTATGAAATTTTCCTTCGCTGGAGGTTTTTGTTCGAGCAATTTATGCATTCGGATTTTATATCCTTCTACACATATTAAAGAAAGATTTTCTCCCTTTTCAAGAAATTTCTATTTTAGTTAAAGTTCAGAAATAGGGAAGCTGCGAAAAAAAGTTCTCTGAAAAAATCTTTCTCGATTTTACTATTTAATGTGAGAAACGAGAAATCTGCTACAAGCCACTTTAACTATACATTACAGTCTTTTATAAAAAGAAAAATGTATAAGAATTTCAACATTTCAATAAAATAGATTTTACCAGAGAATTTTCAGTAGTAATCAGCTATAAATTGTATTCTTGGATATGCCTTTATCTAATACCCGTTCATGGTCTTTAATCTTTCTGCTGAATATTTTAGTTTCAAGAACTAATATGATATTACACTGTAAAAACCTTAAAATATTTATTCAAAGGAGAAACCCAGTAAAAATATAATACCTTATATTTGAACTAAAACATTTATTACATACACTATTTATTTACACACATTATACCTAAATTTGTATGTATTTAAGATACATATATATTTTTAAAAAATATTTGAAAAGAGATGAATTTTTTTCTTAAAAATTAAAAATTTATCACTGCAAAAAATATATATATTTATGAAATATACAAGACAATTTAGATTCAGTCGGATGAAAATTATATTTGTATGCAACATGTCTGTCGTTAACAATAATGATATCAAGTCTAACGCTCAGGATAACTAAAAATATAATTAAGTTTAAGACAAACTTGCTGTTTTATAACATAGTACAATACTTAAAAAAAACTTTGAACCTAAATTTGTATGTATTAAGATACAAATATGTTTCTAAAAAATGTTTGAAAATTTTCTTCCTTAAAAATTAAGCAATTATCATTGGTAAAAAACATGTGTTGGGAAATATACAAGAAAATTTAGGTTCATTTCAATAAAAATTATATTTGTATACAACCTGGGAAAATTTCATGAAAAAATATTAAAAAATTTATGAGATAATATGCGCATTACATGAAAAAAAACCCCACAGTTTGAGAAAAATCAAGTTAAAAGTTTATAAGTTAAATTTGTTTACAATAAACAGCTGACGCGTTTTTATTCATAACTTCTGTCAATATTGGACTTTTTTTTGACGGATTGTTTTAAAACGTTCAGAACTGAATTTCTTTTCACGTATGGTTTTTCACTTATGGAAAATATAATATTTTGTCGATTTAACTGTCTTATAACTCCTTAAGGCTATATTATATACACAATTTCCAATGCAATGTATTATAGGAACAGCTTTAATAAAGGACCTCTTTAGCGGAATTTTGTCGTTTTGCCAAGCATCGTTAATACCGTATAAAGTTTATAGAACTTTTATTTAGAAAGTTTAGAAAAAAATTTACTATAGATATTATTTATAGAAATTTTGTTATAGAACTTTTTTTTATTTTAATATAGGTTATATTAATATTATTTATACATAATACAGATGCATTGTATTTTAGGAACAGCACTGAGATAGGACCTCAGTGGCGACGTTTTTATTAGCAATTTTTGCCTTTTTTCGGCACTTTTTTTGGCCAAACTTTGTTAACAGTGTATAAATTGCATAAAAATAACTATGTGAGTTGGGATTTGATGAATTTTATTTCCAAGAACTTAAATTAAAAAAATTGTCGGAACAAACCAGATGCTAAGAACTAAGTTATAGAAATTTTATAAAGCATACATAAAACGAATTGTAGTAAGGTGAGAAAACAATGAAAATAACGTGGAAATTTAAAGATTTTTTTGTTTTATATTTGCGTATCAAGTTCACAGCAATTTATTTTTTTTAACATCTATTAACATACTTAAAATTTAATGAGTTAGAATGCCGATGTCAGATTCTGATATTTTTTTCTAAAACAGACGTAAAATTTAATGAGTTAGAATGCCCATGTAAGATTCTAATATTTTTCTAAAACAGACGTAAAAATTAATGAGTTAGAATGCCCATATTAGATTCTAATATTTTTTTTCTAAAACAACCTCAAGCTTTTCATTAAGTATTTTATAATAACACAATAACCTTTCTAAAGTAAGATTGTTAAATTCATTACCTAAATATGGTAAATATGCACCAAAAAATTCAGTTTTTAAACCATGTGTTAAGGTTTAAAAATGTGAGAAAAAAATTGCAGTGAAACTCTTATTCCCCTTAAAAAAATTTCTGTCTGTTTAAAGATAATCTTTTGTCATAGCTTAATTTTACAACCAAATAAATACGAATAGAGTATAATAAAATTTGATTTACTTTAGAAGCAATTAAATTCAAAGTGGTGAAACAGATTTCATTCAGTGATTTAGAGACTGCAGTTAGATTTGTTTAATAAAAGGCCAAAATTACAAAATCTAATTTTGGCTACTCAGAGATGTATGCTATCACTATTGTTCACCTCTTAATTTATATGCATACGTAAAAGTTATAATATACCGGGTGGTTTAAAATTATCCTATTCAGAGAATATTGAAGCTGAAATCGGATTGACTCCGAGATTAGTACCGCGTATAGTCCGCTGACTATCTGTGTTTAAAAGACTATCTGCCGGAGCTGACTATCTGCTGGTTGTTCTTTGCTCAAATCATAAAAAGACGAAAGGGGGAAGCACGTCAAGCGTAATATTGGGCATTCATTATGTCTTTAAAACATCGTCGCAGTTTGACTGTCGATTTCAAGCTGAAAGTTGCGATGAGGCGATTTAGATCAGTTATATAATTTATTCATTCATACAAGAAGTAAAATGCTCGGGATCTAAATCTGACCTCATCACATCTTTGTAAAAGACAGAGGACCATAAATTTATATTCAACGGATATTGTTGTCTTGTACGGTGGTCTCGGGCGGGGTTCTGATCCCAGTCTCAGATTAGAATCCCGTCTCCGTACTTGACATTAAATAAGAATGTACCTTTGTGGAGTTATTTATGAGTCCCTAAGGGACAGTGCCCAATTAGAAGGGATAAGGTTTTCCACGTTGGCGGTCTCAAGGCGGGGTTTAAGCAGACCAATTGGATTCTTACAACTATCCCGATTACAGGATAAGAAGGAAGAGGTGACAAGGATGAAATTAATAAAATAAGAAAGATCGAAAAAAAAAGAAAAGGTGAAGGTGTTCGATAGTCGAGACGAAGAGGTTCGGAAGTCGAGACAAGGAGAGAGTCCGATAGAAGGTGTTCGGTAGTCCAGACGAAGAGAGTAGTCCGACGGAATGAGTTCGAGAGTCCAGCCAAGTCCGACAGGAAGTGTTCCTGCGTCAAATAGCACGGCCACACCCCCAAACACTCAGGAGGAAGCCCCTGACCAGACCGACGAAAGATCCATAGATACCCATCAACCAGCAGTGTTCCGGGCACACCATTTTAGCTCCCCAAAGGTACCCCTTTTACATACATTTTGAAATTGAGATTAGGTCCTCTTTCTTATATTTACATAATTATTTAAGTATTAAAATATTATTGTCAGAACTTATTTAGAAGATGTTGATATAGCATATTTTATGAAAATTAGCATTAGTTTTTTATGTACATATTATAATAATAAATTAATTTTATTATAATAAATTAATTTTTTTTATATTAAGCTAGTTTCAGATGCTTTTAATTTAACTTTTAGTTTATTTTCATATCTTATGTCTGTAGTTTCTCAGAAAATGTGGTTAAATTTAGTAATAAAATACTTTTACACAACGCAATAATTCAAAATAAAATCCCACTATACTTTTTGTTCACAAGTTAATACTCAAATAAAAACGAGGACTACACGACACATGA
>CM063511.1:53305199-53307699 GCA_032207245.1 Pardosa pseudoannulata | reverse complement strand
ATAATTATATTATCGTCATAATCTAGTACCAAGTATATCCCTTATTTTCTGCTATACACGAAGTAAAGGCAAAATATTATCAATAAGAAAACTCTTTAAAGAGCTTGTTCAGTATCAGGGTATTTTGAATTTAAATAAGGAGTCTAGAATGCACCATAGGCTCTGTAATTTGTAAGGGATGTTTCAGTTAAAATGTCAACTAACCAATATTAAGTATTATTATATTTTTATGATTTTAGTAAATTTTTGGAACACAGAATGAAAGACTTGATTGATTTCTCCATTTGGTAGGTAAAGTCATTCATTTCAGATGTCATTTATCTTCAAAAGGGTTGTCCAACAAAATGAACTCACCAAAAAAAAGAATCCAAGAAAACAACGTTGAGGTACATAGCCCCAACAACCAAGGAACCAAGGAAAAAGTAGTGCAATAGTAAATGAGAGTGATGAAAATCCTGTTCATCATGAGCATCAACATGATTCATGAGAGCTCAGAGAAAAGAACCTATAATAGCATCACAACTTTATTAAAAATTGTACCAAAAACATTAACTGAAAAAAGTGTTTTGGTGCAAAATTTCCCCGAAAAAGACAAGCTATTAATTCACAGCAAAAAGATGTTGATTACATTGCATATTATATGACAATACTTTGAACTACACTTACGAGAACCAATTTTATAAAGAATTCTGAAGAGTGGATGGATGAAGATGGATTTCAAGAACTAATGAAGACTACTTCAGAATCACCCATGATATCACATAAACTTTAATCAGTAAGTACGACTTACTGAATGTTAGCTTGCAAAATTGCTTGTAAAACAGCAGCAAAAAGGAATGAAATTAAAAAAGAGTATATTATAAGTCAGTGGTAACGATCTTATGACCTGTGGGTAAACTACTGATTAACGAAGTGATTTTAAATGGCCCGTACGCTCAATTTTATAAACTTAAATTTCACATGAAAGAGAAGGGAGAATCTAAAATATTAGAGAAATAAAGTATGAATATTTAATCACGAATTAAAAAAATTAATTTTTAAATTGACTTTAGCTGATTTTCATAACATGTGCTTTTGTTTATTTGTTGTTAATTTAAATAGGGTCTGTTGGGGTAAAATGGGTAGTAAGATAAAATGGGTATTTTTTATAATTTACTTAAAAGACACATTGTAACTTTTAACAATTATATTTTAGCTTTGTAACATACTTTTAGTCATTTGTTGGCACCATTTTGTTTTCTTAAAGAAGTTTTATATTTTGCATTTGACAGCATAGATTGCCTTATTTGCAAGTAAGGAATACATAGTTCTTTATTAAGGTCTGAAAAGGTAAAGGTAAGATACTGTGAAGGTTAAAGGCTGTTAAACACAAAATAGAATTAACTGGAAAAGATGGAGAAATATCAGTAAACAATGTTGCCCAGACTTCAACAACAGCTGCTATGGAGGATCTTTCTACGCAAACTTTCAGTTCAACCACTTTTAATTTTGCCGTTTCTTCTCCATATAAGGATTTAAAAAAGACCATCCTTACTACAATTTCCCCTCTGGTGTTGTAAGAGAAAAAATCGCCTTAGAAAATGTCAGACCAAAAGAATAAAGTAGGTACAAACTAAGGCCGGAGAAGTGATGACTGTTTCTGATAGTTCAAATTAATAATCGTGGCCATTACAGGTTTTCAATATAAATTGTAATTATATCAAATATAAATGAGTTTGCAGCTAAAAAATATAAAGTTTTAATTAAATTTTCCATAATTTATAGCATTTTTTAATCAATACCCATTTTACATCATCTACTACTCATTTTACCCCACCTCTAGGGTAAAATGGGTATATAAACGAAGTAAAAATTAGAAATTTGCAATTTAAGAGAACGTATGAAACTATTTTAACAATAATGGTAATGAGCCCATTGCACGAATAAATGCAAAAAATTCTTGTTTATAGGTTTTTTTTAAGTGCAAAAGAGTGATCATTGAGAAATCACACTTTTTCTACCCATTTTACCACATCACACTATGTTCAGCTGAGACATCGTATCACCTGGTATATTAATCCATGGTATCATTCAGTTATCATTTCGTGGTATCATTTGTTGACGCCAGCCTTAATATTTAACTAAAAGTTGTAAAACAAAAATGAAATAAAAACTTTTCTGTAAGATTTGAAATGTTAGAATCTATAAAAGCATTCAAACCAAGTCGCATTAAACAGTTATCAGCGCTTATCTTCCTCTCTTATCGTGTGATAAAAAGCCTTGCACATATTGCTCAATGCTACTAAATTAATTTTATACTCTACGCCCGTAATGAAAATAAAACTCAAGATATAACTTGTTGAAATAAGTCCCAAAAGTTTATTTCATTTCCCCCGTCCAATTTCTAACGCTTCGTACTGCCTGTCGGAAGAAAATTAACCTTTTCGGCGATATTTTTTACTCTCGTAGAAATAAATACAAGTGTTTTAGACAAGAACAGCTCTCACCGGAGCTATAACGC
>CM063511.1:53280199-53302699 GCA_032207245.1 Pardosa pseudoannulata | reverse complement strand
AGAATTAATATTTATTAATGATCTCTCACATATTTTGAGTGATTATCAGAAATTAAATACACCGTACATAGGCTATTTTTTAAATATGTGAAAATACTTGAAGAGTTATTGGATTAAATCATCAGACATAGCCGAAGGATTACATTACTTTTTCGTATACGGGTCAAATTCCCTAATTATTTTATAAGTGGACTAGAGGGAGCACATTAAGTAAAAAATAGAATCAATACGTACAGGTACATTTGTTTATATGAAATTTTTCTAAATTGATACAAAAATCTAATGTAATATTTTTATGCAAATTTGTTTAGCTTACATTCTGTATCACATTCTGTATGACAACGGGTATAAGTTGGTGTACTAAAGAGTATTTATCGTTATTATTAACAATACGTCTAAATGGGTTAGTAAATTTTATGCGTAGTACTGCAGGTACGTATCGAGGACATATAGATCAGGAATAGATTTTAAGAAATATATATGTATATGTATATATAGATGTATATATATGTATATATATATGTATATATATATATATATATATATGTATATATATGTTATATATATATATGTATATATATATATATATATATATATATATATATATATATATATATATATATATATATATATATATATATATATATATATGTATATATATGTATATATATATATATATATATATATATATATATATATATATATACATATATATACATATATATACATATATATACATATATATACATATATATATATACATATATATATATATACATACACATATTATTACGTAATCTGAGGGAATATCGTATAAGGAATAATATTTTGAATAAAGATTTCTACTTAAAGAAATTTCCTATTTTTTGGAAGACTATAATAATTTACGTTATTTATTACGGCAATTATGGCTAAATGATACTGTAAAAATCACATTCTGTATCATAACGGTTATAAGTTGGCATACTGAAGAGTATTTATCATTATTATTAACAATACGTCTAAATGACGTAATAATTTTTATGCGTAGTGCTGCAGGTACGTATCGAGGACATATAGATCAGGAATATATTTTAAGATATATATATATATATATGTATATGTATATATATATATGTATATATATGTATATGTATATATATGTATATATATACATATATATATATATATATATATATATATATATATATATATATATATATATATATATATATATATATATATATATATATATATATATATATATATATATATATATATATATATATATATATATATATATATATATATATATATATATATATATATATATATGTATATCTATATACACATACATACATATGTTATTACGTAAGCTGAAGGAATATCGTATAATGAATAATATTTTGAATAAAGATTTATACTTAAAAAATTTTATAATAAATTGTTTTATTTATTACCGCAATTAAGGCTAGAAGAATCTGTAAAATATAGAGTACAAAAAAGAAAATAATATAAATTTGGATAAGCTGCGTTTAAATAAGACATAGGGATTTTGTATAGAAAATTTTTATTTATTGAAGGGTTTTAGTGAAAACATTTGAGTCGTTTAGGGTATTTATTGAAAAAAGCTTATCGATAGTAATGAATAGAAATATTTTATCAGAATTTTCTTAATACTAGATAAAATTATGAAAAAAACAATTTTTTCATAGTTCATTATTTAACATTACGAGAATTAAGATATATTAATGAACACTCAAATATTTTGAGGGATTATCAGAAATTAAATACACCGTAGATCGTGCATTTTTTTTAAATATGTGAAAATACTTAAAGAGTTATTGGATTAAATCATCAGACATAGCCGAATGTTTACATTTTCGTATAAGGGCCAAAAACCCAACTCTTTTAGAAGTGCACTACAGGGAGCACATTTAGTAAAATATATAATCAATATGTAGATATACATTTGTTTATACGAAACAATTTGTTAACCCCCGATGTAGCAGAAATAATGTAGATATTTTTTCTCTTTTTTTAATTGCAGGTTTTGTGCTAACTTAATTTGATATCTCACGCATAAAAAAATCTGAAATTTTTGTAATTATGTTAACGCTATTGGATTTTATTCAGGCTTAAATTTAATTTTAATTTAACACATTGTGTGCGTGTACATTTCGCAGCGGAATTATACCGGGAGCGGACGTTTTGCGCGTAAATTTAGTTATTCAATTAAATCTCAATAGATCGAAAATTATTTAACTTTTTAACAAACTTTTCTTATCTTATATTGAAATATATAAAAAATATATATAAATAGAAATATATAAATAACAACCATAAGATTTTTTAAAACAAAAATATATTTTTTGAGGATAAATTTATAATAATATCGTAAATATGAAAAATGAAATAGAAATAGTAGTATATAGTTTTAATTTTTTCGAATTATGTTATAGATAATATTTTTACATTATTAAAAAATCAAAGACAATAACATTCGGCTTCGTTTTCCTGTATATACTGTTGTTTTTGTACCCACAAACAAACCTTGTTGTTACATTAACGCTTATTAGTACGTGAACTGCGTTTAAGTATCAATCGTCAGAAAACGTACTAGTACTTGTCCTGCACACAATGTGTTAACCCATATTGTACCACACCAACTAAATATTTCTGTAAGTTATTAAAACTTAATCCATATCATTAATATGGTGTAACTAAGTATATAAAACCAAAATTTTGAAAAAATATTTTTAATTTTTTATGTAATTGTCTGTTCTATAAATAGGACAACGGTCCATTACACTTCTAAACTTAACAAATATCACTTACTTTGCATTAGGCTGATTCATAGATAAAATTTGGGGAAACAGTCAAAACAAAGTCCAACATTACATTTTAAGTATACTGTTGTATGTTTTCTCTTGCAGTTATTGAACTGGCAGTAAGAGAGTAAGTTTATCTTGCAAAATATCTCCAGTTTTCTGAATAGAATACACATCTATTTACCCCTTGTTGTGTCCAGGTGTGTGAACAGGTTTTGAACTGGTTTTCATTGAAAGATAAGAAAATAATGTGCTCTATCAATGCAATATCGAATTCATAGAAAAATAATCAGGATTGGACCGTCGTCTTAATTTTAGGGCACCTTTTTTATACTTACAAAATACACATGTAAAATATATTTTTCAACAAAAACTTTCAGCTACATTATTAGCTCTGTTTTTAAACTAAAAGTAACCTCCACAATGTTTAAAAAATAATAATAATGAATGTAAAATTAAAGATTAAAAAATGACAATTTTTAAGAGGTAGCTGAAAATAAATTTTACAATACAATATAATTTGATTTCTCAGTTTTTTTGTTACTATGCTAAAGTGTGTCTATTTTAAAGGTGTTAAAATAAAATCCACTCAGAAAATATTTATAACTTTATTATTAAGTGGAATTTTATTTGCTGTCCTGTTTATAGGACAGCGGTCCAACATGGGTTTTAATATTATGCCATATTAAGACTTTGTCTTCATATTATTAATACAGCATAAATTATTTTCTTATTCTATTCATTTAAAGAATAACTCATATATATGAAAAGATTTTGTAATAAAATTGGACAAAAATGTGTTTTACTTAAAGAACTTTTCCCTTTTTTAAAGCATTTATATTTTTTAACGTTAAAATGGGTATATGAAACGCTTTCTTTGAATCCCGTTTACATTGTTAGATCAAAATGCATATTTATTTACAAAATTCTTAGAAAATTTAATATATAAATGCAAACTCAGGCAGCACGTTTATTCTAAAACAACATTTTCTATTCAGATTAGAATTTTGCACCCACAGTTTGTTCATAATTACATTCCATATCTTTCATTTGGATAAACAAGATATTCTTGTGACTACAAAACAACCGAGTGCGTTGAATATGTGGGAATGTTTTTGCTCATCTACGCTAAATAAGTTTCGGTATGCATGAAGTAGATATGTAGAATAGTATAGTGGAGAACTAGCGCGCTGTAATGCGGAAGCTGTAATAATTTTAGTCTCTTTAAATATTCAAACGTTATTTTAATAACAGAGATGAAATGACTTGATTTAGAACGTATGAACTTTATCATTTGCATACACAAGTAGATTACAAGGGTTTATAAAGGTGGTAGACTACAAAGTTTTGTTGGAATTACCTATCTCATATTGCTTTATTGATTTTGTGTTTTATATATCTCAGTTATGTATTTATATATTACGGAACGGGAGAATGATGATCTCACGTTAGATTTGCATTTCGGCAGAAATATTAGAATTTGCTACGAGGCATTATCAGAAATGGAAGTGGAACTGAAGATTATGATGTTTTAAGAATTAGAGGTGATTATATTTACAAGAAATATTGAGTGAATTTTGTCTTTAATAGAATTATTCTTAAGGATAAATTTGGGAAATTCTTTAGAGTTAGTGTTTCAAAAATGCGTATGAGGTATTGTAGTTTTGTGATGCATGAATTAGATATCTATATTTAATATATTCCAAATTTGGAGAGGTGTGCAGCAGCGGCAAGAATTTACTTATTTAAATACTTACATCTTATTTAAACACAGGTGAAAAATATAAAAAAAGCAGCCTTAATGACTTGCATTTACTGGTAGTTAAAGGACTATATAAAAAGCAGTCTTAATGACTTGTATTTAGAGATAGTTAAAGGAATTTATATAAAAAGGCAGTATTAATGACTTGCATTTACAAAAAGTTAAAGGAGTTTCCATAAAAAACAGACTTAATGTCTTGCTTTTACAGATAGTTAAAGAAGTTTATATAAAAAGGCACCTTTAATGACTTGCATGTACAGATAGTTAAAGAAGTTTTTATAAAAAGACAGTCTTAATGACTTGCATTTAGAGATAGGTAAAGGAGTTTATATAAATCAGCAATATTAATGACTTGCTTTTACAGATAGTTAAAGGAGTTTATATAAAAACGCAGTCTGGATAACTTGCATTTAGAGATAGAAACGGAGTTTATATAAAAAAGAAGTCTTAATGACTTGCATTTACAGATAGTTAAAGGAGTTTATATAGAAAAACATTTGAATGACTTGCATTTAAAGATAGTTAAAGGAGTTTATATAAAAAGGTAGTCTTAAGGGCTTGAATTTACAGATAGTTTATTAGAGTTTCAACAGCGGGAAGTCTATAAGGTTTTAATGACTATAACGTTTTTTCCAGTGCAGCTGGCAATACACAAAGAAAAAAATTATGGCAAAGATGGCTGCAAAGTTGTGATTCATTTAACACCACATGGAGAGCAATTGTAGTTAAATAATGCTACGAACTCGCATACAATACTCTCAATGGGTCCTTGTAACTTAGAAGCAAGTCTCAAGCAGAAGACCTCAAGGTTTTTTATGCGACTTCCAAAGGCCTATTAAAATCCGAACACGTAAACATCTAGTTACGAGATCGACCTACCTAGAAACTAATAATCTTAATATAATAAGTATTAAAACGGTACCAGTCGTGACAGGGTAGTAGTAATTATGTGTGATTCATTATTGAATTAATATATACTACTAATTCTTGAATTTATATGGTATGAATTTTTAATGTTTTTAAAATATATTTTTGCAATGTTAGAACTGGGCACTTTAACCCTTAAAGGGGCACCCTTAGTAACTATTTGGGATTCAATGAAATTCATCAATGTTATCTATGAACCTTTTAATTAGGAAGTATATGAAAAATAAATTATATTGCTTGAAGAATAAGCAGGAGTTAATTTGATTGCTTTATCACCTTCCTTGGTACAGCATGAAAATTTTGTACATTTTTTTTAATATTGTAAAAATAATTATATAAAATAATAATATATGTATATGTATTACATATACATCATACGTAATACATATACACTAATAATACATATATATATATGTATATGTATTATTGTATAATACATAAACACATGGATATTATACACATGTATAATATATATATATATATATATATATATATATATATAAATACATACTATATATATATACATAATTATATATATATTGATATAAATAATATTATATATATATATATATATATATATATATATATATATATATATTTAAAGGGTTTATAAATCAAATAGACAAGAAATTTGTAAGCAAAGTTTTAATACGTACTTTTATTTTAAAGTCTTAACTTTGAAAAATCGAATTTTTGCTTTTAGAATCTAGTTTTAATAGAACCTGATTCTAAAAACAGGTTTTTTACAGGAATATTTAAAAAGAAGGAAAAAATTAACTGTCTATAGTTTGATGTATCAAAAGCATTAGAAATCAGAAACATTTTTTCTTTGTAAATCAGAGAAAAAAAATTAACAGCCGGTATATTATATATACCACTGCCCTTCAAAAGGTTAAAAAGTCAAACAAAAAAGTGGTAGATATCCATCGTATTTTCCCTATGCAGCACTACTGCTGGAGAACGGGGTAGATTTTGGCGTCGTATTCGAATTCACTGACACTTTTGATATTGTTTGGTTGTTTAAAGAAGATTCCATATAATCTGTTATTATACAGTCTCTTCCATAAGAGCGTGTCGCTCATACCTTCGTCAATAGATAGCTCGCAGATACCGGCTTAATTGCACGTGTTCTTCAAACATTAGAGAAGAATGCTTTATGGTTATATTCTTTATTCGATTTGTTTTGCTGTGTTTAAATCAACAATTCCAAAATGAGTGCCGCCTATGCGAGCTGTTTTAAGGCAGTGTTTCTGTATAACCATCCAAAATAACCAAAAATGTCTTCTGCAGCTGCAGCCTGGTACATGAGAAAGCGGAGTCGTTCGTCAAGAAGTATGTAGCACGTTATAAAGCGGTACAAAATGTTGACGACCTACCGGAACGAGGTAAACGCCGTTCAACGTCAAAATCGAATGCTAAAGTGATTCTTGCATAATCGATAATAATGGGAACTGGACAACTTATTAGGTGAAATGTATTTCAGTTTAATATGTATACTACACGGTACAAATGTATTTTTAACTAATTCTTTTCTATTTTCAGAGAAATAGACGACACCGTCTTATGGAACAGACCGTATAAAGTGAAGGGTGGTTTCTAAGTTAACATTTAGATTATTTAACATTATTTAACATTTAGTTTATTTTTTCAAGAAATAAATTATTTGTTTTTATTAAAGCTTAGAGCTTGTTTTTTTCAACCCACATCCTTCCACTGATTCTGCTGACCTTTAAATTACTTTCCGTGTAGAATGTAAAAATAAGTTTACACAAAGTACATCAAAAATTGTGAATCATTTAGTAGGCTTACAAGGAAGTCTCCTGATGTTCATATTAGAATTTTTATTACAAGGGTGCTATGTTACGAGATATACAAAATATAATTTTACTTTTAAGAAAGAACATTTACTTGTTATATTTTGAGAAATATTTTACAGAATGCTTACCAGAAATGTGTATACGATATTGTAGATTTAAAATGTATGAATTAGTATCTAAAATATTATACTTAAAAACTTGTGCTCTGTAAGAATTTGAGAACAGGTAAGAGCTCCTTGACTTTGGAATACATTTGAAAAGAAAACAAGCCATAAATAAAAAAAATTCTCTTTAATTTTGTTCGTTACTGTCATCAAAATATTAGAAATAGATTATTTTTTCTAAAAACAAAATTTTAAGCGAAATAAATACTATTTTCTATATTGTCACATATAGGGAAATTGTTTATCGATTACAATATTTTTTGCTCAAATTACAGCAAAATAAATCAAATGACATAATTTTATGTACAAATATAATAAACTAAGCTATAATATTATCTATATCAACTGCCATGAATTCCATGTCCCTCAGATTCATTTAAATTTGACAAATTCTTTACAATATCTGAGAGGAGGACAAAATCTCTCGCTTCCGTGACCACAACCTCAAGCCACACGTGTCCTCTGCTAGTGCTAAATGAGAGACAACCGCAGAGGTATACCTCCTTTAGGTATACACGGATTTCCAGTACCGGGATTCACCTGAGTGATCTATCTGGTTCTTCAGACATTCTTGATAGACGAGGTTACTTTTGTAGTGTTTGCTGATTATCGGGTTTTACAACAATAACACGGACCATGACGGAACTATCGTAGGTCAGAAGTAGCTCAATAGCTATAGAGCAATTTGTCGCAACGTCACGAACTACTATAATACCCTTACCATTCATTTTCATGTTTACAACAGCCAATAGACAAACAATAAACTGCCCTTACGTTTGAAACTAAAGCTAGAATTGTCATAAGTTGAGAATTTCCCTACTGCTTGAAATCGCCTTATTGTGGTTACTGGCACTGAATCCTCTGGATCATATTGTGCAAACACAAGTACTTCAGAAGTAAAAAAATAGACTTAAAAAAAACTGTATCCGAGAAATAGCGACAATTACACGAAACTGCTGAGCTTTTCGACAAGTTTACAACAGCCAATAGACAAACAATAAACTGCCCTTACGTTTGAAACTAAAGCTAGAATTGTCATAAGTTGAGAATTTCCCTACTGCTTGAAATCGCCTTATTGTGGTTACTGGCGTGACTTCTGGTCTTCAGTATGCATGCTGCTGTATGTCTTCGTGATGGGTCAGTGTAAGAATAGACTTACTGTATCCGAGAAATAGCGACAATTGACACGAAACTGTTGAGCTTTTCATGTTTACAACAGCCAATAGACAAACAATAAACTGCCCTTCCGTTTGAAACTAAAGCCACAATTGTCATTAGCTGAGAATTTCCCTACTGCGTGAAATCGCCTTATTGTGGTTACTTGCAGGATCTTTGGTCTTCAGTATGCATGCTGCTGTATGTCTTCGTGGTGGGTCAACGGAAGAATAGACTTACTGTATCCGCGAAATAGCGACAATTGATACAAAACTGCTGAGCTTTTCACTTAAAAGTATCTATATCTATTAGGAAAATGGTAAATAAAATATTATGCATTGGATGAAGGGATTTCGGGGTTCACAGAACTGAAATACCATTTTTTCTCTTGTCCGAACTCAGCTCGTGCATTCCAAAATTGGCGCTTTTGCTATGCCCGAACTGAGTTCGAGTGTCACAGTCAAGGGCTGTAATATTTGCTTGCTGGTTTTAATAATACTGAAGAAATCACTTGATTTAAAACCTGAAAGGTTAATTAAGTACATGTGCAAATATTTTATAAGTTTAGAAAGAATATGAAGTTTTGGGGGAATTACCTATCTATATTATTTTATTGATTTTCCCTTTTTTATATTTCAGTTGTA
Organism: Pardosa pseudoannulata; assembly: GCA_032207245.1. Lineage (NCBI taxonomy): Eukaryota > Metazoa > Arthropoda > Arachnida > Araneae > Lycosidae > Pardosa > Pardosa pseudoannulata. Next base: position 53,293,420 of record CM063511.1, on the reverse strand, counting down.
TAACAAAGTGAGAAAATAATGATCTCGCACTATATTTCCTTGGGAAGTGTACTTTAGCAGAAAATTAAGACTTGGCTTGGAGGCAGAAAATGAAATTATACAAAGAGCTTTAAGTTTTTTTTTTGAAAAGATAAGGGTTGCTGTTATTTAGAAGAAATACGAATTTAAATTTTGACTAACAGCGAATATATATTTTAAATGTATTGTAATATATGTACAGAATATAATGTACAGAAATTTGTATGGGGGAATAAGATATTTTAATCACAAATATCTTTTCAACATTTTTAATGCCTTTATATTTATTCCTACTGTTAAAGCAATTTTGAGCATTTATTAGAAAATATAAGTGAATTGCAAGATATATAGAATAGGCATACAGGAATACAAAAAAAAATATTAACTAAAGGGTCTCAAATGAAAGCTTATTTATTTGTTTGTGTACTCGCTACTAGCTAGGTAAGTAGATACACACACACGTAAATAGATTTTGTCCACTTTAGATCATCACAGATCACAAGAAGAGGTCAAAATCGTCCGTGGCCACAACCTCAAGCCATACATGTCCTCTAGGTAGTGCTAAATGAGAAACAACCTCAGAGGTATACCTCCTTTAGGTATACACGGATTTCCCACACCCGGGATTCACCTGAGTGATCTGGTTCATCAGATATTCTTGATAGACGAGCTCACTTTTGTAGTGTTTGCTGATTATCGGGTTTTGCAAGAATAACACGGACCATGACGGAACTCTCGTAGGTCAGCAGTAGCTCATTAGCTATTGTGGTTATTGTCGTGACCTCTGGTCTTCAGTATGTATGCTTCTGTATGTCTTCGTGATGAATCAGTGTAAGAATTTACTTACAGTATCCGAGAAATAGCGACAATTGGCATCAAACTGCTTAGCCTTTCGCTGTAAAGTATCTCTATCTATTGGGAAAATGGCAAATAAAATATTATGCATTGGACCAACCAATTTAAGGGTCACGGAATTGAAATACCCTTTTTTCTCTTGCCCGACCTCAGGTCGAGCATTTCAAAATTGGTGCATTTGCGTTGCCCAAACTGAATTCGGGAGCACAATCAAGGGGGTGTAATATTCGTGTGCTGGTTTTAATAATATAGAGGAAATAATTTGGTTTAAAACATGCAAGGTTTATCAAGTATATCTGCAAATATTTTATAAGAGAGGGAAGAATATGAAGTTTTAGGGGAACTACCTATCTATATTAATTTATTGGTTTTCCATTTTTTATATTTTAGTTGTATAACAAAGTGGGAAAATAATGATCTTGCATTATATTGAATGCCCCGAGATGTGTACTTCAGCAGAAAATTGAGAATTAGCTTGGAGGCAGAAAATGAATTTCTACAAAGAGCTTTAAGTTTTTTGCAAAGATAGGGGTTGCTGTTATTTACAAGAAATACGACTTTAAATTTTGAAGAATATCGAATATTTATTTTGGGATGTATTTGGTAAATTCTTTAAAACATAATAGATAGGAATGGGGACTAAAATACAGTAGAGCCTCGATCATCCGAGCTAATTGGGACCGCTAGTACCGATATCGGAAATCTCGGTTAATAGAAACACTTCCGTGCTTGCGAATTTAACTAATTTTTAAAGTAAAAAACAAGAGAAAGTTCAATAAATGATAAAAATTAAGAAATATGAACTTATGTTTCATAGGTTAAAAGATTTAAAAAAAGAAATCAACTCTAGTAGTAAATTTTAAAAAGTAAAATGGAATTTTTTTTAACTATACTTAGTTAAATATCGGAAGACGCATTTTCAAAAATAACACAAATCTCAAAATGTTATATTTTTAAAATTTAATATACATTAATTTGTTAAATTTGCATTCTTTTAAAAAAGTATGTTACCTTTCTTTGCAAAAGTACAGAATTTCTATCATGGGCAGCCCTATCTCGCCAATTTTTGAGCAACAGGAGATCCATCTGTGTAGCATAATTTATTTGCATTAAATATTTTAGGGCAGTTGTCAATGGCTGAACACCTTCACTATGACTTATAGTCATAAAATCCTTAAAGTCCCCATCTTCATTTTCAGCGTCATTAATGTGCGTTGAAGGATTAACGGCTTGTATGATATCTTCGTCATTGAGGATTTCAACATTTGGATGTTGATTTTCAACGTCCAGCCACTCTCAAATGTCTTCTTCCAAAACTTCCTTACATACTTTAATTCCATTGTTGATCTCAAAAAGTTCCCTGTAGGTGTGTTTTTCGTCTGCTGGGATTCACCCTGTCTCCTCTTCTCAACAATTATTTTTTTGAATGATTTACGAATTGTAGCTGGATTCACTAATTGCCATGCCTGGGCAATCATGTTGTGGGGAAGAAGTGCCTGTAACACGGACAACGAACAAAAATGTGCGTCATTTTTCCAAGCTTATTTTGGAAAGGAGAAAAAAAAATTAGATTTCGTTATTGACTCGGTTAATAGAAACCTCGGTTAATCGAAGCTCGGTTAATCGAGGTTCTGCTGTATTTTAATCCCAAATACTTTTTCAAAAATCTTAATGCTTTTACATTCGTTCCTACTGTTAAAACAATTACGAGTATTTATTAAAAATATAAGTGAATTGCAAAATATTACATGTGATACACAATGAATTATATTTTAAACAGAAAATAATTTGGTGTAGTTCCTTAAAATTAGTGTCAAAAACATAAAAAATTGATAAAATCCTTTGCATGTTTTTTGAAAAAGAGACAATTTTTTTACGGTGGTTTCGTTACAGAAACGCTGTACGTTAAATCGTTAAATTTTGTAAAATTACTTTGCACTTTTTCAAATAGGATTAATTTTCCTATTGTTAGAGATCAATTAATGCCTTCTACATAAAATTTAGGATGATTTTAGTTTAAATTATATTTTATAAATATTCTTACTTAGAATGAAATACAATGGAATTTGACAATTCCTTTGTAAAAGTTGTTTATTTCTGTAAAGAAATGAACAACTCATTTCTATGCAGAATTTTATTCTGTACATTACAGAAAACCATCATAAAATTTTCATATAAAATCTAAAAAACAACCAAACAATAAACAAGAAACTCATCATTTTTAAATAAAAATAAACGTGCAGAAAATGGTATTTTAAATTGTCATATTTTTAAAGCCCTTATACATCATATAAACAAATAACTTTTGAAATACTGAAATTGCATATTTCAAACATTAAATGCATGCATATAAAGGTTTAAATAGTAATATGAACCAATAAAATGAGATATTTTGAAATTATTCCGGGTACTCTGTCCCCTTAAACTAATCATAAAATGCCAGTTCTATTCCTTAAAATTTGTGAAAATAATTACGAACTTTATCACACTTGCTTTATAATCTTTAAAATTGACTGTTAAATTAATATTATTGTACAGTGTATAGAAAAAAAGTTTATTCTATATGAAAGTAAAGGTAAAAATATAAGTGAATTGCAAAATATAAAGAATAGGTAAGCAGTAACGAAATTTATTAAATAAAGGGACACAAATGAAAGGTTTTTTTTATTTATCTGTGCACTCGCTATTAGCTAGATAAGTAGACACACACACACAAATGTAGACTTTCTTCACTTTAGATGATCACACATCACAAAACTTTTTAACAAACACAAAACAAAGCATTTATATACAATATTTTTACGTTTTAGTTTACCACGCTCGAAGGGCAGCCTCCATTCTCATCAACATCATATATCTTTCTCCATCATACATCTTACGCTGATCATTGCAATCTATCGGCGGTTTGCACAATTAACATAAAAATTTCGACACACTCACACACACACACACACACACACACACACACACACACACACACACACACACATATATATATATATATATATATATATATATATATATATATATATATATATAAGTAAAATTCTCAGGGGTTTTCAAAACTTAAATCAAGGGCTAAAAATTCCCGCGTCATTTTGAATTCCCTTTTTAACCCCTAACCTAAATTGATCATCGGGATTACAGTTTACGTCCTCAGAGAAGGGACCTGCCCAATTATAATCCAACATGGCCCTAGTGGACAATTTAGGAGATTTCCAAATAAAAAGGAAATACACGCTGTCGGAAACAGATTTTTCTAGAGATATTTTCTCACAGATGTTGACCCAGGTGTTACGTGTCTTGTACATAGAACTTCATGCTAGCTTATCCTCCAGTTTGTTCTGTCCATTTTATGAAGTGGGAACCCGTCCTCCAACGTTATCTTAATAAAGGTCTTTAGCTGAAACGGTATCATTTTCATGGCCATAACTGCAACCACCCATTGAGAAGTCTGTCTCATTACATATATATATGTATATATATTTATATATATGTTATATATATAATATTTTATATATATATATATATATATATATTATATAATATATAAATATATGTATGTATTGTTAACTACCTTTTTGCTCGACTTCATGAGCCGAAGCATTGGCCATTCTTTCGAGGCCGCCGAAGCACTGTGCGTTCCACGTCGTATGCTAATTTTTTCTAGCATACTTAGTAGAAAAGGCAGTGTTTGAAGAACCACATCATCAGTTCCTGCTGTTGGCCTCTGTAAAATCCGTGCCATCTACGCTTGAGGAGGGATATCATCTAAACGCCCACTCCCTTCCTATGCTTACGACAAGCTGTGCGTGTGAGAGAGATATATGCTTATAAATATACATACACAAAGATACAGTAATATTTCAACTACTTTTAAATCTAACCCCCAAAGTTATAACGCTAGTAAAATCGTGGAATTTCTTTATAGTCTCATTTCATAAACGTCTACCTCCTCAGAAGGTTTAGTGAATAGTGTCACTGTAGTCTACAGACCATCATTTGTGTGGACTGAACAGGAATTTCCGTAGGTACAAAAAGAGGTGAAAGTTATTGGGATCAAAACTCAGAGTGGCAAAACTGTCGTCGATTACAGATGGGAGGCCACTACATTGGGCATTTTTACTACAGTCGGAAAATCCGCGACACTAAAGACAGATCACCTACTTGTCCACCATATCCGCTTCAGTGACTAAACACAAATGAAAATGAAGTTCGAGCCTCGGTACCTTTTATGCATCCGAAAATTTTTTGCGGAAGCAGAAAGGAGAGCTGACTCCTTAAAGCTTTATAACGACATTAATGAGAATCTGAAATTTACAGCTGCCTTTTAAGGTAGTTATATCCATGACATATCCGGCTTTTATCACCGGATTTTAGGCTTTTTTCTGATTTATCTTTAGGCAGATTTATCTTTAGGAAAACTTACTATCTGGATGTCACTATTTAATTTATAAGCACATACGCATATGTACAAAACCGAACGATATTCGAATGGTTAGGACTCTGATCTTTGGTACCAGAGTTCATGGGTTCGAATTCCACTGGGTTATGGATATTCGTAGCGTTTCGGAATTGTCTTTAAGAATCAGGCCCGGGCCCCATTAGCCCTCGTGTTGCCAAAAAGTAGACCATACCGCTTAAAATTCAATTGATCATCAATTTAATTGCATATGTTCAAATACACAATTGTAGGATGAACAAATACTGCACTAACTTTTGGTGCCAGAGTGGTTTAGAATCTCACTGTTCACAAAGATGCTTGTAGAAGCTTGATTTTATCTGAAGGTTTTGGTGTAATTATCTTAAAAGTGTGTGAGTAAAATATTACCGTTTTATAATTTTATTGTTTTTTTTACATAGATAGCAGCTTAGGATCTAGTCAAAACAACAATATGTAATGTAAACCTCTATACAGTTTTTATAACTTATCCAGGTTTTCGGGATAATTCAGAAGCTTGATTTTATCTGAAGGTTTTGGTGTAATTATCTTAAAAGTGTGTGAGTAAAATATTACCGTTTTATAATTTTATTGTTTTTTTTTACATAGATAGCAGCTTAGGATCTAGTCAAAACAACAATATGTAATGTAAACCTCTATACAGTTTTTATAACTTGTCCAGATTTTCGGGATAATTCAGAAGAGTGATTTTACCTACAATCAGAAGGTTTTGGTGTAATTATCTTAAAAGTGTGTGAGTAAAATATTACCGTTTTATAATTTTATTGTTTTTTTTACATAGATAGCAGCTTAGGATCTAGTCAAAACAACAATATGTAATGTAAACCTCTATACAGTTTTTATAACTTGTCTTCTCTTTCGGGATAATTCCTCCTATTTATCTAAACGTTTAGATACATAAATTCAGATTACGTTACACGTCAGATCCATTTGATTGATTACAATTAGTGAACAGATGAATTTAACTTTGGTGATTGTAAAGAGTGTGTCGTGGGAGGTTCCTGAAACAAATGATCTGATACGAAAGTTTAGTTAGTGGAGTAATAAATCTAACACATACAATAAGTGTTCTAACTGTCTGTTTATTACAAACGAAACCTATTGTTATAAAATAGCGATTAACGCAGCACAACATGATAATACTTTATATATGTGTACAGAATCTCTTTTTTTATTGTATATAATAATTGTTTAAAGTTTTGGAAGCTAAAGTTTTGTGTAAGCGTTTTGTCCTATGGAGATTATTTTAACTGGATGATGTCAAATGAAGTAATTTATTATGATACAATGACATGATAAAAAATTCATTTAATTTAAAATCTTAAACTTGCAAAAATCTTTATTTTAAATTTTTTAAATCCAAATTAAGCATATTAGGAGTGTTGTTTATTTAAATCATTTTAAATCAAATTTGTTAAAATTATTTTACATCAAATTTGTTTAAAATTAATTTTAAATTTTAACACTTAACTCGTTAAAAAATTTTGTTTAATAATGAAAAACTGTGCATATAACCTTATTTATTTAAAAAAACTTGTTTCATTTTAAATTCTTATATTTTAATTAAAAACTTTTACATAGTGCTAAATAATATCAGAAACATATTAAAAAATATCAAAGCAAAACATTAATAAAACAGTTAGTCTCATTTTACTTTAAAACAAAGGAAAAAATTTTTAATTGTTTAATGAAATATCACTTTTATTGACTTGTAAACACACGGCATTTCTTAGTATTTTCTTATTCTGACATTAATTTAATATTTAAAGAAATTTGTAAAAATATGAATATATTTATTTTCACAAGTGATAAAATTTAATTCAGTAAAAAAAATTTTAAAAAAAATTAATTATTTTAAAAAAAGTAATTTAAAGTAATTAAATATTTATTTGACAGTGTATTGTAATGAGTATAAAAAAAATAATGAATTAGATTATTGTGAAAGTAATTACTTTGCTTGCTTACATCATTGTTATAAATTTAATTTAAATTAATATTATTGTACAGTGTAGAGAAAAACTTTTATTTTATATGAAAGGTAAAAGTTTGTAAAATTATGATTCTATTCCTTTAAAATTTGTGAAAGTAATTACGAACTTTATCACACTTGCTTCATAATCTTTAAAATTGACTGTTAAATTAATATTATTGTACAGTGTACAGAAAAACTTTTTATTTTATATGAAAAGAAAAAGTTCGTAAAATTATGATTCTATTCCTTAAATTTTGTGAAAGTAATTACGAAATTTATCCCACTTGTTTCAAAATCTTTAAAATTGACTGTTAAATTAATATTATTGTACAGTGTACAAAAAAAAACAACTCTTTATTTTATGTGAAAGGAAAAAGTTTGTTAAGTTATGATTCTATTCCTTTAAAATTTGTGAAAATAATTACGAACTTTATCACACTTGCTTCATAATCTTTAAAATTGACTGTTAAATTAATATTATTGTACAGTGTACAGAAAAACTTTTTATTCTATATGAAAGGAAAAAGTTTGTAAAATTATGATTCTATTCCTTAAAATTTGTGAAAGTAATTACGAACTTTATCACACTTGCTTCATAATCTTTAAAATTGACTGTTAAATTAATATTATTGTACAGTGTACAGAAAAACTTTTATTTTATATGAAAGGAAAAAGTTTGTAAAATTATGATTCTATTCCTTAAAATTTGTGAAAGTAATTACGAACGTTATAACATTTACTTCATAATCTTTAAAATTGACTGTTAAATTAATATTATTGTACAGTCTAAAAACACTTTTTATTTTATATGAAAGGAAAAAGTTTGTAAAATTATGATTTTATTCCTTTAAAATTTGTGAAAGTAATCACGAACTTTATCACACTTGCTTTACAAACTTTAAAATTGAATGTTAAATTAATATTATTGTACAGTGTACAGAAAAACTTTTTATTTTATATGAAAGGAAAAAGTTTGTAAAATTATGATTCTATTCCTTAAAATTTGTGAAAGTAATTACGAACTTTATCACACTTGCTTCATAATCTTTAAAATTGACTGTTAAATTAATATTATTGTACAATGTACAGAAAAACATTTTATTTTATATGAAAGGTAAATGTTTGTAAAAATATGATTCATAAAATTTGTGAATGCTTTCAATTTTTAACGGTTATACATAAATCCTAAAAAATATTATTCTCAATGTCGATGGAAACTTAATAATCCGATGTTTTCTCTGCTGCCACTCCTGTTTAGCTAATAATGTTTGATGGACTGGGAGAATTATTTCACATCAAAAGCAGACGGCGTCTGGGAGGCATCTGGTCGAAAAACGTTATGTTTCCATCGATGTTTGGTACACAGTAAGACTAGAAGAACTAAAAGATTTTTAATACGCTTTCAACATTTTCAGTTGTTCTCTATAAAAGCAAAAATGTATTTCCTTAATCTTTTAATGCTTTATATTTGAAAAAAAAAAAAAAAAAACATACTATTTATGTTCGGCATTGAAAAACTATTAAGGTAAGTTTTTGACTGCCATTTTGAATTCCTCTCTGCTAATCTTATGTAAAAAAATTCCCTCTGGCTAGCATGCATTTTAAGATTTTTTTTAAAACCATACGACTTGATAAAATTTTTCTAGGACAATATTTTTCCCTTTAAAAAAATATAAAAAATATATCTAGTTTTATTTATTTGAAACAAGATTTCGTATACTCTTTTTCAAACGTATATAAAAAGATATAACATATATAAATTTTAAAAGAAGAGAAAAAGGTAGTATTCTGAAGAAGTTTTATTCTAGTACGTGGCAAATGTTTTAAAATAATTGTGATGAGGTGATTTAGATCAGTAATATAATTGATTAATTAATAGGAGAAGTAAAATGCTTGGGATGTAAATCTGACCTCATCACATCTTTTGTAAAGGAGAAGTGGACGAATAAAAATTATTTCAACGTCGTGTGTGCGGAATCCTTGGGCGGGGTTCTGATCTCAGTCCCAGATTAGAATCCCGTCTCCGTACATGACACTAAATAAGAATGTACCTTTGTGGAGTTATTTATGAGTCCCTAAGGGACAGTGCCCAATTTGAAGGGATAAGGTTTTTTCACGTTGGCGGTTTCAAGGCGGGGTAAGTAGACCAATCAGATTTTTACAACTCTTCCGATTAGACGAAAAGAAGTAAGAGGGGTCAAAAATGAAATTAATATAAAATAAGAAAAGCCTAGAAAGAGAGAAGGTGGTCGAGAATAGGCGAGCAGAGAGGTCAGAAGTCGTAGGAGACGATTATGACAGTGAGACTTCGGGATTCCAAGGAGAATAGCCTTGAGCTCGACAGAGGCTTCGGAAACGTTTGGAACATCTAGAGACTAACAACAGTTTCCCGCGTCAAACATTACGGCCGCACCTCAAATACTCAGAAGGAAGCCCCTGACCAGACCAACGGAAGACTGAAATTTGTTACCACACATATACCCAATTCTGATTAGCTTTCAACCAGCTGTGTTCCTGGCACACTATATTTAACTACAAAGTTTAGGTCATCTCTTATATATATATATATATATATATATATAAATATATAAATATAATATATATATATATATATATATATAAATTATATATATATATATATATATATTATATATATTATATATATAATATAAAAATATATTATATATATATATATTATATATATATATATATATATATATATATATATATATATTATATAATATATATATATATATATATTATAATATATATTATATATATATAATGTATAATATATAATGTATAAAATATATATATATATTTTATATATATATATAATATATATATATATATTAAAATATTTATATAATATATTATAATATAATATAATATAGTATATTATATATATAAATATATTTAATATATATTATATATATATAATTAATATATATATATATATATATATATAAATATATATTATATATATATATATATATATATATATATCTATATATATAATATATATATATTTATATAAAATATACATAATTGACAATATAAAATTATTGTAGACCTAATTATTTACCTAATTTGAAAGTGTTGATAAAGTAAAGTTTATGAATATAGAATCAGATTGTGTGTATATAGATTTATATATATCATTGTAATAAATTTACTTTTTTTATTTTAAGCTGATTTCAGTTACTTTTAATTTAGCTTTTTAGTTTATTTTCTGATTTAAAACAGTGTAGTCTCTCAGAACCTGTGGTTGAATTTAGTATTTGAATATTTTACACAACTCAACCAAAATAATACTTAGTCTTTGTGACTAACCAAAATAAATAACACTATACATTTGATCACAGGTTAATTTCTAAATATAAACGAGAGCTAACACGACAATAATCTTGAATTGCGATCTGGCCTTGGAATTTTATTTTCCACATATGTCAACATCGATCAAGAGTAACTCAATAATACAATAATAAAAATATACAGATTTACTATAAGAAACAGCTTTATAAATGTGCAGGAAATTTTTAAAGGGTTATAGAAAGGGAGTGACTAGAGCTTATTTTACTGTAACATAGTATATATTTGTTGTGTGTGTATGAAGAACATGGATTTATCAGTCTTTTTATATACTTATTTGCACGACCAAACACGTAAGAAAGATGAATTTCTAAAACCGCACTTGTTTAAAAGAATAACATCGTTACATTACCGCACATTCTCCGTTACAACATGAAGTATAACTGTAAGAGGAATATTTTTGGCCACATTAGCATATCAGCTGCGGGTTAGTTCGATATGACCATAGATGGACTGAACACATATCTATTTTACTATGAATAAACACCACTGTTACAAATGTGTCAGCCACTTACATAAGCTTCTTCGTCTTCCCCGATGACCGCACTCATCTTGTCTGTACCTGATCGCCTATTTTTACTGAAGCACTATTTTTACTGACGATAGAAAAGAATAAAATATAATTTTTCTTGAGTAAAATAAGATCTAAATCTAAAGCAATGAAAATAATAAATTAGTGCAACTTTAAGAGAAAAGAAACTAAGAACAGTGAATAATTTAAATTGTAAATTGAACTTTGAGAATAAGCAAAAGAAAATTAAATGTTTAATAGAGCTAAATAATTTTATGCTCTCTTAAAAATTTTTATAATACACTTAAATAAAAACTTTGACCTTCTACGGCTAATTACTTATCAGTTAAGACCTACTGCCTAATTACTCGTTTTGCTGAAAATTTTCATTATATAAAGTTCGGATACAACAAAAGGGGGAGTACACAACCAGTCATTGTAACATTTCTACGATTTTTGTTTTCGATTTTCTAATAGTTTTGAGCTGTATGAGATATATACATACAGATGTAAGTACATACGCACTTGCGTATGACAGACATAAAGAGAAAATAAGTCAAAACTATTTCAGGAATGCTCAAAATGGATATTTAAAGTTTCATATTTAAAGTTTTTAGTACGTGCATGCAGATGTAATACTTAATGTTTAAAATTCAATCAGTCAGGTTTACAATTAATACTTTCGTTGAAATTTAAACTCTGAAATTTATCATGATTAAAAATATTTTAAAATCTTTCTTTCTTCTTCTTTAATGGCATGACAGCCCTGGATGGGACCTGGCCTTCTTAATAAGCTTTTACCAAGACATCCTTCTGGAGGCCAAATTCTTCCAGTTTTTTACTTTAAGTACCCGAAGGTCTCTTTCCAGGCAGTCTGTCCATCTCAGGTTGGGTCTTCTTCGGCTTGGCGTTCCTATAGCTTTTGCATCGAAGACCCTTTTTGTTGTTCGGTCATTGTCCATTCTAATTGGATGGCCTGCCCCCTTTGTTCTTTGCAATTTGAAGAAATGTATTATGTCAGGTCCATTATATAAATTATATAATTCTAAACTTGATCTCTTGAGACATATATTATTTTTTTGTATTATTCCAAATATACTTCTAAGGATTTTTCTTTCAAAGGTCGTCAGGATCTTTTCATCTGATACTGGCCACTGATTCAATTGTTGTCCAGGTTTCACACGCATGAGTTAAAACTGATCTGGTTAGACATTTGTAAAGTAAAATTTTTGTTTTCCTTTTTATTAATTTTAATTTTATATATTTCCGTTGGCCATAAAAGTCATTTATTTGTCATCATAACTCTCTTGTGGATCTATATCGTAACATAATTTTTGTTGTTTACCTCAGATCCAAAATAGGTGAAGCAATCAGTCACCGCAAGTCGATATCCTTCCATTTCTAGATGTCCACTTACGTACTCAGTTATTGGACATGGCATATATTTTGTTTTATTTACTCTAAGATTCATCTTATAGCCTCTTTTTCTAGAGATAGAAAGGTCTGTGATAATGCTGCGGGTATTCTGGAGATAATGTCTATGTCATCTGCAAAAGAGAACAGTTGAGTTGATTTCAAGATATTTCCTCTGGTGATGATGTTTCCGTCTTTTACTACTATTTCAGTAGCAAAAGTAAAGAGGAAGCATGCCAAGGCATCCCCTTGTCTCACACCCTTTTTAATTTTTAAAATATTTACCCAAGGAAATAAAACTGACGCAGTTAAAGGGTTAGAATCTCTGATTCGTCTTAGTGCATAAAACTATACTTATATCTATAAATAATTTAAATAACAAAGAAAACATCAATAATTATTCTCTGGATAATATTTGCTTCATTGTTTGTAAAGATTCTTAGAAAATAGAAATGCTTTAAATTTGAGCTTTTTTTTATTTATAAGGTTCTTTTTAAAGAGACGAGCATAGATGCATTTCTTTAAAGAACAAGTTATCAACTTTCTAACTCCAGAGTTTATTTATGCGATGAAACTGGGTGGAACAAATTATGTGTCCTTTCACGAGAAAGAAAGTAA
>CM063511.1:53260199-53275199 GCA_032207245.1 Pardosa pseudoannulata | reverse complement strand
CGAAGACAGAAAGAATTTTCCCACTTACTCAGCGAATTTAAGTGCAAGATCAGGAAAAACTTGGAGCCATTTGCCGGCGACAGCTGGGAAACGTGTTGAATAGACAGAAAATTTACATCTTTAGGATAGAAAGCTTTGGGGAAAATTTTAAGACACTCCTTTGATTAAGACATTTAGAGGCTGGGAAAAATATTTTAAGGAATTAGAATGGGAGAGAGGAGGTTTTTAAGGAAATATTAAAGTTAAATAATTTTGATATATATATATATATATATATATATATATATATATATATATATATGTATATATATATATATTGTATATGTATATATATTATATATATATATATATATATAATTTTAACATTAAAAATAAATAATTTCATTAATTTACGAGATATTTTTTAAGTTTCGCAATAACATAATATTGTAATATTTCAAACGGTATAACTATCCTAACGAGCAAATAGCATTTCCCTAAGATATATCTTTATGTTTTAGTTTAAATATTTGCTATACAGCTGTCTCATGTTTTAGTGCTACTAAAATTTTAGTTAGTGTCAAAAGTTTAAAAGTAGTATAGAGCTTTAAAACTTTATCGTATGTTTATAGAACTTTCATAAAATAGCGTTATAAAAACTATTTTTCATAAAGAAAATGTCTGTGAAAGGAGTTAATAAAGAATAGGTAAATCTATTTAAATGTGTTTTATGTCCCTAAAGCAGATTCTTAACATTTATCAATGGGTACGATGCATTGTTATGAACAAAACAAAACCGTATATATAATTACATATCCTAATTTGTATTTAGCATTTGATAAAATACCTGACTAATATTAAGGTTACACAAAATAAAAAGGTATATTTGAACAAGAAATGGGTTTTAAAGTATGGAAATTATGTATATAATACCTTTTGCTGTATAGCAGGAAATGGTAACAAGATTTTATTTTTATGGCTTTGTCTAAGAGGAGGAGTGACTATTTCATACTGCTATACAAGCGTCACACCGAACTCTCGTAATATGTACAAGAATATTAATAAAAGATTGTGGCAGTGATTTCTATTACTTTGAAAGCTCCAATTTTAACCCCTGGAGGATCTTTGGGGAAGATTTTTAACATTCAATGGCTGTTTTTCGAGCTTCAGTGAAGTGCTGTATGGGATTAGGTCTGAATACTTTGGTGGTCACATCATATCCTTTTCTCCCAGATCATAGTCGATCAGTACATATCTGTATTGACAATCGTTATCATACCTAAAATTGTTTGTTGACCAACGACTCCTCAAAAAAGCCGCACAGTGATTTCTAGAATCTCATCCCTACAACGCTCTGCTGTAACTGTACCAAGATATGAAGACGCACAAGCAAGTCCAACAAGAATCTCCAAATTCAAATATGCTTGTGCCTCTAAAGTAGTACATTTAACTTATGTTTACAGATAATGTCTTCTAGGTTTTAGTCGGAAATTCCTCAAGAATCGTTTAGTGTGCTGAATATCGGCTGGTCACAGAACACGGTGCCAATTCTCATCTACTTAAGAATGGAGTTCACAAGCTGAAAACAGATGGTCTTTTTTGTGAAAATGCGAAGTCAAACACACACCACAGTTCTCAGGGTGTAGAGATTCCTCTCAGCTAGTCGTATAGACGGTTGTCTGGTTATAACTGTCCCAAATGTAACAGAGAGAGTAACCCAGCACTCATATCGCTATAACAATGTTCATTTAAACCACATAGAGATCTTCTGAAAGTTTTCAGACTCTTTGGTGACCATGTATAGTTTTTCTAGGGATAGTTTCCGCTATCGGAAGATTTTTCCATAATCTGGAGATCACCATATATGATACTTGCCGCCAAAGAAATACTTCTGTTTGTGACTGCCCAACTTCTAGTCTACCTATGACCTATCAGAATTAATCATTTGAACAATTACGTCTAGTCATTCTAACTACAATCTATGCATCTGGTGGTGTTTTATTCGAAAAACAGGAGTCCCACACAAAAATTCCGTAGCTTCACAGAACTTCAACTTTTCAAATTTAAATTCCCCTTGAGGTTATTTAACGCTTCTTCACTAATTGTGGAATGCTATCTAGACATCTACCCGATTTCTTAAGCGTCGAAAATTCACACTATTTTTCATGTGTGTGTGAAAGAAAAATCACTAGCGAAACCAAAATACGACTTCATTTATTCCAAAAATTCGCAACACCAACTTAAATTACCAGGTAGCCATACACAGAGAATAAACTTTATAAAGAAATATACGTTATATTTGACGTCAAAATAGCCCTCGCGACACATCGTTTCTTTCACACTAATTAACATACACTAGTAGCTTAAATTACAGTCTTGTTTTTAAAATGAAACTGCATAATCAGTTTTCAAGAGTAGTATATAATTCTATTTATTGCAAACACGTGATTGAACTTCAATTTAGGAAATGAGTGTAAATTTATATGGTACAACGTTTTTGATGATATGAGTTACTTGTACTAAAATATACCTAGTTCATTTTATTCTCGATAGATCTGTTTTTACCAGTTTTTACCTATCGTATATATATATGTATATATATATATATATGTATATATATATATATATATATATATATATATATATATATATATATATATATATATATATGAATGTATATATGTATATATATATATATATATATATATATATATATATATATATATATATATATGTATGTATATATATATATATATATATATATATATATATATATATATATATATATATATATATATATATATATATATATATATATATATATATATATGATATGTATATATATATATATATATATATATATATATATATATATATATATATATATATATATATATATATATATATATATATATATATATATATATATATATATATATATATATATATATATATATATATATATATATAATCAAGTCTCATATGTATTGTCTGCAAAAGAAATAAATATATCTCCACTACACCAATTTATGTCGGAAAACCGCCAGTATACTTGGATGCCACCCCTTTAATCGGAACATATTCAAAGTAAAGGCTCATGCATTTTTATGCCTGTTGGTTTGGAATATTTCAAGGGGCATGCAAATAGGATGATTTATACGGGAACAGGAAGCACCTTGAGTTTTGTAGAGTGAAAATGTCTTCGGAATGCTGAATATTTCAATTTAGATGAGTCAAGCTTACGGTTTCTTTCATAGAATATAGAAGTCAATGTTGTAAATGAAAACATACAAATTTTATCCTCGGGTTGGAATTTATATTATCCTGTAAATTTAATATACATATATTTATACATATAAATATACATATAATTTGGACATATATATATCCATAAGTTTACACAATTTATATGTGAATTGTATTTATATAAATGTATATAGTAATAGAGAAGGATATTTGATTATCCATATTTATATGAATGTAATACATCAAAAATATGTCTCTTTAATATATCATAAAATTCTTTCCTTTCCATTCTTATTCCTGCAAATCTATTTTACCATCCACAAAATATCGTAATCAAAGACGTGTCCTCGACTTAAAATTCTGCCAACACATTTTCCAAAGCTCTCTCTGCAATAGAGGCAAAATTTCTATCCATTCATGGAATTTACCAGCTACGCTGATAAATGGCTCAGTTTTTTCCATTTAAGTTCTCCTCTCTTGGTAATAACGCCAACTAAGCTATTTTCACTTTGCAGTTCGTCTCAGCGTTTCACTCTGTGTTCCAATCGTGTTCCAGCACATGTTTCGATGTTCATTCTATCTTCTGCATTTGACTGTGAAACAGATGACGTTCTCTTAACTAAAATTAAGTTTAAGTTCGACTATGATGTGTGCCTTTCTCTTCAATGTGCCACGACTGTAACATCTACAACAGCTAAACTAATTAGTCATAAGCAACTAAACTAATTAATCTAGCTGCTTAGGATACTTCTTGCCCAGTAGCCCATGAAGTAAAAACAACGGGGACTACAAAATAATTATTTGTGACCTGGTGATTAATTTTCATCATGTTACATGTAAGTATACATGTAAGTATATAGATATATATACATAAGTTGTTACAATTTGTGTATGTGTACAAGTATAACTGACTAAGAGAGTTCATTTTTAGTCCTTCTCGGTGTCAAAAACACGGTTCTAGAAGTGAACCTACGGTAAAGATTCCTGTTTTCTTCTAGCAACCATAAAATAGGCTCTCGAGAGCTAGTTCAGTAGTACTTCTCATTTCGGTGTCCATACACATTTGTCTGTATTACGCACAAAAACTTTTCCATTTTCCGAATTTCTATCAGTTGTCACAATTAAATGTAGATGTCCAATGATCCAGAAAAAACAGATCGATTTTAGGATAAAGGTAATGCAGCTTTATGGTTTCAGCGTAAATCATTGACAAAAATAATACTAATAAATTATGTAGGATTATGAAGTCAACTACCACCTGGACGAGTTTCATATGATCCTGTGCTCGCATCCAAAACATTTATATAGGCTTTAGAAAATTGTGTGTGTTTGGGGTTACTTTTATATGCCACTACGTGTAATTATTTTGAATATAGAGGACTAATTAAACTCGATCTTCAAAGCAAAAGGTGATAGAAAAGCCAATTTGTAGCATGACATTTCGGTTTGACATAAGAACAGGGTACCTTCGACAACTTGGCGATAAAGCTCAGAGTATGGTATTAAAACATTTTCTCCTGATCTCACCATGTGTAAACAATCTTTCTATATTTTAATTTATATTTTATTTGTATCCAGCAGTGCAACCCTTTTCTGATACCTTAAATGCACGTAATGCTTAAATAATAGTTATAGTGAATCATTAAACCCTTCCGGTATGATTTAATAATGAAAAACTGTGCATGAAATAACCATTTAATTTTTATTTAAAAAACTTGTTTCATTTTACAATTCTTACATATTTTTAATTAAAATCCACTTTTTACATAGTGTTAAATAATATCAGAAACAGTAAAATTAAGAAAATATCAAAGCAAAACATTAATAAGGTATACAGATAATAGTCTTCAAGCTAGTGGTACTTTTCAAAACAAAGTGCAAAGGAATTCTTAATTGTTTACACCGCCAAGTAGTCTCACTTTTAATTTGATTCTTGCAACACACACGGCATTTCTTAGTAGGTTTTCTTTTATTCTGACTCATTAATTTGGCAATGACTTGTACCAAGAAAACAATATGCAATAGTGACTTGTGATTTTCACAAGTGATAAAAGTGTTGCCAAATTCAGTACACTAGAAATTTTAAACTAAATTAATTATCATGTTTAACAGTAACTTTAATCGCATGACGAGTGTAGCTCGTCATTGTGCGGTATGGAATGAAAAACTAATGACGAGCTAGACTCGTCATGTTACCGGAAGGGGTTAATGATTCGCTATAGCTAATTTTTTTATAATTTGGTGCTGCTGGCTTTGTAAACTGTTGAGAGATTCATGGCCCATAAATATAAATGCCCGGTTTCTAAATGGTTTGGGTTAATTAAGTAAAAGTATATAATTTTATTAAAATGACACCCTATGCATCCATTAAAGTAGCATCCTCCCTCCCCAAAAAAATCAAGGGATGCAATAGATGAAATACCTTTGTGTTTTAATAAACATCTCCAATAATTTCACCAAATTTGCCAATGGTGTTACACCTATTTCTTAAGTATGAACCCCACCCAAGAATTTTTTTTTATTTTTTTTTCTTTTCTTTTTCTTTCTTTTTTTCCTTTTTTTATTTTTTTTTTTTTTTTGTTTTTTTTTTTTTTTATTTTTTTTTTTTTTTTTATGTTTTTCTTTTTTTTTTTTTGTCGTTCTTTTTTGTTTTTTTTATCTTTCTTTTCATTGTCATCATATTCGATTTGGCACCCTGAACGAGTTATGTTGATATTTCTAAAATGCCTAAATACGAAAGCACCTCATTCTCTATAGTTTCTGAAATATTTACACGAAAAAAGACAAATATTTAAAAAACGTTTTAGTGGATTATACCATAGTTATTTATATATCTTAACAGCGAATAACAAACACGAAAACATTGGTGAAACGAAAAAATGAATAGTCGCTAAAATCTAGAACTGTAACCAGTCAAACAAAAAACTATGCCATTTTATCATTCTTTCAAATGAGACTAAAAAAGCATGTCAGTATTCTAGTTTAAAAGAAATTTATTATTTTCAATATATCGCTGGAATTAATTCTATCGATATAAACATTCTACAAATATTTTGCAAGCTGCACCATAATGATTTTGACGAAATTCAATTTTGGATTGGTCCAAAAATTTAGCACTTGTAGATAGCTGATACGTAAAAGTATCTAAATGAAAAGACTGTCTTCTGATAGAAACTTCAGAACATGCTGTTATTTTCTGTGAATCTATTTCATGAACTACACAACGTAAAACATTTCACAGTTGAAGAAATTTTCCTTCTTTTTGACATTATTCGATTTTGGTAGAGTTGAAATATGGTTGAAATGCTATTTTATGTTTCAAATGGACTCTTTTGTCACATTATTTTGTTTGGTAGATTATATGAACTCATCTAGCGTTTTTATATTAAATGAGTGCTTTGAAGCGGTTCCGTGTTAGTGATGATCCTGGAACTCGTGATTTAGAAACTGCGCGAATGTTTAATTGGACATTTATATATCGCCAGAATTGAATATTTACTATCCACTTGAACACTTCACAAAGATTTACAATTTTGGTGAAATTCAGTTTTGAAATTAATTCAGTTCATCAAATGTTTAAGTGTTTGTAGATCACTGATAAATAAAGGAAAGTTAATGAAAATGGTGTCATCTTACAGAAAGTTCTTGGTTCTTTTAGAATGGGGTCTTAATTTAAGTGAAGAGTTCACAGTTGATGAAGTTTTCTTCTTTTTACTATTATTCGAATATGGTTGGAACGCTTTTGTCTACTGTTGAATTGGACCGTTTTTGCAATACATTACCGGAATTGAATACTTACTTACTATCGACTTGAACAATTCACAAAGATTTACATTTTTACGCATTTGGTGAAATTCAGTTTTAAAATAAATTCAATTCGCCAAATGTGTAAGTGTTTGTAGATCACTGTTAAAAATGGAAAGTTAATGGCATTGGTGTCATTTTATATAAACGTCTTGGTTCTTTCAGAATGGTGTCTTAATTTAAAGGAAGAGTTCACAGTTGAGGAAGTTTTTTTATTTTTACTGTTATTCGAATGTGGTTTGAGCACTTTTGTCTACTGTTCAATTGGACCATTTTTTGCAATATATCATCGGAATTAAATACTTACTTACTATGGACTTAAACAATTCAAAAAGATTTACACTTTTACGATTTTGGTGAAATTCAGTTTTGAAATGAATTCAGTTCACTAAATGTTTAAGTATTTGCAGATTACTGTTAAATAACGGGAAGTTAATGAAAATGGTGTCCTCTTATATAAACGTCTAGGATCTTTCAGAATGTGATTCTATTTTGCTTAAAGAGTTCCCACTTGATGAAGTTTTCTTTTTTTACTATATTCGATTACGTTGGAGCGCTTTTGTCTGCTGTTGAATTGGACCATTTTTGCAATATATCATGGGAACTGAATACTTACTTACTATCGATTTGAACATGCCACAAATATTTACACTTTAACAATTTTGGTGAAATTTATTTTTTAATTGAATTCAGTTCACCAAATGTTTAAGTGTTTGTAGATCACTGTTAAATGACAGATAGTTAATGAAAATGGTGTCATCTTATAGACACGTCTCGGTTCTTTTAGAATGGGGTCTTAATTTACATGAGAAGTTCACAGCTGGTGAATTTTTCTTCTTTTTACCATTATTTGAATATGGTTGGATCTCTTCAGTGTAATGTTTTGCTTCTTAAAGGATAATGAGATCAGGACCTACTGCTTAAATCGTTTCTGGACGACTATGAATATTCATGTCAGAAGTGGCATTCTTCCCCACGAACTCTAATACCGAAGTGCAGCACCTTGTCCGTTCAGTCATCGATCCGCTAGAATATGGTTACAATTATATTTTATGTTCAAAATAAGTTATTTTATCAGCTTCTTTTGGTTGGTAGATTCAATAAGCGCATTTAGTATTCCGTAGCCCTTCATAGGTACCCTGTGAATTTCACTGAAATCGTGTTATGTATATATATATATATATATATATATATATATATATATATATATATATATATATATATATATATATATATATATATATATTATTGCATTAGCTCTTGATTCTACATCATTGTCTTCCATACATCCCAAATGTATAAGATTGGAGCTGTAAATAATTACAAAAAGATAAAATAGAACAAACTAGTAGAAAGTAATTAGTAGAAACTAAAATAAGAAACAAGAACATTAAAACACGAACAATAAAACATTAAAAACAAAAGAAAATCTATCGCTGAGTGTCAACTGCATGATCTCTCTTGCTGCCCAATATCGATTGCATAGGTTTTCCTGTTTTAAAGACGGACACTTTGCAAGGTGGTGTTTATCCATTGCAAAATTTTGTTTTCATGGAGTACACAAGGGCTATTATATATGTTTAACCCATCCACTGGCCACCCTCCCCACATTTTTCCCTTTCAAAACAGTCACACTTTTCGTAAATTCCAGACGGAACTTACCGTATAATACTAGAGTTGCCGGTTTAAAAGTTGTCAGGCTACCTTTAAATTATTTTCCCTGTAAAGTAAAGGAGTTCCGTTACTCAAAATTACTTTCCTTCATTTATTATCGCTTTGCAATATTTTTCTTTCCTCAAAAGCGTGCAATACGAGTTATACGAGTGCGAACGAGAAGGGGTCGACAGATCCGTTTTCGAACAGGAATTCGCTGTCGAAACCCCGTCGACGCGTCCGTTCAGTGGGTTAAAAGGAAAATGTGTTTGGTGAGACACCCGTGACCAAACTCCAGACGAAATGCCGCAACTGCGAAGGATCTGGAAAACATTCTCTTGTTTGACCTCATTTGCCATTTCAGCATAAAGCTCCCAAAGGTGTCAAGGCTGTATACATTACTACAATTTTGCAAAAGGTTTTTACTCATTTAGAACTACCCAAGAAGTACGCGTAGCTTAAATTATCCTACAGGCACTAGTAACATTAACCCCCCAAAATCGTAGTATATGTTGTTGTTGTCTTATGCCACATGGTCAAACCAAACTCGAAATGAGCCAGAGGCTACGTGATTTAAGACTAAAGGGTACGCCTTTCATTTAAACGAGCACTTCGAGGGTGAAAATACGACTTCGTGGATCCTCGTAATTTTGAAAAAGTGACCAAACAGAAAACCCATAGGCTTGGCCTACCACCCCCAGATGTATTGATTGAGAACTTGGAGGAAATTGTGACCACGAACCTATTTTACGTTTCCCAGCCATCTTTAACGACCACGACGGATCTTAGGCCGGATCGAGTTCCGAACCCTCAACCTCTCAGTTACGAGATCGTTACATTTAACCAATGCCATCCAAGGCAAACCAAGGCAAACTTCTTGCCAAGGTTTACGAGTAGCGTTTTTGTCCTTAAAAAGTTCCAGAGTTTTATCCCATAAAACAGGTTTTTCTTCTATTAATGAAATTAGAATTTCATTATCAATAACGCTCGTGTTCACGGAACTATTCATATTCACAACGAAAGTCGAATGCAAATAGCAGAAAAAACCGCTGTGTGTGCAAACGTTCACTGGGTTGCATAGACCTCTAGTTCGAGCCGACGGATAAATTTCCGCTGAGATCCAGTGGCACAGTGGCTACGGTCCACGGCAAATTAACTGATCTTTTTTTTTCTTCTAATGTGCAAGCTCTAGTAATTTTGAATTAGGGACCAAGCAGAATACCCATAGACTAGACCTACCACTCGCAGAGGCATAGATAATGAGGATAATGAGATTAGAACCTACTGCTAAAAGAAAATCTATCTCTGAGTGTCGACTGCATGGTATTTCTTGCCTTCCAATATCAATTGCATAGGTTTTTCTATTTTAAAAACGGACACTTTGCAAAGTATCCATTACAAAATTTTGTTTTCACATAGTACACAAGGGGCTATTATATATGTTTATACGTAAAGGTGTTTGGTGAGGCAACCGTGACCAAACTGCAGATGAAATGCCGCAATTGCGAAGGATCTGGAAAGGATTCTCTTGTTCGACCTCATTTGTCATTTCAGCACAAAACTCCATAAGGTGTCAAGGCTGTATATATTGCTACAATTTTGCAAAATCTTCTTACTCATTTAGAACTACCAAGAAAGCACGCGTAGCTTGAACTATCCTACGGACGCTAGTACAATTAACCCCCCAAAATCGTAGTATATGTTGTTGTTGTTGACTTATACCACTTGGTCAAACCAAGCTCAAAATAATCCAGATGCTACTTGATTTAAGGCGAAGGGGTGCGCCTTTCGTTTCAACTAGCACATCAAGGGTCAAAATACGACTTATTCTCAAGTGGGTACTAGTAATTTTGAAGCCTGACCAAGTAGAAGACCCATAGACTTCGCCTGCCACCCCCAGATGTATTGATTGAGAACATGGAGGACATTGGGACCACGAACATATTTTACATGTGGCCTTGTCACCTTTAGAGAACACGGCGGATCTTAGGCCGGCTCGAGTTCCGAACCCTCAGCCTCTCAGTTACGAATCATTGTCTTTGCTGACGGAGCTACCACGATTATTGCAGTATATAAAAAGAGAATGAATGTTAAAATAAATGTTGAAAATTGGAGCGAAATTATTTGAACAGTGATATCGTTTTAAAATAGAGTCTGGTGTTAACCTGGATTAGTTTGAACGTGGGATCAGATTCTAATATACTATGCGATTATGTATTATGATAAATTTTTAAACGATTTCACACATTTATTCTCTATAGGTTCGGTACTACCAGACTAACTCATCGCAATTCTGAAGATATCATATTAAAATCATCATCCCTGTTTATAATTGGAGATTACAGTGATTTATGATGCTTCTGGCTGAAATTTGATAAACAATCTCCCTTCACTGCATAGTTTAAATTTAAATGGGTTTATTTAGAAAACAAATTTGTTTTACTTACATTCACTTACAAGACATGAAAATTTAACAAACAGAGATTAATAATTCATAAAATAATTCAACTATTATTAATTTTCTCCAATTACAGAAATATATTTTAATACAGCGGCTACCCACAAGTAATGTCATGCTTGGAGAGGGGGAGTGGGTTAGCGAATAAAATATCACATATTTTGGTTAAAATAAAAACATTTAAAATCAGTGTTTTGAATTTTACCATTATAAAATGACCAAAATTTAAAGGTAATTTGTTATTTGGGGCGAAAGAAATTATGAAGTGATTTCAAATTATTATTGTTTTGAATTGTTCCTTTATAATATTGTTACTGTATATTAATTACTTTTCCGTTGTAAAACTTTAGTCTTATTTTATGCAAAATGAGTATAGGGTCTGATGAGGTAAAATGGGTAGTGGGGTAAAATGGTTTTTTTTTTATAATTTACTTAAAAGAGACATCATAATTTCTAACAATTATATTTTATCTTTGTAATATATTTTTAGACATTTGTTCGCAACATTTATTTTTCTTGAGAAGTTTCATATGTTGCATCTGGCAACATAGATTTCCTTGTTTGGAAATCAGGAATGCTTTCTTCTTTATTATGGTCTTAAAAACTCTCAAAAAGTAATATTTTATTTCTTTTATGATCATTATTTTTTAAATAATCAACTGCAAGGATTTTTGAAGTGATGACTGTTTCTGATGTAGCAGAACGTAGCTTAACTTAATAACCGTGGTCATTACAGTTTTCCAATATAAATAGTAATTACATAACATGTGTTTGTAGCTAAAAAATAAATTTTTAAAACAATTTTTCATAATTAATGGCATTTTTTAATCAATGCCCATTTTACCAAACCTCTGGGGTAAAATGGGTTTAAAATGGGCAATTGAAGAAAATGTATAAAACTATTGTTCCGAAATCCGCTCGTAAAGTTCGTTGATTGAATTGACTTTGACTAAGACAAAAAGAATACCAATTTATTAACATTCTAAATGAATAACAATTACAAAGGATGGCGATAATACTTGGCAGCCTTTTGGCGAACTTTTTCAGAGCAATACGGAGAGCATTAACACGGGCCCTACACAGGTCCTACTTTCACCAGATCTGAGCATGAACTGACCTTTTATGAGAACTCACTGCCCCTTTATATTGCTTTCCGGTTTCTGGAAATTTCTACGAGCTTCTTGTAAAATCCAGAGAAAGGGGGTCGGCAACCAGAATCCAGAGAAAGGGGGTCGGTAATGTAGCCAAGTCGCCAAATTTTGCGATGAAAATGAGTCTTCCAAAACTTTGCCAAGGAGCCAATATCTCGCCATTTTGGCGAGATACCATACAAATTGCATGTTTACAGCATTCTTAACACTATTTAAACAAAAATAGTAATGAGCCCATTGAATGAATACATGCAAAAAATTGCTTGTTTATAGTTTTTTTAAGTGAATAAGAGTGCTGAATAAGAAATTACGCTTTTTCTACCCATTTTACCCCACCAGACCATACGAATCATGAGAATTTTTATATTTACAGGTTAATTGAAACACTTAATAAGAAGTTTACAATAAAATTTGAAATAAGATGTACAACGCATTGTTTTTATTTCTGAAATGCTAGTACATATTTACGTAATATTACGTGAAAAAGGAAAATTTAGTGCAAGGTGATAGGTCTAAGTGCCTGATACGGTGTAACAAAAGGAAAGATGGAGTCCAAAATACTGAAAAAATGTGCGATACAATTTTTTTACATCCCCGTATTAAAATATTTAATATGTTTAAATAATTATTAGAAATCTAGAAGGCGGATATGTAGAAATGCTGAATTAACATAAAGATAAAACAGAAATATAGTGGAAATAATAATAATGTAATTCCAAACAAAGCGTCAACAAAAATCGCCCACGGTGCAAATGACTACAAATAAAAATTTAAAAATAAATTGTTTACGAAATTTTAAAATTTTAATGTGTTAAATTGTTATATTAATTATGCTTAAATTATTAAAATTTTAGTACAGGAAATATAGCAAAATCAGTTTTAAAGAAATGGTGTAAAAATGTTTATAGTATAATATAGAACTTTGTTTAAAATTTAAAAAAAACCCATGAAAATTTGCAAATGGTATCTAATACATTAAAAAATGCAAACTAAATACTTTTTTTAAGAACTTTTATTGCTTTTTGTTTTAGATTTGAATCCATTTTTGCTATATATTTCTCGAGTGTTATTCCTGGAAAACTTTTATCATGTTGCTTTTACTGTATTATTTACATAAATGCTGCTTTTTTCTAAATGCACCACAGATTTCTAATATTTCATAAAGAAAATAAAATGAAAGTATGAACTTTCGTGGAAACGAGATTATTTTAGTTTAGTTTTGAGGTTCTTTTAAGCAAAAGTGTATGAACTGGTTTAATCATCGTGTTCTTTTTCTGCTCTAGTGAATAAGGAAGAAAGGTTCAATAAACTCTAAAACGCTAGAATGATTAAAAAATAAAATTATTTTAGCAAATGTTATGCTCAAAATAGAAAAAGAACTTGTTAAATATAGGTTTTAGCGTAAACTAGTAAAGTAAAACCTTTTAAAGTAAAGCAAAGACATATATTTTCAGAAAAAATCTGTTAGTTTAATTAGAGAATTAAAACGTTGGTAATCATGCAGAAATATTGTGGTTGCTCTGCAAAAATGGAGCAGTTTTGTATAAAGTATCAGTGTGGGAAAGGATTTTAATGCATTTAAAATATTTTACCGGTCCTTAATCTGTATAAGATTCAGCATTTTATTTTTCTTAGTCCACAGTATATATATTATGTATCGAATTTTCTTTTCAATTTTAAATGAACACAAAAAAAGTTTTAACATCTCGGTATTTAAAAAATGGTATAAGATTTATTTACAGTCGTTTTTACTGCAAGATGTTATTGCCAAATACTAGTTAAATTGTCAAAGGGGGCTCCTACACTGACAACAGCATTACAATCGTAAGGTTTCAAGGAATGTTGACGCAAATTAAGAGAGATTTAAAAAAAGTAATAATTGTAATAAAAATAGTAATAAAACAGAAAAAATACATTGAGCAAAAAAGATGTTTAAGGAAATAATGTATATATATATATATATGTATATATATATATATATATATATATATATATATATATATATATATATATATATATATATGTATATGTATATATATATATATATATATATGTATATATATATATATATATATTATATATATATATATATATATATATATATATATATATATATATATATATATATATATATATATATATATATATATATATATATATATATATATATATATATATATATATATATATATATATATATATATATATATATATATATATATATATATATATATATATATATATATATATATATATATATATATATATATATAGAACACCATTGAACGACACCGTTACGGTGGTGCAGGATGGCTCGTCTTTGGAGGAATTATTCTTGGTTCCAGAACTGACCTGCATGTTCAGAGTGTAACGATGACAGGCCACATCTATCGGGATGTCATTCTGGAACAACATGTACGTTTGTTTCGGGGCGTCATGGGTCCTGAATTTCTGTATATGGATGACAACGCCGACCTCACCGTGCAAACATTGTAGACGAATGCCTTCAATCGGAGGATATCACCCGTATGGATTGGCCAGCATACTCACCGGACTTGAATCCAATAGAGCATGTGTAGGACATGCTTGGCCGACGAATTGCAGCCCGTCAACTCCCTCCCAACTGTCTATCGGAACTTCGGAGGGCATTGCTTGATGTGTGGTGTAATTTTCCCCAAGATCAGATTGATAATCTGATACTCAGCAAGT
>CM063511.1:53250199-53252699 GCA_032207245.1 Pardosa pseudoannulata | reverse complement strand
ATTTTTTATTCAACAATAAAAAAACCAAGCTTCAAATTGGCAAAACACGACTTGTACGTTCTGGAGCTAGGAATTAGATTGAAGAAGAAATAACGCAACAAAAGACCGAGTAACTCGACAATAATAACTTGTGGAAAGAAAAAATGCAAAGCGTTGCATAGCAACGCAAACAATGCGCGTATAATGTCACACATACATATAATTATACGTATTTAGTAGATTTGTGGTGGTTAGCGGGTTATTTCACTCTATAGTAAAATAAACAATTTTCAAAATATTATGGGTAGTTATGTTGATGTATATTATATTTATTGTAAAAATCTTTTTTTAGAAATAGTGTTTAGAAAATAATCTGAAGAAGGTGGGGAAAATGTATTTAACTCTCACATTTTTGTAAAAGCATCACTTATTGTATTTGTGCCTACTTAGAAATAATGAAGTTTACTTAATTTTTATCTCTTTCGTTTAGCATTTGAATTTATAATGTAAGCCTTACTTTATTGTAAGTAAAGTGATTTTTGGTGTATCTTAAATCTTCAGATAAATGTAGTGTTAACTTTATTTAAACAGTTATGTCAGCTTCATTAGAAATATAATTATTCCAAACATATATAAATGTAATCTGCAAAATTTTTCTAAAACTCGTGTTAATTTTCTAATTAGAGTGTATTTATACAAAATATATAATAACTTAAAGGAGTATCTGTAAAAGAATAATACTCAAAGCTGAACTGATTTATAGCAATTTTTATGTTAACTCAACGGAAAGAGTTACTTTATGAAGTCATTATAAGCGTTCAAATCTCGTCGTTAAAATTTTTTCAAACTCGAGTTAATTTTCTAACTAGAGTTTATTTATAAAAAATATATAATAATCTAAAAAGTACCTACAACAAAATAATACTAAAATCTGAACTGATTTATAAGAAATTTTAAGTTAAATGAAAGCACAGAATTACTTTATGAATGTGATTAAAATTCTACTTTACGATGCTAAATTTAATACGATATACTTTTTATTTTAACATTCATAAAATGTTAATAAATAGAAGAACGTTTTAAATTTAATCTACTATATTTTTTATTTATATTTCAACAAATTATTAACTAAAGTTATTAAATGCTGATTTAAAATAAAAATAAACTTTTAGTAATATAATCTATGAGTAAAATTATAAATACTTTTGAAATTTAATAGCATTTGTATAGTTAATAAAAACATTTAGTTCTCGTTTCGTAATTATTTATGGTTAAAATAATTTTTGCTAGATTTCTTAAAAGTATATAAAAAGTAAACATAATTCTAGATAACGTCAGAGAAATAAAAATGGAAGAACTATTTGTAAAGAAACTATGTTTAATCAGTTGAAAATTTATTGGTTAGTCAGCTGGTTGTAATAAGGTAACTTAATGTTTTCCTGTATAAAAGTTTACTTCAGTATCAATAAATGGAAATATATTGAACCATAAAAACAATTGACCGCAAATATTTAGAGGCATGAAATAAAACTGAAGAGTTAAATAGAGTTTTATAGCTTTTTAAACTTGAAAATTGTTACTGTACATAAGAAATAACAAATCATTTTTACTTTATAGATAAGGATGTTATTTTCATTTTAGATTAGATTAAAACTTTGTAAAAGTTTGTTTAATGCACATTTCTAATGATAAATAAATAATTAAATTACCATAAAAAATAAAAAGAAGTAAAGAAAATATAGTTGCAATTTTTTTAAGTATGATTTGAAGGTTATTTATGCAGAAAAGGATGTTAAAATGTGGCGAATCCTGCATTATTTCTAATCATGTGTTAACTTGAAGTTATTTAGTTCTTAATTTTCAAACTGTTGTAATGTACGTACAACCTATACACCAGTGTTCGTTACAAAGGGGAAACACAGAATGAATATAATACCTTATATAGATTCAGACATTTATTCTATACATTTATTTACAAAAATACTTGGTTAACATAATCAATCATTTATATTTTCTATTTACAGACTAATTATCCCACATCACTTTATAAGGAATTATTATTATTAACAGAGGCCTAAGTCAAAGGACTGTAAATATTATTTATAGATTACCTCCATTGAAGTCGCAGGGGAGCAGGCAGGGGCTTTTCTCACGGGCATACGGGACGAGTTGGTGATGTTGAGCGGGGCGGTGTCAGTCCGGGCGCACGGGACGAGCTCGTGCTAGTGGATTCTTGTTCCACTTCTCTCGACTGCCCACTTCTAACCCTCAGCTCTCAGCCTTCAGCTCTCTCTCCGTTTCCAAAAACTTCACCTAGGTCCCAACGCCCCTCCTTTTCTTGTCATCCAATCCCTTCTCTTTGGGAAATTTTCCCACATCACATGCCCTTCGGGAGTGCAGGTGGGCTCATTAAAGTAGCCCCTTTTTGTTCAAGCTGACATTACATTTTAGCCCCTGCTCCCATAATTCACGCTTACAGTTCTGTGCGAGCTTGATCGTTATGCTTCCATTCCGTGAAGTA
>CM063511.1:53135199-53245199 GCA_032207245.1 Pardosa pseudoannulata | reverse complement strand
TGCATCAGCGCCCTCTATCGAATCTTTTTGAGTTATTTTTTTCTGTTTTAAAAAATCCCATGCCCAAGCGATAGTAACCCTGCAAACAGTTTTTTATTTTGGTTATTTTTCCCGTTATTATGATATATTAAAGTTTATACGGACTTTTTGATCACCCGGTAATTAAGGAAGTCTATTATTATTACACATTTCTTAATGGTCAAATATTATAACGCATTTCTTAACCCTTTAACGGACAGTGGTTTCGTAGCAAAACCACCTATTAAACATCTTTTTTTTATACTTTATTTTTTGAATTACTTTACTTTATCTTTTTATAATTATTTATGGCTCCAATCTCATACATCTATGATATGTGGAAGCCAATGATGTAGAATCAAGAGCTTTTGCAATTAAAAAAAAACTTTTTGGAGACATGGATGAGCTTTCGATTATATATATATATATATATATATATATATATATATATATATATATATATATATATATATATATATATATATATATATATATATATATATATATATATATATATATATATATATATATATATATATATATATATATATATATATATATATATATATATATATATATATATATATATATATATATATATATATATATATATATATATATATATATGTATATATATATGTATATATATATATATATATATATATGTATATATATATATATATATATATATATATATATATATATATATATATATATATATATATATATATATATATATATATATATATATATATATATATATATATATATATATATATATATATATATATATATATATATATATATAAAATGCATTATATATATATATATATATATAATGCATTTTATATATTAAAAATACATTGTATATTTTATATATTTTATATATTTTACATATTTTATACATTTTATACATATTATATTTTTGATATTTTAAATATATAACAGATGATAGTTCTACGTTTAACTTATTTATTTCTTTTTCTATTGAAATATATGTATTTAAACTTTCTGTACTTGAGAATTCAGATTCAATTTATCTTACTTATGACTTCAAATAAAAGTAACTATACAAACAACACTTTTAAGTTGTTAAGCCGTTTATTTATTATAATACTTTAAGGATTATCATTTATTGTTCTTCCAGTATAGTTCAACTTTTAAAAAGGCATAACGTTCAAGCTGTACAAGGGAAGGGGTTAGTCAGTTAAACCATTTCTCAAACCCTAACTTGGTATCCTCTAAGGCAATCCCTTCTAAGGATTGTAAAAAAAATTATATATTTTACATATACAATGCTTATAGATAACATTTATAAACAAATTACATTAAATTCCCATGAATTTTGTTTTGGTTTCTGTAAAACGCCTCTCACGTCCCCGGCTGCACTTTCTTAAGTCCGCACGCCTCGTTCTATACCTGCCCGCCTATTTTTACTGGGGCAGGTATCTTGGGTTCGTTTAAAGCCTATGTGGCCGACAATTAATCACAGCAGCGACAATACTCTTGATTAACCATTTATTATTAAGAAGATTTAAAAATAAAACATAAATACACTTCCGTTCATACTCGAACAGGGCTCAAATAAGACCGAGGACAAAAAAATAAACTGTGCCGAGCGGACAAACACCTCTCTCGGTCTCAACTTCTTTCCGAAGAATGTCCGTTCCCCGTCGCTCCGACCGGGCAACCTTTTCACTCCTTTTCGTGAGGGCCGGGGGGAATCCCCCCCCATCGGTCAAGTTTTCGCCTCCACGGGAAAAAATGTCATTTTCTGCAGCTGGCGGGCGCGGGGGTGGCATCCATCGCCCCCCTCCTGTTGAACCTTGCCAACCCTCCATCGGGGTGTCCGTTTTCGGCCGCCGAAAAAATCCAGGGGCCATGTAAAACCAACTCGAGTCTTGAGTCTAGTATTACAGTTTCCTTTAAAGGGTTAATAGTGAAAGTAGAATATCATAAAAATAATTCGATTATCTAAACATATTAGCCTCTTAAATGTTTCAAAAGTGGTTATAAAATTCCTCCCTTTCTAGATATCCTTCTAATTAATTTTATCGCAGTAACACTGGAAAACACAGCTTACCGTTTAACCTAATTTCTAGATTCTCTCCGCATAACTGACATACCTGACACCTTCGGGATATTACAGTTGCCATATCAAATCCTCATTTTCTCTTTAAGCCATCTCCATAGAACCGTCTGATATCCTAACTTGACATTTCTGTCATCGGCTTACAAAAGATTGAAGATTACTTGTGGATTGTCTTCGTGTATTGATCAATAGAGAAATAAATTTAAAAAAAATTTTCTTATTACAGTTTTCAAGTATAAATTATCTTTGTTATATTAATATATTCATACACAGGCATAACTGGGGGATATGAATACCATTCCTAAACATTATATAAATAAGATTTAATGTAACACTAATTCTAAATGGAACTTCAAAAGTGACACCATTTTATAGATTTATAGATTATTTAGTAGAATTAAAGGCAGTTGTAAAAATAATGTTAAGTTATTTTGTGTTTAAGAATAAGAAATTAAAACTCATTAAAAACACATGGACATTTGTCCTTGTGTTTTTTAATGAGTTTTAATTTAATGAGATAATGGTTTAATTTAATGTATAAATAAGACTGAATGTAGCACTAATTCTAAATGGTACTTCAAAAGTGACACTTACCATTTTATAGATTTATAGATTATTTAGTAGAATTAAAGGCAGTTGTAAAAATAATGTTAAGTTATTTTATGTTTCAGAATAAGAAATTTAAACTCATTAAAAAACACATGGACATTTATCCTTGTGTTTTTTAATGAGTTTTAATTTAATGAGATAATGGTTTAATTTAATGTATAAATAAGACTGAATGTAGCACTAATTCTAAATGGTACTTCAAAAGTGACACTTACCATTTTATAGATTTATAGATTATTTAGTAGAATTAAAGGCAGTTGTAAAAATAATGTTAAGTTATTTTGTGTTTAAGAATAAGAAATTAAAACTCCTTAAAAAACACATGGACATTTATCTTTGTGTTTTTTAATGAGGTTTAATTTAATGAGATAATGGTTTAATTTAATGTATAAATAAGACTGAATGTAGCACTAATTCTAAATGGTACTTCAAAAGTGACACTTACCATTTTATAGATTTATAGATTATTTAGTAGAATTAAAGGCAGTTGTAAAAATAATGTTAAGTTATTTTATGTTTCAGAATAAGAAATTAAAACTCATTAAAAAACACATGGACATTTATCCTTGTGTTTTTTAATGAGTTTTAATTTAATGAGATAATGCTTTAATTTAATGTAAAATTATGACTGAATGCAACACTAATTCTAAATGGTACTTCAAAAGTGACACTTACCATATTATAGATTTATAGATTATTTAGTAGAATTAAAGGCAGTTGTAAAAATAATGTTAAGTTATTTTGTGTTTAAGAATAAGAAATTAAAACTCATTAAAAACACATGGACATTTGTCCTTGTGTTTTTTAATGAGTTTTAATTTAATGAGATAATGCTTTAATTTAATGTATAAATAAGACTGAATGTAACACTAATTCTAAATGGAACTTCAAAAGTGACACCATTTTATAGATTTATAGATTATTTAGTAGAATTAAAGGCAGTTGTAAAAATAATGTTAAGTTATTTTGTGTTTAAGAATAAGAAATTAAAACTCATTAAAAAACACATGGACATTTATCCTTGTGTTTTTTAATGAGTTTTAATTTAATGAGATAATGGTTTAATTTAATGTATAAATAAGACTGAATGTAGCACTAATTCTAAATGGTACTTCAAAAGTGACACTTACCATTTTATAGATTTATAGATTATTTAGTAGAATTAAAGGCAGTTGTAAAAATAATGTTAAGTTATTTTATGTTTCAGAATAAGAAATTTAAACTCATTAAAAAACACATGGACATTTGTCCTTGTGTTTTTAATGAGTTTTAATTTAATGACTTTTAATTTAATGAGTCGATTAAATGCCTAAGCAATACAACTGGAATAGAATTTATCATTTGTAGATATGAAAGACTCCTCTCAACTCGGCGTCGGTCTAGCAAAAATGGCGTCGCTTTTAACTTGACATTTCTGTCATCAGCTTACAAAAGATTGAAGATAAGTAAGATTGAATGTAACACTAATTTCCAATGGTTCTTCAAAAGTGACACCATTGTATAGCTTTACACATTATCTAGTAGAATGAAAAGCTCGCTAAGAATTATAAACATAAGTATACAGTTGTAAAAATAATGTTACGTTGATTTAGAGTTTAAGAATATAAATTAAAACTCAACAAAAAACACATGGACATTTGTCCTTGTGTTTTTAATGAGTTTTGATTTAATGAGTTTTTAATATTAATGTCTTGAGTAAATGATTTTATTAATGACTTCTAAGCAATACAATTGGAATAGAACTTATCATTTGTAGATGTGAAGACTCCTCTCAACTCGGCTTCGGTGTAACAAAAATGACGTCGCTTTTAACTTGACATTTCTGTCATCAGCTTACAAAAGATTTAAGATAAGTAAGATTGAATGTAACACTAATTCCCAATGGTTCTTCAAAAGTGACACTTACCATTATATAGCTTTACAGACAATCTAATAGAATTAAAAGCTGGCTAAGAATTATAAACATAAGGTTACAGTTGTAAAAATAATGTTACGTTGATTTAGTGTTTAAGAATAAGAAATTAAAACTCATAAAAAAAACATGGACATTTGTCCTTGTGTTTTTTAATGAGT
This sequence comes from Pardosa pseudoannulata, assembly GCA_032207245.1. Lineage (NCBI taxonomy): Eukaryota > Metazoa > Arthropoda > Arachnida > Araneae > Lycosidae > Pardosa > Pardosa pseudoannulata. The sequence goes on along the minus strand of CM063511.1, from coordinate 53,240,407 downwards.
TTTAATTCAATGAGTTTTATTATTATGTCTTGATTAAATGATTTTGTACAATTAAATGCCGAAGAAATACAATTGGAATAGAACTTATCATTTGTAGATGTGAAGACTCCTCTCAACTCGGCTTCGGTGTAACAAAAATGACGTCGCTTTTAACTTGACATTTCTGTCATCAGCTTACAAAAGATTGCAGATAAGTAAGATTGAATGTAACACTAATTCCCAATGGTTCTTCAAAAGTGACACTTATCATTGTATAGCTTTACAGATTATCTAGTAGAATTAATAGCTCGCTAAGAAATATAAACTTAAGGATACAGTTGTAAAAATAATGTTACGTTGATTTAGTGTTTAAGAATAAGAAATTAAAACTCATTAAAAACACATGGGCAAATATGTCTTGATTAAATGATTTTATGCAATTAAATGCCTAAGGAATACAACTGGAATAGAACTTATCATTTGTAGATATGGAAGACTCCTCTCGACTCGGAGTCGGTCCTAAAAAAGGGCGTCGCTTTTCCTTTTTATCGTGTCGCTAAAAAAAAATTCTGTCTCGCAAGAGGCGGGTGCCAGCAGCGTTCACCCTCTTCTCGTCTCTGGTAACAACCTTGTCCTCTAAAAAATCAGACTGCCCCCGGAGGAAAAAACAGGGGTCCCTTTTCAGAACGGAGAGGTCAGAATTACGCTTTAAACCAAAGGACCCTTCTCTTGGTTTTGAGAAGTCTGAAGTTTCTTCTGGTTAAAACCGGTCCTTACTGCATGTCTCTCAAAAAAAGCGTCGCTTTTCCTTTCTCTGGTGTCGCTCCAAAAAATGTCTATACCGCAAGCAGAGGATGCCAGCAGCGTTCGCCCTCTTCTTTTCTTTGGTAACAACCTTGTCCTCTAAAAAATCAGACTACCTGGCGGAGAAAAAACCAGGGGTCCACTCAAGAATGGAGGGGTCAGAATCCCGCAAACCAACGGACCTATTCTATTGGTTGTGAGAAGATATATATATATATATATATATATATATATATATATATATATATATATATATATTATATATATATCTTGTCTTTCCTTTTTTTATAATGTAAAAATTTTATATATAACATAATTCGAAAACATTAAAACTATATATTACTATTTCTATTTGATTTTTCATATTTACGATACTATTATAAATTTATCCACTAAAAATATATTTTTTTTTACAAAAATCTTATGGTTGTTATTTATATATTTCTATTTATATATTTGTTTATATATTTCAATATAAAATACGAAAAGTTGGTCAAAAATTGAAATAATTTTCGATTTATTGAAATTTAACTGAATAATTAAATTTACGCGCAAAACGCCCGCTCCCGGTACAATTCCACTGCTAAACGTACCAGTACACATTGTGTTAAGAGAAATATTTTTTTGCCAAAGAGATTATTTTATACTTGTACTGAGTTTATTTATCTTCCAGAACTATTTGCAATTTGAAATCATATCACCTGAAATGCACTAGCAAATTTAAGTACTAATATCTATTTTTCAAATTAATTATAAATTCTTTAACTAGTTTAAATTCCAGTGTTTATGTCAGTGTAGATTTTATTTTTATATTTTTGGGGAAAATTTTGGTGATTTTTTTTAAATCTTAGTGTATATCATAGAGTATATTTTTTTATATTCTATATTTCGGAGGCATATTTTCTCTTTAGTTATAATAGATAATTTATATTTTTGTGTTACGTTTATTAAACCGCTTATTAATACTTGGATTACTCAAATATTTTATTTTCAAATTTAAAATAAATCATTTAACTAGTTTATATTCCATACTATAAATCATTTAACTATTATATCTAGTACCATTTATTTATCTAGTAATCATTTAACTAGTATATCATAATCTAGTATAAATCATTTAACTAGTATTTCATAATCTCGTATAAATAATTTAACTAGTATATCATAATCTAGTATAAATCATTTAACTAGTATATCATAATCTTCTTAGTGTATATTATAGAGTATATTTTTTATATTCTATATTCGGAGACATATTTTCTCTTTAGTTATAATAGCTAATTTATATTTTTGTGCTACATTTATTAAACCACTTATTAAGTTAATACTTCGATTACTCAAATATTTTATTTTCAAATTTAAAATAAAGCACTAATTACGATGCAAGTAAATAAATCAGTTAAAATAAGAAATTAATTTATTAGTGCAACTTCGTTATATTAATATAATTAGAAGACTCTTAGATAACATTCATTTGCTAAAATCATTCTTCGGCATCTGTTTGCTTTATATAAAATATCGTAATTTTTAGTGTGTATAATATTGCCTAATAAAAGAGAGTATGTTTTCTACATATAAAATAGGATATTAATTAAATGAGTTTAAAATAAAAACGCATTTAACGATACAGCTCCGTTACAGTGAAATAATTAGAAGGTGAGTAAATTACATTTTTATCCTAAAATCTATCTCTGGATAAGGTTTGCTTGATAGAAGATATTTTAATGTTTTAAAAAAATCTTTATATATAAAATCCTTCTGCCCATGTGTTTATAATAGGACTTCTCCTAGACGGGTGGACTGATTTTGAGGAAATTTTGTGTACGTACTTAATTTGAGTCGACAATGGTTTAGATTCACAATTAGATCAAAGGCCGATTGGTTAGGGTGCTGGCCTTCGGATCCGCAGTTAGTGGGTTTGAATCCCACTGGGGCATGTATGTTCTTAACCGTTCGGAATCGGCTTTAAGCAGTAGGTCCCGGTCTCATTAGCCCTCGTGTTGCAAAAAGTAGACCTTAGCGCTCCCAACCAACCACAATTAGATCAGATAAAAATGCTTTTTATTAAAAATCTGGAATTGCGGCCTTTTTGAGATTATGCTTGAAACACCCCTTGAAACACTGCCAACGCGTCTGTGGCATTGAGGTCTGCGCAATGGGCTTCAGTACGAGAAGTTCCAGGATCAAATCTCCACACAGGTGATGTCGGAATTTTAATTTAATCTAATTATGTTTATGATGATTGTACGAGTTGTAGCGTCATGTATATTAAAATATTTTTTCCTTACTTTTCTATCAAAATCTTTCCAATTTATAATTTATTTAAAAACATTTAACAATTTTTTTTTACAAAATTAAAACAGGACAACGTCTTTCGGGTCGTCTAGCATATTTATATAGCAATAAAGGAAACAAACTTGGTAAATCCTGGTAAATTTTACTTTATTTTGTTAATACTTTAGGGTTGAAATTTTTGCAATAAATTAAAAATAATTTAAACAATGAAAGATTAAAAGACTAAAAAATATGTTCATTAGAAAACAGTGAATTTTTATAATTACTTAATTTCTCTAAAGACAAAGATAAAAGACAAAAATGCAAGATTTATTTAGTTATTAATTTACACTATTCCGGTACCTATAGAATTAACTATTTTTTCTACAGTTAGAATGATCCACTATGTAAAAAATACATCGTAAAGGAAACTAAGAACCTCTGGGACATCTTTTTTTAAAAATAATTTACCCATGTGAGGAAATCGCATCGACAGTCTGATCTGGAAATTCTTGAGATCTTTTCCTGTTCTGCAGATCAAATATTAGAAATCGTTAATCGTGATTAAAAATGTGAAAAAATATATGACACTCACCGGACGTGATTAGGAAGTTCGGAATAGTAAGTGACAAAGAGTGAAATTTTTTTTTACGAGAGTAACTGATATTTGAGGAGGAAATGATCAAAAAGTAGCTAAAAAAAACTCGGAACAAAAAATTAAAAAAAATTCTAATTTTCAGCTTTAAGATTAAAATTATTCTGGAGGATATAAATTAGAAATTCAAAGAGTAATTGTGTTAAGAAGTATATTGAATGTTCATTAAGATAAATCTGCCAGTGGGGTCTCTATCATTAAAGTTTAGTATTCAAATAATGTACATATAACGCTGATTAATAACTTTTTATTATGTATGAAATACTGAATAAAAGAGTACATTTAAATGATTAATCTAGTTATTTTGAAAATGTTGACGCCTAGAAAAGCATTGGAGCGTTTCTTATGGATAAAAAACAATTAGTTTTATGAGAACATACACCTTTTGAGTTTAGAAGAATTTTTTTTATTCAATATATAAAAAAGTTCTTTACCGTTTAGGAAATTATTAATAAACATCATAAAAGGACATCATTAATAAAGGACTGACTTTATAAAAATTATTTAGTTTTGTTACATAAAGTTATAAGTTTTTTACAAAGAAAAAAAAAACGAAAATACTTATTTCTAGAAAAAAATTTGAAATGGACTGACTCACAAAACAACTTTTAGAATTTGTAAAGTAGAAACTAATTTTTACATCAAATTTAAATTAATGTTATTACAACCTATTTTTATTCACTACACGAAAAAAGTTTTCTTACATCACTAATAAGCGCTTAACTTTGTAAAAAATTGTTTAGTTTTGTTATGTTAAGGTTACACGTTTGACATAATAATAAATTTAATATATCAAGTTAAAAAATTGAAAGGCACTAACCCGCAAAACAACTGAATTTGGAAAATAGAAACTAACTTTTGTATCAAATGGAAGATAATTATTATTACAATCTATTTTTTATTCAATATATAAAAAAAGTTTTATGTAGGTTGAAAGCTATCTTACATCACTAATACGGAACTAACTTCATAAAAATTCTTTACTTAAATATGAGAATTAAAAAAAAAACGAAATACATATGACAGGGAAAAATAAATTGAAATAGACTGACCCACAAAACAACTTTTAGATTTTGTAAAGTAGAGACTAATTTTTACATGAATATTAAATATTATTAAAACCTATTTTTATTCATGACACGAAAACAGTTCTTTTATGTTTAGAATAAAAGTTTTTTTCCATCACTAATAAAAGCCTAAATTTGTAAAAAATTATTTAGTTTTGTTATGTTAAGATTATACATTAAACATAATAATACATTTTATATATTAAGTAAAAAAAATACGATGCACTATACCGCAAAACATTTGGAATTTGGAAACTAGAAACTCACTTTTGTGTGAAATGGAAGATAATTATTATTACAATCTATTCTTTTTCAGTATATAATAAAATGTTCTGTGTAGGATGTTTTCTTACATCTTTAACAAGGAAATAACTTTGTAAAAATGATTTAGTTTTGTTATATAAAATAATACATTAAAAAACACACCAAAATATATACCAAGGAAAAGCATTAAAATGCACTGACAGGCAAAATAACTTTTCGAATTTGTGAATTAGAAACTAATTTCTTATATTAAATGGAAGCATGTCTGATAAATCTGGAAGAAGCTGGGACCAGGTTGCTGGGCGATCCAGTTTAATATTTCTGAAATAGCCTTCAATTTGAAACGCCTACGAACACTCATGCGATTATCGGGTTTCAAACCCAAGAACTCTGGTATCGAAGAGCACCAATCTACTATTCTGCCATCATTCCATATATCTTTCCTGTTATTTAGAAACATACTATTTTAGATCATTATTCAAAATTGTTAAAATTTGATATTTTTTACATTGAGGAATCCGTTATAATAATGGTTCAATATTTTCTTTAATATATATTAGGCAGAAATGGTTCGAGTGTTATTGGGTTAAAGAGAGTAAAAGATTACAAGTTGATAGACAATAAGTTTTTCTTGAGCTCTCGGATAATAATGTAAAAAAAACTAATATAATTGCTATCCTACAAATTCAATTTTTTTCGTGTTTGATGTTTTATTTTGCTTCAATTTGCAAAAAAAATTAAACATTAAAAGTCACTAAGTGAATAGGAATAATAGTCACACAACTATTAGGAACAACAATTAATTTTTAGCTAACACTACATTTTTAATTACTTTTTATTTACTTCATGATGTTACCAATGTTAATGTCTCGTTTGGAGTGTAAAAGCATTCTCTTTTAGCCCAGCAGGAAATTAATCTGGATAGATTTAATTATCTTGAGCTTTTGGTGAGTGCGGTATAATTAGTACGCTATTTTAAGACTATGGATATTTATTTTTTTAAACACTTACGTAAATGAAATAATTAATTTTATTTTTTCGTTAACTAAACTACAAATGTGATTACAACAACATAGGCTGCATTTTAAATTATAAATGAAATTATTCGGATATTATACTTTATGTATTTTGCTTTGGTTTTCATGATCTGAAAAACAAAATAATAATAAAAATTTGGGAAACTAAATTTTGTTTGCTATTGGAAAATATTTAAGAAGTTAAAATAGATATAATAGTAATAGAACTATTACTAATAAAGTGCGTATGTCATTGATTTATAATTGAAGTACTTTATAATATATGAAATGGCATTTAAATTCGACCTGAAAAGTCTTCATTTTAACAGACTTTTTTCATTAAATATAGCATAAAAAGATCTGCTCTGTTTAGAATTAAACTTTTTCTAGATTATTAATAAGGATAAAACTTCATAGAAAATATTTAATTTAGAGCATAGAAAGTATTTAATTGTTATTTGGAGCAATATATTTTTAAAAAGTATAAAATATTTACACCAATTCAAAACAATAAAATTCCATTTACCCGCAAAATAACTTTACAAAAGTTAGTTGTAAATTAGAAACTAATTTTCAAATAGAACCTAATTATAGTTTTGTTCTGTGATCCTCAGTTATACCAATTCGAACAATCCTTTTATTTTATAGCACGGTAAAGGATAATTATTTTTTTATATTTCAATTTCTTGACAGATTTTATTTTCTTTAATTTTAAAATGTCAGATACTTTTAAAGTTTTGATTTACAGAATAAAACAGATATTTTACTCTAATACAAAATGTTCCTAACATACAAATTTCAAAAGTTATCTCGTGGGTAAAAAAGTCTTTTTTTATTACGTGTACATTTAATGCTATTTTTAAGAATACACTACATGAAACTGCAAAAATAGATAATTTAAAGTTACAGCATTATTAAAAAAATGTAAAACTTCATTGTAAAAGGAACGAAACGTATTTTATAATGAATTTTAAAAAAAGGTTAGAACAAAAATTTTAAATTTTGAAAAAGATTACAAAAACTCTGCAAGTTTACAATGGTACCGTGTGAATTATGTTAAACATATTGTAAAAGTGAAGAAAAAGAAAATTGACCTAATTAACATTTGGAAAAAGAGTTTTGCATTTGTAAACATGTGTTAAAACTATTATGTTTATATGCTATTTAGAATATTGTAATACCATTAACAATATTCTTTCAGTAGTAAAATAGTCAAAAGAGTATTGAACAATAGTCATTATTATTGCTAATACAAACCTGAATATATTTGGGAATTTAGAATTTTCCTATAAATAACTCTTTTCAATAAAGTAGATGTTTTCCTTATAAACTATAAGTTCAACATTTTAATTTCTTTTCTTCCTTAACAAAAGAAAATCAAATATATTTTTATAATTTGGCTAATTCTTTATTAAATTTAACATCCTAAAAACTTTAATGCTCCTGTATGTAAAATTCAGGAAAAATGTTTTTTTAATTTTATTGTATTAGTTAAATAATTTTATTTAAGATAATTTATTTTTCTTGAAACATTAATGACAAAATTTTTTTACAAGAAAAATTATTAGTATGATTTTTTATGAAAAATATTCATGCAAAATTTATTTCACTTCTATTAAAGGAATAGATTATTTTTATGAACTTGACTAGTTACCGAAAATATGCATTTTCGGAAATTTGAATCTATGTAACTAAAATTATAGCTATGATTGTGTCTGTCGACGCATTACGTTAAAACTGCTGAACGAATTTATATGCAGGTTTAATTTATTTGTAAAAGTTCTCCGATCCACTTAATAATGCCTTTTTCGAAATTCAAATGCGTTTTTACTTGTTGACACATTTGATTCAGAGAACTTTGAAAATCAATCATGTGCTGTTATTTGCTTATGATGTATTTTATCAAAAAATATTCATGTAAAATTTCTTTCACTATTACAGGAATAGATTATTTTTATGAACTTGCCTAGTTACCAAAATTACGCATTTTGAGAAACTTGAATCTATGTAACTAAAATCATAGCTCTGATCATGTCTGTTGACGCGTTACGTTAAAACTGCTGAAGAAATTTATATGCAGCTTACTTTTTAATTAATTTATAAAAGTTCTTTGATCAACTTAAATAATGCCTTTTTAAAAATTCAAACGAGTTTTTACTTGTTGAAACATTTGATTCTGCGTGACACCGGTTTGAAAATCAATTCATGTAGCTGCTGTCATATTTCTGTCATATGATTGTAATTTTATTAAAAATATTCATGTAAATTGTTTTTCACTTCTATTATAGGAATAGATTATTTTTATGAACTTGCCTAGTTACCGAAAATATGCATTTTCGGAAATTTGAATCTATGTAACTAAAATTATAGCTATGATTGTGTCTGTCGACGCATTACGTTAAAACTGCTGAACGAATTTATATGCAGGTTTAATTTATTTGTAAAAGTTCTCCGATCCACTTAATAATGCCTTTTTCGAAATTCAAATGCGTTTTTACTTGTTGACACATTTGATTCAGCATGACACTGCTTTGAAAATCAATGCATGTAGCTGCTGTTATATTGCTGTCATACGATTGTAATTTTATCAAAAATATTCATGTAAAATTTATTTCACTTCTATTATAGGAATAGATTATTTTATGAGCTTGTCTAGTTACTGAGAATACGCATTTTGAGAAACTTGAATCTGTGTAACTAAAATCATAGGTCTGATCGTGTCTGTCAACGCATTACGTTAAAACTGATGAACGAACGTACTTGCACCTTTCTTTTTAATTTGTTTGTAAAAGTTCTTTGATCAACTTAAATAATCCTTTTTCGAAATTCAAATGAGTTTTTACTTGTTGAAACATTTGATTCAGCTTGAAACCGATTTGAAAATCAATTCATGGTGCTATTGTCATAATCCTGTCATATGATTGTAATTTTATCAAAAATATTCATGTAAAATTTATTTCACTTCTATTACGGTGATAGATTATTTTTATGAACTTGTTTAGTTACTGAAATTATGCATTTTGAGAAAATTTAATATATGTAACTAAAATCATAGCTTTTATCCTGTCTGTCGACTCTCGACGTTAATACTGCTGAATGAATTTATATGCAGCTTTCTTATTAATTTATTTGTAAAAGTTTTTTGATCAACTTAAATAAAGAATTTTTTGAAATTAATATGAGTTTTTATTTGTTGAAATATTTGATTCAGCGTGACACCGCTTTTAAAATCAATTCATGGTGCTGCTATCGTATTGCTGTTATATGATTGTAATTTTATCAAAAATATTCATGTAAAATTTGTTTCACTTCTATTATAGGAATAGATTATCTTTATGAACTTGCCAGTTACCAAAAATATGCATTTTAAGAAACTTGAATCTATGTAACTAAAATAATAGCTCCGATCATGTCTGTCCACGCATTACGTTAAAACTGCTGAAAGAATGTATATGCAGCTCTCTTTTTAATTTAATAGTAAAAGTTCTTTGATCAACTTAAATAATGACATTTTTGAAATTCAAATGAGTGTTTACTTGTTTAAACGTTTGTTTCAGTGTAACATTGCTTTGAAAATCAATTTAAGGTGCTGCTGTTATATTGCTGTCATAGGATAGTAATTTTATCAAAAATATTCATGTAAAATTTATTTCACTTCTATTATAGGAACAGAATATGAACTTGCCTAGTTACCGAAAATACGAATTTTGAGAAACTTGAATGTATGTGACTAAAATAAGAGCTTTGACCGTGTCTGTCGACGTATGACGTTAAAACTGCTGAACGAATTTATATGCACCTTTCTTTTTATTTTGTTTGTAAAAGTTCTTTGATCAACTTAAATAATACTTTTTTCGAGATTCTAACGTGATTTTACTTGTTGACAGGTTTGAAAATCATTTCATTGTGCTGTTGTCATATTGCTGTCATATGATTGTAATTTTATCAAAAATATTCATGTAAAATTTATTTCACTTCTATTACAGGAATAGATTATTTTTATGAACTTGCCTAGTTACCGAAAATACGCATTTTGAGAAACTTAAATCTATGTAAATAAAATAATAGCTTTGATCGTGTCTGTCGATCTATGACGTTAAAACTGCTAAACGAATTTATATGCAGCTTTCTTTTTAATTTATTTGTAAAAGTTCTTTGATCATCTTAAATAATGCCGTTTTCAAAATTCAAATGAGTTTTTACTTGTTGAAACATTTGTTTCAACGTGGCACCACTTTGAAAATCAATTCATTTAGCTGCTGTGATATTGCTGTCATATTGTTGATATCTTTGAGCACGGAGTTTAAATTCTCCTGATCTGAAAGGCGTTTTCTAGCCATTTATTTCTTTAACAGTACAAAGGAGGATAAATCTCAGTTATTATTGCCTTGTAGCTCTCATTGAATGTAGGTATTTACCTATGATCAAATTTGTAGTGGTTATTATTTTGTTAGTCAAAGACTAAATTTTATTTGTCTTGCGTTGTGTAGATTATTTAAGTTTTAAATTTAACTATAGGTTCTGAGAAACTACAGACTTATATTCAAGAAACTGATAAGCTAAATTAAGAGTTCCTAAAATCAAATATTACACACTCACAATGAGCACATAAAAGGTTGATAGTTTAAAATAAAAATAAGAAAATTGTTGTTATACTATTTATATGTCTATGTGCAAAAATTTGATTCAAACTTCATAAAATTTGATTTTCAAATTTTCTACTAAGTGCCACACATTATTCAAAATTCAACATTAATAATGTATTAATATTTACGTAAAAAAGACGACAGAGGACCTTATTCCAAATTCAAATATAAGTATCTTTGTGGATCTGCAGGGATGTGCCAGGGCGGTACTCAGGTTGGGAGTCCTTGGTGAAAGGATGTAGACTTCAATTCTCGATTTGTGGGATGGCGATGCTGACTTCAGTTCTACCACTGATCTGGAGCCTTCTAAAATAATTTGGGGATTCTGTGAGGCTGATGCAGTGGAACACTTCTGGTCGTTGTGAGATGTCGTCCTCGTTAATTTTTTGGAGTCTCTCTTGGACCCAACTCTTCCTTTGGTCCTTGAACTCATCTCTTAGACTCCCGAACTTTTCTTTTTCTCTATTATTTTCATCTCTGTACTTTCTTACTTCTCTTCATCCAATAAGCAGAGCTGTATTTATCCATTGGTCTCCCTTTCCCCTCTTTTAAATCGCAAACATGGGGAAAACTTTACTCCTTCAAACTGGGCTCTGTCCCTTAGGGACTCATAAATAACTTCACAAAGATACATTTTTATTTAGTATCATGAACGGAGACATGATTCCAATCTGTGACTGGGATCGGAATCCCGCCCGAGAGTCCGGCACACGTCGAATCCTTTCAATTAATTTTTGTGGGTCCTCTGTCCTTTACAAAACATGTGATGAGGTCAAATTTAATCCCCAAGTATTTCATTTCTCGTTTTAATTATATCAATTATATTAATCAATCAATTATATTAATTAAATCAGTTATATTAATTATCAATTGTATCAATGATCTAAATCGCCTCACCACAATTATTTTTTTTAAATTTTGGTTTGGTTTGGTTTGGAGTGCTACGGTCTACTTTTTTGCAACTCGAGGGCTAATGAGACCGGGACTTACTGCTTAACGCCGATTCCGAACGGCTACGAACATCCATGCCATAGTGGGATTCGAACCCACGAACTCCGGTTCCGAAGGCCAGCACCCTAACCATTCGGCCATCGTTTTAAAATTTTGAACGATTATTTTATAATGCGAATATATAATGTTGTAGCATGAAAGACATGATTCAGTCAGGTAAGATGTGTATGTCAGACAAGTCATTGAAAATGATTAGATTTGTTTCACAAAAATTGAGTCATCTAATTGTATTTCTTAAAACTGTCCATGAATGCACAGCATTCTAACCAACTGCTTTTATTTTTTCTTTTTATCTTTAGAGTGTATCCCGGTCTGTGTGTAAAATACACTTACGATTTTTTTTCCAATGAAGAAAAGTTCTCGTGTGTTAGTGAAATATGTTTAGCTGATTAATCTCTTGCCTGGTTGAGTGAACGCAAATGCTCCGATTTTAAAATGCCCTACTTGAGTTCGAAATAATGGCTTTAAAAGCTCGAAAGGCTGGATTTCGGATGTTTTAAAGACAACGGTATTTACACTGTGATATGAAACATGTTTATACTGTAGCGTACTGGGGCTCTAAGTGAGCCCGAAAAAGGATAGCGGTGGCTACGTATAGACTATGATATTTATTAAGAAACACAATATTGAAGTTATGATAAAATACAGATGAAACGATGAATATCTACAATGAAAAAAATGATCGATGCAGGAACCAGCTTCCTAAGAGAAAAAAAATGTGGGAGGACTATCTCAGTCGTTCCCTCGAAGTTCTGGCCGATGGGTGCACAGCAGACTCGATTGGTCAAAAATCCACTCTCGGCCTAGAACTCTGCTCTTTTTATATAGTCGTCTGACCGCAAGAATGTCCATCTCAGCTGATCGGACAGCTGGTTGATGACGTGGTGGGGAAAGCTAGCGTAGACTCTCTCGCAGGTGCCAGGGAAGTTACAGTAATCGCGAGCAATCTCGCCGATTAATATCGGTACCTAGGCAATCCCTTGGAGAACAAGATAGGAAAGTATTGTTGCTTCCCTTACAATGTAGAGGATTGCTGTCGTGTGAAACTCTTTCTTCGGGATGCCATTGAAACTAACCCTGCGAACCCTTCGCCAGCATCCGAATGAATTTCTCAGACAGAATGATTGAGATGGTTCTCGGTGTCAACAATCCCCCATTCAGCATCCCATTCTGCTTGAAACAACGTCCTTTTACTAGGTAAAGAAGAGCTCAGTTCAAATGCTCACAAAAGGCACGTTTGCTATTCTTCTACGTTATGTCGTCTTTTTTTACAGTTTGAGTTAAGTCTGTATCAGAAATTTAATGTAACAAGAATTCGTTACAATACCAATTTATTTTAGAGTCGAATCGATAGTTTAGGAGAAGATAAACTTTACTCGCTTTGAAGTTTGCTAAACCTAACTCATCAAGAATCGAATATTGATGGCTCTATCTATTCCAGGTCCAACCTCTTTATAAATTCGAGGACATACGAACAGATAACTTAGGCTATTATTATATAGGGGATAGCTAACCCACAATAGTAGAAATATTACTTTTTTTTCTATTTCACGTTTATAAGATCTTAAATAACATTTATAATACAATTTCATCGAATCCTAAAGAATTTTCAGTCGTGTACGTCAAAGGGTAAACGTGTGAAAAGGTTTTTACATGCTTAAGTCCATAGAATAACGTAGAATAGAAGCATAAAAAGTAAAACTTATTATATACCGCCAAATAATAACTGTCCATATTACAACCTGTACTCTCCATCCTATCTCGTAATATGACAAGATAAATTAAAGTTGGCAACTACTATGCGGTCAGTAAAGATAAACAAATTATTGAGCGTGTACCAGATAACTCTCAGCCAAAAAACATACCATTTCTTTACCTGCCTTATAGGGTACAATTCTAGAAAATTAAAAATTTTACTGATCCCATCGTATGACGGGCGATAGGCTAGCAATTACATAAAATTAAAGACAATATAATAAAAACAGATAAAATTCCACTCATAATTCAAATAAATATTTGACTTTAATAGTCATACAATTATAATATTCGTATAGTTATATAAGATTAAAAATAAAGCGATAAAAACAATTAAAATACAAATCAAAAATCAGATAAATATTAGATTAGTAGTTATGTATTTATAATATTTATATAATTATATCAAATTGAAGACGATGCAATAAAAATAAATAATTTACAACTCATAAATAAAATAAATATTTGACTAGCGAAATCTGAACGCTGAAGGGCAATGTATTTAAAAAATATTGGAACTAAAAATAAGATAGAAAAATGTAAAAATAAATTTTATCCTCAAATACAAAACTAATTTAAAATATTTTACTTCAAAAGAATTTATAAACTTATGGAAAGAATAATACTAAAGTAATTTTATGTGAAATAGAAATTCAAAAAATCTCTTCATAAAATATTAATATTCGTAATTGAATCAAATTGATTTTTCCTGAATACATAAAGAATTTTACCCGGGTACTAAATTAAGAAACTAATTAAATGATCATTTCTTTTCATTGCTGGAGAATTCATTGTTATTTAAGCCATGTAATATGATTTTAAAAGTCCGCATTTATTAGGAATAAATTATATCTAATAAATAAAAATATTTAACTGCCAGTTGTTTTTTTCTTATTTTATATTTTATAATGAATACGTTAAAATTGTAATATATGTACGCTTTTAGTAGGAAGGATATCTTTAATATATTTTTATATTTATTTAACCCTTTTTATCCTGACGGTACTTATAAGTGCCGCTTCAATCAAACACCTATATATTCCTAATAGAGCCGTTTTTCCTGACTGTACTCACAAGGACATGAACGATGCAGATCCTACAGCAGAAAAGAAATGACAGCACCAATCAGGAATCCTTTTCCTAATATTCTCATACTAGGAATTTTATAACTGGAGTGCTGCATTCATTCGAAGGTCATTTTGGGGTACAGTTGATACGCGTGTTGTTCAGTTGAGTAAATTTAGTGGTTTATTACCGGTTATTTGGTACTATTATTTTTTAGAGACTTCTATACTTCGGTAAGCATTTCATTTGTTTTATTCATAATTTAATGTTTTATTTTCTATCATAGAGTCAAAAATATATGTTGGTACTAGAAAGTACCAGCTGCAAAATTACCTAATAAAATACAATAAAAATTAATTTTCTTTTTTTCTATGGTTATTCTCCATTAAAACTTATCTAATGATGCAAAAATGCAGTAAGAAAGTTGATGGTAAATTAATTCAGGGTATAAAGTGTTAATTAATGTTAGAAAGATTATTATTTGCTGCATGTTTAAAAAAATAGGTGGTACTTTCCTTAATATATACAGGAACAGTGTTTGGTGTAGCTTATTCGGGAAATTTTGTTCCTGTAATATTTTAACATTCTTCAGTTAAATCATTTTGTCACCAAGTATCGCCAATTTCGATAGTTGAGGAAAACCCACCAACTTTATATCTAAGCTTTTATCTAACAAGACAATTAATTTCATCTCCAAAACTATTTAGAAAATTATGAATTATATTACTATTCGAAGACCTAGAAGAAAAACTTGTAGGAGAGTTAAGGCATGCTTATGTGACTCAGAATCATATAGTAATAGTGACTGCATAATGATCCTAACGAGATAGAGGGGTTATTAAAATTATTCTTGGCTTGTAGGCAAATTTTTTGACATTCTAATTTTGTTACTAAATTTGACAATATATATTAAATTTTTGCACATTGACTATATTTCTGGCTTTGTTAGACTTATTCCATAACTTTCTATAACATTCTACGCTCATCAAGGATATATAAGGGCTCTCACAATAACGTCTGAAATAAATTATGACTTTTCTGATAATGAATTTGCTTAAAATTCAGTAGTTTGGGTTTAGCATAGAATCACCGATCGTGCTAGCCATAAAGATGAGCTAAAATCTTCGTCAACACCACGGCTCTTAACAACTGTGTCGTTAAGAGTGTATTTCTGGCTTTTGTTATGATGTACGGTTCTGTGTCATTCAGGCTAATCCTACCCGTCTGAGTAATTTATTCCTCTAGTTTTGAATCTCCTGTATACATATATTTGCGTACTATTGTCCTAATTCGTAGTAATCACCCTCTGTAATCAATAAAAAGACAATTTTTTTAAATTGAAAATGACAACCTTTATTTCCCAACATTGATCTAGAATAAAATACACAAATAAGGAAAACAAGACGATTTTGCTTATTCCCAAGAAATATCAACTATATGCGCAACACTCACTATATGATAACTGATAACAACTTGTTACCAATTGCTGTGAAATCATATGACCTCGCAGCTGTAAAGAACAGTAACTCATACAATTTAAATGTCTACAGAATGAAAAAATTGACTGTAGCCTCTACTATTGGATTTAAGAACTTCGATATAGCACATTCTAGATAATTCTGCACTATAACATTTTTTTAACATCCTTTTGTTAAATAACTGTGTAGCCATATATTGCCAACATCGATAAATATTAAAACTCACCAAGTATATCTCTAAGTTTTTATCTAAAATAGAAGAATTTTGTTAAAAATTGTTCAAAATAATTTTTTAGATTTTTTTAAACTGTAATATTTTAAAATTATGTCTCTAAATTATTTAAAAAGTACTAATTTAGAAGATAATAACGTGATTGTATAGCTAAGATAAAAAAAATATTTTTTTTATAAAAACCGATGTTATAAGACAGTTAATCCTTGCTGCATAGCACTTTAATTTAAGTACAAATCACTGGATAATTGTTCTTTGAATAAAATAATTATGTACAATACTGCATATAAAAACCACTTTTTAAATAAATCTTACTCATTACCGTTTCTAGTTTTATTCTGAACTCTTAAAGGTAAAAATATAATACAAAATTATATTTTGTGGTATGGATACTGTCCAATCAGATTATAGTATAAAGGACATTTTTTAAAAGCTTGTTAAAAGATTTTATAGATTTAATTTTACTAACGTGATTGTATTGTAAAGATAAAAAATACTTTTGTATAAAAACCGATGTTATGAGATAGGTAACCGATGCTTCATAGCAGTTTTAATTCAGTTACAAATCACTGGATATTGGTTCTTTGAATAAAATAATTATGTACTATAATGCATGGAAAAACCACTTTTTAAATAAATCTTACTCATTACCTGTTTCCAGTTTTGTTCTGAACTCTAAGAGGTAAAAATGTAATACAACATTACATTTAAGGGTATGGATACTGTCCAATCAGATTATTTTATAAAGGAAATTTTTTAAAAGCAGAAATAATGATTCTTCTTTTAGCTGAAACTTTATATCAAAAGAATTCTTTATCCAATTTTTCAGACCGAATCTTTTCTAAAACCTTATGGGGGATTAGGCCGTACTATTACCTCAAAAAGATATTTAAATAATTTGCTTTTTCTTCAGATTTTATGACTCTAATCTAGTCGTAATAAACATTAAACACGTTTCTATAATTTTTCTAATTATGAAAAACAACTGTAAGAACGAACATTTTAAGCAATTCTTATAAGAGTATTTTAATCCTAGGACTAGATAACACTATTAAAACGTAGACCCTAGGTTAAACTGCATGCTTTCAGTAAAATAAATGCTCTTTACTGTACAATATTACATTTATTTTCTTGTGTTTGTTGGTTTTATGTATAAAAATTTTAAAATGAGTCGAAAATATTTTTGTAAACGGTGGCACCAGTAAATGTGAAAACTTTTATGTAAAGTTATTTTGCCTAAATTAGCGTAATAAATAAGGATTAAGTGTTATTTTGTTATTTTATTCTCATAAAACGATTTTAGTGCAATTTCAAAGAAATTTCAAAGTGTGTCTTTATTTATTTTCAAGTTTGTAGGTTATTTTTTAATGTGGTATACCAAAAAATACTTTTGTTTTGTTTTGGTTTGGTTTGGAGCGCTACGGTCTACTGTTTTGCACACGAGGGCTAATGAGACCGGGACCTACTGCTTAAAGCCGATTCCGAACGGCTACGAACATCCATGCCATAGCGGAATTCGAACCCACGAACTCCGGTACCGACGATCAGCGCCCTAACCAATCGGCCAGCGTTCGAAAAAAAAAAAAAAAACTTTTGTAACCTCGTGACTAACAACTCCCCCTAGCGGCGATGTATATAAGAAAAAGAGATGTCAATCAGCCTCCTGTTAGGGGAGTGAATGAACTGGCTGCTATTCAGCCGATATGTGTTTGCTTTCGTTAATTGTTTTAAATGTATTTTCTTAAAGCGTTTTTTCAATAAACGTATTGTAAAGTAAATCGTTGCTTGATTGGTGGGCACTCCTAGAATTCCTAGTGTAAGTTAGAAGAAGAGTTTTTGCACTTTTTAATATCTGAAGTTTTATTTTGTTTAACACCTTAATGCACAGTCTTTTTGAAAAAGGCCGGCCAAAAAAATCATTTTTTTAAATGTGAAAAACATAATTTTGAACGTTGTATAAATATATATATACATTTTATACTTGAATAAGTAAGTGTTATAGCTTATAACCCCATGATAAATATCCATAAAACGATTTTTTTAAACTTTCACATTGTTATTTCCCATTCTCGATTGCATTCGAGTGGGAAAAATTAAAAACATAAAGTACAACCCTGCTTGAATTATCTCGAGTGCTCATAGCTTGTCCAATTTAGTGCGCTCTAGTTAAAACGAGCGTGCACGTTAAGGGGTTTATCTGTTTTATTTCATATAAATGCACATTTAGATTACCATTATATTAACCCTTTTATTGACAGTGGTGTCCCAGGGAAACCCCCAGATAATTTTTATTCTTTGTTTTTTAAAGAGATACGAATAGCGTTTCCAATTATCTATGTTTTTTTCACCTTAAACTAACTATATACTTTAGCGCTACACTTAACACTAAACATGTCAACCCCTTAATACATACCTATTTCTACCATAGCCAGTCAAATGACCGGATTTTATGTTTTCTGATTCAATGTATGGTATATGGATTTTGGAAAGGAAATAAACAACTAAACTTTATTATAATTAAACAAAATTGTATATTTGCAATTTTTATGTATTGAAACACAGAGAATAAGAATTTTTAATTCGTTATCTACCCGTCGAATTTTTTATTTACACATTACCAGTCATTGGTTATGGTATGATTAGTGGTAATTTATTTTCTCTTTTAAATATATGTATTTAAACTTAATTTGTATTAAAAAGTCAGTGTAACATAAGTTACATTCAGTGCTTCATTTTTTTTACCTCTTCCCATAACCCATCACCAAAGGCAAACAGAATAGAAGGTATATCAGGTAATACTTTTGTAACCTGGTGACTAACAACACCACCTAGTGGCGTTATATAAAAAAAGAAATGTCAGTCAGCCTCCTGTTAGGAGATTGAATGGACTGGCTGCTAAATAGCCGTTATGTGTTTCCTTTGGTTAATTGTTTTAAATATGTTTTCTTAATGTGGCTTGACAATAAACGTATTGTAAAGTAAATCGTTGATTGATTGGTGGACACCCCGAGAATTTCTAGTGTAAGTTAGAAGAAGTGTGCTTACACTTTTGAATATCTGAAGTTTTATTTTATTTCATATAAACACACATTTAGTTTACCATTGTATTAACCCTTTTATTAACAGTGGTTTCTCAAGGAAACTCCCAGATATTTTTTTTCTTTGCTTTTTAGAGAGATACAAATAGTGTTTCCAATTATTTGTGATTTTTTCACTTCAAGCTAACTTACTTTAGCACTACACTTAACACTAAACATGCCAAATCCTTAATACATATCTATTTCCACCATAGCCAGTCAAATGACCGGATTCTATGTTTTCTAATTGAATGTATAATACATGGATTTTGCGAAGGAAATAAACAAATAAACTTCATTATAATTAAACAAAATCGTATATTGGCAGTTTGTATGTATTACAAAAGCAAAGAATAAGAATTTTTAATTCATATACCCCCATCGAATTTTTTACATACACTTTACCAGCCACTTGACCGGTTATGGTATGTTTAGTATTAGTTTATTTTCACTTTTGAAATACAAGTATTTAAACTTACTTTGTATTAAAAAGTCAGTGTAACAATAAGTTGCATTCGGTGCTTCAACTTTTTTTACCTCTTACCTTAAGCCATCATCAAAGGCAAACAGAATAAAAGGGTTCAGGGCCAGGAAGAAACTTCGGACGTCTCCCAATCATTGGTTGGGAGCGGGTGGGATTCGGTAGTGGTGGACAGATCGCGAGTGCTGAGCCACCCCGTTCTACCGGTCACCCTTGAAGTACCCGGATCTCGCCCGTCGAGCAGCAGGGTTAATCCACGAGTTAGCGCAGAAGAAGAGCGCTGTGAAGAGGAATTTGAGACACTACTGAAAGCGTAGTGGACCTCTTGAAGCCTGAATTAGTGAAGAGTTAGTAGTCCCTAAATATGGTAAACCGAAGAGCCAAAAGAAGAAGACAGAAAATTTAGTGAGGCAACGGTCGCAATCCTGGGCCTCCGAACCATTACTCATTAGTCATTGCAAAGGGACGTTGGCCCACCCTGCGGACTTGAAAAATACCCATTGTAACCTCGCAGTAGTTCAGGGCTGAAAAAGATCTAACTAATACTAACCGAGAGAAGAAAAAAAAGAGGGGATTACGATGCTACTTATAATAATTCAAAGAATTAATTAGAATTTAAGGGTGAGCTAAAAAAAAGGAACTCTGAGCCCCTCCGGGAGTGGGGTCCCTTTGGTTAAGCTGCGTCGGTTGCCTCTTGGGGACTATCCTTCAACTTATGCTGATCATATCGCCGAGTCACTTATTGCAGAATCCAAGCAGACAACTATTGCTAGGATACGTACAGCGTCATGTGTCGGGCCTAAAAATTTATCTCCTTTATACAAAATGCGGCACAACAGAGGCTACTCCTGCACATATTTTGTGCTGGCCTTCGGAACCGGAGTTCGTGGGTTCGAATCCCGCTGTGGCATGGATGTTCGTAGCCGTTCGGAATCGGCTTTAAACTGTAGGTCCCGGTCTTATTAGCCCTCGTGTAGCAAAAAGTAGACCGTAGCGCTCCAAACCAAAAAAACCTGCACATATTTTGATGTTGTAAGAGCCAGTTGTGCTCCAGTCCATGTGCAGAATTTCGGTTTCTGAAAACATGGACTTGATTTGATGCTACTGTCAACCAAGTGATATAAGCAACATGTTATTTAAATATCTACAATTTTTTCCAATGTAGCAGGAGATACAAACATTATCTTAACGCCTTAACAAGTCTGTGAACCTGTTACTCGTTTAGTACCACCCGAGAAGCATTTGTAGTTTAAAGTATGCTACGGACGCGAATAGAATTACCCCGGCTGGCTCCTCGTAATTTAGAAGCAGGAACAAAGCAGAAGACCCCCAGGATTGGCCTGCCACCCCCAGAGGTATCTTTTGAGAACTTGGAGGATTTTGTGACCACGAACATATTTTAAGTGTCCCAGTCACCTTTAGCGAACACGGCGGATTTTAGGCCTGCTCCAGCCCCGAACTCGCAATCTTTTAGTTACGAGAACGCTGCATTTGCCAACTGAGCTACAACGGCTCTGAAATCTCTACATAAAAATGCAAACATATAGACTGTATTATAAATTGGTTAAAAAACTAGTAAAATTCAAGGTATTGTCTTCTCTCGCGGAATTCAAAATCTTTTCAGACACAGTAACCTTTTAAAGCGGAGAAAAATGATAAATATTTTATCAACATACAAAATTTCTGTAACAATAATTATAACAAAGAACAGTAATTATAACAAAGGTTTATTTTTCTAAAATGATACAAACGTTTTAAATACTTTCAAAATGCTTTAATCAACTCATAATCATCTTTTAATAGGAAATAATTTAGTTACATTAGTTTGTTTTAATTTCATTCCTTATAATTGAATTTAATGCATTCTAAGGAAATGCATTATAATATTATTTAACTCTATTCAGCTTCCATTTCTATTCTGAATGTAAATTCTTTGATTACAAAATTAGAAATGAAGCTTTAATTAATATTTAAAAGTGGAATTTTGACTTAAAAAAACATCACTATGAGAAAATAGCACATAATATGTCACCTTAAATGATATTATTTATTAAATCTAGAATTGAAAATACTACTATAATTGAAATGATTTCAGCTGAATGCTGTTAATTTTTCATTTTCGTAAAAGGAATGTAATCTATTTATTAAAAATTTATTCAAATATATATTCTCTTTGAACACTGAAGATTGGATGAAAGAATGGAAACTACCAATTTTTAGTTAAAATATATAAAGTTTTATCATAAGATTTAGATTTTTAAATCATATTTATTGAACCTTTTGAAAAAAAAAGCGGGTTTATCGAACACTGCAAAAAGAACATTATGACATATTTCTCTGTTTGAAATTTTGTTTTTAACGTATAAGTGAAATTCCTCTTGCGTAACATTTGTCTTCAGCTACCGTTGTAATTTCTTTGTAAAATTTATTATTCGTCTGAAAGTTGAAACTTTTATATAATAAATTTTTAAGCTTCTAAGTAACTAAGAAAATTATGATATATTTTAACTTGATATTGACATAATGGCTTTTCATACTTATATTACTTCAGAGGTAAGCTATTTTATTGAAGTGAAAGATTTGAATACCCTGTTTAAAATTGTTTAATATAAAAATATTATTTAGAGCCAGAAAAATATTTTAAGTGATTTGAAATACTAAATAAATAGATTTAATAGATGTATTTTTATAGCTTTTCTGAAATCTACGAGGGTGAACCAAATGAAAGTGAGCCAATGCGAATATAGGAGAAACAGAGTACTTTATTTAAAAGTAGTCTCCACTAACATTGAGACATTTGTCTCATTGACAAATTAGCCGTGTGATTCCAGTGTCAAAAAACTCCTTGGGCTGCTGATTCAAATAGTCTCTAACTGACTCCTTCATGGTCTCATCCGACACGTACCCTTGAGATGATTTTACCGAACTGGGATTGATGTTTATATGCTCTGCCAGTTCATCGATGGTAATCCTCTGTTTTTGTCTAATCAGCTCATCAAACTGTGAAAATGTGTCAGGCTTTGACCTTGTTTTGAATCGTCTTTGCAAATTTCACTTCCTTCTCTGAAGCGTTTGATCTAACGCTTCACAGTGATCAATGAGATGCAATGTCCACCGCAGAATGCCGACATGTGGGGACTAATGTCTTGTTGGGAAACACCTTCAGCTGTCATAAACCTGACCACACCAAGCTGTTTCTCATTATGTCAAGCTACCGTCCTCAACCCAGTGTATATGACAAGAAGAGTACTTGTCATACACACTGGGCAAGTAGCTCAGTGTCTTCATGAACAAAGCAAAATAGCATAAAAGTAGTCTTCATGAACAATGAGACATTTGTCTCATTGACAAACTAACCTCGTGATTCCGGTGTCATAAAACTTCTTGGGCTCCTGATTCAAATAATCTGTAACTGACTCCTTCATGGCGTCACCCGGCACTTATCCTTAAGATGATTTTACCGAACTGGGACTGATGTTCATACTCTCTGCCAGTTCATCGATACTAATTATCTGTTCTTGTCTAATCAGCTTATCAAACTGTGAAAATGTGTCGGGCTTTGACCTTGTTTTGAATCATCTTTGCAAATTTCACTTGCTTCTCTGAAGCGTTTGATCTAACTCTTCACAGTGATCGATGAGATGCAATGTCCACCGCACAATGCAGATATGTGGGGACTAATTTCTTGTTGGGAAACACCTTCAGCTGTCATCAACCTGACCACACCACCCTGTTCGTTTTTTTGAGGATCCATTATGTCATGATACCGTCTTCAAACCAGTCTATCAGAGCCTTAAAGAATTTTATCTTCATAATTTCACGTCACCTTCATAAAGGATGGATGTCTCTGTGCAATGTGCATGAGTAAGAGATGATGGATCGAACCATTCTTTCTCAGATGGGGCTGGCTCACTTTCATTTAATTCGACCTTGTATACACAATTAAAAAAATAGAAGTAACCTTTGTCTTTCTAGTATAATCATAGAAAAGAAAATTAATTATTTAATATAGTGATGTTTTTATTTTTTTCTTCTGCAAAATATATGAACACTATCGCATAAATAGTATCTACTGTTTGACTACTCTAATAAATCATTTAATCATGAATTAAAGCGTACAAGAGAATAAAATTCTATAAAAGTATTAAATTTAAATACATTTGTAAATTTTTTAAGTTATCGTACTCAAACACACACACGATTCAGCGAGGTACAAAATAGGAAGACTAACCAAAATCGCGAATTTGGAACATTTACAGTACTTTCCCTTTACTACGGATTCCTACTAGTAAAAAGGTTTTTGTGTTACCAAAAATACAAACACAGAGTTGTAAAGCATTTTCTGTCTGTTTTTGTCTTTGACAGAAAACTCTTTTCCAAATGAAACATGCTTTTTAATAATCCCATCTTCCAATATTCTAAATTATAAACGTTTATAGTTCACATCAGAAACATTTTAACTTATTGCTTATTTATGTTTGAATATTGACTGGGATCAAATATAACAAATATCGTACAAAATCGATGTTTTGCATGAATTTAGCAACTCTATCTCCTGTTATTTATATATTTTATTTTATTTGTGATAAAAGTATCAAAAATTTGAAAAAAAAGGCAGCTCATATTTGCATGATAGAATGCTTATATAGGAATCCCTTTGAAATTTCCTCAAGCTTGCTGTTTCGTAAATTATTCACATGTTCAGAATTATACAAACCCGCCGTTTTGTCAATGATAATTCTAAACGTTCTTTTGCACGAATAGTCGCTTATTCGCGCCCACGCCAAGCAAATATACTCTACTGATACTTTGAGATAAATGCTGTGAATTCGTTTTACATTCGGAAACATGTAACTATTTTTTTTAACAGAGGATTTTCAGAGGGAAATAATTACCTTATCTAGCTTTTAAAATATCTTGGGTTAAAGGAAACACGGTATCCCAAATATAACAGGAATATCGAAATTTCTTTTTTCGCTCATTTTGTAGTTTCTATACTTGTAGGTATAATTTGAAATCTTACATTATCAATATTTCAAAAGTTATTTTCATACATGATTCAATTTATAGAGGCTTTCCTGAACACCTGGAAAACACTTTGGCTGATTTGTTAGGGCGCTGCCTTTAGCATAAGTAATAAGAATTTGAAAAATAAATTAATGATAAATAAATCTTACATTTTTAGTATTTCAAAAGTTATTTACATGCATGATTTTATTTATATAGGCATTCCTGAACACCTGGAAAACACTTTGGCTGATTTGTTAGGGCACTGCCTTTAGCACTATATTTCAATATTTACCACTTACATGAAACCATATACTTTATGCACAAAAAATAAATTTTTAAGGCTAACAAAAACAACAGCTAACAAATAAACAGTTTGTTTTTGCAACAAAAACAAACTGCTAGTTTTCTACATGCTGCTCATATTGTATAGTAGTAGCGTACTTTGCTCCCACCCAATGGATTCCCTTAAAAGGCTTATATAAATTTGTGAGTTGTCCCCTCAAAGGGAGCAATGTTGCCTTATCTATGTAATGCTCTCATAACATAAATGAGAACAAACAGCAGTACGGTAAATGATATTAAAGGCAAGTGTCCTGCATTTGCCAGAAAAAAAATCATAGACATGTACGTTCCGGGCAAGTGGTTGAAAAGCACTTTACAAAAAATATTCCAAAGTAAGAATAACTTATTGAGGACGTAATGCAAATGAAATTGTAGACAGGGCAATTTTTTTTTTAAATTTAATTCGTAGTCAAAGGGTTGAAGTATATTACTAACAGTTCACCCCCAGATAAATTTAATCATTTAATAATTAAGAATTTGCATTAGAATTATTTTCCACTAAAAGTTATTTTACATTTATAAGTTAGTAAATATTAACAATAATTTCATTCCACCAAAAATTCTTTTTTGCACGCTTTTATGGAAATTCTCTCCTGCATGCTATGCTACGTTTATATATATTCCTGTAATAAAGAAAAGTGTGTTGTTTTCAAAGTTAGCATAAGTACTGTTCTTTAGAAAGCTCCGGAAGCAGGATAGAGCTTTCGAAAAGTACTTTATCTCAAAGTCTCATTCGTTCGAGGAAGTCGTAGAAACGAATAAGTACTTTTTCCTTTGTCATGTTTTCGAAAGAGAGGTATACTAAAAGTTTTCAGGGGACAAATAATTTCTTTTTTGTTAAAAAAGTATTTTTACTTGCTGATATAAGATGGATATAAGCATTAATTTCAAAATTTAAAACTGATTAATTAATAGATAAATATTCGTTATGATTAACCCTTCCGGTGTGATTTAATAATGAAAAGCTGTGCATGAAGTAACCATTTATTTTTATTTAAAAAACTTGTTTCATTTTACAATTGTTACATATTCTTAGTTAAAATCCACTTTTTACATAGTGTTAAATAATATCAGAAGCGGCAAAATTAAGAAAATATCAAAGCAAAACATTAATAAGGTATACAATAGTCTTCAAGCGAGTGGTACTTTTCAAAACAAAGTGCAAAGGAATTCTGGATTGTTTACACCGCCAGAGAGTCTCAATTCTAATTTGATTCTTGTAACTCACACGGCACTTCTTACTAGGTTTTCTTTTATTCTGACTCATCAATTTTTCAGTGACTTGTACCAAGAAATTCTAATTATACAATATGTAATAGTGACTTGGAATTTCCACAAGTAACAAAAGTATTGCTAAATTCAGTACACTAGAAATTTTAAACTAAATTAATTATCATATTTAATAGAAACTTTAATCGCATGACGAGTGTAGCTCGTCATTGTGCGGTATGGAATGAAAAACCAATGACGAGCTGGACTCGTCATTTTACCGGAAGGGGTTAAGAGTTTTGTTGATGCTTGACTCATAGAATAAGCATGTTCTGAGTGTTTTAACACTGTATATCAACAATGATATATTAAAAATATTTTATACAATTTTGTAAGACTTTAAAAAAAAATCTTACAATATTTTACAGACTTTAAAAAAGTCTTTTTGCATTTTTTTATTCCAAATAATGTTAAAATAACTCTAAAAATTTTAATTCTAAAAGAATTTTATAAATTCATTATAAAAAAATGTTAAATTCTAAGAATAAAATAACTATATTTGTCTGCGTAAAAATATGCTTTTAAATGTAATTAAAATGCAATCCGGAATGTTGTTGTTATATAAATGCAATCAATTACTATCTCAAAAGGCTTAACCCATTAGCATGGCATCCGTTGGAAATTGATTGATTGCATTTTTGGAGAAGAGAAATTAATTGTAGTTTTTAAACTTTTAGGTAAATTTAAAATTATTGACTACGTTATGAAAAATTTTCTTTAAAGAATGTAAATGAAAAAAAATCACTGTCTAGCCAGAAATTAAGAAATACTTAGAAAAGGAAATATATCACGAAATTTTAAAATCATAATGACTGTGGAAAATCAGATTTATATTTAATTTATTTTTACTGAAATCTATAACATATTTCCCTTTTGTAATTAATTTTGTCATTAATTGTACATATTTACTTTTAAATTAATAAAGAATATTATGAGAAAATTACTTTAAAAAATTTCAGTGATATATGATGTTCTTATAAATGGTATATTTTCAGCTTTTCTCAAAACATTACTTTTTACGGGAAGTATCAACCAATTTTCACACATTTTCATAACTAAACAAACTTTCATATCTAGCCTTTGGTCAGAAAAGATATAACTAACGACGGTGTGTGGTCGTTTGATAAAATTTTTGAGGGATATTTTAATTTCAAATAAATTACTTCGAATAAAACAGAAAATTTTGCATTTTTACGTAATAAAACATTTTATGACTAGTGTTTAGTCTGGAATACCTAAGTTGTGACAAGTGATGTGGCCTAATTGTAGATATTTCATTTTAAATTACGAAAAGATATTATGAGAAAATTATTTTATAAAATTTCAGTGATATTTGTTGCTTTTATAAATGGAAGATTTTCAACTTTTCTCAAAACATTACTTTTTACTTGAAGTATCAACCAGCTGTAACACTTTTTCATAATATAACAATCATTTTATGTCTAGTCTAAGGTTAGTAAATATATAGCTAGTGACGACATATGGTCGTTTGATAACACTTTTGAGGGCTATTTTAATTTTAAATAAAATATGTACTATAAAACCACAATATTTTGTATTTTTACTTAATCAAACAAACATTTCATGTCTACTATTTGGTAAAAAAATACATAACTAGTGTCATCATGTGGTTATTTCACAACACATCTACAGGGCTATTTTTAATTAAATTATGTCTTGTGAAAGCGCAATATTTCGCACTTTTTCATAATTAAACAAACATTTCTTTTCTAGCGTTTGGTTTGAAATACATAACTAGTGGCAAGTTATGTGGCCTAATTGTAGATATTTCATTTTAAATTACGAAAAGATATTATGAGAAAATTAGTTTATTAATGATAGATTTTCAGTTTTTCTCAAAACATAAAAGTAAAGTATCACCCAACTGTCACACTTTTTCATAATAAAACAAACATTTCGCGTCTACTCTTCGGTAGGGAAATATATAACTAGTGATCGTTTGTGTGATCGTTTGATAGCACTTTTGAGGGCTACTTTAATTTCAAATACATTATGTCGTATAAAAGCACAATATATTGCATTTTTACGTAATCAAACAAACATTTCATGTCTACTATTTGGTCTAGAAATGCATAGTGACATCATGTAGTTATTTCACAACACATTTAAAGGTTTTTTTTAATTAAATTATGTCATGTAAAAGCGCAATATTTCGCACTTTTACATAATTGAAGAAACATTACATACCTAGTGTTTGGTATAGAAGTACATAAGAAGTGTCACCATGTGGTCATTTCACAACACATTTAAATGGCTATTTTGAATTAAATTATGTAGCATAAAAGCGCAATATGTCGAACTTTAATTAAAGGAACATTTCCTGCCTAGTGTTTTGGTCTGGAATAATTAACTAGTGACAAGTGATGTGGCCTAATTGTAGATATTTCAATTTAACCTTTTCAGAGCGGCTGGTTCAGCATGTGTCCCGCAAATGCATTAGTTCTTCAGAGACCCTCTTTCAAAAGGTTAAATTATGAAAAAATATTATGAGAAAATTACACTACAAAATTTCAGTGACATAAGTTGTTCTTATAAATGGTAGATTTTCAGATTTTCTAAAAAAAATACTTTTTACTTGAAGTATCAACTAATTTTGACGCATTTTAATAATAAATCAAACATTTCATGTCCAGTCTTTGGTCAGGAAATATATAACTAGTGACGGCGTGTGGTCGTTTGATAAAACTTTTGATGGCTACTTTAATTTCAAATAAATTATGTCGTTTAAAAGCAGAATATTTCCTATTTTTACGTAATGAAACAAACATTTCATGCCTACACTTTGATCTAGAAATACATAACTTTTGAAATCATTTGGTCATTCAACACATTTAAAGGGCTATTTTTAATTAAATTATGTCTTGTAAAAGCGCAATATTTCGCACTTTTACATAATTAAACAAACATTTCATGCCTAGTGATTGGTTTGAAATACATAACTACTGGGAAGTGATGTGGCCTAATTGTAGATATTTCATTTTAAATTAGGAAAAACTATTATGAGAAAATTACTTTATAAAATTTCAGTGATATATGTTGTTCTTAAAAATGGTAGATTTTCAGCTTTTCTCAAAACATTACTTTTTACCTGAAGTATCAATCAATTTTCACACATTTTGTTAGAAATATTTAACTATTTGCATCATGTGGTCATTTCACAACACATTTAAAGGGATATTTTAATTACATTATGTTGTGTAAAAGAGCAATATTTCTCACTTTTACATAATTAAAGAAACATTTCATGCCTAGTGTGTGTTCTGGAATGCATAACTAGTGACAAGTGATATGGCCTGATTGTACATATTTCACTTTAAATTACGAAGAAATGTTATGAAAAAATTACTTTATATAAATTTATTGATATAAGTTGTTATAAATGGTAGATTTTCAGCTTTTTTCAAAACATTACTTTTTACGTGAAGTATCAACCACCTTTCACACTTTTTTATAATGAAACAAATATTTCCTGTCTAGTCTGCGGTCAGGAAATATGTAATTTATGACAGATTGTGGTCGTTTGATAACACATTTGAGGGCTATTTTAATTTCATATAACTTTTGTCGTATAAAAGCACAATATTTTGTACTTTTACGTAATCAAACAAATATTTCATGTCTTCTCTTTGGTCTAGAAATACATAACTCGTGACATCATGTGGTTATTTCACAGCACATTTAACTTTATATTTTCAATCAAATTATGTCTTGTAAAAAAGTGCAATTTTATAAATGATAGATTTTCAGCTTTTCTCAAAACATTACTTTTTACTCGAAGTATAAACCAATTTCCCCACATTTTCATAATATAACAAGCATTTCATGCCTGGTATTCTGTCAGGAAATATATAAATAGTGACGACGTGTGGTCGTTTGATAACACTTTTGAGGGCTATTTTAATTTCAAATAAATTATGTCTTAGAAAAGCACAATATTTTGTATTTTTACGTACTCAAACAAATATTTTATGTCTACTCTTTGGTCTAGAAATACATGTCTAGTGAAATCATGTGGTCATTTCACACACATTTAAAGAGTTAATTTCAGTCAATTATGTAGTGTAAAAACACAATATTTCGCACTTTTACGTAATTAAAGAGACATTTTATGCCTAGTGGAATACACAAGTAGTGACAAGTGATGTAGCCTAATTGTAGGTATTTTATTTTAAATTACGAAAAAATATTATGAGAAAATACTTTATACAAATTTCAGTGATATGTTGTTCTTGAAAATGATAGATTTTCAGCTTTTCTCAAAACATTACTTTTTACTTGAAGTATAAACCAATTTTCCCACATTTTCATAATATAACAAGCATTTCATGCCTGGTATTCTGTCAGGAAATATATAACTAGTGACGACGTGTGGTCGTTTGATAACACTTTTGAGGGCTATTTTAATTTCAAATAAATTATGTCTTTGAAAAGCACAATATTTTGTATTTTTACGTACTCAAACAAATATTTTATGTCTACTCTTTGGTCTAGAAATAAATAACTAGTGACCTCATGCGGTCCTTTCGTAACTCATTTAAAGGTCTATTTTATTTTCAATTAAATTATGTTGTATAAAAGCGCAATATTTCGTACTTTTACATAATTAAACAACCATTTCATGCCTAGTCTTTGGTCAGGAATGCATAACTAGTGACAGAACGCGGTCATTTGACTACATTTTTGAGGGCACAGTAATTGGCACAATGTTGTACTCGGTTTATGAAACAGGAGCTTTTTTTTCTCTATTAAAATTCCCGTTTAATTCCTGTGATGATTGTACAAATAATGTTATGTTGATTTAGTGTTTGATAAAGAAGAAATTAAAACTCATAAAAAAAGACATGGACAAATATGTGTTCATTAAATAATTTTATACGATTAAATGTATAAGTAATACAACTGGAATGCAACAAACTCCTCTTGACTCGGCGTCGGCCCTAAAAATAATGGCGTTGATTTTCCTTTTTCTCGTGTCACTCCAAAAAAATGTCTATCCCGCAAGCAGCGGATGCCAGCAGCGTTCACCCTCTTGTCTCCTCTGGTTGCAACCTTGTCCTCTAAAAAAATCATACTGCCCCCGCGAAGAAAAAACAGGGGTCCATTCAAGAACGGAAGGGTCAGAATCCCGCCAAACCAACAAACCCTTCTATTGGTTGGGTGAAGTCTGAAGTTTCTTCTAGTTCAAAAGGTGCTGTTCTGTATGCCTTTGGCGATGGCTCACGGGAATAGGTAAAAATAGCTGAACGGAATGTAACTTATTGTTACAATGATATACTCGACTAAAAGGACTAGCCACACTAGTGAGAAGCTAGTAATGTGAAAGGTTTTCCATAGTAAGGATATTAATATTTCAATAATAGAAATGATTAATATTAATATCAGAAATTTATCATGCTGACTAAAATTATGTTTATGAAGATAGTTTGAAACACTTTTTATTAAACTAAATTTTAAGTAGGATATTTATTTATCTATTTATATCATAATGCTAGAGAGTTCAAAACACATTATACAATTAAACAATTACTACACAATTTATCTGCATATAAATTACCTTGCTTAATTGACCTATTTCTTCACATGTTAATAATAAGACAGTAATAATCGTGTACTGTCATATATCACCCACCGTCGACTTTCAATTTCCGTTATACTGCCCATATCGCGTTTATAGGATACCGGAAGGTTTTTATATAAATGTTTCCAGAATCCATTATACACGTCTATGAGGTAGTTCGGATATTCAAGCATGAAGAATTTGCTTTTTTGATGGTAGAAATAAAAGAAAGACGCAATCTTAGTCTCAGTGGCATGATCATTAAGTTCTACGAGATATAAAACATTCTGCGACTTAGTCATGTGTATTAAGGAGTAGCCAAAATATTAAACACTGAATAAAATATGGAATACATATATTTTTAATCTAAGAACATGTTAAGTATATAAAATTAAAAGGAGATTAAGAAAATTAAAACATATTTTATAGAAAACTATTGCTATCACTATTAGTTAAATAGTTACATCTTAATACTTTACAAAATTCTATTCATTGTGTAACAAGAGACTTTGATCTCAGAACTGTGAATCTTGAGAATTGTTGATTAGGTGAAAGACTTGTTGTATTTTTATATAAGATAGTAGGAGTGTTTAGAATAAAATAGAAGAGATTGTCATAATTAAAATTTTTAGAACAGTAATTAATTATTTGTACGTTTTACAGTAGTTTAAAATATTTTTGTTTAATGTCCTTTTTGGTTTGAACAAAAATGTGTATTTTATTAAACAATGTCTTCCGGTTTTACTCTCCATATCTCCAGCCACCATTAGATGTAGTTGCTGTGGTGGACTGTAAACCGTGGATTAACAACAGTTTGGGCGAAGTAATGCATCCAAATGTATTTGTGTTTATAAATGCATTTATTTACACTCGAATTTTAATGGTATATATATAGAAATATGTTATAAAGAAAGATATCAAAAGTAAGGTCTTGAAAAATTCTTCAAGAATATAATAAATCAATAATAAAACTACCAAAATGTGCCGCAGTTGAAATTTTCAAAACAAACAACGGTTTGGCAGGATAGGCGATAGTTGTTCTGCATTAATGTCAATTCTATTACCAAATATCTGGCGAAAACGACGACAACAATGAAAATATGGTCATTTTTCACGCCAACTCAACAGTTAAAATGACTGTACTACATAATTAAAACGGTGTTTTCGTTGGTTTTAAAATAATATATTTCGAACTAATTAGAATATCAGAACGCGATTGACCGAAATGACTTCCTTAAGTAATTCTGCCAAGCCTAATTATGAATAGATATTAGTGCAGTCTCAAAATTGGATAAATAAAAATGGCTCAATTGAATTGACAATGAAAGAAAAATACCAAATATTGATAAAATGAACTAAGTACATAAGGTCAAAAGCCGAGAAAAGTTATATTACCTGAAAGCGTTATCATAAGAAGTGTTATCATAAGTTACATAAAGGATTTCAATTTTTATAACACGTAATATATACCGAAAGTCGCCAATTACAGTATCATTTAGTGACAGTAGAATGCGGCTTTCTTTGCGAATCCACGAGAGGTAAAATATGGTAAACCTTACGTTTTAAAAATAAAATTTTTGCAATACATTTTATGTCATTCATTTTGTCGTTTGTAAAATGTTTAATCTTTAAAAATGTTTGTTTTTAAATTTCCTATTGTTTACATTGTGATGAGGCGATTTAGATCAGTAATATAATTGATTCATTCATACAAGAAGTAAAATGCTCGGTATCTAAATCTGACCTCATCACATCTTTGTAAAACGACAGAGGACCATAAATTTATATTTTACGGATATAGTTGTCTTGTACGGTGGTCTCGGACGGGGTTCTGATCCCAGTCCCAGATTAGAATCCCGTCTCCGTACTTGACATTAAATAAGAATATACCTTTGTGGAGTATTTATGAGTCCCAAATGACAGTACCCAATTAGAAGAGATAAGGTTTTTCACGTTGGCGGTCTCAAGGCGGGGTTTAAGCAGACCAATGAGATTCTTACAACTATCCCGATTGGAAGATAAGAAGGAAGAGGGGACAAGGTTGAAATAAATAAATATGAAAAATCTAAAAATTGAGAAGATGTTCGGAAGTCCCAAAAAAGGTGTTCGATAGTCGAGACTAGAGAGGGATCCGACAGAAAGTGTTCGATAGTCGAGACGAAGAGAGGAGTCTGACAGAAGAGGATTGGAAGTCCGACAGAAGGTGTTTGATAGTCTAGACTAGGAGAAAGTCCGACAAAAGGTGTTCGATAGTCCAGACGAGGAGAGAAGTCCGACGGAACGAGTTCGAGAGTCCAGCCAAGTCCGACGGGAAGTGTTCCTACATCAAATAGCAAGGTCGCACCCCAAACACTCAGGAGGAAAACCCGGACCAGACGGACGAAATATTCATAGATACCCATCAACCAGCAGTTTTCAGGGCACACCATCTTTACTCCCCAGGGTACCCACATTTACATACATTTTGAAATTGGGATTTGGTCCTCTCTCTATTTACAAAATTACTAAAGTATTAAAAAATTGTCAGAACTAATTTAGAAGATGTTGACAAAGCTTATTTTATGAAAATTAGCATCAGTTTTGTATGTAAATAGATGTATATATATTATAATAAATTTACTTTTTTTATATTAAGCTAGTTTCGGATGCTGTTAATTTAGCTTTTATTTTATCTTCATATTTATGTCTGTAGTTTCTCAGAACCTGTGGTTAAATTTAGTACAAAAATACTTTTACACAACGCAATCAAAATAAAATCACCACTATACATTTGATCACAGGTTAATACTCAAATAATAAACGAGGACTACACGACATACATTCTGTACGTAGTATCTTAAAGACCTGTTACGTACTCCAGTCACTCTCTCATTCACACAAACACACACACATATACACATATATATACATATACATACACATATACATTCATATATGTATTCGTATATATATATATATATATATATATATATATATATATATATATATATATAATGACTTACAAATAAAATAGTTTAAGTATTGCTATTTCTTTTCATTTTGAATTTAAAAGATAAAGATTTAGGCTAATTTATCACTTTTTAACTATTTAATTTTATATATAATTTACATATTTATATATTTTAAATTATATATACAGTAAAGGTATAGTATTACCAATTATATTTTTTAAATAGTTATATTCTAAATGGTAATAAGTATCTTTTAATATTTTTGCATTGTAATACACTGTAAAAATTTAAAATTACTTTTTCAAATAAGGAACTTTATATATTTTAATGAAACCTTCGCCTATCTATTGGGTTTATTTATATTTATTTTATATCTAGACTCTCCGACACATGTTGGCTTGTTTTAAGACTGTAAATCCAAAAATTGTAAAATATTTTAAAATAAATTATAAATTGGACTGTTTTGATGGATTGGTTTGGAGTGCTACGGTCTACTTTTTGCAACACAAGGGCTAATGAGACCGGGACCTACAGCTTAAAGCCGATTCTGAACGGCTACGAACATGCATGCCACTTGGGGATTCGAACCCATGAACTCCGGTACGGAAGGCCAGCACCCTAAGAAATTGGCCATCGTTCGGCCTGTCTTGATAGAAAAAGCAAGGAAAAAATTATTTTAAAAATACTTGACACCCCCATGATTTCAGTCATTACAAACGCAATTAGCTGAAATTAAAACTCTCACAATGCTTGTATGGGGATTCGATCCTTGGACTTCTAACGCTGAAGATCGCTGCGCTGACCACTAAGCCACAGATACCTTGGGAGGGAAGGGTTTCAATCAGCATTATAATATTTTCAAGAATGGTGTAATTCTAGATTTTTAATAAAAAACATTTTCTTTCGTATCAATTTGTGAATTTAAACCTTTCTAAAATCGACTTAATTACTTACAGAAAATTTCATCAAAGTCATTCTAGCCGTTTAGGAGGATTAAACACACGGGCAGAAGAATTTTATAAAGTTATATCTATACATATATAGAGTGAGAGACAGAGGGGAGAGGTAGAAAAGCATCCGTAGATAAAAGCTTTAAAAGTTTATTCTAAAAATTTACTGAAAAAGTTGTTTATTTTTTAACTCGACAGTATTCACTGAAATTAGCAAAAACAGCTTTTTAAATAAAAATCACAGATTGCTATTATCGTATTATATTATGCAAATGCCATTAAAATTAAGTATATACTTTTTCTTGGATTTTTAAGTTTGTTCCAATTTTTTCATGGTATTAAAAATGTGTTTAAGGCATCAGTAAAAGATAATACCTCATTAACGAAATTAAAAATTGAAAATTGTATAAAATTGAAATTTAGTATTTTGAAACTTCCTTGAAAGTGCATAATATTTTATTGAAAATTAATTGATATTTAAAAATAATTGATATTTTTTAGACATGCACTTTTGCCAACTTTATACACTTTTGCCACTTTTGCAAAACTTTTGGCCAATTGGCCCAAAGTTTGGAAATATTAATGAGACTAATTGATAAAACTATTTATTTCATGATATTATTCCTCACACAAAGACTTACGAAAAAATGCAAAATATGCTATAAAAGGTTTTGGAATTGCCAAGTCATTTCATAAGTAAAAGCATTTACAAGTAATTAATCATTCTTTTTTTACAGTATAATAAGTGAGAGATTTGTTATTCAAACGTAATGAAATTTAAGGTTACTATTTCTAAGAAAAGTACTATAATTGTTAGAGAAACCAATAATGGACAAATATTTCCCGACTCGTTTAGAAATGACATAAAATAACTGAATATTGCCTATAAATATTACCATAGCAGTAAAAATTTTAAGATGAATATCTTTTGATTTTTTTCAAATTCATTCGATGGATTCTAAGGATTACAAGTTCTGCCATCTCCTTATACGTGTGTTTTCTCAATTTTTCCTAAGCTTCAAATTTTTCTTTATACTTTTAAGTCTTATAGGAAATAAATTTTAGAAAGGGTCTCCTTCAAAATTTTCATACGTTCAACATTCTTCTATATTTAAGAGCAGGAAGCAAAGAGCTTTTAAAATTTCGCCACCTCCTATTTTTTATTAACAAAAGAGAGACAGTAGAACAAAAGAGAGGTTTAACTTAGTGGAAAAAGATGTATTAGAGATAAGCCGACTGCGCCTTCGACAGAACTGGGGAGTTCATTTTCAGTTTATTGTTTTGTCCATACAAATAGGAAGTCTGTCATGCTTGGAGTGTTCGTTCCTTTTATCACCATTTATGATCTTCTGTCAAAACTGTGAACTTAAGGAGTTTTATAAAACTTTTGGAGTAAGTTAAAGGAATTTTTTTACAAGAAATCTGAAGAGCGAGTTCACTCTAAGACTTTTACTTATAAAAACATTTTTATGTTTAACACAAAGAGACAAAAATCTATTATTTCAAACATGAGTAAATAGAATTTTAATATTAATATAGATTCAATTTCAATATAGATTTTTAATATGTAAAACTATTTTTTGAAACGAATATGATCTTTTTATATTTTTATTCTTTACATACTACAAATGATATCTTTCTAAATCATTTTACTCTGATTGCAATTATATGAAATAAAAATGTAGCATTTTGAATTTTTTATAAAAATGCATAATTTTTTTAAGTAATTCATATGCAATAGATGTATTTAGGCTAAGTTTGTGAAAGATAAAGCTAATTAATAAAATAGTTTCATCATATTGTTCGTTACGAAAACAAAATGTAAAATATGCTATAAAGGATTTTGGATTTTCCATGTTATTTTAATTTAAAAGAATGGTTGGTTATAAATCCCAAAGTAGTATTTTATTATTATTTATATTAGTAAGTAATTAGTATTAGTATTAGTATTTGAGAGATTTGTCAACTGTAACACACTTATATAGGAAAAAAATTTAAAGAAAGTGCTATAAATTTTATTATTTAATAATTTTATAGGCATGTTATCACAGTCGTTCTAAAATTACAATAAATACATAAAACTAATATAAATAAAAGTAAAGTAGTCATACAGATTCTATGTTACTTCTAAGATGCCACGCTTTTTTAACGGATTTTTTTCTAAATTCCTTTGATGGATTCAAAGGATTAATAGTTCTGACTCCTCCCTGTATTCGAATTTTCTCTATTTGTTGAAGCTGAGAAATTTTCTTTCGAAGTCTTACACGAAATAAATATCTGAAAGGGTCTCCTTGAAAAACAGCGTTGAAGATTCTTTGAAATTTAGAGAACAAGAGCAGGAAGAAAAAGCATGGGATTTTTAAATTCTGTCTCCTCCTTTTTTTGTTTACTAGTAGAACAAAAGAGTAATTTAACTTGGCGGAAATAGATGAATTAGAGATAAGCCGACAACGCCTTCGACAGAGCTATGAAGCTCATTTTCATTTTATTGTTTTGTCCATACAAATCGGAAGTCTGTCGTGCTTGGAGTGTTCGTTCCTCTTTTCACCATTTATGATTTTCTGTTAAAACCGTGAACTTAAGGAGTTTTATAAAACTTTTAGAGGAAGTTAAAGGAATTTGTTTACAAGAAATCGTAAGAGCGAGTTTACTCTAAGACTTTTACTTATAAATACATTTTTACGTTTAACACAAGGAGTCAAAAATCTATTATTTTACAAAAGAGTAAATAGAATTATTGAAGCACTTTTAATATAGATTTGGGATATATAAAAGTGCTTTTTGGAATAAATGAGATCTTTTTATATTTTTATGCTTTGCATATTACAAAAGATATGTTTCTAAAACATTTTACTCTGATTCTAAATATATGAAATAGAAATGTAGCATTTTGAAAACTTTTATAAAAAATGCATAATATTTTTTTGAAGTAATTAATATTTCGTAGATTTATTTAGGCCAATTTTTTTTTAAAAATATAACTCTAATTTATAAATAAATTTCAACATATTGTTCTTTTTAAAGACAAAGACAAAATTAGAGGGACAAAATATAAAATATGTTATAAACGATTTTTGATTTTTCCATGTTAATTTAATATAAAAAATGGTTGGTTACGAATCATAAATTAGTTTTTATCAGAGTGTTTGATAGATTTGTGAACACCAACACTCTTAAATGGAAAAAAAATATTTTAAGGAAAACACAACAATATTAATAATCTAATAGTTATTAGGCATGTAATCACAGACGTTATAATATTACATTAAAAATATTAACAAAAATGTGTATAAATACAGCAAAGCATTAATACAGTTTGTATATTATTTCCATGGTGCTACGATATTTTAATGGACTTTTTATTTATTTCATTTGCTGGATTCAAAGGATTACTAGTTCTAAAACCTCCCTATATTCGAATTTTCTGTATTTTTTGAAACAGCAATACTTTCTTTCTGTTTCTGAGTCATACACAAAAAAAATATCTGAAAGGGTCTCCATGAAAAACACCATTTAACATTCTTTTAAATTAAGACAGCAAGAGCAGAACGCAAAGAACATAGGCTTTTTAAATTCTGCCTGATCCTTTTTTTGTTTGCTAGTAGAACAAAAGAGGGATTTAACTTGGCGGAAAAAGATGTATTAGAGATGAGCCGACTGCGGTTTCGACAGAACTATAGAGTTCATTTTCAGTTCATTGTGCTGTCCATACAAATCAGAAGTCAGTCGTGCTTGGAGAGTTCCCCTTTTCATCATTTATAATAATCGGTTTGAAGCGTGAGCTTACAGGAGTTTTATAAAACTTTCGAAGAAAGTTAAAGAATTTTTTTACAAGAAATCGTAAGCGATAGTGTACTCTATGACTATTACTTATAAACACATTTTTATATTTTACAAATGGAGTCAAAAATCTATTATTGAAAAAAGAATAAATAGAACTCTTGAAACACTTTTAATATAGATTTGTAATATATAAAACTACCTTTTGAAACGAATGAAATCTTTTTATATTTTTATACTTTACATACTACAAATGATATCTTTCTAAAACATTTTACTCTGATTGTAATCATATAAAATGGAAATGTATTATTTTGAAACTTTTATAAAAATGCATATTTTTTTAAGTAATTCATATTTAATAAATATATTTAGGTTAAATTTTTAAACATAAGGCTAATTAATAACATAGTTTCATCATATTGTTCCTTATAAAGACAAAATGTAAAATAAGTTATAAATGATTTTGGGATTTTCCATGTTATTTTAAATTAAAATATGATTGGTTACAAATCACAAATTAGTTTTTTAATAGAGTATTTGATAGATTTGCGAACTCTAATGTAATTAAAAGCAAAAAAGTGTTTTAAGAAAAACACAATAATTTTTATTACTATTAATAATTTAATATGGAAGCAATCACAGCCGTTTTAAAATTACAATAAAAACAGAAAACAATTGTGTATAAATAAAGGAAAGCAGTAAGTAATACAGTTTCTATGTTATTTCCATGATACCACGCTTTTTTAATATATTTTTTCTAATTTCCTTTGTTGTATTCAAAAGACTTATAGTTCTGACACCTCCCTATATTCGAATTTTCTCTATTTTTTGAAGCAGCGAAATTTTCTTTCTAAGTCTTACACGAAATAAATATCTTAAAGTGTCTTCTTGAAAAACACCGTTCAACATTCTTTTAAATTAAGACGGCAAGAGCAGAAAGCAAAGAGCATGGGCTTTTTAAATTCTGTCTCCTCGTTTTTTTGTTTAGTAGTAAAACAAAAGAGGGATTTAACTTGGCGGAAAAAGATGTATTAGAGATAAGCCGACTGTGCCTTCAACAGAACTATGGAGCTCATTTTCAGTTCATTGTCCTGTCCATACAAATCGGAAGTCTGTCGTGCTTCGAGTGTTTCCTTTTCACCATTTATGATCTTTGGTTAAAAGCGTGAACTTACAAGAATTTTATAAAACATTCGGGGAAAGTTAAAGGAGTTTTTTTACAAGAAATCTTAAGCGCGAGTTTACTCTAAGTATATTGCTTAAAAATACATTTTTATATTTTACACAAGCAGTCAAATATCTATTATTTTGAAAAAGAGTAAATAGAACTCTTGAAGCACTTTTAATATAGATTTGTATTAAGTACTCTTTGAAACAAATGCGATGTCTTTAATGTTTTAAGCTTTCCAAACTACAAAAGATATGTTTCTAAAACATTTTAGTCTGATTATAATTATATAAAATGGAAATGTAGCATTTTGAAACTTTTATAAATTGTATAATATTTTTTAAATAATTCATATTTAATAGCTTTATTTAGGCAAACTTTTTGAAATATAAGGCTAATTAATAAAATAATTTCATGATAATGGTCTTCATAAAGACAAAATGTGGAATATGTTATAAATTATTTTGGAATTTCAATGTTATTTTAAGGAAAAAATATGGTTGGATACAAATCACAAATTAGTATTTTAATAGAGTATTTGATAGATTTGCCAACTCTAACGCAGTTAAAAAGGAAAAAGTATTTTAAGATAAACACAATACTTTTTATTACTTAATAATTTAATTGGCAGACAATTACAGGCGTTATAAAATTACAAAAAAATTGTGTATAAATGCAGCAAGGCAGTATTACAGTTTCTATGTTGTTTCCATGATACCACGCTTCTAACATATTTTTTTTTCTAAATTCCTTTGATGGATCCAAAGGATTACTATTTCTGATGCCTCCCTATATTCGAATTTTCTATATTTTTTGAAGCTGAGGAATTTTCTTTCTACTTCTAAGTCTTACAGAAAATAAATATCTGAAAGGGCCTCCTTGAAAAACACCGTTCAACATTCTTTTAAATTAAGACAGTAAGAGTAGGAAGCAAAGAGCATGGGATTTTTAAATTCTGTCGTCTTCTTTATTTGTTTACTAGTAGAAAAAAGAGGGATTTAACTTGGCGAAAAAAGATGTATTGGAGATAAGCCGACTGTGCTTTCGACAGAACTCAGGAGCTCATTTTCAGTTCATTGTTCTGTCCATACAAATAGGAAGTCAGTCGTGCTTGGACTGTTCCCCTTTTCACCATTTATGATCTTCTGGTAAAACCGTGAACTTAGTTTTATAAAACTTTCTGAGAGAGTTAAAGGAATTTTTTTTACAAGAAATCTTAAGCGAGAGTTTACTCTCTGTTTATTGCTTACAAATACATTTTTATATTTTACACAAGCAGTAAAAATCTATTATTTTGAAAAAGAGTAAATAGAACTTTTGAAGCAGATTTAATATAGATTTGTAATATATAAAAGGGTTTTTTGAAACGATTTCGATATTTGTATATTTTTATGGTTTCATTACTATTTCAAAAGTTTAAAAGTTTTTTGTAAAAAGTTTTTCCTTGATTATAATTTT
Organism: Pardosa pseudoannulata; assembly: GCA_032207245.1. NCBI lineage: Eukaryota > Metazoa > Arthropoda > Arachnida > Araneae > Lycosidae > Pardosa > Pardosa pseudoannulata. The sequence continues at coordinate 53,198,094 of CM063511.1, read as the reverse complement.
ATGAAATGGAAATAAAGAATTTTATGAAAGTACATAGCATTAAGTAATTCATATTTCCTAGATTTATTTTAGTTAAATGTTTAAACTATAAATAAGAGTGATTTATAAAATAATTTCATGATATTGTTCTTTACACTGTATCTTAAATTAAAGTACAAATAATTTGAGTTTTCATGCCATTTGAATAAAAAAAATTGGTTTTGTTGTTAATCACAAATTAGTATTTTAGCAAAGTCCTTGGTAGATTTGCGTACTCCAACGTACTTAAATTGTAGACAATATTTTAAGAAAAACACCCTAATTTTTTATATTTAATAATTAGCAAATGTATTATCAAAGCCGTTATAAAATTACAATTACAGCAAAAATCATAAAATATGAATATGACTAAAAGTAAAACAGTAACACATTTTCTGTTTTTTTCCAGGTAGATTAAAACGTGAATATACGTATCATAAAAGATTAGCCTAGGTTCAGATGGTACAAGATGACCTGTATTCCACAATAACGGAAAACAGGGACTATGCTAAACATAAAATCAAACAAGTCAAAATAATTGTTCATATCTTCGGGTATGATTGCTTCGAGATATGCCATACACAGACGCTTGGTAGAATGCAACTTATATGCTAGCGAACCTAAATGTATTGCACTCAAGGTATGTCGATGAAACTGACGAGTAAGATTATGAGAACGGGTTACCTAAATACCTTCATAATGGAACGTACTCTGTTTTCTCTCGATTTCCCCTTTTAGATCTAATTGAAATTTTATCGTATTCCCATATGCAAATAACCAGGAAATAATATCATTCAGAAAAACCTCATTGAAAACTATAATTACAATATCATTCTAGTTAGGTGTGCATTATTAGGATTCTCTTGTTCAATGCAGATTCGTGGCTATCCAAATCTACCATCACATCTTTTTGCTGCAAAATGTTAATCTGAATATCTGTGCAGTTGACGCTAATTGCGTATTTATGGATAAAAATGTCCATTTTGCCTGTGCGAATATCGAGGATGAATGCTTCGAGGAGGATAGTATTAGTCGTATATCCACATGTTAATTGTTACTTGAGACCTGTATATGATAATAATGGAAAATAAAAAACAGTTCCAGTATAGAATCAAACAAGATAACTCTTTAGTGATATTGAATTTTTTATTATATTCTCATATGCAAATAATTAAAAAAATATCATCCAGAAAACATAATTGAACAATACAGTTATGGTATTCTCGTTAGGCGTGCACTATTATGATCCTCTTGTTCAACGCAGATCCATGGCTGTCCAAATCTACCATCACATCTTTCTGCTGCAAAATGTTAATCTGAATATCTGTGCAGTTGACGCTAATTGCGTATTTATGGATAAAATGTCCATTTTGCCTGTGCAAATATCGAGGATGAATGCTTCGAGGAGGATTGTATTAGACTTATATCAACGTGTTAATTGTTACTTGAGACCTGTATGTGACAATAATGGAAAATAAAGAGCAGTTCCAGTATATAATCAAACAAGATAACTCTTAAGTGATATTGAATTTTTTTATCGCATTCTCATATGCAAATAGTTAGAAACTAATATCATCCAGAAAACATCATTGAACACTACAGTTTTGGTATCATACTCGTTAGGCGGGCATTATTAGGATCCTTTTGTTCAACGCAGATCCATAACTGTCCAAATCTATCATCACATGTTTCTGCTGCAAAATGTTAATCTGCCTATTTGTGCAGTTGACGCTAATTGTGTATTTATGGATAAAAATGTTCATTTTGCCTGTGCGAATATCGAGGATGAATGCTTCGAGGAGGATAGTATTAGTCGTATATCCACATGTTAATTGCTACTAGACAATCTGTATTTGGCAGTAATGGAAAATAAAAAACAGTTCCAGTATAGAATCAAACAAGATACCTCTTTAGTGATATTGAAATGTTATCGTAATTTCATATGCAAATAACCAGTTAATAATATCATCCAGAAAACGTCATTGAATACTACAGTTATGGTATCATTCTAGTTAGGCGTGCATTATTAGGATTATCTTGTTCAATGCAGATACGTGGCTGTCCAAATCTACCATCACATCTTTCTGCTTCAAAACGTTAATCTGTTTACCTGTGCAGTTGACACTAATTGCGTGTTTATGGATAAAAATATCCGTTTTGTCCGTGCAAATATCGAGGATGAATGCTTCGAGGAGGATAAGATTAGTCTTATATCCACATGTTAATTGCTACTAGACGACACTTGGCAGTAATGGAAAAAAAGAACAGTTCCAGTACAGAATCAAACAAATCAAAAGAATTGTCAGGTAGCTTGAGGTATCACTGCTTCCAGATACACCATTTAAAGTAGCTTAGGGAGAGTACAACTCCTATGTTAACGATCTGTCATATTTATTCCACTCAGGATATGCTGATTTTTAAAATTCTGAGAACATGTTACCTGAATTCCTTCATAATGGAAAGTATAGGAAATTAATAATGTTAGAGAATAAAATAACATTTGTCCCAACTGTTCCTAACATTGTCACTAACATTTGTCAACATCTGTCCCTATCGACCAATAGTAACATATTTTATCGGAAAATCCAGACAAAACGGATAAAAACGTACGACATGCATAGTTAACTGTTTTATTATTATGCAAAAATTATTACTATCATTTAACCGATTTGCACACAACATGCTAAGAAGATTTTGAAGAAGAAATAACTAACGTTTACTTGATCGGGGCTATATATAATCGCCTATAAGCAATCATAAGACTGAGAAATTAATACTCAAAGGTCAATCTTCTTTTCACTTATATTTATTATAGGATCACGTCTTGTTACTGTGAGAGTTGGTAGCGAACAGTTCACTTTCCCACTGGAGAAACAAGATTTCGACAAACTGTCTAAGGACAAACATTATGCAAATGCATTTTTACTTCTTTATGGGACTAATTGTCAGATATCAAGGAAATTTAGTGATGTTGGAAAAATAAACTAACTTGTGAATTGGGAAATTTAAACCTTAAAACTACCCACTATCGATCAACACTGACACATTTTATGGGCAATTGTTGATAGAATTTTTAGAAATATACGACATGCATGTTTAATAGTTTTCCCTTTATTCGAAAATTTTTGTTCCTATGGTATTTAAAGAGATATATGAGAAATAGAGAAAATATTTGAATATCTTGTATTTGTTAGAATGTATATGGAGTCAAATAATTTTTAAGAAAAGCTTTTCTATGCATAATTTTTTAAATTAATCTTTTTTAGACGCTTTTTTAATAATTAGTGATCGTGAAGCTCATATCATAAGGCAATTAAATTAATATTCAAAGGTCAATCTTCTTTTCACGTATATTTATTATAGGATCACGTCTTGGTAATGTGAGAGTTTGTAGTGAACCGCTCTCCTTCCAACAAAAGAAACAAGATTCGGACAAACCGTCTAAAGGATATATATCATACAAATGTATTTTTACTTCTTTATGTCACTAATTGTCAGATATCTAGGGAAATTTAGTGATGTTGGAAAAATGAACTAACTTGTGAATTGGGAAATTTAAATCTTAAAACTAACCACTATCGATCAACACTGACACATTTTATGGGCAATTGTTGACAGAATTTATAGAAATATACGACAGGCATGTTTAATAGATTTGCCTTTACACAAAAATTCTTGTTGCTCTGCCTTTAAAGAGATATATGAGAAATAAAGAAAATATTTGAATATGTCGTATTTGTTGGAATGTATATGGAGTCAAAGAATTTTTAAGAAAAGCTTTTCTATGTATAATTTTTAAATTAAACTTTTTTTAGACGCTTTTTTAATAATTAGTGATCGGGAAGCTCATATCATAAGGCAATGAAATTAATATTCAAAGGTCAATCTTCTTTTCACTTACATTTATTATAGGATCACGTCTTGGTACTATGAGAGTTGGTAGCGAATAGTTCTCTTTCCCACAGGAGAAACAAGATTTGGACAAACTGTCAAAAGAATATATAGCATGCAAATGTATTTTTACTTCTTTATGTGACTAATTGTCAGATATCTAGGAAAATTTAGTGATGTTGGAAAAATAAACTAACTTGTGAATTCGGAAATTTAAACCTTAAAACTACCCACTAACGATCAACACTGACACATTTTATGGGCAATTGTTGACAGAATTTATAGAAATATACGACAAGCATATTTAATAGTGTTGCCTTTATTCGAAAATTTTTGTTCCTATGGTATTTAAAGAGATATATGAGAAAGAAAGAAAATATTCGAACATCTCGTATTTGATGGAATGTATATGGAGTCAAAGAATTTTTAAGAAAAGCTTTTCTATGTATAATTTTTTAAATTAATCTTTTTTAGACGCTTTTTTAATAATTAGTGATCGTGAAGCTCATATCATAAGGCAATTAAATTAATATTCAAAGGTCAATCTTCTTTTCACGTATATTTATTATAGGATCACGTCTTGGTACTGTAAGTGTTGGTAGCGAACAGTTCTTTTTTCCATTGGAGAAACAAGATTCGGAAAAACTGTCTAAAAGATATATGTCATGCAAATGTATTTTTGCTCCTTTATGTGACTAATTATCAGATATCAAGGGAAATTTATTGATGCTGGAAAAATAAACTAACTTGTGAATTTGGAAATTTAAACCTTAAAACTATTCAATATCAATCAACACTGACACATTTTATGGGCAGTTGTTGACAGAATTTATACAAATATACGACATGCATGTTTAATAGTTTTGCCTTTATTCGAAAATTTTTGTTCCTATGGTATTTAAAAAGATATATGAGAAATAGAGAATAAATTTGAATATGTCGTATTTGTTAGAATGTATATGGAGTCAAATAATTTTTAAGAAAAGCTTTTCTATTTATAAATTTTTAAATTAAGCTTTTTTTATACGCCATTTTAATAATTAGTGATCGTGAAGCTAATATCATAAGGCACTAAAATTTTTCTAATGAAATCAGTATGTTTAGTTTATTTTCCTATTTAACAGATTCTATCGGTTAGTATCCATCGCGCAAAATCTCCATTGTCCCTGACAAAGCTTTTAAGGTGGAACTATATCTTTGCGCACACCTGCGGCAGACATTTATAGTTCTCACTATTATAATAGTGGAGATTTCCTCTATTTGTTACATGTAGTGTAGTTGAGTAGACCAATAATATACCTTTCTCTGTTAATGTAATAATAATTAATCATTTGTATTATTGCTAATTTTTTTTGTAATTTCGTATTGTTATAATTTCATAAGATTTGATTAAAAAAGAAATATATATCTGAGGGTTTAATAATATTTTCTATCAGCATGCATCGTTAATTTGATAGTAATCTATCAACTATATTCAGTGAAAATCGTTTAACTCGAAACTGGGAGGATTGAAATATTTTTTCTTGTTAAAATATTTCTTGTTGAAGGGTATTGAAATATAACGAATGGCGAAGATACTCAATTGAGATCATCTTGAATATTTTTGAAATTGGAAAAACAACATAAGTGTCAAGTGTGCCTAGAATTATTCAATTATTTCGACTTAAAGCTTACATAAGATATGACGGTACATAAGATAGCAAATAAATGTTCGATCATGAAATTTTCCTATTTTATAAATGAGATCAACACTGACACAAAATTTATGGGCAATTGTTGACATAATTTATACAAATATACGACATGCATGTTTAATAGTTTTGTCTTTATTCGAAAATTTTTGTTGCTACGGTATTTAAAGGGATAAATGAGGAAGAGAGAAAATATTCGAACATCTCGTATTTGTTGGAATGTATATGGAGTCAGGAATTTTTAAAAAAAGCTTTTCTATGTATAAACTTTTAAATTAGGCTTTTTTTAGACACTATTTTAATAATTAGTGATCGTGAAGCTCATATCTTGATGCAATGAAATTAATATTTAAAGGTCAATCTTCTTTTCACTTATATTTATTATAGGATCACGTCTTGGTACTGTTAGAGTTTGTAGTGAGACGCTCTCTCTCCAACAGGAGAAACAAGATTCGGACAAACTGTCTAAAGGATATGCATCATCCAAATGCATTTTTACTTCTTTATGTGACTAATTGTCAGATATCAAGGGAAATTTAGTGGTGTTGGAAAAATGAACTAACTTGTGAATTGGGAAATTTAAATCTTGAAACTACCAACTGTCGATCAACACTGACACATTTTATAGGCAATTGTTGACAGAATTTATAGAAATATACGATATGCATGTTTAATAGTTTTCCCTTTATTCAAAAAATTTTGTTCCTATGGTATTTAAAAAGATATATGAGAAATAGAGAAAGTAATTGAATATGACTTATTTGTTAGAATGTATATGGAGTCGAAGAATTTTTAAGAAAATATTTTCTATGTATAAATTTTTAGATTAGGCTTTTTTATAAGCTATTTTAATAATTAGTGATCGTGAAGATCATCTATTAAGGCAATGAAATTAATATTCAAAGGTCAATCTTCTTTTCACTTATATTTATTATAGGATCAAACCTTGTTGCTTTAATAGTTGGTAGCGAACCGTTCTATTTCCCATTGGAGAAACAAGATTAAGACAAACTGTCTAAGGATATATATAACATGAAAATGTATTTTTACTTCTTTATGTGGCTAATTGTCAGATATCTAGGGAAATTTAGTGATGTTGAAAAAATAAACTAATTTATGAATTTGGAAACTTAAACCTTAAAACTACCCACTATCGATCAACACTGACACATTTTATGGGCAATTGTTGACAGAATTTATAGAAATATACGACATGCATATTTAATAGCTTTGCTTTTATTCGAAAACATTTGTTAGTTTGGTATTTAAAGAGATATATGAGAAATAGAGAAAATATTTGAATATGTCGTATTTGTTAGAATGTATATGGAGTCAAATAATTTTTAAGAAAAGTTTTTTTATTATAATTTTTTAAAGCTTTTTTTAGATGCTATTTTAATAATTAGTGATTGTGAAGCTCATATCACAAGGCACAAAAATTTTTCTAATGAAATCAGTATGTTTAGTTTATTTTCCTATTTCACAGATTCTATTGTTATCGGTTAGTATCCATCGCGCAAAATCTCTATTGTCCAGAACAAAGCTTTTAAGGTGGAACTATATCTTTGCGCACACCTATGACAGACATTTATAGTTCTCAGTATTATAATTGTGGAGATTTCTTCTATTTGTTACAAGCAGTGTAACTGAGTAGACCAATAATATACCTTTCTCTGTTAATGTAATAATGATTAATCATTCACATTTTTGCTAATTTTGTTTTTGTAATTTCGTATTTTTATAGTTTCTTAACATTTCATTAAAAAGGAAATACATATCTGAGGGTTTAATAATATTTGCTAGCAGCGTCGTTAATTTGAGGGTAATCTATCAATTATATTTAGTGAAAATCGTTTAACGATAAACTGGGAGAGCTGAAATATTTTTTCTTGTTAAAAAATTTCGTGTTAAAGGTTATTGAAATATAACGAATGGCTAAGGTACTCAGTTGAGATCCTCTTGAATATTTTTGAAATTGGAACCACAGCATAAGTGTCAAGTGTGCCTAGAATTATTCAATTATTTAGGCCTAAAGCTTATATAAGATATGACGGTACATAAGATAGCAAATAAATGTTCTACCACGAAATTTTCCAATTTTATAAATGAGATCAACACTGACACATTTTATGGGCAATTGTGGACAGAACTTATACAAATATAAGACATGCATGTTTAATAATTTTGCCTTTATTCGAAATTTTTTTTCCTATGGTATTTAAAGAGATATATGAGAAAGAGAGTAAATATTTGAAAATCTCGTATTTGTTAGAATGTATATGGAGTCAGGAATTTTTAAGAAAAGCTTTTCTATGTATTAATTTTTAAATTAATCATTTTTTAAACGCTATTTTAATAATTAGTGATCTTGAAGCTCATATTATAAGGCACTAAATTTTTTCTAATGAAGTCAGTATGTTTAGTTTATTTTCCTGTTTAACAGATTCTATTGTTATCGGTTAGTATATATCGCGCAAATTCTCCATTGTCCCGAACAAAGCTTTAAAGGGCTTTTAAGGTGGAACTATATCTTTGCGCACACCTGCGACAGACATTTATAGTTCTCAGTATTATAATAGTGGAGATTTCCTCTACTTGTCACATGCAGTGTACTTGCATAGACCAATAATATACCTTTTTCTGTTAATGTAATAATGATTAATCATTTGCAGTATTGCTATTTTTTTGTAATATCGTATTTTTATAGTTTCATAAGACTTGATTAAAAAAGAAATATATATCTGAGGCTTTAATAACATTTGCTAGCAGCATGCATCATCCGTTTGATAGTAATCTATCAATTATATTCAGTGAAAATCGTTTAACTCAAAACTGGGAGGACTGAAATACTTTTTCTTGTTAAAAAAATTTCTTGTTAAAGGGTATTAAAATATAACTAATGGGGAGGATACTCAGTTGTGATCATCTTGAATATTTTTGAAATTGGAACTACAACATAAGTGTCAAGTGTGCCTAGAATTATTCAATTATTTCGACCTAAAGCTTACATAAAATATGACTGTACATAAGATAGCAAAGAAAAGTTCTATGAAGAAATTTTCCTATTTTATAAATGACATCCTAAGATTTTTTAAAATGTGACCTATCTATAAATATAAACGAGTTGAAATTTTCAAAGTATTTCCTATTTGGTTTACTCTTAAGAATCTATAATAAGTTACATGTAAGATGTACATTAATCTATATCCATTACAAATAATAGATGCTTTCATGGGATAAAATTAAATCTTTAAACTATACATCCCCAGTTCACTTTTCTTGTTTTCTATAACTAACTAAATTTTTCGTTCTGCTTATATTATTTATTAATTTTTGAATCCATCACTCATGTCCCAAACTTCAACAATTTCAAAAAATCTTCGTAAACAAGTTAATCTGAAGTGCATTTGAATAGGACTTATAGGCTACTCCATAATAAAACAAAAATTTCTGTTAGACAATATAATTAAAGCCAAAATATAAGGCTCCTTTTTGAAATATCTGTATTTTTCAGATTCCACTTAAAGATTTTGCAATGCAATCTCTGAGTACCTCATGCAATTCATGTTCTCTATAGGTATACTTCCAGCTGACGTTTCAACAGTTGTTTTCCATTCTATGCCATTTTAAATTCTATGCCATCAACCAACCTCCCTCTTTGAGTGTTACAATAAACTTCCGAAAGCTGTATGTTAGTTAGAACTAGATCTCTAATTTTAAATATGAAATTTCCAAAAAGTAGTTAATTCTCATGCCTTTTTTTAATAAAAAACTTTCCGTTTTATACCTTCCATCATTGAGTCACACGAAAATGCAAAGAAATGAAAACTGCATGATCTTTTAATTTTTGAATATAAAATTATACACGATGCATATATGAAGTCTTTACTAACATATCGTTGGAATGATCTAACTGTGAATGTTTTCACTGTTGGTATTCTTCCAGCTTTAAAAACAAAACACTAACTACTGGAGAAATTTATTTTGTTAAATAAATCTCATTACTTATGAAGTATATGAAGGTCCAATGTAAATTGTTTGTGTCAAGATGTTTTTATTTTCCAGCGTTTGAAAATGACAACCTAAATTATAATTACATTCATTATTTAACTCATCATACTATATCTCAGTTGAATAGAAAAAAGGCATACTAAGCAATTTACATATAGAAGCCAATAACTGAAATTTGTCTTCATTGATGCATCTTCATTTGTGTACCACGAGTATTCTTCAATATGCAGTTACGCGTTTAAAATTATTTTGTAAACAAAGTGGTTATAATACAAAAAATTTCAAAGGATTTAGAAATCTGAAAAACAATGCCAAAAAAAAAACTTGCAGACATCTTGCCTTAGGTTAATTAATTTTCAAAAATGCAATTTCAGACAAATAGCTGATATTTTTTTTTTAAAAAAAGAAGCACTGCTTAAAGCAGGAAGATGAATAAATAACTCGAGAGTGAAAAACGATAACCAGTATATTATAAAACATTTGACTTCTCTATTGTAAATCATTACACTTATCAAGATCTTTTATTCTGCTTATAATAGGACACAACATCTTTAAAAACCTTCAAAAATTACCCTTTATAGTTTTTTCTTGCATTTTTAAAATCTGAGGCTATTTCTGAATAGTGTAAAACAAGCCCTATTGAAATATTAAGTTAGAATTCATAAGAATTAAAATTTAAGATGTTCATTAATCTAATTCGATAAGAAATAATTAAGGTTTTCATGGGATAAAATGAAATCTTTAATCTATTCATCCCCAGTTCACTTTTCTTGTTTTCTAGAAATATCTAAATTTTTGTTCTGTTTATGTTATTAACTAATTTTTGAAATCTATTGATAATGTCCGAAACTTCTAGAATTTCAAGTATTTTTTGTAATCAAGTTTGTAGGAAGTGCATTTGAACAGGAAATTTAGATTAGTTTATAATAAAGCAAAAAGTTCTGTTAGACGATATAGTTAAAGACAAAATATAAGAGTCCTTTTTAAAATATCTGTATTTTTTAAATACCACTGAAGCATTTTGCTATGCAATCTCTGCAAGTGTATCATCATGTAATTCATGTTCTCTATAAGTATACAGCCCTCTGACGTTTCAACAGTTGTTTTTCATTCTATGCCAGTTTTAATCTCAACCAACAATTCTCTTTGTGTTTTACAATCCTGTTTAAAATCTATGTATTCTTGAAATTCCACTGAAGCATTTTGCTATGCAATCTCTGCAAGTGTATCATCATGTAATTCATGTTCTCTATAAGTATACAGCCCTCTGACGTTTCAACAGTTGTTTTTCATTCTATGCCAGTTTTAATCTCAACCAACAATTCTCTTTGTGTTTTACAATCCTTTTTAAAATGTCTGTATTCTTGAAATTCCACTGAAGCATTTTGCTATGCAATCTCTGCAAGTGTATCATCATGTAATTCATGTTCTCTATAAGTATACTTCCCTCTGACGTTTCAACAGTTGTTTTTCATTCTATGCCAGTTTTAATCTCAACCAACAATTCTCTTTGTGTTTTACAATCCTTTTTAAAATGTCTGTATTCTTGAAATTCCACTGAAGCATTTTTCTATGCAATCTCAGCAAGTGTATCATCATGTAATTCATGTTCTCTATAAGTATACTTCCCTCTGACGTTTCAACAGTTTTTTTGCATTCTATGCCAGTTTTAAGCTCAAACAACCACCCTCCTTGAGTGTTACAATTATCTTCCGAACGTTGTATGTTAGTTAGAACTAGATCTCTAGATCTCTAATTTTAAATATGAAATTTCTAAAAAGTAGTTAATTCTCATGCTTTTTTTAATAAAAAACTTTCTGTTTTATACCTTCCATCATTGAGTCACACCAAAATGCAAAGAAATGAGAACTACATGATCTTCTAATTTTTTAATATAACATTATACACGATGCAAATTTATTAACATTTCATTAGAATGATCTAACTGTGAATGCTTTCACCGTTGGTATTATTCCAGCTTATAAAAAAAAAAAACACTAACTACCGGAGAATTTTTATTTTGTTAAATAAATCTCTCTACTTATGAAGTATATGAAGGTCCAATGTAAATTGATTATGTCAAGTTACTTTTAATTTACAGCATTTGAAAATGAGAACCTAAATTATAATTACATTTATTATCTAACTCATCATACTATATCTGAGTTAAATAGAAAAAAATGCATCGAAAGCGATTTACTTATAGAAGCTAATAATTGAAAATTGTCTTCATTGATACCTCTTCATCGGTGTACCACGAGTATTATTCAGTTGATGTTACGTGTTTAAAGTTATTTTGTAGACACTGTGATTATAATAAAAATATTCAAAGGATTTAAGAATCTGAAAAACAATGTCAAAAAACTTAAAGAGTTCTTGCCTTAGGTTAATTAATTTTCAAAAATGCAATTTGAGACAGGCAGCTGTTTTTTTAAAGACAAGAAGCGCTGCTTAAAGCAGAATGATGCATAAATAACTCGGGAGTGAAAAACGATAACTAGTATATAAATTATAAAAATTATAAAAATTTTATAAATATATAACTTCTGTACTGTAAATCATTACACTTGTCAAGATTTTTTATTCTGCGTATAAATAGACACGATACCTCCAAAAACCTTCAAAAATTCCCCTTTTTAGCTTTTTACATTTTTAAAATCTGTGAATATTTCTGAATAATGTAAAACAATCCCTATTGAAATATTCAATTAGAATCTACAAAAAAACTATCATTGAATTTAACTGTTATGATAGTTGAATACATTCAGGTGAATTTAAATGAATGTTTTCAACACCAGAAGCTGTCTGAATCAGAATAGGAATTAGGATTATTACTGAAAAAGTTAATTTAGAAAAACGAAGTTGTGTATGTTACTGGATATTTTAAGACTGATTTAACGTAATTAACGTATTAAATATTAATGTATTTAACGTAAATATTTAATTAGAACCTGAAAAAAACACTTTTATTGAATTAAACTCTAATGATAGTTGAATACATTCAGCTGAAATTAAAGCAAAGTTATCAACACCAGAAGCTGTCTGAACCAGAATGAGGATAAGGATTATTACTGAAAAAGTTAATTTAGAAAAACGAAGTTGTGTATGTTACTGGATATTTTAAGACTGATTTAACGTAATTAACGTACTAAATATTAACGCATTTAAGGTAAATATTTAATGAGAACCTGTAAAAAACACTATCATTGAATTTAACTCTTACGATAGTTGAATACATTCAGATGAAATTAAAGCAATTTTATAACAACAAAAGCTGTCTGAACCAGAATGAGGATCAGGATTATTACTGAAAAAGTTAATTTAGAAAAACGAAGTTGTGTATGTTACTGGATATTTTAAGACTGATTTAACGTAATTAACGTATTAAATATTAACGTATTTAACGCAAATATTTAATTAGAACCTGTAAAAAACACTATCATTGAATTGAACTCTAACGATAGTTGAATACATTCAGCTGAAATTAAAGCAATGTTATAACAACAGAAGCTGTCTGAACCAGAATGAGGATCAGGATTATTACTGAAAAAGTTAATTTAGAAAAACGAAGTTGTGTATGTTACTGGATATTTTATTGATTTAACGTAATTAAATTATTAAATATTAACGTATTTAACGTAAATATTTAATTAGAACCTGTAAGAAACACTATCATTGAATTTTACTCTTACGATAGTTGAAAACATTCAGCTGAAATTAAAGCAAAGTTATCAACACCAAAAGCTGACTGAACCAGAATGAGGATAAGGATTATTACTGAAAAAGTTAATTTAGAAAAACGAAGTTGTGTATGTTGCTGGATATTTTAAGACTGATTTAAATTAATTAACGTATTAAATATTAACGTATTTAACGTAAATATTTAATTAGTACCTGTAAGAAACACTATCATTGAATTTAGCTCTAACGATAGTTGAATACATTCAGCTGAAATTAAAGCAAAGTTATAAACACCAGAGGCTGTCTGAACCAGAATAAGAATCAAGATTATTACTGAAAAAGTTAATTTAGAAAAACGAAGTTGTGCATGTTACTGAATATTTTAAGACTGTTTTAACGTAATTTTAACCGTCGTATATTAAAAAAAATTTCAATCATACTCCTTGAAATTTAGAAAATATATTCCAAAACTCGCGATATCATAATGTATGTATATGTAAATGTTATTGTGTGTATAAATACCGTTTAAAATAAAAGTAAAGGATTTTGTTTTAAAATTCAATAATGACCGAATTAATTATAATGATTAGTTTTACATATGGTATTATGTAATACCAATACTTTAACAGTTTACTTTAACACTAGAAATGTGGGGAAGTTCATTTTGACCTAAAAACTATTTTTTATTTAATATTTTAGATAGTAATAACAGTAGTAATTAAAAACCCATTAAAATATATTTTCAAAACTTATCCCCAAAATGATTTTTATAAAAAAATTATATTACTTATGTTATTGCTATCAGAAAAAGGAAGAAATATGTTAAGATAACACAAAATAGATTTTGGTGAAAATAACCCATTTCGCGGCTCTAGTGCTAATTTAAAATTTTGGGCATTAAGTTGGTTTAGAAGTTTCAAGTCATTGTTTCGTGAGAAAATTCAACAATTTTTTGTTTTCTTAAGAGATTTAATCTAAAAACTATCTAAAATTACTATCTAAAAAGATAGTAATAGCAGAAATTATTTAAAACCCATTAAAATATATTCTCAAAATTTATCCCAAAATATAATTCTTATAAAAAGTTTATATTATTTTTGTTATCACTATCTGAAAAAGAAGAAACATGTAAAGATAACATAAAATAGATTTTGGATCAAAATGACAAAATTCTTTGGATAAAATTAAAGACAGAAATTTAAAAATACTTATTAGGCAATGTAGCTCGACGTAGCAATTAAATAGAGATTAGACAAAAAGATATATATATATGTATAAGGTGTATATATATATTTATAATACACATATATATATATATATATATATATATATATATATATATATATATATATATATATATATATATATATATATATATATATATATATATATATATATATATATATATATATATATATATATATATATATATATATATATATATATATATATATATATATATATATATATATATATATATATATATATATATATATATATATATATATATATATATATATATATATATATATATACATATATATATATATACATACATATATATATATATATACATACATATATATATATATATATATATATATATACAGAAGGGAAGAGAGAGAGAGAGAGAGAGAAAGAGATTGCTGTATTTTATGAAACAATATACATGGCTTCGAGTCGAAATGACTTTAATGTTAAAAAACTATTATATTATTCTTTCACTCTATAACATGTTTCTCTTTTCAACTCGGTAGTTTTGAAAATGATTTTCCTGTTCATGTTCATCTCTGAACTGCCTCGAGTCACAAGAGAGTCCCCAAAACTAGCGAGGAAAATTCTCTTTACCGCTGGCAGATGCTTCTCTGATGTCAAATATTTATTTGATGTTCTCGTGGTATTATTTGACTGTCCGAGTGTAGACAGGAACATAAATATCTCGTAATCGAGGATGCTGCAGAGCATGTAAGTGTCGATATTGACTCATACCAGAAAAAATTATGACTGAAGAATTGTTTTAGATGTAGTTAATTCTAGGTTTATAGGATAGATAAATTTTAGTTAAGGAAACGGTAGATGTTAAAAATTGTTTTCGTAAATGATTTGATATTATGAAGCTTTATATATAGAGAGAGGAAGAATATCTAAGTTAAACCCTCTAAGAAAAATCACGAATCAATATTAAAGCTGTAAAGGAAAAAAGAAGCAGATTTTTATCATTAAAACTTTGGTATAAACTTTTCTGTTTGTTGTAAAAGAAAGTCAATAAATGTAAACATTTTTAATGAAAATTACTTAAGGATTGAAGAATAAAAGGGTACGATTATGGGCATCATAAGTCGTATCATGTGTTACTTAAATTCAGAATTGGATTATAATTTAAATCTATAATATTGGAATAGTGCATCAAAGCATTGTTGTATTCGGAATCTATAGGGTAGGTTGGAATTACTTAAAAATACACCTGTGAAAAAAACTGTGCACTAACAAATCATATAAGTGTTTCGAAAGCTACTGATATTTGTAAGAAACTGTAGGTTATATAAAGCTAAAACTAACTTTTTAATATCTTAAGTATTGAAGATTAAAAAGGCACAATTATGGACATCATCAGTCGTATCATGTGTTAGTTAAATCTATAATTGGATTTATATTTCAAATCTATAATATTGGAATAGGGCATCAAAGCATTGTTGTATTCGGACGTTATAGGGTAGCTTTGGAATTACTACAGAATTCACATTCGAAAAGTACTGTGCACTAACAAATCATATATTATTTATATTAATTTTATAAAAATATCTCATCAGGGAGTATAGCTTTTATATAAATGGCATTATAGGGTGTTTAAAATGACAGTAAATCACTAATAAGGACAGGATTAATGATATTCAAAGTTGTTATTTCTCATGCCACTTGGACAAAGTAAGCCCGATTGACCCTGTAGGCTCTCGTATTAAGACCAAGGGGTGGGCCATTCATTTTAATGAGCACCATTAAGGAGGAAGAACGACTTCGCTCAATTGTGTCCTAGTAACTCTGAAGAATGGACGAAGCAGAAGACCCACAGACTTGGCCTGCCACCCCCAAAGGTATTAATTGAGAACTTAGAGGACATTGTGACCACGAACCTATTTTACGTGCCCCAGTCACCTTTAAAGAATATGGCAGAACTTAGGCCGGCTCAGGTTCCGAACCCACAACCACTCAGTTACGAGATCGTTGCTTTTCCCGACTGAGCTACCGCGGCTCTCAAAGTTGTTTTTTTGTAAGATGCATGTAAATGTCAATAGTGAGTAATTCAACAAAAAATAAGATGAATTGCTTCAGATATAGCTAATTTGAGGACTTATAATAATTTACTGGGCCAAAGAATTTTAGTAATTTGGATGGTGGATGTTACAAGCAGATTTTAGAAATTATTAGCAGTGAAATGTAGACAAAGTAAAAACTTACTTTTTAGAAGTAGAGTATTATTCATAGAAGTTGAACATTTTTTGATGATGATCAGTTGAAAATAACATAACTGATTCAACACAATATTTTTTCACCTGAATTGGTGATTTTTGCTCTTTATTTATAATATTGCCAGTCACCAAGTCTCACGATTTGGTTACCTTCCTATACATATTTAAGTATTAATACATTAATAACATTCAAGTATTTTGAATAAACTTGTTCATGTGTGGTTTTATATAAATATCTTAGCACAAAGTATATATTTCTATATAACATCATATGAGGCTAAAAATGAAGTTAATCACAAATAAGGACAGGATTAATGATATTCAAAGCTGTTTAAATGCCATATTTCCTTTACATTTTTCAGAATTTGATAGATACAAGACATTCGTCATTTTAATTCAGTTGAAATGATTCGACCATCTTTTGGATTAACAAACAAAAAACTAATGCATTATTCTTTCCTTGTAAAACAAGTTCTCTCAACTCGGTAATATCGGAAATGATTCTCTTGTTTGTACTCCTTTCTAAACTGCCTCAAGACACAAGAGACTTTCCAAAACTACCGAGAAAAATTCTCTTTGCCATCAGTACTTACTACTCAGATGTCAAATATTTATTCGTTGTATTATTTGACTATCCTAGTGGAGAGGGGACAATGAATATCTTTTAAACAAGGATGCTAAGATGCATGTAAATGCCAATAATGAGTAATTAAAGAAAGAATAAGAGGAATTGCTTCAGTTATAGCTAAGTCGAGGGCTTATAAGGATTTACTGGGCCAAGGAATTTTAATATAATATATAAGGGATATAATAGGGATATAAGACATTCGTCAATTTAATTCAGTTGAAATGATTCGACCATCTTTTGGATTAACAAACAAAAAACTAATGCATTATTCTTTCCTTGTAAAACAGGTTCTCTCAACTCGGTAATATCGAAACTGATTCCCCTGTTTGTACTCCTTTCTAAACAGCCTCAAGACACAAGAGACTTTCCAAAACTACCGAGAAAAATCATCTTTGCCATCAGTACTACTACTCAGATGTCAAATATTTATTTGTTTTATTATTTGATTATTCAAGTTGAGATAGGAACATAAATATCTCTTAAAAAAGAATGCTAAGATGCATGTAAGTGCCAATAATGATTAATTCAAGAAAATTCGAAGGCTTATAATAATTTACTGGATCAAGGAATTTTAGTTATTTGGATGGTGGACGTTACAAGCAGATTTTAGAAATTATTCGCAGAGAAATGTAGACAAAGTAAAAACTTACTCTTTAGAGTAGAGAACTATTTATAGAAGTTGAAAGTTTTTTGTTGTTGATCAGTTGAAAACAATGTAACTGACTCAACAAAATACTTTTTCCCCTGAATTGGTGATTTTTGCTCTTTAATTGTAATATTGGTAGTCACTAAGTCTCTCAATTTGGTTACCTTTCCATAAATATTGAACTATTAAAACATTAATAACATACAAGTGTTTTGAATAAACTTGTTCATGTATGGTTTAACAATATATAAATATATTAGCACGAAGTACATATTTTATATGATATCATATGATGCTTAAAATGACAGTTAATCACTAATGATTACAGGATTAATGATATTCAAAGTTGTTTAAATGCCGTATTTTCTTTACATTGTTCAGAATTTGAGAGATATAAGACATTCGTCAATTTAATTCAGTTGAAATGATTCGACCATCTTTTGGATTAACAAACAAAAAACTAATGCCATTTTTTCCCTTGTAAAACAGGTTATAACTATCAACTCCGTAATATCAAAAATGATTCTCTTGTTTGTACTTCTCTTCTAAACTGCCTCAAGACACAAGAGACTTTCCAAAACTGCTGAGAAAAATCCTCTTTGCCATCAGTACTTACTACTCAAATGTCAAATATTTATTCGTTGTATTATTTGACTACTCGAGTTGAGAGAGGAACATAAATATATCTTAAACAAAAATGCTAAGATGCATGTAAATGCCAATAATGAGTAATTCAAGAAAAAATAAGAGGAATTGTTTCACATATAGCTAATTCGAGCACTTATAATAATTTACAGGGCCAAAGAATTTTACTAATTTGGATGGTGGACGTTACAAGAATATTTTAGAAATTATTCGCAGAGAAATGTAGACAAGGTAAAAAAAAAAAAAAACTTACTCTTTAGAATTAGAGTACTATTTATAGAAGGTGAACATTTTTTGTTGATAATCAGTAGAAAACACCAATACTGACTGAGTACAATACCTTTTCCCGTGAACTGGTAATTTTTGCTCTTTAATTGTAATAATGGTAGTCACTAAGTCTCTCGATTTGGTTAACTTTCCATACATATTGAAGTATTAATACATTAATAACATTCAAGTATTTTGAATAAACTTGTTAATGTGTGGTTTTATATAAATATCTTAGCACTAAGTATATCTTTTATATGATATCATATGATGCTTAAAGTTAATCACTAATGAGAACAGGATTAAAGATATTCAAAGTTGTTTAAATACCGTATTTCGTTTACATTGTTCAGAATTTGATAGGTTTAAGACATTAATCAATTTAATTCAGTTGAAATGATCGACCATCTTTTGGGTTTCCAACAAAAAACTAATGCATTATTATTTCCTTATAAAACAGGTTCTCTCAACTCGGTAATATCGAAAATGATTCTCTTGTTTGTACTCCTTTCTAAACTGCCTCAAGACACAAGAGACTTTCCAAAGTTACCAACAAAAATCCTCTTTGCCATCAGTACTTACTACTCAAATGTCAAATATTTATTCGTTGTATTATTTGACTATCCGAGTTGAGAGAGAAACATAAATATATCTTAAACAAGGATGATAAGATGCATGTAAATGCCAATAATGAGTAATTTAAGAAAAAATAAGATGAATTGTTTTAGATGCACCTAATTCAAGGACTTATAATAATTTACTCGGCCAAGGAATTTTAGTTATTTGGATGGTGGACAATACAAAAAGATTTTAGAAATTATTTGAAGTTATGGAATTTTACATAAGTGGAAGATTGTTCAAGTCGTAAAGTTTCGAAAAGTAAGCAATTACTTTTTTCCAAATATTAATGATTTTCTTTATAATTACTTTTTAGTTGTTATATAATCCTTTTTTATTAGGAAATAGCATATAGCCCGTTAGTAAAATTTTTAATTTTCCAGAATTGTAAAGTACCCAATGAGGAAGGTAAAAAATGGTTTGCTTGTTGGCTGAGAATTATCTATTTCACGCCCAATAATTTGTTTATCTTCACTCCTCTAAAGTCTCCCTATACTGTGACGGCAGTTTAGAATCACATTGAATTCATTCACTCAAACCATGTGGTTATGCATCAAAAACAAACACACAAACGAAAAAACTTCTTAATTTTCAAAGATATATAACTTAAACGATACATATTTATTATTCTGGAAATAGATTCCTAGATTTTTATAGAAAGAATTTGTTGTTAATATGGGTGATAAAATTTCCATTGCAACAAAAAAATAATCGATGACTAAATTTTAAATTATCACATGTGTACCTAATATATTATTTAATCCAAATATAAAAGAAAATTATTCAGGTAATATTTAAGTTCAGTGATTAAAAGTATGAAAATAATGCAGACGATATTTAAATAATTTAAAATGAGAAAGGATTAAATGAGATGGTTAGAGGATGGTTAGCAAAAATGTTGTTTTTATCTATTTATTATGTGATAAACTTAATCGCCTGCTCTTAACTGGGGAACATAGGGGTTGATATAATGCCATTAAACGCTCGAAAATGGGGGAAGGGGTGGATTTCGAACGTTTTAAAGATTCGCTTTGAATTTTGCTAACCCTAACTTATCAAGAATCCAACATGGATGACCCTATCCATTCCAGGTCCAAACGTTTCTTAAATTCGAGGACACACGGACAGATAACTTAGGCTATTATTATATAGGGGATTCAATCAGTAAATTAAGAGGTCACAGTATCTTATGAACTATTTTGTTAAATTTACTGATGTTTTATTAGGTTTGGTTTGGTTTGGTTTGGTTTGAAGCTCTACGATCTACTGTTTTGCACACGAGGGCTAATGAGACCGGGACCTACTGCTTAACGCCGATTCCGAACGGCTACGAACATCCATGCCATCAGCGGGATTCGAACCTACGAACTCTGGTTCCGAAGAGCAGAGCTGTACCATTTGACCATTGTTCGGTGATGTTTTATTAAATACATTGCAAATCGTAAAAGGCAATCAAAGCTTTTGAGAAACAATAAAATCTTTTTCGTGTAAACTGCTAAAATATTAAATTTTATAGATATTTATATATATTCTAAATATAAAATGAATAAAACTAATAGTTAATATGCTGTACAGCAGAAGCATTCTTATGCAATGTTCTTGGACGATTTAGATCTTATCAAATAGTCCCTATTTTAATAAAAATTATTTTTCTAAGATATTTTTGTAACATATATTTTATGCAACAACATCATATATAATTTCATCATTAAAATACCATTGAAATATGAAATTCAACTTTCTTTGTCCTTTTAAAAAATTACAAAAATACTTTGTAGCCCCCAGGTTTACAAATGCAAAGATGATATCACTTCTCCATAGTGCTATTATGCATAGCAAAAGAATATACAATAATAAAGAATGGGAAATCATATTTTCTGGTCTGTTATCATAGAAAAAACCTTTGTTATTACTGAAATTTTTAATCCCATGTGTAACTTCTTTTCTTTATCTTAGAATAATATATTTTTATTAACTGATATGAAAGTAGTGCTTTTGTAGTCTTTTGAAACAGAAATGTCCTTCAAATTTATAGAAATAATGATTTTAAAAAGTTTGGGTGCTTATGTACAAAAACAAATTTAATTTAATATGCAACAATATCGAGTAACTAAATGAAAGAAAAAATAAATTTCACTTCCAATTTTTCTGAATTTCGAGCTGTGTGACATAAGAGAGGATACGTAATTAACACAAATATTTCGTATTTATGTTTTTACTTATAAATAAGTGTTTTGTTCTATACTACATATTAGAAAACAAAATATGGAAAATGTATTTTTGAAAACAATTTGAGATGTAAAATCAGCATTTTCTAAATTTTTTTCACAAAATACAACTTTTGATGAAAAATTAATTTTTTCACAAGTTCTTATTTGTGAATCACAATGTGCTTTTAATCTTCTTATTGATAATGTTTATTCTACATTTTGAGATTAAAGCAAAATGTTACTAAAAAGACAACGCCTTAAATTTGCTGTAAAATTTCCAAATTTTATTAAAACTTATATAAGTCTCAATACTATACAGGGATGGCAAAAAATAGTGAAATAAAAATAATAATAAATAAACATGTTATGTGTTAGATAGTAGGTTTTAAGCTATTATATAAAAATAATGCTTTATATTACTTTGTAATTTTCTATTGGAGTTTCCCAGTGTAGATAAACAAAATAGGTAAACTAAAATGGCAAAAAAAAGGGGAAAATAAAAATAAAACTAAATGCATATGTTATGTGTTAAAAAGTGGGTTTTAAATTACTGTATAAAAATAATACTTTATATTACATTGAAATTTGCCACTGCAGTTTCTCAGTGTAGATAAACAAAATAGGTAAAAGAAAATGTCAAAATGGGGGAAGATAAAAATAAAAATAAATAATATGTTATGTGTTAAAAAGTGGGTTTTAAATTACTGTATAAAAATAATACTTTATATTACATTGAAATTTGCCACTGCAGTTTCTCAGTGTAGATAAACATAATAGGTAAACTAAAATGGCAAAATAGGGGAAAAATAAAAATAGATAATATGTTAAGTGTTAAAAAATATGTTTTAATTTACTGTATAAAATATAATACTTTATATTACTTTGAAATTTGCCATTGGAGTTTCTCCGTGTAAATAAACCAAATAGGTAAACTATACACTACAAATCGTAAATGCCATCAATTTAAACATTAAAATTATTTTCTACAAACTTCATGTAAATTTCTATAAAAATTAAAAAAAAAACAGAATTGTAAATTAGTATTATAATAGAATAAAGAATAAGAGTAAAAATTTAAATAAAAAAAGTGAAGGAAATTTTAAAGCATAGTGAAAGAAAAACATTCGTCTATCAAATATAAATCTTAAATACATTTCAAAAAATTTACCTTGTTCTAATTTATTTTTGTTATATTAAATATTAAAATAATTAAATATATACATTTAGTAATTTTTCTAATAAAGTTATTATGTTTATATTAAAAAGAATTTTAAACTGAAATGTTAAGCTTGTCCCATTAACTGGGAGATTTGGTTTGGTTTGGTTTTGGAGCGCTACGGTCTACTTTTTGCAACACGAGGGCTAATGAGACCGGGACCTACTGCTTAAAGCCGATTCCGAACGGCTACGAACATCCATGCCATAGTGGGATTCGAACCCACGAACTCCGGTTCCGACGGCCAGCACCCTAACCATTCGGCCATCGTTCGGCCATTAACTGGGAGAATATGTTAAGGGCTATTGCCCCCTATACGAATAATATAATATATTGCCCTCTGTTATTTCAAGAGTCAAATAAAGACGGGGTGATAGAGTTATGTGGAAGAATATCTATATTCACACACAAACTACAAACATTTGGTTACTACAAACATAGGTTCGAGGGAATGTAGGTCCATTCGTCATTTTTACATATGTAGTGAAGACACGCTTAAAAAGTTCATAAATCTATAATTTCAGTGAATCTCAAGGTCATTTAAGTGGTAAATACTTACATTACATAGAAATTTAAAAAAGTGTTAAGGATGAAATCTGCTTTAACCGCTTCCCTTACAAATGTTTTTGAAAAAAATTGCAAAAAATCATCATATTTATTTTATTTTATTATTAAATACAAGGAAATGAAATAAAACAAAATATTTAGGATTTAAATTGATTTTTTAGTTTTTTACAGATGTAAAAGCATTTAGTTTTAATATTAGTTTACTATCCCGAGTTATCTCGGGCAAATGGAAAAAAGTTAAATATTAGTCTTTGTATGATAGTTTTTGAAACAAGGGACAACACAAAGTGATACCTGACATTCTGAACACTGGTATCTGATCTCTTTTCTTACTGGCTTACCTCTGGAATCTGTTTTACGGGAGCACAGAGTACACTGTCTCGTTGGATTTGATTTTTTTTCAGTAGCTGGAATAACATATGGAAAATTCCTTGAGGTTAACGTGAGTGGTCAAAGACTAATGTTGGTTCTTCCTGATGTAGCAGAAAACACAATGCTTTGCTGAAATTAGTTTTACAATCAGTGGAAAACACCTCATCAGACCTCCCAAAAGAACTACGAAACCAACAAAACTTAACAAACTGCCTATCAAAGTCCCTTTCATTTCCTCCAGGCCGAGTAAAATTGTGATAAAAAAATCGTACTGGAATAGTCTGCTTTGCCCGAGTTTTCTCGGGATAACAATTAACTAGAATGTATATGAACTCGAGATAACTTGGGATAATCAGGCAAGTGGTTAAAATGTATTACGAAAAGTCCATGTACCAGTAGTCAAAATGTTACAAATTACAATAATCTTTTCATAGTAAAAATTATAAACATTTGTCTAGGGTTTAAAATTTCCCCATTTATTCATTTTTTTGACATATAATTGTACTATCGTCCATCTCAATTTCAAAGACATTTCCATTTTTCTACTGTACCTAGGGGCAAAGCGTGTTTCACAAGAAATAAATGTGTTTAATTAGCATGCAATGCATTTCCAGCTGATAAAATACCTTTAGGAATACCTAGCTTATCTTTTCTTCCCCTCGGCGATTTTATCTGCAATTTTTTCAATCTTTAAAAGCTCCTCTTTGTTCATTGGTGCAGATTCATTCCCTTTAATATGATCGAAATTCTTCTTTCCTTTCTTTTCCCTTTTGGGTATGAATCTGTTGTTTCCTTGGAATCGGAATTTCTAAGAGGATTTTCGGGATTTTTAGTCAATTCTTTGATGTGTGTATCAAGACAGATTTCTATGGATCACCACAAATCAAAATGCGTTGGTGACAGATATAATGTTAATCACATTATATTCGAAATTCAGATTTCAATCATCAAATCTTAAACAGGACGATTCAATATCTTATGGTTTTTATTCGTCTGAGTTACTTAATCTTAATTTAAGAAAATACTTTTTCAAATATATTTCTTGTGATCACGTATTAATTTTACTATTGTAATTGGAGATTGCTTGTATATTATTGGACTACAATGATCTCAATTCCTTAAAAACTGTTTGTGATACTTGATAGGGAGATTTGGGATGTCATTATAGATCTTTGTACACTGGTGTGCAAAACTTAAGCAACAGGTGGGTTTTTTGCCATACCTCCACGAGAAATCATCTGAGAGACATGAAATTCAGAAATGAAGGAGAGTATTATGTAAGTAAAGGAGAGCTTCGCTGAAAAAGGAATACAATGCATACTGTATGGAATCAAACAAAAACAAGCTTTATTCAATGCATAGTATCGTGACTAATGATTGTCTGTCGAAGAGGAAGAACAAGCAAATGTTTCTTAGTATGGGATATGCCCTAACCTAACTGCAATGGTTTCTTCGCACCGTCTCTGCACACTCAGAACAGTCTGGTCCAAAGTTTCTTTTGGTCGGAGTGCCCATTCTGCAATCAGCATCTGTATGAGTTGTTGGGTTTTGCTCCGGAGGATGTATGCATGCTGCAATGCGTCTCCCCAAATCATCCCACATATGTTCGATGGGATTTAAATTAGAGGAGTACTCTAACTAATCTATTCGAATGATATCTTCAAGTGACATCATGTGACATATGCCGA
Organism: Pardosa pseudoannulata; assembly: GCA_032207245.1. Lineage (NCBI taxonomy): Eukaryota > Metazoa > Arthropoda > Arachnida > Araneae > Lycosidae > Pardosa > Pardosa pseudoannulata. The sequence goes on along the minus strand of CM063511.1, from coordinate 53,172,478 downwards.
ACATTCTCTTTTAAAAAATAAGTAGATAGTTCAGTGTTCCCAAGGGACCAAGAGCTCTACAGAGATTAAACTTTTATAAGTAGAATTTCAAAGTAGAGTTTACAGATATCACATAATTCTTACTACTTAACTTTTAATAAAGGAAAATGTAAGAATAAAATCACACAAACTTTACATAATAGATTCATAATTATCAGTAGTAATATCAGCAATAATGAGTACCATCTTATTCATAAAAAGTTCCATTTTTTTTACCTTATAATTAAATTGTCATCCATTTCAATTGGAAGAAAACTTTATGTCTGTATGAGCTGGCGATAAAATATGTATTATAAGAAATTAGTAAGTGTTTAAATTAGCATGCAACGCATTTCTTGCTCATAAAATGGCTTTTGGGATACCTAGCTTATATTTGCTTTACCTTGACTCTGTTCAAGTTCCCCTTTGTTCATCTGTGCAGATTTATTCCCTGTAGTATGATCTAAATTCTTCTTTCCGTTCTTTTTTCCATTTAGCCATAAATTTGTCGTGTCCTTGGAATTCGAATTTCTTAAAGTATTTTCTAGATTTTTAGTCAGGCCTTTGAAGTGTATATCGAAACAAATTTCCATGGATCAATGTAAGACACAATGGGTTAATTCCTAGTATAACATATGTGTATCATATTTGTATTCAATTTTTAAACTTATCACAGTTTAAACATAAGGTTTCAATACCTCATGGACTTCATTTTAATGTTTTACTTAATATTTATTTGAGAAAACTTTTGACTGTGGTTTTCAAATATATTCCTTATGATAACAAATTAATTTTACGATTGTGATCGCAAATGGATTTTGTGATATGGAATGCAAATGAACTCAACTCTTTGAAAAACTAGTTTTGATATTTAAACAGAAGATTTGTAATGTCATTATAGATCTTTTGTACTTTATATGCATAAAAATAATATTTACTAATTCCGATAAATTCTTACATAACTTTCGATAACAAACGTCAATGATTAAAACACCCTTTTGTACTAACTACTGCGTAGCTCAGTGGGGATTGGAGAATCTAGAATAGGTGGCATCTCATGACAGATAATAATTGAAAGGTACGAAATATGTCTCAAACATTCTTAAAAAAATGCTCTAGTAGGAAAACCAATCTTTGAAGGTCAGATTTTTTTCTATGGTTGTAAATGTTTTTTCTATGGTTGAAATTATGGATTTTTCTATAATTCGGAAATTTCCAAATTTCTCAGAAATAACAATGGTATGTAATAATACAATAAAACAAAAGGTGGCGAATCGTACAAACTTTAAATAGACTAAATCGTTTAAATTTCTATTTTAACTCTTTAAAATTTTACTAATAGTTTTATTTTAATTAAGCTGCATTTCTGATTTTAAACTTCTTTATATTGGTTATATCTCAGCTGATTCTTTTATGGTGTAATGAAGTACACAGCCGTGATCAAAATACATCCCTTCTATTGCATACTATCTGCGGAACAAAGACTCATTTGGTTATTTCGAATACTACGTTATTTTCCGACAGAGAATGAGAAGTTAGATCATGTAATATGTGCGGAACATTCTTTTATAAAAACTCAAGTAGAAATTCAGACTTTCTAAAAGATGATAGAATCTATAAAATTAAAAACTTTTAAAGGAGGGATTTTAAATTAGAAGCTTCTAGATATCTCTCGGTAATAACTGCTGAATCCCCAATATAGTCTAACTTATTTGTCTGTTTGTTCTAGAATTTATGAAGCGGTTGTACCTGGAATGGATAGAGGCATACATATTGGATTTTTATTAAGTTAGGGCTAGCAACGTTCGAAATCTACCCCTCCCCCCTTTTCTAGCTTTTAATGTCATTATTTCATGCCCTATGTTCCATGGTTAGGAGCAGGCTATTAAATTTATCAATTTATCACATAATAAATAGGTAAAAATAACAGTTTTTCTAGCGTTATGACGTCATTCCTTTAACCATCTCATTTAATCATTTCTTATTTTAAATTATTTAAATATCGTCTGCATTGTTTTCATACATTTCATCACTGAACTTAGATATTATTTATAATTATTTTTTTGGCTTAAATAATAGTTTAGGTACATATGTGATAATTTTAAATTTAACCATCGATTATTTTTTGTTGCAATGAAAATTTTATCACCAGTATTAACAACAAATTGTATCTACCTCCAGGTTGTAGTGGAAATGATAGTTTCATTCCTTTACTTCCATTAACTACTGGGGATAAAAAAAATTGGGAAGAATTTAACGATAATTTCCACGTAGCTAAGAAAAATTGAATTATATTTGTAAAATTCAACGTGATTTTAAACTGCATTCACAGTATCGAGAGACTTTAGTATGAAGATAAACAAATTATTGAGCGTGTACCAGATAATTCTCAGGAAAAAAACTCAAAAAACAAAACATTTTTTTTATGCCTTATAGGGTACTTTACAATTCTGGAAAATTAAAAATTTTACTGGTCGCGTCACATGACGGGCTATATACTAGTTTTTAACAAAATAAAATGTATAAAAATATCGAATAAATTTTACATCGCATAAATTCCTATCATAATTCAACAATAATTTTTTCATGGTAAAAATATAAAATTCTACCCCATTCATAAATATTTCCTATTTTTTATTTTTAACATGTAATTAAACCTTCATCTATTTCAGTTGGGAGGATATGGTGTACTGAAGTATATAGACATGATCAAAATAGATCCATTCTATTGCAAATTAACTGCGGAATTTAGCCTCATTCTATTATTTCGACTACTACGCTATTCTCGGACAGAGAGTGAGAAATGAGATCATGGTATACATGTCGAACATTCTTTTATACTTAAGTAGAAATTTTAATCTTACTAAAAAACGAAAGAATCTATGAAATTATAATTTTTTAAGGAGAAGTTTTAAATTAGAAGCTTCTAGATATCGATTGGTAATAAATATTGAATCCCCTATAGAGCCTAAGTTATCTGTTCGTCTGTCCTCAAATTTATGAAGCGGTTGTACCTGGAATGGATAGAGGCATACATATTGGATTTTTATTAAGTTAGGGCTAGCAACGTTCGAAATCTACCCCTCCCCCCTTTTCTAGCTTTTAATGTCATTATTTCATGCCCTATGTTCCATGGTTAGGAGCAGGCTATTAAATTTATCAATTTATTATACAATAAATATGTAAAATTAACATTTTTTCTATCATTATAAAGTCATTCCTTTAACCATCTCATTTAATAATTTTTTATTTTTAATTATTTAAATATCGTCTGCATTATTTTCATACGTTTGATCGCTGAATTTAGATATTACGTAAATAATTTTCTTTTATATATGGATTAAATAATAGATTAGATACATATGTGATAATTTTAAATTTAATCATCGATTATTTTTTGTTGAAATGAAAATTTTATCACCGGTATTAACGCCAAATTCTATCTACCTCCAGGGTGTAGTGAAAATTATAGTTTCATTCCTTTACTTCCATTAATGACTGCAAAAAAAATGGGATAAACTTAAGAATAATTTCGACGTAGCTAAGAAAACTTTGAATTAACTTTCAAAACGAATTCAACAAGATTCTAGACTGCATTCACAGTATCGGGAGACTTTAGAGGAGTACGAAGATAAACAAATTATTGAGCATGTACCAGTTAATTCCCAGGAAAAAAATAAAAAAACAAACCATTTTTTATCTGCCTTATAGGGTACTTTACAGTTCTGGAAAATTAAATTTTTTACTAATCGCGTCATATCACAGGCTATATTCTAGTTTTTAATAAAATAAAATGTGTGAAAATATTCGAATAAACTTTACATCGCAAAATTTTTTATCGTAATTCAGTAATAATTTTTTCATGGTCAAAATATAAAATTCTACCCCATTCATAAAAATTTGTCCTTTTCTATTTTTAACTTAGTAAGAAAACTTTGAATTATCTTTCTAAATGAATTCAACGTGATTCTAAACTGCATTCACAGTATCTGGAAATTTTAGAAGAGTATGAAGATAAACAATTTATTGAGTGTGTACCAGAAAACTTTGAATTATCTTTCTAAATGAATTCAACGTGATTCTAAACTGCATTCACAGTATCTGGAAATTTTAGTATGAAGATAAACAACTTATTGAGCGTGTACCAGAAAACTTTGAATTATCTTTCTAAATGAATTCAACGTGATTCTAAACTGCATTCACAGTATCGGGAAATTTTAGAAGAGTATGAAAATAAACAATTTATTGAGAGTGTAAGAAAACTTTGAATTATCTTTCTAAATGAATTCAACGTGATTCTAAACTGCATTCACAGTATCGAGAGACTTTAGTATGAAGATAAACAACTTATTGAGCGTGTAAGAAAACTTTGAATTATCTTTCTAAAGGAATTCAACGTGATTCTAAACTGCATTCACAGTATCGAGAGACTTTAGTATGAAGATAAACAACTTATTGAGCGTGTACCAGATAATTCTCATTAACAAACTCAAAAAACAAATAATTTTTTATTTGCCTTATAGGGTACTTTACAATACTGGAAAATTAAAAAATTTACTAATCGCGTCATATGACGGGCTATATGCTAGTTTTTAATAAAATAAAATGTATGAAAATATTGAATAAAATTTAAATCACATAAATTTCTATCATAATTAAATAATAATTTTTCGTGGTAAAAATATAAAATTCTACCTCATTCATAAAAATTTCCCCTTTTCTATTTTTAGCATGTAATTAAACTGTCGTCCATTTCAGTTGGAAGGATAATTTTGTGTGTCTGCATCAGCTAGCGGCAAAGTAAGTTTAATAAGTAATAGATAAGTGTTTAATTAGCATGCCTTGCATTTCTAGTTGATAAAATACCTTTTGGAATACCTACCTTATATTTTCTTTACCTCGAGTCTTTTATCTGCAATTTTTTTCTTCTCTTCAAGTTCCCCTTTGTTCACCGGTGCAGAACTTATTCTCTATAATATGATCGAAATTCTTCTTTCCCTTCTTTTTCCCTTTAGCTATGAATCTGGTGTTTCCTTAGAATCGGAATTTCTTATAGTACTTTTGAGACTTTTAGTCAGTTCTTTGATGCGTGTCATATTTGTGTGGGAGAATATGAGTCAAATTTATGATTACGAGGTTTAAGATATTGATCACAGCATATTTAAATATAGAACGCATCATAAATATAACAGTCCAGTATGACGTGGGCTTGATTCGTAAATATTATTTAACAATTTGTACCATCTTGTTGCAGATTTACAGCATACTCAAATATTCATGTCATCTACTTAGTAAACTAAAAGGGTAGATTTGTAAATTATTGCTATTTGTAGAACTACAATGAACACAATTCCCTCTAATATTTTTTATCGAATAGCACTATCAAAATTAATTTTCATATTAAAGTTCGTTTGTTTTTCAAATGCAGCCTGCTATACAGTCACATATATCTTTCTGTTAGCACATTGTATGCGGGACACGTACTAGTACGTTTTCTGACGTATGGTACTTAAGTTCGGGACACGTACTGGTACGTTTTCTGACGATTGATACTTGAGCGTGGGTCACGTACTAGTATGGGTTAGTGTAATAACATGGTTTGTTTGTGGGTACAAAAATAACGGTATATACAGGAAAACGAAACCGAATGTTCTTGTCTACTACACAGATTCTTTAAAAAATTAGACAAATAAAAACTAGTTTTTACATTATAGTTTTATGATTGCTCTTTTCATTTTTTATAATGTAAAAATGATTATATATAACATAATTCGAAAAAATTAAAACTATATACTACTATTTCTATTTGATTTTTCATATTTGCGATACTATTATAAATTTATCCACAAAAATATATATTTTTTGTTTACAAAAATCTAGTGGTTGTTATTTATATATTTCTATTTATATATTTGTATATATATTTCAATATAAAATATGAAAAGTTGGTTAAAAAATTAAATAATTTTCGATCTATTGAGATTTAAGTGAATAGCTAAATTTACTCGCAAAATGCCCGTTCCCGGTACAATTCCGCTGCAAAATGTACCCGCACACAATGTTTTAATACATGGCTGCTAAGCTGTTTCCCACTTAGCATTACCCTAGGAGCAAGTGTAGCTCAATGAATGCTACGGACGTAATATTACTTCCACTGGGTCCTCATAATTTAGAAGCAGGGATCAAGCAGAAGTAACATAGGCTTGGCTTCTCACCTTCAAAGGTATTGATTGAGAACTTCGAGGACATTGTGACCACGAACCTATTTTGCGTACCGCAGTAGCCTTTGAAGAACATGGCGTAATGCAGGTTGGCTCGAACCCCGAACTCGCAACGTTTCAGTTACGAAATAGCTGTCTTTGCTGACTGAGCTACCGCTGCACATTTTCGTATTAAGATTTCATTTATTTTTTATGATGTAGGCTGAACTGAGCATGCGAATACATAAGAGTCGGGTTTGGACTTTCAAATCCCTTTCAAAAAAAAAAAAAAAAAAAAAAAACTGAAAAATTTTCAGAAAATTTAATACTTTTTACATAAAGAGACACACTGGTTTATACTTTTATAAGCGAAGTTCATGACATTCTGACACTTTCATTATTTTTGTCAAGATATAATATTATACACGCTTGTATTTTTAGATATAATACACACTTGTATTATATTGTAATTTGGTGGTTTTGTCAGTATACTCTACTTTAAGACATTATATGAGGGGCAAAGTTTAACTACAACTAGATATACAGTCTGTTCCATAAGAGCGTGTCTCTCAAAACTTCGTCAATAGATAACAGACACCGGTTTAATTGCACGCATTCTTCAAACATTAGAGAAGATCGCTTTATGGTTATATTCTTTATTCGATTTGTTTTGCTGCGTTTAAATCCACAATTCCAAAATAAGTGCCACGTATGCGAGCTGCTTTAAGGCAGTATTTCTGTATAATCATCCAAAAGGGCCAAAAATGTCTTGTGTTGCTGCAGTCCGGTACATGTAAAAGTCGGAGTCGTTCGTCAAGAAGTGGGTAGCACGGTATAAAGCGTTAACGACCTACCAGAACGGGGTAAACGCCGCTCAAAATCGAATGATAAAGTGATTCTTGCATACTCTATAATAATGGAGAATGGACAACTTATTAGGTGAAATGAATTTCATTTTAATATGTATACTACAGGGTAAAAATATATTTTTAACTAATTCGTTTGTATTTTCAGAGAAATAGACGACACGCTCGTATGGAACAGACTGTAACAAGTTTACATTTTGGCTAAGTTAATTATTCTTTTTCCATCTCTAACCTTTAACTATACTTTAAGATCATAAGCATTTTTAAGATATTCTAAAATTACTATCAGTTTAAATGTAAAACTCTTTCAAGTCTTACTAATGCGTTTAAGCCACCAAAGCAAGGTAAGTGCTTAACTATTCCAAATTACCGTTGCTGGGGAATGGTTATTCCACGAGAAAAGGGCAGAAGAGTGTAAATATTTTGTTCCTTAATACTTCAAAATTAGAAAAAGCTACCCATAGCACTTTGATGGATTAGGGTGAGTTGACATCCAGTTTACATTATATCCCACAGATGGCGTTAAATGTAGCAAAATATTAGAAAAATAAGGTCAATTAAGGTAATCCATACGTTGTACCATATGTTGAAATTAATATCTTAAAGACTGTTTCTATAGTATTTACTTACATCAAAACTTATAAAATTATATTCAAATGTTTAAGGAAATTTAATTTTGAAAAAAAAATACACGTATGTAGAAAAAATCAGGTAGTTTTTTATTTATACCACTCACATCGTTAAGGCAAAATCATTCCAAAATTATTTTTATTTGGGGGGGGGGATCATAGCACATTACCCACAGAAAAATGTAACGATACTAAGATGTTTGTTAAAATTTATAGGATATATTCATTACTATTGTAACAAATCAGCTATATTTTAAAGAAATTCAACATGTTTTTTTAAAAAGGGTGTAATTTTCCAAAAGAAAAAAAAAGAAGGAAAAAAATTATAGTATTTTTTTTACTTTATAACAATCACCACGTTATGTAAACTATCTTTTCTAAGTTTCTTATTGTTAGGTTAAATACCTTTTAGCACGTTATTCCTCAGTTATAAAAAGTTTCATAAGAACATAGTTTCTCAGAAGATGAATTTGAAATTTTTGTTGCGGAAACTTTTACAGAATATTTAACACTACTTAAAAATATCCATCTTCATAAGTGTGAATCAAAGTAAGAATATCAGAAAAAAGTATATTTTAGAAATAAAAACTGAAATTTAATGATATCTTTTAAAAATAAAATCCATTTAAGCTATTATTTCCGGTTATTTAAAATCAATTTAATGATTGTCGATCTAAGAAAAAAATCTTAACTTATATTTTACTGATCATAAAGACAAAAGACACACTGTTTTTAAAAGCTAACGTTATGGTCTTTCAAACAAATAATAGAAAATTCTAATATTTATCTAAAGCCATCATTTAAACCTAAACAGTTACTTTAATGGACTTATCTCACTTCACCTTAGATGATTATTACTGAAATATTTTTTGAAATTATTAAATGGGAAATTACGTGTAGATAGCAGAAGCAAATTTCTAACAAAGCGAATTTTAAATTCGTTATGCAAAGGCTACATATGTGTAAAATTATTCACATTAGTAATAAGAAAAATGTTTTTTGTTAGAAGAAAATATACGTTTTTGTCACTAAAGTTTTCTTTTTTATATTTAACATAATGTATATATGTGTTTTTATTAATATAATGTATTCTAAAATTTCACAGAATATATTTAATTCTTGAGTTATTGAGATAAAAAACGATAAATCTAGGAAAATCTTTCTTATTCTGGAGTTTTTCAATATAATCCTTAAAATGAATGCAATTTTTTAAAATATAAAACCATTAATAAAAGGCTTATGCCACTTCTTAAGGAGCATTAATCTAAGGATTACTTGAATTAGAGAACATAAATCTTACCCTCTTGACAGATTGAAAGTTTACCAAATCAATTTTATAGATGGAAACTTGTTATATATCTTAAAACGTATTTTATGTGTTATAAACACAAGATAACTGGTGTCGAGCTAATTATGAAATCTTGAGTGTATGAAACACTGTTATTATTAGGAAGGAGATTTTTCAATTTCCTACATTGGTTCACTTCTATTAAGAAAAAAATAGGTAATTGTTTTTAAAGGATTTGATTTACTGTGTTCATATGTAGATTCAGTCAAAGTAAAACTACTCTTACACTATATTTTTATTGTTCAGTTTGATATTATAAAAGTGAGAAGAATGAAATAAGTAATATATGTATAAATTTTTTAAAGTCAATTCCTACTTAGGTCATCAAAGAAAACATATTATTTTAGTTACTTTTTATCCAATAATTACATTTAATATAAATATGTATATACATATGACAGAATCACAAAATGAAATGTTAAAATAGAAACCGAATTTCCTTACAATTTTCCATTTTTCTTTCTATATATGATATTATACTATTATTTTTTATTGCTATTCATTAGTTTTCTATTCTTTTTCATTTCTAATATATGAAGCTTTTGGTGGTCTATAATTTCTCACTCTATCCATCTCTTGTATTGCTTCATTTTTGCAAGGAACCTTTCCAGTGAGTTTCAAGCTGTCCAGTTTTTCATTTAATAGAACATCTAATGATTTTACACAACTCAAGGGAACATATACTTGACTTGCTGCTAAGATATTTCGTTCTAGATGCAGGGTGTTTCAAAAATGACTGGTATATTTGAAAAATCAATAAAAATTAAACGGACAGTGGTAGAAATTTACAATTTATTGCAATATGCTGGAGATAATATTAAATGTTTAGGTTGACAAACTTTCAAAATTAGTTACAATGTTTCACAACAGATGACGCTGTAACTACGATATTTTCCAGATATCCACCAAACGCAGCAATAATATGGCGTATTATCAGAAACCCGTGTAAATGTCTCAAGTTGGATGGCTTCACATGTAGAACAGATGTACTGTTCCAGTTATTCAATTGTTTCTGGATAGTGGCGGTGCACCTGTTCTCCCCATGGAGTCACCACAGTCAAATATCGTTGTTTAGATTTTTCCAGACTTCAGTGCCATCTGTTGTGGAATATTGTAACTAATTTTGAAAGTTTGTCTGCCTGAAAATTTACTATTGTCCCAAGCATATTCAAATAAATTATAAATTTCTATCACCGTCCGTTTAGATTTCATTGATTTTTTAAATATACTGATTACTTTTGAAACACCCTGTATATTACTATATAATCTACAGTGCTACCTTGCATCTTATCTACTGTTGATGCCCATGATAGTTTTAATGGTAGTGTTTTTCGTTCAGCAGTACCGTAACTGCTTTTGGCGGAGAATTGTACTGATATTGGCCTGATTCTTTGAATTAAATTATTGCCAAAATTAACAGTGACTGGTGGAAATAAATTTATTAAATTTAATTAATAAATTAATATTTGAAAAACTGTATTAACATCAAGTGTCATCCACCACTAATTTAAAAAAAAACGTATTTGAACTTGAGTGGAGGAATGAAAAGAATTTTATTAACGATTAAAAATTTGAACAAAATGTATAAATACATGTAGGCAGAGTGTGAACTAAAAGAAGAAATTGAAAAAAAGCATTAGCCGACAAAAGTGCTAAACTAAAAATATCATGTTTTTAAAATTGAAGTAAAGAGTTTAACATTGTGTAGATTTTTTCACAGTTCATCTAAGTAAGTGTTATATTGTTAAAAGATTGAATAAAGTCCTTTGTGTAAAATTATTAGTAGCTTTATTCCTTATTACATTTAAAAATAAGTCAAAAGTTTCACTTTTAAAATCTCAAATTGATCAGGTAAAGCTTAGTGTACAAGATTTACTTTGACTGATTGCAAAAAGATTTTTTTTGCTCCAATTTAATGCTCTAATTTCAACTCTTATTCTATTATTCAAATAAGCTAAAATTTTTAGTAATTTTATAACTTTAATGACAATACGTTTCTATGGTATGCTCTATTAGTCTTGGAATATAAGTTAAGAGAGCTAAGGATTAGGGCTATCATCAATATTTGAAAAACAATTTTCAAAAATTTAAAGTTTTGATATAGTTATAAAAAAGTCACTTAAGGAGACGTAATAACTTTCGAGACTTAAAATCTTCATAGCAGCCTTTATTTGACTTGACCCAAAATGAAATCCTGTTTTTATTGTTTTTACTATATTTTGTATCCTTTTTACACGTTCTACAAAAGTGGTCTAGTTTTTTATAAAGTTATTTAATTCAGTTTTTCAAGTAGAATTATCAGACATTGAAGAATGTAGAAATTACTCACTTAATTAAAAGGGAAAATGGAATACATTCACTTGTAAGATAGTTTTTAAAATAAGTATATGAGAAACTAAATTTTTACATTAAACTGAAGAAATGTATTCTAAACACTTAAAATGTTAAATGTATATGGTAATTTAAAATAAAAAAAAATTTATTTCATAACCTATCTTAGTCTTGTATCGACATCATCAGCGGAGAAATCTTGTAATTTTCTTATGTTGTAATCAGAAATGTTTTCACTTGCTTAGTTATCTGACAATAACAATTTCGAGTTGATATCGTGTAACACAATGCATACTATGCAAATGTATTATTAGTATGAAAGAGTGTGTTTAGTAGAAGATATTACATATGAGAAATCTGATGAAAGTTTTCAATCTTTTTCTAGTGAAATAAATTCGGATGAAAACGCATCCAAAGGATGGCTAGCCGCACTGTTACGTACAAAAAACAGTTGTTTTAATGGCAGTGGTGCTTCCCAACAAGTTGAGTAGACTGTTGAATTTAGAAGATGATAGGAGAAAAGCATTGCCATTTTTACTACCAAAAATAAAGGAAATTATCAAAAAACATCAAGATCACATTTTTATTCAAAGCATTTTCATTATTAACTTGAAATTAATTATTTCATAAACGTACTGTTGTTTATGTAGTACATATTTTATTTTACATTCAATTTTTTTTTCATAAAATATTTTACACGGCGTATTCTAGGTAAGCAAAGAACACTTAGACTTACCTTTTTCTTTGTGTTCAGACAAATTTTGTAGTCGTTAACAGTGTGCAGCGAAAAAAAAAGAAACACTTTTCTAAGTCATTGATGTATCTTTATAGTCTCTTTAAATTTAGTTTAATAGGTCATACTAAGCAAATAAGTTTTGTTAATCATAATCTATAATAACATGTTTAGTAAATTGATTCATAACACAGTTTTTACATTTTCTTTCGCATAAGACAAAAGCCAGAGGGTTTATGGATTAAAATCTGTGTTTCTACTTTGTGATTGCACACAATTCTCGTTAAAATAAGTTATTTTGAAAAACAGTTCTACAAATTTTTATGGTGACATGCAATCTGTAAAGGGGCACAATTGGACAAAAAGTAAGAAATTTTCTTATTTGTCCTCAAAACATGAAACTAAATGTAGACTTTGATAATCGTTATTTTCTTTTTTTTTATTTTTTCAATCGAGTGATTATGTATCTGCAACAACTCTTTTTTTTTACCTCTACTCACAAATTTTAAATATCCTTTTTTTCTACAGTTTTAGATTTTTTAGTTATTGGTGATTAGAAAATGCTTTTTTAAGGTGCAATTTTTTTTGTCGGTGTATCCAAAATATCTGCACTTTTAAATTTTATGACAAATAATAAAAAAATAATGTTCTTTAAATAAAATATGCATATAAAAACTGGTATGCCTTTTTAAGACATTAAATATTGTGTCATATAACAGAGTGATGTTATGGAAACAATGCTTAAAGCAATTTATAAATTTAAATAATCTTTTCATACAAGCAGTACTTAATGAAAAAATTGAATATCTAGTTGTCTTTCAAAATGCTAAAAATACCAAAAAAATATTTAGGCAATTAATATTCTATTCTCAGGGAGCATTTTTAAAGAAAACTGATACGACAGTTTATTTTTTATGAAAAGGTTCCTACTTTAAAAAGAAACTTTTTTACTGCCTAACACTTTTTATATGATGCGTTATTTGTGCTCATATACATATATATATATATATATATATATATATATATATATATATATATATATATATATATATATATATATATATATATATATATATATATATATATATATATATATATATATATATATATATATATATATATGATCCCTCAGCTTCTTCTGTCGCACTGAATTGGAAACCCGTATTCCAACTTTATCTTAATAAAGGGCTTTAGCTAAAACGGTGTAATTTTTATGAGCCACGACTGCAAACCCCCATCCTGAAGTCCATCTTTATATATATATATATATATATATATATATATATATATATATATATATATATATATATATATATATATATATATATATATATATATATATATATATATACATATATATACATATATATACATATATATACATATATATACATATATATACATATATATACATATATATATATATATATTTATATATATATATATATATATATATATATACATATATATATATATATATACATATATATATATATATATATATATATATATATATATATATATATATATATATATATATATATATATATATATATATATATATATATATATATATACATATATATATATATATATATATACATATATATACATATATATATATACATATATATATATATATATATATATATATATATATATATATATATATATATATATATATATATATATATATATATATATATATATATATATATATATATATATATATATATATATAGAGAGAGAGAGAGAGAGAGAGAGAGAGAGAGAGAGAGAGAGAGAGAGAAAGAGAGAGAGAAGAGATCTTTGGGGAGGTGGAGCCTCCTGTAGACTTAGATTATGTTTTGTAATCTTTCTGTATGGAAAAGAAGGTTTTAATTGGCTATATCCTTTTAAACATTGTGAATTAAAAAGTAACATCCGTACACGAATATGAGCACCCTCTGTGTCGGCTCAATTAATTTCAAGGTGTATTGGTTACTTTAGAAAATAATGTAGGTAACTGAAATATTGTAATGAAAAGGGGTAGTAAATGATAATTCATTTATTTATACTTAGAGTTAAAGATTAATACATTTAAAATAGAAAAAAAGTAATAGTTTCTGGCATCAAATTATGTGAGATTCCAAAGTAAAGATTTTTAGTATATTATCACACTATTTTTTTAGTATTTGGAATTTATTCAAGCCATTATAACTTTTAACCTAAAGAAAATTGTTACGAAATTTTAGCAAAGTTGAAGTTTATAAAATAACTAACACAGTGATTTATGAAAAGTTCACATCGCAGAAAAGAAATATAATAGTCTTTATTGAATTTCAATACATTTTTCATATTCAGTTATACGTTATAACCTTTCAGGCGAGAATTATATTATACACAAAAGATTACGTGAAACAAGTTATTGCTACAGGTAACAATTTAATTGGTTACGATGTATTTTGCTATTACATAAGGACTAAATAGGAAGAATACATATCAACGTAGAAATGAAGAAAGAAACGATAAAACTTGACATATCGTCATACTCTTTTGTTGAAATCCACATAGTGGCTAGATGTGTGAAGAGACCATTAATTTGCAAGAAAATTGATTTTCTAAATAAATCTACCATATTTGCTCATTTTATTTTTGAGGATGCAGAGAGCTGTATAAAATAAAGATTTGAACCATGCTTGACAACATATTATATATTTTGAAGATGAATGTTTTGGAAAAAATAAAGAGTTGCTTTTTAACCCTTTAAAGGTCATCTACATGAATTCTTTTGAATTTATAGAAGTTTGTTTATAATTATATGTCAAAATTATAAATGCAAAATGTATTAAACTTTTTCTTTGCAATCCTTAGAGGGGTTTGCCTTAGAGGATACCACAGGAGGAATTGAGGGGGTTAACTAACAAATCCCCCCCTTGTACAGCGTGGACATAATACTTTTCAAAATTATGAAGAACACTAAATAAGTGTTCTTAAAAAAGTAAAATAAATAAATAGTTTAACAATTTATAAGTGTTTCTTCAATAGATACTTTTGTTTGGGGTCATAAGAGAAAAACTATTTCATTACTAACTTTACAGGTACAGCAATTATAAATACATATATTTCAAAAGAAAAAATAAAATGTAGTACTGTCATTTATTATCAGTTTTAAATGTCAAAAACGTAAAAAAAATCGAAAAAAAATTATATGTCTCCAAAAATTAGAGAAAAAAATGATTAACAGAAGGTTTAGCTGCGAAACCACTGTTCACTAAAGGGTTAAGAGGACCATTATTTAATCATTTCCATAATTTCACTAAAGATGTTGGGGTCAAAAGCTATTATATGTTGGTCCATAACGCAGCAAGAATTTGTGACTGAACAGCGCTATAATGAAAACTGCAAATTTTGCTGAAAACATTAAAATCCTCTATATAATAATAACCTAAGTTATCTGTCCGTCTGTCCTCGAATTTATGAAGCAGTTGTACCTGGAATGGATAGAGGCATCCATATTGGATTCTGGATGAGTTAGGGTTAGCAAAATTCAAAGCCAGTAAAGTTTATCTTCTCCTAAAGTATTCTAAAATAAATTAGTATAAATATGCTTCATATCACAGAAAAAAAAATTGTTGTCTTTAAAACGTTCGAAATCCACTACTTCCCCTCTATTCGAATGTTTATTGATTTTATATCAAGACCTATTTTCCTTGGTTAAGAGCAGGCGATTAAATTTATCCCATAATAAATAGGTAAAAATAACATTATTTTCTAGCATTATGACGTCACTCCATCTCACTTCATCATTTCTTATTTCAAATTATTTAAATACCATCTGCATTATTTTCATACGTTTTATCACTGAACTTAGATATTACTTAAATAATTTTCTTTTATATTTGGCTTAAATAATAGATTATGTACGTATGATATAATTTTAAACTAATCATAGATTATTTTTGGCTGCAACATAATTCTAAGTCAAAAGACAAACCATTTTTTTATCTGCCTCATAAGGTACTTTACAATTCTGGAAAATTAAAAATTTTATTGATCCCGTCATATGACAGGCTATATGCTAGTTTAATATACTTTAATGTTTTGTAACCAAAGCTGCAATAAAATACTAATTACTGTCGGTTGTTCAGTTGCTCTCGAAATATGCAAGTACACTTACACATATTTAGGAAATTATGTCGATATAAATCTTGATAAAGCGAGATATACGTACAATTTTAGTAATTACTGTTTTACTGTAAGATACTTATTTTACTGTATGCTTACTATTGTTATTGTGAAAAATATGTTAAGAGCAAAACATTGATGTATTATCACTGAGAGCCGTAATTAAGAGTGATTGGTTTTCCATTCTTATTTTATGAGCAAAATACTATGCCGGGAAATGGCTGGAAGCTTAAACACTCTTCGTAGCCGAGTTTATGGGTATAAATCCTGATACTAGCATGGGTGTTCATTGCCTTTCGAAATGGCATTAAGCAGCAGGTTCTGTTTTCGTTAGGCCTAATGTAGCAAAAAAGTAAATCGTAGCTCTCTAACCCTCCCCTAAAAAATGAGAAAAGCAGTAAAAATTTTAAAAGTCACGTAATGTTATCCTACTACAGATAAAGCATTTAACACTAGATTTACGTATGTTGATCATATATCTGTTTTTACTGAAGTGAGCCAATTTCACTCATACAAGGAAATTGAAGTTTTTTGCAAAGAAAATAGTTCCAAATTAATTTTAAAATATGTTAAGAGCCAAGCATTGATGTATAATCACTGACTCTGTAATTAAGAGTGATTGGTTTGCCATTCTTATTTTATGAGCAAAATACTATGCCGGGCAATGGCTGGAAGTATAAACACTCTTCGTACCTGTGTTTATGAGTTTAAATCCCGATAGTAGCATGGATGTTCATAGCTTTTCGAAATGGCATTAAGCAGGGGATACTGGTTTCGTTAGTTCTCGTGTAGCAAAAAAGTAAACTGTAGCCCTCTAACCCCCCCCCCCTAAAAAACGAGAAAAGGAATAAAATTTTTAAAAGTCCCGTAATGTTATCCTGCTACAGATAAAGTATTTAACACTTGATTGACGGATGTTGATCATATACCTATCTTTACTGAAGTGAGCCAATTTGACTCATACAAGAAAATTGAAGTTTTTTTGCAAAGAAATATAATATATATATATATATATATATATATATATATATATATATATATATATATATATATATATATATATATATATATATATATATATATATATATATATATATATATATATATATATATATATATATATATAAATAAATATATATATATATATATATATATATATATATTTATATATATATATATATATATATATATATATATATATATATATATATATATATATATATATATATATATATATATATATATATATATATATAATATATATATATATATATATATATATATATATATATATATATAATATATATATATATATATATATATATATATATATATATATATATAATATATATATATATATATATATATATATATATATCGTGATCCAATTTTTTAATGAGTCAAATTGGCTCGGTCCGTAAATCTAGTGTTAATTATCTCTAAATCTTTAAACTTATTTTAAAGATTTAATTTTATATTAAGGCTTTCTATTATATTGCATTATTGTTCTATTCATTATTTTCGCTTAAACATTTTGAAAAGAAAGGAGACTATTAATTCTAGTTCCCTCTGTGCCACTGTAGGTGGCGGAGTTAATCAAAAGTGTTCCCACTTTTTGTTTCTCAGCACGTGTCAGAAATAAAATCCTTTAAGTAGCTTAACTATTTGAAAATGAAGAAGCACCGACTGGCTACTTATATCTGAAGTACCACAGACTTGGCTGATGTAGCTCCATTTCCTGTACCTATTGATCTTTTGTTTTCGAAAGTTAGTTTTTGTTGTACTTGACATTTTAAAACTTAATAGAACATAATCCTGTCAAAATGAAGACATGAGTGAAAAGAATGTAAATGTAATAAATTCCTTGTTTAAATGTCATAGTGCTATAAAACTGATAACTATGAAAGTGTATTAAACTAGTGTAACAGCGGGTAATTTAAAATTTTTCTAAATATCAAATACAGTTGCTTTATCAAAAAATATAGTTCTTTTTGTTCCTTGAAGTATAACATCTGTTTCCCTGAATTACTGTAAGCACCTTTTAGACTAAATAAAGTATTAGAAAAAAAATATGACTTGTGGAAGTGTAGAAAGTATTTTAAACTAAGCAGATTTAAAAACAAGTTATCTAAAAGAGAGTATGCATGATCGTAACATATTTCAGAAGGAGATATTTTTAAGAGTAATTATTTTATAAGGGAATACTTACTCATTCATCGATTCCCAGCATTTTTGTCTTACATGAAACTGTCTCATAAACCCTGAAATTTGTAATGGAGAAACCTCTTTTAACTGACCTTGAATGCATCATATTTTATTTAGTACAGTTAAAGATAAACCTTCTTTTTTATAATATTTTATACCTTTTTGACTTAAGAGATTGGTCTTTTCGATAGTGGCGCAAGTACTAGCTTTTTCTTTATTTCTCCGCTAATTTTCTCTAAATTAAAACTTATTTTAAAGTTATATATATTAGGAAATTCTTTTTAACATTTTCATTGAAAAATAACTTTCGGAAACTAAATGAAAATAATTCTTTTTCTCTACTTTGTGATAGCTAACCAACCAACAGGCGAGTACTAACGTTCTAAAACATTAATATCTCCTTAAAAATCTCCTCTCTCCGATTCTAATTTCTTAAAATCTTTTTCCCAACCTCTAAATGTCTTAATCAAAGGAACGATCTCAACTTAAAATTCTTTTGATACATTTCCCAAAGTATTCTGTCCTAGAGATGTAAACTTTCTATTCAACACTTTTTTCAGCTGTCGTCGGCATATGGCTCTGCGTTTTTTCTGGTCTTAACACTTAGATTCGCTGAGTAATTTTCTTGACACTTGGCAAAATTCTTTCTGTTTTCGGTTTTGGGTGTACTACTGTTCGAGCAGAGTGATTTTTTGTCTTTTCTCTTGTCTATCGTTGACTCGTAAAGATATCCGATTTAGCAGATCTAAAATAAAGTTTTAATTAGACTTGTGCCGGTCTCTTTCAATGGCCGGACTGCATAGTTATTACTGTTAGCTGATTAGGCTTCTTCTTGCCCAGTAGCCAATAGGGGCTACAAAATTATTATGACAATAAGGAATAATTATATATATATATATATATATATATATATATATATATATATATATATATATATATATATATATATATATATATATATATATATATATATATATATATATATATATATTGTAGAGTACTGAGCTCTAGGTAAGCTAGAGAAAATATAGCGGAGGCATATGTACAGACTAATGATCTTTATTAGAAACACAAATACGTTAAAGTTCACAGATATGATGATGATATTTAGAGTGAATTGTTGATCGTTACAGGAATCAGCTTTCCTAATTGTCACTGCTCTCAGTAATCAGGTACGGAGAGAAAAGAGGAGAGGAGAACACTCTCAGTTGTTCTCCAGACGCTATCAGCCGATGAGTTCACAGAAGACTCACCTTGACAAAACAATCACCTTGGGCCATGGACACCAGTCTTTTTATACCGTTGTCTTCCCGGAAATTTTCACCTTCGCTGTTTGGACACCTGGTTGATGAAGTCGTGCGGAACCGCTTTGTAGAACTGCTAGCTGGACAGGTGTAAGCCAGGTTCCAAAGAACTCATGGAAGTTCTCAGTAATCGAGAGCAATCTCGATGATTTATAAGACATCATTAATTGATGTCTCGGGACAAACCTTTAGAGAACAAGGGAGGCAAATATTGCCGCTTTACTTACAATATAGAGAATTTCTGTCATGCGAGACTCGGGATGCCATTGAAACCGACACTGAAACCTTGAATTGAATTTTGTCAAGATTCCAGGTATGGATGTCGAACTCTTCTGTGACGTCTCACAAGGAAGATGCCGTCCATACGTTCCTCCACAGTTTCGTCATAAAAGTTTTGAGATGTTGCATCGTTTATCTCATCCTGGTGTGAAAGGTACGGTGAAATTGGTTCGTGAACTTTTTGTATGGCCAAATTACAAGAAGGAAGTTGCCAAATGGTCTCGTTGTTGTGTGGGATGTCAACAAGGCAAAGTGCAACTGCATATGCTAAATCATCCTGGTACATTTACTTTACTCTACATAGATTCGAGCATGTTCATATTAATTTGGTAGGACCCCTCCCTCCTTCTCGAAACTATACTTATTGTTTAACGTTTGTGGATCGTTTTTCCCGATGACTTGAAGTTATACCTCTACGAGACATAAAAGCAGAAACAGTTGCTTACGAGTTCTTTTTCAACTGGATCGCTAGATTTGGTGTTCCTGAGAGGCTAACAACAGATCAGGGCAGGCAATTCGAGAGTAACCTATTCAGCGAATTTTCAAATCTTCTTGGCATTAAACTTATACATACTTATCATCCTCAATCAAATGGATTGGTTAAGAGTTTTTGGCGTTGCTACCTAAGCAAAATTTCTATGTTTACTTCCGCTTCGGCTTCTTCACTCTGTATAGTTCCGCGCAAGGGTGTGTCTTTCTCCTATTACGTTATCGTTAATGAGTTCTAACTGTTTTTAATTATAACTCCCTTAATTCTCAACCCCCATTTTTAGACCTGTCATATATGTAGCAGAAAAAATAACTTTGTAGTATAAAAGAGAAATTTTTCCTAAAAATAATGCCTTTTTAGTTTTTCAGTATATATGTATGGCTTAACATTGAAATTAGCATACAATAAGAGAATTTAGCTAACACTAACCAAAAGGCAAACATTTTTAAAAAATCACATTTAATTCTTAATGGCATGTCACTAGGACTGTAATCAATGAAACATTGAGCTCTCCGAAATCATTGAATAATTAAGTTATCTATTACAAAAGAGGACTTAATAAAACCTTTAATTAGTTTATGAGAAAAGCGGTCATAACAATATGTAAAGGGAATAAGAGTAGTTGGTATTAAAAGCAAATGAATATTGCGCTTAATTAGAAAGTGCTGCCATTTCGGAAATAAAATACACCTTTCTTACTCTCGGGGGTACTTATTTATCCTTTATCGAACAGTCTTTTCAGCTTCACTTTTCTTCTTTTCAGTCTGGTCTTTGTTCGTCTGAGAGAGCTTATTCTTTGTTATTTGATCCAAGAGCTAGAGTTTTGTTTTCGTGTCTAAGAAGCTGAACTTTCAGAGAGCAATCAATACATCACAACGTTTCCAAACTTTCACCAACTTGTTTGCATAACCAAATATAACTTATATCTTTAGGGAAAAAAACTTTTTCAGAAATTTTTAAATGTACGTCAAGTGCTGGAAACCAAATTAAAATGAATAGTGTTATGCTAATCACAGTACTGTTATACATCTTTTCATACCACTTTTCTTCTTTTCAGTCTGTGTCTTTTCGCTTCGAGATAATTATGAAAAGATTTTTTATTGATCCAGCACTGCTAATGATCATCATTTGTTTAACCGTTTCGTTAAGAAAAAACTTTCAGAGAAAAATCAATACTACAGCGCTGTTAAACTTTCACCATTGTTGCATAACCAAATATAACTTATCTTTTAAAGAGAAAACTTTGAGAAATTTTTAAACTGTTAATGTCAAGTGTTTCCTTAAACCAAAATTAAAAGAGAAAACTTTGAGAAAATAGATATTTAATTGCAGCACTGTTAATGATCTTCATTGTTTAATTAACCACATATAACTTATGTCTTCTAAAGAGAAACCTTTTGAGAAAACAGATATTTAATCACAGAACTGTTAAAACTCATCATTGCTTCCTTAACCCCATATAACTCTCAAAAGTTTTCCTTAACCACATTTAACTTTCAAAGGTTTTCCTTAACCACATAAAACTCTCAAAAACTTTCTTTTAAAGAGAACACTTTTGAGAAAATAGGTAATTAATTGCAACATTGTTAATGATCATCGGTGTTTCCTTAACCACGTAGAAGTTAAGTATTTTAAAGAGAAAACTTTGAGAAAATAGATATTTAATTGCAGCACTGTTAATGATCATTATTGTTTCCTTAATCACATATAACTTATGCCTTCTAAAAAGAAAACCTTGAAGAAAATAGATATTTAATCCCAGCACTGTTAATGATCATCATTGTTTCCTTAACCACATATAATTTATGTGTTTTAAAGAAACAACTTTTGAGAAAATATATATGTAATCGCAGCATTATTAATACTCATCCTTGTTTCCTTAACCATATACAACGTAGGTATTTTAAAGTGAAAACTTTTGAGAAAAAAGATATTTAATCACAGAACTGTTAATAATCATCATTGTTTCCTTAACCATATGTAACTTATGTCTTTTAAAGAGAAAACTTTTTAGAAAATAGATATTTAATCCCAGAACTGTTAATAATCATCTTGTTTCCTTAACCATATATAACGTATGTCTTATAAAGAGAAAACTTTTAAGAACATAGATATTTAATCGCAACACATTTATTGCTCATCATTGTTTCCTTAACCCCATATAACTTATTCTTTTAAAGAGAAGGCATTTGAAAAATAGATACTTAAGCACAGCAGATTAATTATCATCATTGTTTCCTTAACAACATATAACTTATGTCTTACAAAGAGAAAACTTTTGAGAACATAGATATTTAATCACAGCACTGTTAATGCTCATTATTGTTTCCTTAACCACATTTAACTTATGTGTTTTAAAGAGAAAACTTTTCAGAAAATATATATTTAATCACTGCACTCTTAATAATCATCCTTGTTTCCTTAACCACATATCACTTAGTCTTACAAAGAGAAAACATTTGAAAAAATTGATACTTAATCCCAGCAGTTTAATGATTATCATTGTTTCCTTAACCACATATAATTTAAGTCTTCTAAAGAGAAAACTTTCGAGAACATAGATATTTAATTGCAGCACTGTTAATGATCATCATTGTTTCCTTAACCACATATAACTTATGTCTTTTAAAGAGAAAACTTTTGAGAAAATAGATATTTAATCGGAGCATTGTTAATGATCATCATTGTTTCCTTAACCACATATAACTTATGTGTTTTAAAGAGAAAACTTTTGAGAAAATAGATATTTAATAGCAGCACTATTAATGATCATCATTGTTTCCTTAACCACATATAACTTATGTGTTTTAAAGAAACAACTTTTGAGAAAATATATATGTAATTCCAGAACTATTAATGCTCATCAATTTTTCCTTAACCATATATAACTTATGTATTTTAAAGTGAAAACGTTTAAGAAAATATATATGTAATCACATCACTATTAATGCTCATTTTTCCTTAATCACATATAACTTATTTTTTTCTAAAGAGAAAATTTTGAGATAATACATATTAAATTAGAGCACTGTTAATGCTTATCATTGCTTCCTTCACCACATATAACTTATGTCTTTCAAAACGAAAACTTTTGAGAAAATAGATATTTAATAACAATACTGTTAATGATTATAATTCTTTCCTTAACCTCATATTACTTATATATTATTCTACAGAGAAAACATTTGAGAAAATAGATATTTAATTGCAGCACTCTTCGGAATCATCATTGTTTCCTTAACAACATATAATATGTCTTTATGGAGAAAAATTTTAAAGAAATTTTTATACGCGCATGGAGTCAAATTAAAATGAAGAATTTTATTACTTAAATAAGAGCACTGTTATAATCTTATCATTTGAGATACTTGAGTTTTTGACGTTATCTATCGTTACATTTTTTTATTTGTAAAACAAATTTAGGAACGCTACGTACTTAAACATACGCAGTCATCCGTGGATGTAAAAACATTTTGAACTATTAAAAATTACTTTTCCCCCTTACTGATCAGATCACATAATTTCAATAAAAATGCTTATCTACGAATTGAAAGCGTGGAATAATTTTTTTAAATATATAATATATCGGAAACGTCTAAAAAAACAATGTCTATCTATAGTCAACAATGAGATTTCTGAAAAGATTTTAAGCATTTTCCCTCAAGAACACAACTCAAAAAAATTTTCTGATAACAAAAAGAATAGCAATGTAAAATTAAATAAAAAATATGGAAAAGTTATTTAATGTTTTGTTTAAGCACAGTTTTATCTCAGAAATTATTTTTAAAGTTGTCTTCATAACATATTTTTTCCTCTTTATTGTTTTAACAACTTTTTTTCTTGTCATTATTTTGAAACTTTTAAAAATTATCACCATCTTCACTTGAAGTTTTGTCAAGGGCTATCAATTAGTTTGAGTAGGTACGTCATAGTTTAATTATAGAATATTAGTCATGAGTGTTTGACCTTTTTTTCTTCATAAGTGTGCTGTAGAGAGAAGTAAAATGAAAAACAATTTTTTTCGTTATTAACAGTGAAATGTTCTAAGAACAGATAAAAAGATATAGTGTAAGAAATGGTGCAATTATGTGGATAAATATGTAAAATGTGTCAAGAAATCTGTTCTAGCATCTTAACATTAGAATGCCAGTTGAAAATATTTAGACTTCAAGACATGCACAAAGTATTTTTAAAACTAATTATATATATATATATATATATATATATATATATATATATATATATATATATATATATATATATATATATATATATATATATATATATATATATATATATATATATATATATATATATATATATATATATATATATATATATATATATATATATATATATATATATATATATATATATGTATATATATATATATATGTATATATATATATATATATATATATATATATATATATATATATATATATATATATATATATATATATATATATATATATATATATATATATATATATATATATATATATATTGTAGATGGACATTATAGCCCCTATTATTCTTGACTGGGCTACTGTAAAATTAGAATAATAATCAGATAACAGTAGTAACGATGCAGTCAGGTCATTGAAAGAGAACGGCACAAGTCTAATTAAAACTTTATTTAAAAGCTGCTGAAATGGACAACCTTACTAGTCAACGATAGAGAAAAGAAAGACTCAAAAATCACCCTGCTCGAACAGAGGACAGAAAGAATTTTCCGAAGGGACAAGAAACTTACTCAGCGAATTTCTGTTAGAATCAGAAAATTCCGGAGCCATTTGCCGGCTACAGCTGGAAAACGTGTTGAATAGACAGAAAATTTACATCTATAGGACAGAAAGCTTTGGGTAATGGATCGAAAGAATTTTAAGTGGAGTCTTTGATTAAGACATTTAGAGGCTGGGAAAAAGATTTTAAGGAATTAAAATGGGAGACAGGAGGTTTTTTTAAAATAGAATATATTAAAGTTAAATAATTTTTATATATTACATACATATGTATATATATATATATGTATATATATACATATATATATATATATATATATATATATATATATATATGTGTGTGTGTGTGTGTATGTATGTATCCAAGCTTCAGTTTAACACAATTATAAAATGGCTTAAATCATGGGCTTAAATCGTGGATGTTAATATGTTATTTAATGTTTTAAATTTACTAAGCATACAATTATTTGTGCACTGGTTTATTAAATTATCTTTGTGTATTAAATACCTTTTTCGTTTGCATAAGATACCAAAACACTGCTCTCTATTCAAAGGAATTAAGCTAAATAGAAGTGCATGAATATTTTATTTCATACATAATTCATTAGCATTACAAAAACATTTACTCGAAATGCTTAGTCCTTTGTACAAATACTTTTCATAATGATTCAAATTGTTTTACAAAGAAGAAAAAAGAGTTGAAAAAAATTTTAACGCGACGCTTGCTAATTACCAACTTAAGAATAATTAATTGCATTTATTTATGGAGTCAGTATGAAATTAAAACTGACTAAAGATGAAGAATGATAAAAGTAAATTGTGAAATATTTCAAACAACAGGGTGAGAAAAACTTCGGAAATGAGTGTAAAGAATTTTTTTTTTGAAAATATTTTTTGTTATAGCAAAAACTTCAAATATGACTTTAATCAAGAAAAAATTGAACTTTCCTTTTTTTAATCTGGTATTTGGACAAAAAAAAATTTATTTTACGTCTTTGGCAATTCGTGTTTCGTAATGTCCGGAAGTAAATAAAGTATAAGAAATGTAACTTTAAAAAGGAGAATTTTTTTCAGTGTTTCTTAATACTTTTTATTTCTCTTTTTTACATTTTTGTTAAAATGAAAGGAAAATTTTGTGCTCATTTTTCTGAGCAGCATTTGTATTAGATTATTTATCATGTCTATTTTGAAAATTTCGTAATTAAATTTATTAGCTGTACTATATAATAGTTTTTTCCTCATAACCGATGACTGACAGGCAAGATATAATGCATTTTGAGATCTAAACTCTTTATTATGATAGTTTATATGTTTTCACAATTAATAAGATAATTTAATAATTAGTTGAAACCCAATGGCGCTGGGGTATCGTTTCAAGCTTCCTCGACACAGGTCCGAGGTTCGATCAACGGACTGGGTTAGGTGAACCCATCCTGACATCCCTTCAGTGGGTCGACAAAATGAGGATCAAGAATGGTTGAGAACTAAACACTGGGTTTTCCGCGTAAGGTTGACCACCTAACCGGAACATATGCTTTGCACCCCAGGATCCTTGGTCTTGGAAACGGAGATTGGCACCGTAATCCCTGACCCCCTAGGGACTGTTGTGCCGAGGAGTTTAATTTTTAATAATTAGTTAAGTTTGTTATATGAAGCCTTACTTTTTTTAAAAAACATAAAATATGAACACTGAATAAACATGTAGAAATCCAATTATCCGCAAATGAACTTTGAAATTTTTAAATTACCAAAATAATTTGAACTTCCTGTAATTAATTTTAATTGAATTTAGTTCTTGTCTTCCATTTTTTTTTAATTTACCCATTTTTTAGTTAAAACAAATTTCAAATGAAATACTTAAAACCATTGAGAGCTGTTGATAACAAAATTCGTAGTGCAAAGTGTTAATCAAATTAGTTAATAAATGTTGAATATTAGTATTCAATCAAATTTTTTAGTTGAAACAAATTTCAAATGAAACACCTAAAACCATTGAGAGCTGTTGATAACAAAATTCGTAGTGCAAAGTGTTAATCAAATTAATTAAGAGATGGTGAATATTAGTATTCATTTAAGAAATGTTGAATATTAGTATTCAATCAAATTTTTTAGTTGAAACAAATTTCAAATGAAACACCTAAAACCATTGAGAGCTGTTGATAACAAAATTCGTAGTGCAAAGTGTTAAATAAAGTTTTAAATTTAACCACAGGTTGTGAGAGACTACAGACTAATTTTTAAAAATTAATAAGCTAACTAAAAGTTGCTATAATAAATATTACACTCTTATAAAACACATAACAAAGTTGATAGTTTTAAATAAAAATAAGAAAATTTATTGTTATACTATTTATATGTCTGTAAACAGAAAATTAATTCAAATTTCCAAAAATTAGCCCTTTTAAATTTTGTATTATGTGCTACCTTATCCAAAATTCAACATTAATCATAGACTAACATGTAAGTAAAAAAGAAAAGATAGGAACTAGTTCCAAATTCCAAATTTTTATCACAAGTACATTTGTGGATCTGCAGAGCGATGTGCATCTACAGGACTGTGCAAGGGCGGAACAGAGAAGAGCGCTTTTCAGACTTGGAGTTGGTGGAAGGATGTAGACCTCTTTGCGTGTACTCTGGATTGGTGGGATGACAATGCTGACTTCAGACCCACCACTGGTCTGGAGCTTCTAAATAATTGGGGGATTCTGTAAGGATACGGCTTGGTCACCGAACTCTACTCTTCGACAATCTTCTTTAATTTTAATGTTATTTTCATATGTCCTGTCTTATTTTTCTTGATCCAATCAGCAAAGCTGTACATATCCATTGGTCTCCTTTTTCCCGTCTTTAAACCACAAACAAGGAGAAAACCTAACCCATTCAAATTGGGCACTCTCCCGTAGGGACTCATAAATAACTCCACAAAGGTACATTATTTAGTGTCATGAACAGAGACATGATTATAATCTGGGACTGGGATCAGAACTCCGGCCGAGAATCCCGCACACGACGAATCCATTCAATTAATTTTTATAGAATATCTGTCCTTTGCAAAAGATGGGATGAGGTCAGATTTAGATCCCAAGCATTTCAATACCATTTTTATTTATGTTAATTATATTAATTAGAATTATCCAAATCACTTCACCACAAAGACATCATACAATAATACATATAATAACATTATTAATGAAAAAATTTAATGAAAAAAATAAAACTTAACTATCCTACTCAAAAGACGTATTACTACATCTATATTTCAATACCATTGTACTTCTTTCGTGTAATATTTAACTCATTACAAGCGTTACTGCATCGATATTTCATTGCCATTGCACTTATTCCACACAATAAATTTTATTCATTAAAAGTTGTACTGCATGTACATTCCATTAAAATTACATTTCTTTCATACAATAAATTTTACTCATTAAAAGTGATGCTTCATCTATATTTCATTACAATTACAGTTCTTTCATTCAACAATGCTAGCCAAACTCATACTCATATGAAGAGGCATGGTAAACACATAAAGCAAATTAACAAAAATCTGAAATGGAATTTAATATTTCTTAAACTGTTAAATCAATGGTGTGCAAAAGGTGGGTTTTATGCCATAATTCCATGAGAAATCATCTCAGAGACATGAAATTCAAAAATGAGGGAGAGTATTATGTACGTAAAGGGTGATGAAAGCATCGGCGCTGCAAAATGAATATTATGCATATGGTATGGAATGAAACAAAAGCAAACATTTCTGAACGCATAGTATCTTGGCTCATGATTGTCTACCCAAGATTAAGAAAAACAAGCAGATGTTTCTTAATATAGGATATGCCCTCCCTTAACTGCAATGGTTCTTTCGCACTGTCTCCGCCCACTCAGAACCAGCTAGTTCAACACTCCTTGTAGTAGGAGTGCCCGTTCCGCAATTAGCATCTGTGTTGAGTTGTTGGGTGCTCTCCGGAGGATGTCAGCGTGCTGCAATGCGTCTACTCAAAGCATTCCATACATGTTCGATGGGATTTAAATCAGGGCAGTGCGCTGGCCAATTCATTCGAATGATATTTTCACTTTCCAGTAGTTCCCCAACTGTAGAGTCCGATGTCCCCACGCATTGTCATCCATAAAATCCATTTTGTGTGATTACATACTATATCTATTGTATGCCTTTTTCAGCGCCGATGCTTTCGTCATCCTTTATGTACATAATACTCTACCTCATTTCTTAATGTCATGCTTTTCAGATGATTTCTCGTGGAGTTATGGCTAAAACCCCACCTGGTGCTTAAGTTTTGCGCACCAATGTACATTTATTTCTTTATTTTTGAGTGAATTATATATATCCCTCTAAGCGGTTCTCACGTACAATTCCACCAAACCGATGACATCTTCAAAACGTACAATTTTCGACCTTCAAAAACGCTCTGAAAATGGATGTAATGTACATTTTTGTCAGTGCTTTCTCCCATGGAGTTTTGCGGTAGGAGGATCAGGTCGATTGTTTAGAAACTGCACTCCTCTTTGACTGATATTTATTGAGAGATGTACCCCTACCCCCTGAGGCACAAAGACCCTGATAGCTTTTCATGGCTGTGTAAATCTTTATTTTGAAGTATTTCGTTTGCGGTAACAGATGTATCTCTAATTGCACCACTTAAATATCTTCAATGACTTTCGTAACAAAATATAAATAAGTCTCTCAAAGAATATTTTATTTGTACTTTTAGAATCCATTATTTCTTATTTGATGATCTTCCAGACTTGACGAGCTTTATGGGTATTAAACATTAACTGGACAAAGGGTGAAGGAAAAAATCATAGAACGTTTTGGCCTCTGACACAGTAAACCTTTAGCGTAATTTTTGGAGATTTTTTTCCTCGATGTGTTTGTTCCACTCGGAGGGATATATATATATATATATATATATATATATATATATATATATATATATATATACATATATATATATATATATATATATATACTATATATATATATCTATATAATATATAATATAATATATATATAAATATATATATAGTATTATTACCCCTGTCATCGTTCTGGAAAGGGGTTTAATATTAAATATTATGATAAGCATATGACTCATATTAAAAATACATTCAATGTTTATTTATGAAAAATAAATTGAAAAATCAGTAGACATGCTGATATTTGCATACATAAGAAATATTTATTTACTGTCTTTACAAATATAAATTTATTGATATAGTCTTATAGTCTTTCTTTAAATAAATATTCACATATTTAGTCAATAAATTTGATCTGTTGTTTACTTTTTAATAAAAACAGATTCAGACTCAACGGTTTTATCAGATATGGTTTCAGAATAGAAATATTTCATTTTTACTGTTTTTGTTTTTTAAACATGTTTTATAATTTTCTCTTGTTATGAAATAATTATTAACATATCATTAGGAATTAGAACAAGGAAATTAAAAATATATTTAAAATGCTATATTTTAAATATATTTAAAATCATAATACAAAGGACTATCGGCATCGACTACAGCCTCTGCTCTGGATATAAAAGGTTCAAAAACTCAATATAGATTTTAAATATAATTACACTAACAGCATATACAAATTCGTAAATAAAATAACTCGTCACCATACCACATTCAATTAAATTTACTTTACATAGGAAATTATAATTTAAAACAATACAAGAATTATATTTGTCAATATTTAGAGACAGACTAACAGAAAAGAGCCTGAGTTATAAATTTCTATGACTTTGCAGAATTGTATAGTGAATCGTTGATGAACTCTAATTGAATTTCGTGAGATTGGTACATGAAAAAAACTATACATAATAAAGGGTTAACTGTAAGTAAAAAAGGGTAAAATACTTTAACTTTCATAATAAAAAGTTATGCATCATATAGTAAACAATGAGGAATTCGCAAGTTGTCTGCGGGAATTTTTTTTATGTGAGTTTACCACTGCCTACTGGGTGCTAAGTCTCAGAGTGTTTTTTAGTGATATTTTGTAAATAACACAATACAAAAAAGAATTGTTTCAAATGAATGAAATGGATCAAATGAACGAAAGTTTATTCTTAGAAGAAATAGGCTTCCTGATGTTGTCTTGTCTTCTTGACCTAGACCTAACCTTCGTCATAAAATCCTTCTTATGATATCAAGAGGTCTGTTACTTTTATATGAATATTTCTGATAAGTTAAGAATAAATTGAAGTAGATAAACTCTTTTAACAAAGACAATGAATTGGGACTTTAGTGATAAGTATACTTTCATGACTGTAAAAATGGTGAAGTTGATATGGATATCTAACAGCTATTTCACACATACACACACGGGATTTTTAAATATAGTTTCCATTGGTCTATTATTCCTTTATAGACAAAGTGAAACTTTTACACTAAGCTTTTTCTGTTCAATTTAAAGTGCAACTTATTGCATGTGTTTTTTTTTTTTAAAATAAATATTTTATGCACATAATTTTAAGACTAACACAATATTCAAACAATGTAACACTTTAGTGGTAAGAATACTTTTCCGTGGTCTTAGAAAGTGTTAAGTGGAACATGATATCAAACGGATATTTCATACAACTACTCACAACATGAAAGTATTGTTTTCTTTGGTACGTTATTCATGTACATTCAAAGGAAAATTTTTACACTAAGCTTTTTCTGTTCAATTTAAGACTTTTAAAATAAGATTTTCTTGCATATTTTTTACTTAAAGCTATTAAAAATATTTTGTAGAAATAACTTTAAGCTATATAACATATTCAAACAATGTACGATTTCTTTATTTAGCTACTTGAAAATTAGAATGACAGTAAAACTATACAAAATTCACAATTTAAAAAGAAATTAAAATCATTATATCTCTTTAGTGCCTCTATGAGTATTACCTATGTCTCCCAATGTGTTTTTCCTTTTAAAAATCTCTTATTAAACAGAAAATAATACTTACCGAGTTGTACTTTGACTGACTGTATATCCGTTCTGAAGTAGATCAATTGTGTTTATGAAGCCACTGTTTGCATTATATTATATTTCTATTTCTTTTAACAGCAACATGTTTTTCCTGTCCAATACTGAAGAATGTTTAGAATGTAAGATTTAATGCTTTCTTCTCGCTTGTTAACATTTAGTAAATACCGGAAATACTTTGTTAAGGTGAGAAAAGAGAGACGATTAAAATAGTTTCAGTTTTAGTTTAAATATTTTTTGTGCTTTCAGTAATAAAATGAGACACAAGTTTTTACCCAACAGGGAAATTTCCGAGAATTACAAAAGGAAAATGTTTAATCTCTAATTAAAAGTTTTTCAAAGAAGCCTGTGATTATTAACTACTGCAGAAACAATACTTCTATATAAAATATTAGTGTTCATAACTTTAAAATTCACTTAGCAATGATTTTTAATCCTAGCACAACCATGCTTACCTATTGTTTAAATTGTTTTTAAGAACCCGTTGTAACTTCACTGAATCCTCTGGTAGCGTGCGGGTGTTGAAGTTGTAGTGTCAAGACGTAGAGCTTATAACAATAACAACTTTTCTTCTAGACTAAATGTAAAGCTATTTACAAATTTTTCGAATGGAAATAACAGGGCTCAGGTTACCTGGTGCTGGCCCAAAAGTCCCAGGTTCGAGGCGAACTTAAATACCAATTTGCGGTCAGGTGACGGACAGATATACGGTTGTGCAGAGATACCAACTTGGAATTTTTTGAGGCCACAACAAAACTTGAGATTAGCACAGCAAAAAAAGCAAATCTTAATCACCTTCGCTCGTTCTCTTTCTCGTAGTCAATCTTCCTCCGGCGAAAACTCGTCGCCTGACGTCACATTTCACCTCTTCTCATTATATTTTCCTTCCCACGTCGCTTAGCCTCGTTCTGCCTTAGCCTCCGATTGTTCCTTTTGTGGCGCCTGACAGTCTGTCTTCCCGCGTCTCGTCCGTCCTTCTAATCACCTAGGACATCTCAAGGCATTTCGAACCGAAACTCCTTTGTAGATTAATGTCAAAATACCAGACCGAATGTTACCTAGGCCTGGTTTTTAATAAAACCTCTTTGTGAAGCCAATGGCTTTGTAGCGGACGTCACACCTTACATAATTGGCTAATAATGTAGTTTATTAATAATATAATTTGTTAATAATAAAAATTTTGTATCAAATACAAACAAATGCTCCTTGTATTATTATA
This sequence comes from Pardosa pseudoannulata, assembly GCA_032207245.1. Classification (NCBI taxonomy): domain Eukaryota; kingdom Metazoa; phylum Arthropoda; class Arachnida; order Araneae; family Lycosidae; genus Pardosa; species Pardosa pseudoannulata. The sequence continues at coordinate 53,138,954 of CM063511.1, read as the reverse complement.
AAGTGCAAAATATAAAATTCCCATTTCATCTTAAAATACTTTGCATCCAGATTTTGAAGATTTTTTGTGTAAGATTTAGTTATTTAAAATTCCATTGTAAACTATTGATAGCTTGAAATGACTCGAGATATAATTTTTTATTGTAAAATTCAGGACGTGCATTATACATTCAATGATGCTACACACAATTAAATACATTAAATGAAAGTATAAACAAAATATACTCCCAATGTATTTGTTCTTTTTAAAACAGATTTTATGCAGGTATTCTTAACAAATTGCACCATGTACTACTTACGTAAGTTATAAAAAGGAGACATAATCTGCAGTTTTTGAACATAAAAAGAATCGAAACATAAAATGATATTGTACTTTGATGGCTTAAATTTAAATCATTTTCAAAATGTTTTATTTTTTAATAGATTATTTTAAACACATTGTGTGCGGGTACTTTTCGCAGCGGAATTGTACCGGGAGCGGGCGTTTTGCGAGTAGATTTTAGTTATTCAGTTAAATCTCAAACAGATCGAAAATTATTTAATTTTTAACCAACTTTTTCGTATTTTATACTGAAATATATTTACAAATACATAAATAGAAATATATAAATGACAACCATAAAATTTTTGTAAAAAAAACATATTTTTAGTGAATAAATTTATAATAGTATGGTAAATATGAAAAATCAAATAGAAATAGTAGTATATAGTTTTAAATTTTTTCCCATTGTGTGGTTCCGCATTGACTGATGTAAAAGCTAGTTTTTATTTGTCTATATATTTCCAGAATCTATGTAGTAGATAGGAACATTCGGCTTTGTTTTCCTGTATATACCGTTATTTTTGTACCCACAAACAAACCATGTTGTTACACTAACCCGTATTAGTATGTGTCCCGCATACAATGTGTTAAAAGTCGTATGTGTACCCATAAAGAAGAGGGGAGAATAAGGATTTGCGTATGGGGTACAAAGGATCTATTTTTCATCCAACTTGCCGATGCAATAAATAAAAATAAATAAATTAAACACTGATTTCAACTTTTCGTTATAAAAAGAACTGTAAAAACACATTTTTAAAAGCTTGACATTGACTTAATAAGCAAGTTATCAAAAAAGGTATATTCTCCATTTTATTAACATAAAATGAAATTGGGCATAAAATCAGTTTGTACGTTGTTAACTTAAACCTTAATAATTTTTATATTGCTTTAATTTATTTTTTAATATACCACCGTGTTCATTAATGACAGTTGGGGTACGTAAAATACTTTCGGTGTCGCGATGTCCCATAAGTTATCAAACAGTACTTCTGCAGATAGCAAGCCAAACCTAGGGTTTTACTGCTTGGCCCCTTCTTCAAAAATAGGTTGATCTTTCTGTATATTATTCTAGGGAGTAGATTTAGCCTCTTGTATGGTACTCCCATAATAAAACTATCAACATTTTCTGTTGTATGAGTAAATGCTTACAGGCAAGAGCCTTCTCCTTAATAAAAAAAAAATATTAGAACAGGATTTATCAAACTGTGTTTTACAGAACCCCAAGGTTCCGCAACGATTTCGCTAGGGGTTCCTTGACAAATTGTTTAACACCATTTGTACAAAATGGAAAACTTTCTTGTTTTCTTCCAGAGGTATGAGAAATTTAATGAACTGACATCGGACCGTTCAATAGCATCACTTAAACAATGTTAAACAGTATCAAAAATCGGAATTATGATGACATTTGAAAGGTGAGTATCTATTATTATCAGACATGTGTCTACTTGTGCGGTTACTAATAGCTATGGCCTACATTTTTGAAACTGGCTTTCCTGCATATACCTTATAGAAAAACTAAACATGGTAGGTGCAGTGAATGATATAAGATTAAAACTTTCTGCAATACCACAGGTCTTTAAAGACGTTTGAGAGATTTAAAACAAAGCCATTCATCCCGTTGATACCTTTCATTACAATGTATCCTTTTATTTATTGTAGGAATAATGTTATATTGATATAGTTTTTGAGAAAGAAGAAGATAAACTCATCAATAAAACACACTCTGACCAATTTGTCTTGATTAAATGATTTTATATAATAAAATGCCTACGGAATACAACAGAAATACAATTATCGCTTGTACATGTAGAAGACTCCTGTGGATTCGAATTAGTATCAAAATACCACCAAACCAACGAGCCCTTTTTTTGGTAGGGAGATTTCCCGAAGTTTCTTTATAGCCCTGACCGCTTTTTTTCTGTTTGTTTTTTGTGATGGCTTACAAAAACATGTAAAAATTGGAAATACTGTATGTAACTTATTGTTACACTTATGTTGTTTCATTAAAATTTTTTTGCTTTTATGTCCCCTTTTGAACATGTTGTCTACAGATTTATTTCATATGAGTACAGGTTTATGTTATATTGATTAGTTTCTATGTCTAATTAGTGATAAATAATAAGTAATGTTTAAAGAGGAGTTTTGCTGCTATGCATGCAAAGAAATGGTTCCATGAAATGAAAAGTGTTTGAATTATTGTGATAGATTATTTTAAACTTTTTATTTACATTGAGGAAAGCAAGGGATCATTCATCGAACTTGCTGACACTTGTGTGTACAGTGAATAAAAGTACAAAGAAGAAAATAAACTCCTAACGTAATTTTTCATCTTAAATATATGTAACAATTAGTTACATTCGTGTCAGCTTTTTTTATTCCTCCTCGTAATCCTTCGTCAAAGACATACAGTACAGGACCGGTTTGAACTAGAAAGAACTTTAGACTTCTCCCAACCAATAGAAGAGCCCGTTGATTTGACGGGATTCTTATCCCTCCGTTCTGTAAAGGGACCCCTATTTTTTTCCTCCGGGGGTAGTCTGATTTTTTGAGAGGACAAGGTTTTGAGAGGACATACCAGAGCAGATAAGAGGGTGAACTGTGCTGGTATCCGTTGCTTGCGGGATATATATTTTTTTGGAGAGACACGAGAAAAAGGAAAATCAATGTCATTTTTTAGGGCCGACGCTGAGTCGAGAGGAATCATCGATATCTACAAATAATGAGTTTTATTCCAGTTGTATTCCTTAGGCATTTAATCTCATAAAATTATTTAATCGTAAGACATATTTGTCCATGTGTTTTTTAATTAGTTTTAATTTCTTCTTTCTCAAACACTAGGCAAAGGTAACATTATTTTTACAGTATAATAAAACAAATATATATTTGTTTAAATATAAATTGAAATCTAAAATAAATTGTAATTTTAAGTTGTTTTATTTATTTTTAATAAAATATTATGTGTACCCACAGGGGGAGGAAGTACGGAGAATATAGAAATCAATTCTAAGAATCACAGGATCTATTCTTCATCGAACATACTGACACGTCTAGCACGAGTTTATAACTTTTAAAAGAACACTATAAATCAATTACTTTTAAGAAATTTTATTAATTTTGTACCTTCAGTATCAGCTGTCCGCTTTTAAACGAGTCTTTGGAGATATTTAATTTAAGCCTGATACAAAAATAAGACGTTTCGCTTCAAATATCATTAAGCATATAAGACATGTCGTGGCACACATACAAATTGCTTTTAGAATTTACCAATCTCTAGATGTCTTACTCAGCTTTGTTGTTATTAAACTTAAAAGACCATGGCTCGTGAAATGGAGAACATCTGAATATTCATAAATTATACCTCATGTAGAAAATCCATTTTTATTCACGCGAATGCACCGAAACTGGATTAATGATGCCCGCGTTGCAGTAAATAA
>CM063511.1:53125199-53130199 GCA_032207245.1 Pardosa pseudoannulata | reverse complement strand
GGTTTACATCACTGTATCTATAGATGTGTCCCAACCACCTTAATTGATAGATCTTTATAGTTTTTCCAATATTTGGTTGTCCGAATTTAGAGTATAGTTCATGATTATAACCGATTCTCCATACATTATTTTCTTTAACATCTCAAAATATTTTTCGTAGTACTTTTCGTTCAAATATTAATAGATTATTTTCCTCAGATTTGTTCATAGTCCAACACTCGCTTCCACACATAATTATTGGCTTTATTAAAGTTTTATAAAGATTAATTTTGGTTTTTATGCCGAAGTGTTTTGATTTAAAGTGATTTCTCAGTCCTTAATGACATTTATTTGCCATATTTAATCTGTTCCTAATTTCAATTTTAATATCATTATTTTGATTGAGCTTAGATATTTGAACTGTTCAACATTTTCAAATCAAAGGTATTTATAAAAAATATATTTTATGTGTATATAAATGCATTTTAGATAAGCGTACATACTAAACTTTCTTAAATATTTTCATAAATATTTTGCATCAAATTCTATAATGAGGAATTATCATATTTTCTAATTTTAATTTTAACCGATAGAAGACAAAAATGTAACCAGGATAGCAGCTATTTTTCTTTCATTTGAGGGCCTAATTAGTGATTTCTAATGGGTTTTATTGCGAACTCTTTAACTCCACTCAAAAACTATACTTTTTCTTCGCCGAGTTTGTGACGTCATCTTTCACGTTAACACCGAGCGCCTATGCTGTTACATGTTAAACGGTGACTTTTAAATTAATTTCTGTGTAAAGTATGGCATATAATAGAAACTTTTTTATTATGTCTGGCATTAAAAATCACATTATAAATATTGTATTGTGCTACTTTGTAAAAATACAATAATTAATTGCAATGAGGATATATTTTTCAGCGTTACCAAAGATCCACATACACGTAAAATCTGGACAAATTCGATGGAATCCGAACGATAACCGATTGGTTAGTGAGCTGGCTTTCGGTACCGGAGCTCGTGGGTTCGAATCCCACTGTGGCATGGATGTTCGTAGTCGTTCGGAATCTGCTTTAAACTGTTGGTCCCGATCTCATTAGCTTTCGTGTTGCAAAAAAAGTAGACCGTAGCACTACAAACCAACCAAACCAAATGCGATGAAAAAGGTATGAGATATTAAACCCCAAATTATCATATAAATAATCTCTATGGGTTTGCTTGCTTTTGTTTAAATATTACTAGTTTAGAAATATTAAAGTATATAAAAATACACCTATATCTTTTAAAAGACTGTTGATTGACCAGTGCTACTTAACTTTTAAAACTGCTAATTTTCGAGTATTATCACAGAGTTCAAGTACAATAAATGTTTGATAAAGCATATAAATATCTTAAAACATATAAAAGTCTAAAACATATAATAGTCTAATAAATGACTCGGGGGGATAGGAAGGTTATTTATTTTCAAGGTCTTATAAATATTTTCTTCGGAGATGCTTACTTTCTTAAGTGTATCTATTCACAGGGATATTTTTCGATTAAATTGGTGACTAATTTGGAAAAATTATAATATTTTTTAAATACTTAATAATGATATTATTTAAACAATTAAATTTAATTTCAGAAACTTAATACATTTTTTAATTTAACATTAATATTAAAGGCAATAAAATTGTATTGCTATTTAAAAATGTATAAATAATTAAATAAAGCATTTTAAATTTCTTTGCATCAAATTTAAAATATCTAAGAATTGGTTTGGTTTTGGAGCGCTACGGTCTACTTTTTGTAACACGAGGGCTAATGAAACTGGACCAGGAAGTCCCGGTCGCACAATAAATACCTCTTCTTATTTTTGTTTTAATATTACATCCATCTCTATTTATAAAAAGCGATGCTACTACAAATGTGTGTATATGATATATGTATATTTATTTGACTTGTCTATGTCTACAAACAGAAGAGCTGTGATTAGCATGAATAAAATATTAATACATGTTAAGTAAAAATGGATAAATATATAAATGATTTTACATACCTTTGGGTTTTATATACCCGTATTTCTACTCCCATAAAATCCTTTTTTTCCACCAAGAACGAAAACATTGATATCATGTCAATTTTGGGAGGTTGTCCGACTGTCTTTCGGTAAATCCAGGTAGAAGAGACATTTATAACAAATTGAGATAATTAAGCTATCGAGATCGATAAAATAAACCTTCAGGTTTAAATAAAAATAAATTTTGATAGCTAGAGAATCCCAAGAACTTGCAAAAACAAAATCGTAAAATAGTGAGCGCTTACAAGCAATAAGAAAATATTGGATAGCGTGAACGATGAAGTCACAACCAATCACGGAGCGTTTTGATGTCACGTGATTTTCGATTAACTTTAAAATTAATTTTTAAAATGATTTACTCAGTTTTTTTACATTTTTGAAAACATTTTTGGAATTTACGAGTATGGAATTATCACAAAAATACAAAGTTGTTCGAATCCCCCACATGTGTAAATTCCTCATTATCATAAAAAATAATAAATTTCTTAAATCTACCAAAGAGGCTCATATTTTTGCGTTGCACAATTAAGAAGTATTTTCAAATCCATACTTCAGTAAATTGAACAATCATTAATTACAGAAACGAATGTTATGCTTTGATAAAAAAAAACCTAATGGGTTATATATTTGAACTGGTATGATTATCTAAATACCTAATATATATACTACACTTCCGGTAAGGTAACCGTTGTCCGTGACAGTTATTAAATATACATTAGCAAAAATCGATGTCACTCAAGGCCTGATAGCAAAAGCAATTCTTTCAAATATTCAAGAACGTCGATCGATATTCAATCGAAGCATATTACAAAGAGATTTAGAAATATAAATTCCATTAGTTTTGTAAAATTCAGGTTTCTGTCTCTCAATAAATCATTCACAAAACAATTTTAGGTAAACTTTAGATAAAGTAATAACGTGCATCTTTTAAAGAAAACTTTATTGATGGTAAATATTTTGTTCTAGTTATTTTTGACAACTCACATGTACAACGAGATTTATTGTTCTGCTAAGAAGGTAAAAATGATTTGTCTTTTAATGCATTTTTAACATATGATTTATATAAATAAATGACGTATTTACTCTTGCACAACAGGCACAACTTCACTTCCTTGTTTGGTTGTAGAAAGCAAAGTGAAATATTGTAGTAACGAAATTTTTCAGCTTTCAAATCTTACCGGAAATATTCTCAACTATGCCAGACTGCATAGTTATTTAAAGAATTCAATTCAGAACAGTTGAAATAGCTACTCAATTATAGGTTTCTCTATAATGGAGGTTAATTTAACATGGGGTTTAAACTTCTTTAACGTTTTATAAATAAAAGTGTGTTTAATGTTTCATAAATAAACTAGACGACTCGACAGCCGTTGTCCTTTTTTAACGCTGTAAATCCAAAATTTGTAAAATGTTTAAAATAAATTATAAATTGGATCATTTTGATGGAAGAGTAAGGGAAACAAATTGACGCCACTACGTCTACAGTCCTCCCAAATGTAATTATATTAAATTAAAATTTCCATATCGCCTGTACGGGGATTCCATCCCGGGACTTCTCGTTTTACAATCCATTGCGATGACCACTGCGCCACATTTACAGTGACAGTAAGGGTTTAAAGTGGCATTATTATAATCTCAATAAGCCCGCAAGTCTGGAGTTTTAATAAAAAAAAAATTTCTATCAGATCAAATTGTTAATCTAAACCATTCTCGAATCAACTTAATTACATACACAAAATTTCATCAAAATCAGTTGCCGTTTAGGAGGAGTCCTGTTAAAAACACACATCCAAAACATTTTATATATAAATGTCATTAATTTAATCTTGCATACCGGGTACATTTTGAGAAGTATAGCTGGCACATTTTAAGAAAGAATTGTAATCAAGAAATTTCCAAGGGAAATGAAATACTAAAACCATGACTTAATGCACATTTATTTAAATAATTGGATTGAAAACATGGGAATCTAAAAACATTTGTGTTTCTTAAGGTCTGAAGCTGTCCAAGATCGTAAATGTTTTTTAATTTACTGAAGTTATAGGTGTGAAAAAATAACAACCCGTCATTTTTTTAATACTTTTTGAAGGTGTTTTTTTAACCGTACTCAACATAAACAAACAAGTAAAGGCTTACTCTCTTTGTCTCCCATAGACCTCTCAGTAGACATCTTTATCTTTAAAGTTAACCACCCCTCCCTGAGCTACAACACAATAAAAAAAACTGAATTCTGGAACTTCTTCAAGTTTCAGCCCCAGTAGTTCCCAAACTGAGGATTTTAGAAAAGATCTGAGGACACGTAGTTGATTGGAAACCCTGTTTCTCTCATGGTCAGATCTATATTGGTTGTTAGAGTATTGGCTCAAACAAGTCTTTTGTATATCCAGATAATGGTAGAACTATAACTGTATTATACCCTCAACTGCTGTAATAAACCTATCTTAATTACATTCCTGCTTTATTATTTGTATGAATATGAACTACGTCCTGTATTTCAGCTAGTAACCACTATAAATGATATATTAGATTTCAGTACATTGTAGGTTCACTTCATTCGGCTGTGTATGTAATACAAGAAATAGAGTACAAAAGTTTTTATAACATTTTATAAACAAGTATAGTTTATCATCGTGCATAGCGTGCACATTTGAACTTCCTTGTACAAAGTAATGGAAGTACAGTAGAACCTCGATTAATCGAAAACCTCCATTAACGAAAGTAGATTTCTTCTTCACTTTTTTTCACTTTCTACTATCATCCAAAATTTTCTCTTTACAAACAGGCATCTTTAAAGTTTTCTTTTTTCTCACATTACTTTTGTACGCAAGCCCCCTTTTCCAAACTACGAGTGCAGATAAGTATTTTGGATTTCTTATTTTTAGAATTTATTCTCACAAGTACAATTGTCGGTATGAGTGTACTCTTACCCACTTTCAAACATCCCTGTTCTAAACAAAAG
>CM063511.1:53115199-53120199 GCA_032207245.1 Pardosa pseudoannulata | reverse complement strand
ACTGAAAATGAAATATAAAGCATAAACTGAGTATTCAAATATTTAAAACAGTATACGAAAATTTCATACACAATTGCTGATGGAAAAAACCTTGGGTTGTCTTAATGGTAAAACTTGTGTACATGAGGATAGCAAATATACAAAAAAATAGAATCAAAATCCTGGGGCTCTATAAACTGAAGCTTTTATATTAAGACGAAAATATGAAATTAATGTGGGTGGATGTTTACCATAGTTTTTAAGTAATATAGTATATAACCTGTTGTTGGAAGAGATGAAACAATAGTATGTATCAGAGATTAATGTAAGCATTTTTTAAAACTCTTTGTTTTTGATGTTTAAATAGTTTTACGTTTATCGTTGTGATACACGCGAAATGGTAGTATATTAGTAATAGTTGGTAGTATAAATTTTAAATTTGCGTTTTTTATTTTTCTGGCATCTTGTTTGGTGCTACTGTCTCCTCATTATGCTCTCTCTCTCTCTCTCTCTCTCTCTCTCTATATATATATATATATATATATATATATATATATATATATATATATATATATATATATATAATATATATATATATATATATATATACATATATATATATTATATATATATATATATATATATATATATATATATATATATATATATATATATATATATATATATATATATATATATATATATATATATATATATATATAATATATACATATATATATATATATATATATATATACATATATACATATATATACATATATATATATATATATATATACATATATATATACATATATATATATATATATATATATACATATATATATATATATATATATATATATATATATATATATATATATATATATATATATATATATATATATATATATATATATATATTATATATATATATATATATATATTTATATTTATATATATAATCTCTATAAAGCAGGTGGATCGGGGATGGAAACCTTTCCAATGTGACCTTCGAGCCTTTCTACACAACCCTGTCAAATTTAACAAAATGCTTAATGTGGTTGTGTTTAAACTTTTATATTGTGTTTTAGTATTTTTAACACATTGATGGACAGTAGGAACAAGTGAAGTTCTAAAATTAACACTATATGTTTTTGTAATTTTTAGAATAATTTTTAGGATTACCTAAGTACAGTTTTACTTTCTCTGCTTAAATAAACTTAATTTCGATTAATTCAGCACCTTTAATTAGGTTGCGGCTATAACCTTCATGGCGTCAGCAGACTGTAGACACAAAGTAATGGAACGATGGTGGCGCTAACAGCAAAAAATTTAAAAACGTAAATGACATGTTTAAGGACTCAAATAAGCAATGTTTTTGTGTGCAACAAAGTAATTTTGAAAATTTTCACGAAATGTTAGTTCATAATCAAACAAAAATCAATAAATGACAAAAAAATTCTTATACTTTTAAAATTATTACACATTATTTTTTGTATGACATGTTTCAAAGCATGGTGCACGACACAGTGCAGGGTTTAACATGCTTTTTTGCAGCAATACAATGTTTCCTTTCTTATTCCCTGTTTATAACATTGTTTACTTGTACCCCGGTAAATGCACATTTGTGCCGCTATAGCCTTAGTGTCTAAAAACTATCGTTTCGTTTTGGACGGCTATATCCGTCATACCTCATAGTAAACTTCGATTTCACGGCTTCATAGACGCAAGTGTCCGTCAACGTGTTAATACTAATGTTACGATGATAAAAATGATAAATCGGTAATTATAAAAAAATTACCGGCGATTACACATAATCACCACCCAATTTGGTAAATATGATAAATTATTTCATATTTATCAAATTTACCGGTTAGTTTATAAAATCCCCAACTCACAATAGGGAGGGTAATAAAAGTCCCTAACTTTACGAAAATTCATTCAGTTTTCTATCAGTTAGGAACAACACAAGGAAAATGTTTACAGTTGTATAGAAGAAATCATTTCACTATTATTTCACTATCATATTGTGAAAAAAAAATTATTTTGCTTGACGATGTTCCAGATCTAGCAATATCACTTTGAGAATGCGTTAGAAACACATCTCTATCTGGAGGTCAGGGATATAAGCTATGAGTTTGTAAGAGACAATGCAAGTTTGATAAGTGCAAATGCAAAAAATGTGGCAAAATTTGTAATTATAAATATCATAATAGTCTAATATGCTGAAATATGTAAACTTAAAATATTTAGTAATTCGTAGTAATAGCGTTTAACGTTATTTGAAAAAAAGTTTTTTTTTCCTCTAGAATATGGGCTTAGCTTGTTTTTTATATGTAACTGCAGTTTGTTTTTATGTGAAACTGTTTTGTACAAGCTCACGTAAATTGCATTTTTTCATTTCACAGCATCTGTCTGACCCTTATTCAAATTTCGTTCAGGTTAAAGAGATGTAAGTTACCTAAAATAAACAGTTATTGACTTTTTAATTGTAAAATATAAAATATTGTAATTCGTTGTGTCTTACGCCATATTGTCCAACCAAAAAAATTCTTTCTGAGTAGTAACTACTCAAAAACAACCTGCACTCTTTTATAGTGGCCCAATAAATCATGATATTTATCACATTTACCATTACGAGTTGGATATTTAAAAAAATTTAATGGTGATTATGATCATAAATGCAAATGTAAAAATTAATGCAAGCTTTGTAACTCTAAAACAGTCTGATACGTCTAAAAAGTAAAGTTACCTGTAAATGCAAATAAATGATTTTTTTTATAGAATATGAGTTTGGGTAAAATAATTCGAATTTATTACCTTCCCCATTATGAGCTGGGTTTTTTATAAACTAACTGGTAAATTTGATAAATATGAAATAATTTATCATATTTACTAAATTTAGTGGTGATTATGTATAATCAAAGGTAATTTTATATAATCACTGAATTACTTTTATAGTAAAATTAATATTAAAACGCAGATGTCAAACGCATATTGCAACTCTTTTCAGCCAACTCAGTGACGACAAGTCTCCCATTTGTCTAAACTAAAATAGCGGAAAATGTAGCCAAACTGTACCCGCCAACTTTTCCTCTCTTTAAATATTCCAATTGAGTGAAAACTTATAAATAAGGGTAGATAATAATAACTTACTGATTCATAAATATAAGCGAAGATTAATGAACAAAATTTTACATTTACATTTGTTTAAGTATTTTTAAATTACATATTTAGTTTAATTAAAGTCTCAAAATGAATGTTACGTAATTTAGAATTTGTCAAATAAAAGCCTCTCGTAATATTTGTGCTACGTATAATTACGACTTAAACATTTTTAAATATATTTCAAATAAATATTTAACATCAAAACCTCCATTCATTGGTAAAATATTTCTTTTTAGAAATTAGAGTCATCTGATAAATTTACTTAGAAACTGCTTTACGTATTTATTCGGTGAATAATTTAAAACTCCTTTTAATGCATTAGCCTGTAACGGGAAAGTTGTCATATTTTGGTCTTATTTTTATCTTTCTGTAATTAAAATTTATTTGGTGAGTTATTTTGACGCCATAGAATTTTACTGAGTTTGTGTAGATTCATTATGACTTTTCAGTTAACTACTTTTATATTTCTGAACATTTAGGAATTAAAGTTCAAGATAACTTCATGTGTAGCTTGAACCTATGGATTTGGTTTGCAATTTTTTACTCCTGTTTAGGTCGTTGTCACTAATCTAACAGTGGATTAAGAATAACGGATAAGTAAGGAAATGTCATTACAAAAAATTCATTTTGATTTAAAACAAATACAAATTATGATATATATGACAGTTTTATGGCAGATGTACCACAATACATAATGCTTGTTTCACTTTGGGTTTCAAAATTGGAAATATAATTTGTTCATAATGGTGTAGGCCCTTGATCAAAATAATGTTCCTTCTACACTATGTTGCTAATGATGACCATCACTTGCAGTTGTAGATATTTTGTGGAATATCTAGGAAAATACAGGAGGATTTATCCTGAAATCTCAGGCTTGTAAACAGGATAATAGACGTCCTAAATTTAAAAGTATTTTTTCCATAACCCCATGGGGGACAGTCAACAAATTGGAGAAACACGAATATGTTTGGGATAACCCTTTCAAAAGTATTGTATGAAAATTGTTGAAACTTTAGCACATGATTAAGATGATTCTGGTCATAAACGGTGATCATTGTTATGAAGATAACACATAATGTCTACTGTCCAGTAAGCCCAACCAATTACAATTATAGGTACTAATTTTATTAAATTTTGCCCCTTACATATATATATATATATATATAAATAAATGTATACACATATATATATATATATATATATATATATATATATATATATATATATATATATATATATATATATATATATATATATATATATATATATATATATATGTATATATATATATATATATGTGTGTGTGTGTGTGTGTGTGTGAGTATACATATTCAAATAAATGTATACACATATATGTATACAAACACACACACACACACACACACACATATATATATATATATATATATATATATATATATATATATATATATATATATATATATATATATATATATATATATATATATATATATATATATATATATATATATATATATATATATATATATATATATATATATATATATGTGTGTGTGTGTGTATGTATGTATGTATGTATGTATGTGTGTGTGTGTGTGCGTATGTGAATATACATATACATATGTACGTAAATATATATATACATATGGATATCTATATATAAACATATATATGTACATATATATATGTATATATATATATGTGTATATATATATATATATATATATATATATATATATATATATATATATATATATATATATATATATATATATATATATATATATATATATATATATATATATGTATATATATATATATATATATATATATATATATATATATATATGTGTGTGTGTGTGTGTATG
>CM063511.1:53060199-53105199 GCA_032207245.1 Pardosa pseudoannulata | reverse complement strand
AAGATAATCATCAATATATGTAGTTATGATTAAGGCTTAAATAGGACAAACAGTAGGTCTCACTGTAATTTTTACCAATAAATTATAGGGCTTGAAATGAAAACAATCCTTTATAAAAATGTATTTATTACTAATGAAATTATGTTAAATTATTCAAATCTTCTGAAATTTCCTATTTTGTTTGCTATTAGCAGGCCAGAATTTCTTATATAAGATACTCATCAATATATGTACTTATTATTAATGCGAAATGGTTCAATAGTAGGTCTCACTCTAAATAAGTTGTACTAATAATGAGTATAGCTTCACTCCTAAGCAATACTTCCTAAATGGGATTTATTATTGATAAAGTTAGCTCGAATATTCAAAATTGTTGAAATGTCCTGTATTTTGTTTGCTATTAGCAAATTATCTTATATATAAGATAATAATCAATATTTGCAGTTATGATTAAGGTAGAAATGAGTCAAACAGTAGGTCGCACTCTAATTAACTTGTACTAATAAATCATATTGTTTCAAGCCAAAACTATTCTTTCTAAAAATTGATTTATTACTAATGAAAACGGGCTCTAATATTCAAAAATGTTGAATTTTTTGTCTTTTTCGCTATTAGCAGTCCAGAATCTCTTAAATATAGGATAATCATCAATATATGTAGTTATGATTAAGGCTTAAATAGCTCAATTAGTAGTAAGTCTCTTATTTATTAACTTGTACCAATAAACCATAGGGCTTCGAGCCGAAACAATCCTTTCTAAAAATTGATTTATTACTAATGATGTCAGTCTCTAATAGTCAAAACTGTTGAATTTTCCTCTTTTGTTTGCTATTAATAGTCCAGGATCTGATAAATATAATCATCAATATATGCATTTATGATAAGGCAGATAGAATAATAAGGCAGAAAATAATACTTTCTGAACTTGATTTATTACCAATGAAATCGGGCTTTAATATTTAAAATTTGTTGAATTTTCTTGTTTTGTTTCATATGAGAAGTCCAGAACATCGAAAATAGTTCAAACATTATATCACAATTTATTTGTACTTGTGCCAATAAACCTTAGGGCTTGAAGCGAATACAGTCCTTTCTAAAAGTGTAATCATTACTAAATGCATTTATTACTAATGCTTGTTATTAGCATTCAATAATACGTTATAAGATAATCATCAATGTATGTAGTTACGATTGAGGCAGAAATGGGCCAAGCAGTAGGTTTCACTCTAATTAACTTGTACGAATAAACCATATTGCTTCAAGACAAAACAATTCTTTTTAAAATTTGGTTTATTACTAATGAAATCGGGTTTTAATATTTAAAACTGTTGAATTTTCTTATCTTCTTTGTTATTAGCAGTCTATATTAACTTAAATATAAGATAATCATCAATATATGCAGTTATGATTAAGGCTTAAATAGGTCAATTAGTAGGTCTCTCTCTATGTTATACTAATAATGAGTATGGCTTCACGCCAAAACAATGCTTTAAAAATTTTAATTGTTTAATTGTTGTTGAAATTACATGTTTATTAGCATCATTATATAAGATTTATCATTAATTTATCAGTGGACAAACACAATAACTAGGTCTAAACAGTAGGTCTCACTGTAATTTCTACCAATAACTTATAGGCTGAAGCGGAAACAAGCATTTCTTACTTCATTAGTAATAAATGCATTTATTACTAATGAAGTTAGGTTCAAATATTCAAATCTCCTGAAATTTTCTGTTTTGTTTGCTATTAGAAGTCCGGAATCGCTTAGATATAAGATAATAATCAATATATGTACTTATTAATGTGAAAATGGGTCAATAGCAGGTCTAACATTAATTAACGAGTTCTAATAAACCTTAGGGCTTCAAGCCAAAACAATCCTTTCTAAAAATTGAATTATTACTAATGAAGTTAGGATCTAATATTCAAAACTGTTGAAATTTGCTGCTTTGTTTGCTATTAGTAGTCCCGAATCTCTTGAATATAAAATAATCATCAATATATGTAGTTATGATTAATAAGAAAATAGATTAAACAGTAGATCTCATTCTAATTAATCTTGTACTAATAAACTGTAGCCAAACCAATACTTTAAAAAATTGATTTATTCTGTTTTTGCCATATCAAAACAACCAAACAGGAGAGTAAAACATGGAATTGTTTAGTTTCCTTGATTAACTTTGGTGCTTTGGTTTCATTTCTGCTGATTATATCTCTAAATACAAATCTAACTAAATCAAACATTTGTATGAAGAACGAGTCAACAACAACCACAAATCTATATTATATATAATTCTTATATTTTGTGATTATAATTTTAAATTTATATTTATATTAATTTATGTTAAATAACTTTTATACTAAAAGTTTATATATGAAAATAAATATTTTAGTTTACTATGAAATCATGAATTAAAGCTATTCATTATAAATGAGAAGTTAGTAAATGGTTTCATCTGAAGTGAATTAAAGCCATTTTGAAAGCTATTATGGCATGCCGCTAATATGAAATCTATTTTGGGAATATTGTTTCGGAGAACATGAATTATTAAATATTCTAGAGCTTTTTAGATCTGATGTAGTTTGTTACATATAATTACTAAAATATCTCTGAAATCAATTTTTGATTTAATGAGATAAATGCTTGCCATAATGAATTTTTTTGAGTAGACAAAATGATCTTAAGCAAACTTTATTTATGGGATCTGGATTGCGTCAGTATGAAATCACAGATCACACTGATCGAATTTTTCTTCCAGCTAATATATATATATATATATATATATATATATATATATATATATATATATATATATATATATATATATATATATATATATATATATATATATATATATATATATATATATATATATATATATATATATATATATATATATATATATATATATATATATATATATATATATATATATATATATATATATATATATATATATGTATATATATTATATATATATATATTATTCTATATATAAATGTGCATCAGCGTCAAACATAAATTCAAGTTTTTTAAAGCTTTAGTCTTTGTATATATTTTTAATCCACGTATATGTAATGGCATAATGAATTTAATAGAATTTTTTTTAAAGCTTTAGTCTTTATGTATATTCTTCATCCATGTATATGTGATGGCATGTGATGGCATAGTGAATTTTTTGAAGTACACAAAATGATTTTAAGTAAACTTTATTTAAAAACATATTTATGGGAACTGGATTGCGTTATGAAATCACACTGGTCGAATTTGTCTTCCAGCTAATAGCTATGCAAATATTACTGTTTGATGTGCATCAGCACCAAACATAAATAGAGTTTCTTTAAAGCTTTAGTCTTTATGCATATTCTTCATCTATGTGATGGCATGTGATGGCATAGTGAATTTTTTGAAGTACACAAAATGATTTTAAGTAAACTTTATTAAAAAAATATTTATGGGAACTGGATTGCGTTATGAAATCACACTGGTCGAATTTGTCTTCCTGCTAATAGCTATGCAAATATTACTGTTTGATGTGTATCAGCACCAAACATAGAGTTTTTTTAAAGCTTTAGTCTTTATGTATATTCTTCATCCATGTATATGTGATGGCATAGTGAATTTTTTGAAGTACACAAAATGATTTTAAGTAAACTTTATTTAAAAAAATATTTATGGGAACTGGATTACGTTATGAAACCACACTGGTCGAATTTGTCTTCCTGCTAATAGCTGTACAAATATTACTGTTTGATGTGTATCAGCACCAAACATAAATAGAATTTTTTTAAAGCTTTAGTCTTTATGTATATTCTTCATCCATGTATATGCGATGGCATGTGATGGCACAGTGAATTTTTTGAAGAACCCAAAATGATTTTAAATAAACTTTATTTAAAAAAAATATTTATGGGAACTGGATTGCGTTATGAAATCACACTGGTCGAATTTGTCTTCCTGCTAATAGCTATGTAAATATTACTGTTTGATGTGTATCAGCACCAAACATAAATAGAGTTTTTTTAAAGCTTTAGTCTTTATGTGTATTCTTCATCCATGTATATGTGATGGCATGTGATGACATAATGAATATTTTGAAGTACACAAAATGATTTTAAGCAATCTTTATTTTAAAAAATTATGGGAACTGAATTGCATCAGTATGAAATATCAGATCTCATTGGTCTAACATATCTTCCAGCTAATAGCTATGAAAATATTATTGTTTGATGTGCATCAGTACCAAACATAAATACAGGTTTTTTAAAGCTTTAGTTTTTATGTATATTTTTCATCCATGTATACGTGATGGCATGTGATGGCATTCCATCAGTATGAAATAACAGATCACACTTATCGTGTAGCTCTAATTTAAAATTAGGTATTCACCTATGAACAAATTTATAGTGGTTGTTTATTTCTTTTAGTCACAAAAACTAAATATTATTTGGGTTGCGTTGTGTACATATTTTAAGTTAAAATTCAACCACAGGGTCTGAGAGGCTACAGACTTAAAATAAAAATAAAGTAATACACTAAATTAAGAACGACTAAAAACAGCTTTAAAATAAAAATAAGTCAATTTATTACAATTATATATACATTATTAATATACAAGATTTAGAGTAAGTTTCATACAATTTACTCTTTAATATAATCAAAATAGGTGCCACACTAATTAAGATATGATAATAAAATTTTCCTATCCCTTAGCTAACTCTATGTATATAGGAGAGAGAGGAACCAATCTCAATTTAAAAAATGTATAATAATGCGTACCTTTATGGATCTTTTGGGTGTGCTAAGGCTGTACTCTAGGGAGCTCTTGTAGATACCTTTCGATTGACGTGATGATAATGTGGACTCCGTATCACCGCTGATACGGGGCCTTCTAATATTACTTGGGTTGATACTGAAAAGCGGATGAGCTGGAAACTTCTGGTCGTTAAGAGATGTCGAGGTGTTCCTTGGGCCCAACTCCTTTGATCCTCGAGTCCTGAACACTTGCCGTCGAACTCTCGAACTCTCGACCTCCGAACTCTGACTTCAACTCGACTTGACTCCTCGAACACTGACAGTCGGACTCGTCTCCTCGACTCTACTGCTCTGCTCCCTTCGATTCGACTCCACTCTCGAACCCCTCTTTCTCTTTCTAGACTTTTCTTCTTTCATATCAATTTCATCTTTGTCCCCTCTTCCTTCTGTTCGTCCATTCGGGATAGATGTAAAAATTTTATTGGTCCTCTTAACCCCGCCTTGAAGCCGCCAACGTGGAAAAACCTTGCCCCTTCAAACTGGGCACTGATCCTTAGGGACTCATAAATAACTCCACAAAAGTATATTCTTATTTAGTGTCATGTACGGAGACGGGATTCTAATCTGGGACTGGGATCAGAACCCCACCCGAGAATCCCGCACAAGATGAAAAAAAATCGTTGAAATAATTTTTATTGTCCTCTTCCCTTTACAAAACATGTGATGAGGTCAGATTTAGATCCCAAGCATTTTACTTCTCGAATTAATTAATCAATTATATTACTGATCGAAATTGCCTCATCACAACACTGAACGAATTTGTCTTCCAGCTAATAGCTATGTAAATATTACTGTTTGATGTGCATCAGCAACAAACATAAATACAGGTTTTTAAAGCTTTAGTCTTTATGTATATTTTTCATCCATGTATATGTGATGGCATGGAGTATCTTATTGATTTCTCAATAAAATATTTTTTTTCTTTGAAATGGATATTATTTTATTTCATCATACGTTGTCATTCTAAAATGAAAATGAAGAATTTTCGAAGTGGTGAATTATAGTGTCCAAATAGTGTCAAAATCCCAAATTTGGACACTAAATATAGTCTATAATATAAAAGTATCCAAATACAATATTGTCCAAATCCAAAATATTTGTAAATTACATGATTCATACCACATAAGTGTGATGTAGAGTTTCACACTAAACTTCTGTTTGGAAGACACTATGATATTTTTGTAAGTGTCATATAGCAAAATAATTAGGTTACCTTCATTTAAAAAAGTTTGTATAATTTGAGTATTGGTTTTTGGAATAAGCGTTTAGACAGGAAATTTCCATGAATTTCTCCAATTAGAAAAATTAATTTTTATCATTGGCATTGAAGTTGGGTTTTACAGATGTGGTATCACTTGGTTGAAGGAAGAAAATTAATTTTTAAAGCATGTTTTCTTAGCGTTATTCTATTTCCCAAAGGGGATTTTAAAGCAATGCTGATCGACCTTTAGATAGAAGTTTTACCTTTGCTTACGAGAAAAAAAACATACATTTTACGAAATAGAATTTAATCCAAGGAAAATGATCTCTCATATTTGACAGCAATTTTTTTAACACTAAACAAGCCAATACTTAATACATTCCTATTTCCTTTATTTCTTTCCTTTCCTTTTATCTACTTTATAACTTAATAAATTTCTTAATCTTTTATTTCTATTTTAATTCATTACCTATAACATTTTATACATATACATTCCCGGTTGTTTGACAGGTTATGCTGTGTTTAGCGTTTATCTATAGGTTATTGTTCCGTACTTAGTTTAAACATCCAATTAAATTCTAAAGAAACTCTAGGGTGACACATTAAAATATTCTTTTTAGTAAACGAACTTCTAAACCCTGTTTTTAACACACTGTACGTGGGACACGTACTAGCACGTTTTCTGACGACTGATACTAGAGCTCGGGATACTTACTAGTATGTTTTTTGACGATTGATACTTGAGCGCTGGACACGTTCTAGTACGTTTTCTGACGATTGACACTTGAGCGTACTAGCGTACGCTCACGTACTAGTACGGGTTAGTGTAACAACATGGCTTGTTTGTGTGTACAAAAATAACGGTATATACAGGAAAACGAAGCCGAATGTTCTTGTCTAGTACATAGATTCTGTAATATAAAAATGTTTAAACCTAACATAATTCAAAAATATTAAAACTATATATACTACTTTTTCTATTTGATTTAACACATTTACAATACTATTATAAATCTTTCCACTAAAAAAAATATTTTTTGTTTAAAAAATCGTATGGTTGTTATTTATATATTTCTATTTATGTATTTGTTTATATATTTCGATATAAAATAAGAAAAGTTTGTTAAAAAATTAAATAATTTTTGATCTATTTAGATTTAACTGAATAACTAAATTTACTCACAAAACTCCACCTTCCGGTACAATTCCTCTACGAAATGTACCCTCACACAATATGTTAAGTGTAAGAAAATAAAAAAGTACATCAGACGTGATTATACTAAAAGCAAATGGTTTAAAGCTGTATTCAGGTATTTTCAAAGCATCATCACGAATCCATAAGACTTCCCGTTAAACAAAAAGGGACATCGGATACGTGTTACAGACATCTAAATGCTATAAAACATGATGTACTCTTGACGTCATTGTTCAGTAAGCCCGGGTAATTAAAATTAATAGGTGCGAAAATTCTCTTGTAGCCGGTGGATTATTTTCCTCTTGTTTACATTTTCAGCTTTCAATGTTATTTTAAAAAATAAATAAAATTTAACTTACAAATAAATTACATTTTTTTGTTTGTTTATTATTATTACCTATTTTAAGATTTAGAAACGTTATATTGTGATATATTTTATTTTTTTAACTATCCTTATTTAAGATTCAATATTTTATTGTATATATACACACGCACACATAAATATGTATACAAACATACATACATACACACACACATATATATATATATAATATATATATATATATATATATATATATATATATATATATATATATATATATATATATATATATATATATATATATATATATATAATATATATATATATATATATATATAAATATATATATATATATATATATATATATATATATATATATATATATATATATATATATATATATATATATATATACATATATATATATATATATATATATATATATATATATATATATATATATATATATATATATATATATATATATATATATATATATATATATATATATATATATATATATATATATATATATATATATATATATATATATATATATATATATATATATATATATATATATATATATATATATATATATATATATATATATATATATATATATATATATATATATATATATATATATATATATATATATATATATATATATATATATATATATATATATATATATATATATATATATATATATATATATATATATATATATATATATATATATATATATATATATATATATATATATATATATATATATATATATATATATATATATATATATATATATATATATATATATATATATATATATATATATATATATATATATATATATATATATATATATATATATATATACATATACACACACACACACACACATATATATATATATATATATATATATATATATATATATATATATATATTTTTATAATATATAAAACTGATAAATAAAAATGGTACAAGCGTCTAATATCGGGTAGGGCCCCCCGAGCACACAGTATTGCAACACGACAAGGCATGTTTTCGACTAATGTCTGAAGTAGTGTTGAAGGTAATTGACGTCATAAATAATGTATAGTCGAAATTTAAATTTCATTTTTCTTCTCCAAAATACATAAAAAAGGGGAAAAAAAGGCATCATTACACGAGAAAAATTTTAGAAAAGTATTTTCTGGATTTCAGTAC
Source organism: Pardosa pseudoannulata (assembly GCA_032207245.1). Lineage (NCBI taxonomy): Eukaryota > Metazoa > Arthropoda > Arachnida > Araneae > Lycosidae > Pardosa > Pardosa pseudoannulata. The sequence goes on along the minus strand of CM063511.1, from coordinate 53,096,450 downwards.
CTCATTTCCCTATTTTACTAAAGCAAAATACAAAGTTTTATTAGGTAGTCTTTTTCAATCAGGAAGAATAAAAAGTAACGGATACTGCTATACAAAAGAATGAATAGGATACCTGTAAAAGTGGGGCTTGAAAGTCTCCCCTTACACAACCCCGTACATACAACATCGAAAAAATATCATTTTCCCGAAAGTTTTCTTTTTTGATGATTTTGTTACTTTTGAAGCATAAGAAAAACAAAATAGTTTAACTCCGTGTTTTAAAATAAAACAAAAAAGGCTAAGTATATTTGCTATTTGTATTAAAATCTGAAATTTTTACCGGGGTATATTACAAGAAAATATGTGAGCTTTGTTCAAAAATTTAAAATATAGGTATAAGATAATGGCATGCTGTTATATTTAGTTACACCTTTTCTGGAGAATATGCATAGGTATTGTTTTCTGCAGTTTTTTCAAATAGATGTTATTTTTTGAGTGAAACGTATTTGTATGCTTTTATTTTTAAGCTTGTAATTTGTTGTTGTTTTACTAAGCGGCTATAAAATATTGTTGTTTTACTTTAGGGGAAATATGTTTAGTTTTTAGGAAAAATATGTACATGAAATACTTTTTATTTCCTAGTACAAAGGAAAGGAAGTATTGTATTCAAAGTAAAATTCAGCCCTGAGATTTCAAAGAAAACACTTATTTTACTTTGATTATGACTGAATTTTCCCTTGTTTAATATTACAATTGAAATATTCATTTTAGAAATTCCCAAAACAGTTAACATTAGTTAATTCATGACGCCTCTATATAGGTATGTATCTTGAATCCCAGAAAAAGTCCTAAAATATAAAAATAATATAAAAGTCCTAAATAAACCAAACTCTTCGGCGCAACACCCCCTATGGGGCCAGGGTCTATAGTGCCAATCTCCGTTTACGTGACAAAGGACCCTGGAGTGCAAAGCATATGTTTCGGTTTGGTGGTCAACCTTATGCGGAACCCCCAGTGTTTAGTTCCCAAGCAAGCTTGGTCCTCAGTTTGTCTACCCACTGAAGGGATGAAAGGCTGAGTCAACCTTGCCCGACCGAGGATGGAACCTCCGACCTGTGTGGTGGGAGTGCAAAGAGCTACCTCAACGCCACTGGGCTTCAAAACTCCTAAATACCTAGTTTAATTATAAAAGTCCTAAACACAAAACTTCGATGTTGTACAGTAGTACAACGATGTTGCTATACAACACTGTATTTAGACATTTCATAAAAGACTAGAAGTGTATCTTACCTTTTGATTTCTGTCTACTTACTATATAAAATTTTTTTTCAATATAATGTATATGAATGTTGTAGAGCATAATCCAAAAGCGATTAGTCAAAAACTGTTTTAAGCCTTCTTTTTTTTATTGCAAACCACATTTTGTATTGTGAAGACATGAAGATATGAAGACAGCCAATAAAAATGAATATAATTTACATTAATGCTGCACGACATAATTCAAAAACAATAAGTAGTAAAATGATTTGCACATCTATCTTTTTATTGCAATCACACTCTGAGTTATGGAAAATCTCTATCACGGCATGTAATGGTACTTACCTGCAAAAATGCACAAAAAAGTATCGACGTATTCAAAAGCAAATGCAACAAAGCTTTTTAAATGGTTAAAATATGACTTCAAGTCAAATTTTACCAGGCTCACTAATTATTTATATATTACAATTCAGTATACTACGCAAACAGAGTATATTTCAGCTGAAGAACGAAGGATGTATTTTAATCTCGAAAGAAATATAAATGGAATAAGTAGTGTAATCAAAGAGTTTTTCACAACAAGTTTCGAAGATACAGGTCTCCGCCAGATGGCAATACAGCTGTATTCAGACAACATAGATAATTTATGAAACGAAATCTACTTTGAATTTCAGCTACAGAATGAAGGATGTATTTTAATCTCGACAACCTCCTATTTCGAAAGAAATATAAATGGAATAAGTGGTGTAATCAAAAAGTTTTTTCATACCGAGTTTTGACGATACAGGTCTCCGCCAGATGGCAATACAGCTGTATTCAGACAACATAGATAATTTGTGAAACGATACCTACTTTCAATTTTGCTGACCGGAACGAGTCTGCAGGAATATCAAGAGCATGGCCCCAAATTCTGTCCTGTAGAGCTCGCACAGATGCTGGCATTTGACGGTAGATCTTGTCCTTCAGGAAGCCCCACAAAAGTCGCAAGGGTTGATATCTGGCAAGCGATCATCTTGCTTAAGACACGTGCAGACATTGGACTTCCTGTTACCCGCTTCATACGACTGAATTCTTTTAGAATTGCAACAGAGTTCTGCTGGTTCTGGTGAAACATTTTTACCAGTAGCACTTTTTCTTGCAACGGAGGCATGATTTGTAGACAAGAAATTAATACCTGACCCAACTTAATGAAATTAAATAAATACCATATGTGATACTGCACTACTTATAGGTGGGTTTTTGTATTAAATTTTTTATGTAATAAACGTCCACAATAAAACATATTCTAGAGTCGTAAGAAGTGGGAACTTATTTCTTGCTAACCTTCTACAATTATACTAACACGAGCATTATATTTTGTTTTCAAATTAAAAGTTAAATTTGTTTTACACTATAAATTTCTTAAAAAGGTTTTAAATCTATTAAAATTTAAAGAAAGACATTCATTTCTAAAATTAGCCTCGTAGAGTATAAAACGGGCATTTTAGTTAAATTGCTTACCAAAATGTAGTATTTAATCTACATACTTCAAAAATTATCTTGCGAGTAAGTTATTTTAAGTTTTTCCACTTGGTGCGTATATTTCATCATAAAAAACTTAATGTGATCAATATACTTTCTTATACATCTAATTTATTATCACTTATTTTATGTGATGCGACATCAAAATTAGGATTTTCATTTTCCACTTTAAGATTAAAGTATATTCTTACGCTGACCCATCAAGTAGACATTGAAACCTGAAGGAAATATGCAAATTGGGAGTCTAATGAATCGCTTTGTAATCTATATAAAAAAATTGTAATTTAATAGTAAGACAAAGAAGTCATATTTTGTCGATATCAAAATTAGTCTCTTTATTATTTTATAATTTATTCTTCAATAATTAATATATTCTTTTTTAAGTTAACTTTAAACCCTGAAGAAAATATGTAAATTGTGAGTGTAATAAATCATTATGTAATCAAAAATAAAAAAAAAATTGTAATTTAATAGTCAGCTGGGGAAGTCATATTTTGTCCATATCAAAATTTTTCTATTTATTGTTTTAAAATTAATTTTTCAATAATTAATATATTCTTAATTTTTCATATATTTATACCTTCAATAATTAATACATTTTTAATTCTTCATATATTTATATCCTTAATAATTAATATATTCTTTTTAAAATTAACTTTGAAACCTGAAGGAAATATGCAATCTGTGAGTCTAATGTATCGTTATGTTATATAAATAATAAAATTGTAATTTAATAGTCAGCCAAAGAAGTCATATTTTGTCCATATCAAAATTATTCTATTTATTATTTTATAATTAACTCTTCAATAAGTAATATATTCTTAATTCTTCATATATTTATATCTTCAATAATTAATGCATTCTTTTTTAAGTTAACTTTGAACCCTGAAGAAAATATGTAAATTGTGAATGTAATGAATCGTTATGTAATCAAAATTTTTAAAAAATTGTAATTTAATAGTCATCCGAAGAAGTTATATTTTGTCTATATAAAATATTTTCTATTCATTCTTTTAAAATTAGTTCATTAATAATTAATATATTCTTAATTATTCATATATTTAATTCTTTAATAATTAATATATTCTTAATTATTCATATATTTAAATCTTTAATAATTATTATATTCTTTTTAAGTTAACTTATAAACATGAAAAAGTATGCAAATTTTGAATGTAATGAAGCATTACGTGATTAAAATAATAAAGTTTTGTCATTTAATAGTTAGCTGAGAAAATCATATTTTGTCATATCAAAAATTTTTCTATTTATTTTTTTATGACAAATTCTTCAATATTAATATATTTTTTTAAAAGTTAACTTTGAAATCTGAAGGAAATATGCAATTTATGAGTCTAATGAAGCATTATGCAATCAAAATAAAATAAATTTGTAAATTAATAGTCAGCCCAGGAAGTCATATTTTGTCCATATCAAAATTTTTCTACTTATTCTTTTATAATTAATTCTTCAATAATTAGTATGTTCTTAATTATTCATATGTATATAATTCTTCAATAATTAATATATTCTTGTTTAAGTTACCTTTAAAACATGAGAAAAAATTGCAAATTATGAATTTAATGGAGAATTATGTAATTAAAACTGTAAAATTATGTAATTTATTAGTGAGCCGAGAAAGTCATATTTTGTCCGAATCAAAATTTTTCTATTAATTCTTTTATAAATAATTCTTAAATAATTAATATATTTCTAATTCTTCATATATTTAAAACTTCAACAATTAATTTATACTTTTTTAGATTAATTTTGAAACCTGAAGAAAATATGCAAATTATGAATTTAATGAAGCTTTATGTAATTAAAATAAATAAAAATTGTAATTTAATAGTCAGTCGAGGAAATATTTAGTTCATATCAAAATTTTTTTATACTTTTATAATAATTTTTCAATAATTAATATACTCTTAATTCTTCATATATATAATTTTTCAATAATTAATGTATTATTTTTAAGTTAACTCTAAAAGCTGAAGAAAATATGCAATTTATGAGTCTAATGAAGCATTATGCAATGAAAATTAAATAAATTTGTAATTTAATAGTCAGTTGAGAAAGTCATATTTTGCCCATATCAAAATTTTTCTATTTATTCTTTTATAATTAATTATTCAATAATTAATAAATTCTTAATTCTTCAATAATAAATGTATTCTTTTTTTTAGTTAACTTTAAAACATGAAAAAATATGCAAGTTATGAATTTAATGAAGAATTATTGAATTAAAATAATAAAATTTTGTAATTTAATAGTCAGCCGAGGAAGTCATATTTTGTCCGAATCAAAATTTTTATATTTATTTCTTTAAAATAATTCTTTAATAGATAATATAGACTTTTTGAAGTTAACTTTTAAACCTGAAGGAAATATGCAAATTATGAGTCGAATGAAGCAGTATGTAATTAAAATAAAAAAAATATACAATTTAATTGTCAGCCGAGGAAGTAATATTTTGTCCATATCAAAATGTTTCTATTTATTTTTTTATAATTAATTTTTCAATAATTAATATATTCTTAATTCTTCATATATTTAATTCTTCAATAATTAATATATTCTTAATTCTTCATATATTTATATCTTCAATAATTAATATATTCTTTTTAAAGTTAACTTTGAAACCTGAAGGAAATACGCAAATTGTGAGTCTAATGAATCGTTATGTAATCTAAATAAAAAAAAATTGTAATTTAATTGTCAGCCGAGGTAGTCATATTTTGTCCATATCAAATTTTTTTTACTTACTCTTTTAAAATTAATTCTTCAATGATTAATATATTCTTAATTCTTCATATATTTAATTCTTCAATAATTAATATATTCTTAATTCTTCATATATTTAATTCTTCAATAATTAATATATTCTTTTAAAGTTAACTTCAAAAGATGAAGAAAATATGCAGATTATGAGTTTAATAAAGCATTATGTAATTAAAATAATTTTTTTTAATTTAATAATCAGCAGAGTAAGCCATATTTTGTCCGAATCAAAATTTTTCTATTTATTCTTTTATAAAAAATTCTTCAATAATTAATATATTCTTTTTCAAGTTAACTTTAAAACCTGAAGGAAATATGTAAATTATGAGTCGAATGAAGCATTATGTACATAAAATTAAAAAAATTGCGTAATTTAAATGCCAGCCGAGGAAGTCATATTTTGTCCATATCAAAATTATTCTATTTATTCTTTTATAATTAATTCTTCAATAATTAATATAATATTAATTCCTTATATATTTAATTCTGTAATAATTTATATATTCTTAATTCTCCAATAATTAATATGTTCTAAGTTTACTTTGAAATCTGAAGGAAATATGCAAATTATGAGTCTAATGAAGAGTTATTTAATCAAAAAAAATTATAATCTAATAGTAAGCCGAGGAAGTAATATTTTATCTATATCAAATTTTTTCTATTTATTCTCTAATTTTTAGAACGTTTTTAAAACTAGCACTTGTATCAACAGAATCACTCATTCAATAACGCTGAAAAGATTTTATTTTCTATGGTTAAAGCAACTCTTTTTTATATAAATGGAATTTAACTTTTTATACCATATAAGAAAAAGATAATAATTTTTGAATGTTGAACAAACGTATACAATTGCTACACATTCGAAAATATAACAATTGTAGTTTTATTATTTTCCCCAAAAACATATTTGCACAAAAAGAGAAAAACTATGCAAAATTTAATATGACGCCGAGAAAAATTTGCATTTTTGCCAGTGTAGCTACTTCTTAGAGCATAAACAATATTTCTTTTTGTAACAATATTTGTTTACTTGAGGGGTTAAGGGATCGTCATTATGTGTTCTCATGATATTTTTATTACAAAAACCGTAACAGTTTTAAAAAATGCATAACGTCTTTTGATTTTTCTTTATTTAAACATTAAAAACTATTTCAAAGACATTAAACTATTAATTTTTTTAAACACTTCCTTATTTAGAAAATAGGTTTTTACTATGAATTTTCTAACTTTTAAAAGTGTTAATTTTGCAAAGTAATTTTAAGCAGTTGTGTATGTGCATTGCAGTGTGCATAAATGGCTGTAATAAACATTTACACGAACATAAACAGAAAAATGCAATTTAGATGTATTGTATTTTTTTACCAGTCTCTAAAATTACGTTTCTGTGCGTGTGTTTATCAATAAATTGTATTTTAAATATTTTTCTCAATTTACTGACATTTACTTTCAATTTTCTTTACTTATTTCCTTATTGATAAAATATTTTTAAAACTAGCACTTGTATCGACATAATCACTCTGTTAATAACCGTGAATGGATAATTTTATTTTCTATGTTTAAAAATAACTCTTTATATAAAAGAATTTTAATTTTTGTAACATATAACAAAAAAAAACCACTAATTTTTGAAACATTAACAAACGTATACAATTGCTATACATTCGAAAATATAACAATTTTAGTTTTATTATTTTTCCCTAAAACATATTTGCACAAAAGAGGAAAACTATGCAAAATTTAATATGACGCCGAGAAAAATTTGCATTTTTGCCAGTATAGCTACTTCTTAGAGCATAAACAATATTTCTTTTTGTAACAATATTTGTTTACTTGAGGGGTTAAGGGATCGTCATTATGTGTTCTCATGATATTTTTAATCCAAAAACCGTAACAGTTTTAAAAAATGCATAACGTCTTTTGATTTTTCTTTATTTAAACATTAAAAACTATTTCAAAGACATTAAACTCTTAATTTTTTTAAATACTTCCTTATTTAGAAAATAGGTATTTACTATGAATTTTCTAACATTTAAAAGTGTTAATTTTGCAAAGTAATTTTAAGCAGTTGTGTATGTGCATTGCAGTGTGCATAAATGGCTGTAATAAACATTTACACGAACATAAACAGAAAAATGCAATTTAGAGGTATTGTATTTTTTTTACCAGTCTCTAAAATTACGTTTCTGTGTGTGTGTTTATCAAAAAATAGTATTTTAAACATTTTTCTCGATTTACTGACATTTACTTTCAGTTTTTTTATTTATTTCCTTATTTATAGAATATTTTTAAAACTAGCAATTGTATCGACAGAATCACTCTGTTAATAACCGTGAATGGATAATTTTATTTTCTATGTTTAAAAATAACTCTTTATATAAAAGAATTTTAATTTTTGTACCATATAACAAAAAAAAAAACACTAATTTTTGAAACATTAACAAACGCATACAATTGCTATGCATTCGAAAATATAATAATTTTTGTTTTATTATTTTTCCCCAAAACATATTTGCACAAAGAGAGAAAAACTATGCAAAATTCAATATGACGCCGAGATAAATTTGCATTTTATCCAGTATAGTTACTTCTTAGAGCATAAACAATATTTATTTTGTAAGAATAATTGTTTACTTGAGGGGTTAAGGGATCATCATTATGTGTTCTCATGATATTTTTAATCCAAAAACTGTAACAGTTTTAAAAAAGTCATATCGTTTTATATTTTTCTTTATTTAAACATTAAAAACTATTTCAAAGACATTAAACTCTTAATCTTTAAAAAGAATACTTCCTTATTTAGAAAATAGGTATTTAATGTGAATTCTCTAACATTTAAAAGTGTTAATTTTGCAAAGTAATTTTAAGCAGTTGTGTATGTGCATTGCAGTGTGCATAAATGGCTGTAATAAACATTTACACGAACATAAACAGAAAAATGCAATTTAGAGGTAATGTATTTTTTATGAGTCTCTAAAATTACGTTTCTGTGTGTGTGCTTATCAAAAAATTGTATTTTAAATATTTTTCTCGATTTACTGACATTTACTTTCAATTTTTTTATTTATTTCCTTATTGATAGAATATTTTTAAAACTAGCACTTGTATCGACAGAATCACTCTGTTAATAACCGTGAATGGATAATTTTATTTTCTATGTTTAAAAATAACTCTTTATATAAAAGAATTTTAATTTTTGTACCATATAACAAAAACAAAAAAAACACTAATTTTTGAAACATTAACAAACGCATACAATTGCTATACATTCGAAAATATAATAATTTTTCGTAATTTTTTTCCCCAAAACATATTTGCATAAAGAGAGGAAAACTATGCAAAATTTAATATGACGCCGAGAAAAATTTGCATTTTTGCCTGTATAGCTACTTCTTAGAGCATAAACAATATTTCTTTTTGTAACAATATTTGTTTACTTGAGGGGTTAAGGGATCGTCATTATGTGTTCTCATGATATTTTTATTTCAAAAACCGTAACAGTTTTAAAAAATGCATAACGTCTTTGGATTTTTCTTTATTTAAACATTAAAAACTATTTCAAAGATATTAAACTCTTATTTTTTAAAAAGAATACTTTCTTATTTAGAAAATAGGTATTTACTATGAATTTTCTAACATTTAAAAGTGTTAATTTTGCAAAATAATTTTAAGCAGTTGTGTATGAGCATTGCAGTGTGCATAAATGTCTGTAATAACAATTTACACGAACATAAACAGAAAAATGCAATTTAGAGGTATTGTATTTTTTTTACCAGTCTCTAAAATTACGTTTCTGTGTGTGTGTGTTTATCAATAAATTGTATTTTAAATATTTTTCTCAATTTACTGACATTTACTTTCAATTTTTTTTATTTATTTCCTTATTGATAGAATATTTTTAAAACTAGAACTTGTATCGACAGAATCACTCTGTTAATAACCATGAATAGATAATTTTATTTTCTATGTTTAAAAATAACTCTTTATATAAAAGAATTGTAATTTTTGTACCATATAACAAAAAAAAAAACCCACTAATTTTTTAAACATTAACAAACGCATACAATTGCTATACATTCGAAAATATAATAATTTTTGTTTTATTATTTTCCCCAAAACATATTTGCAAAAAGAGAGAAAAACTATGCAAAATTTAATATCACGCCGAGATAAATTTGCATTTTTGCCAGTATAGTTATTTCTTAGAGCATAAACAATATTTATTTTGTAAGAATAATTGTTTACTTGAGGTTTTAAGGGATCGTCATTATGTATTCTCATGATATTTTAATCCAAAAACCGTAACAGTTTTAAAAAAGTCATAGCGTTTTATATTTTTTTTATTTAAACATTAAAAACTATTTCAAAGACATTAAACTCTTAATCTTTAAAAAGAATACTTCCTTATTTAGAAAATAGGTATTTAATGTGAATTCTCTAACATTTAAGAGTTTTAATTTTGCAAAGTAATTTTAAGCAGTTGTGTATGTGCATTGCAGTGTGCATAAATGTGTATAATAAACATTTACAGGAACATAAACGAAAAAAAAAGTATTTTAGTGTTAATGCATTTTTTACCAGTCTCCAAAAGTACGTTTCTATGTGTGTGTTTATCAATAAATTGTATTTTAAATATTTTTCTCAATTTACTGACATTTACTTTAGAGAAGACGAAGACAAATTGTGTAGGCACGAAAGGAAGAATAATCTGTATATGAAGTACTTTGATGTTATGAAAACAATAGCTCTTTTAAACAGAAAACTGTTGTTGCACATAATGATCACAATCCAGTTTCACAAAGTTACAGAAAACTGAAAATCATCCGATTGTTAGAACAACTGTAGTATAATGAAGCTTGAGTTTCCTTTGTTTATTTGGAAACAAAAGATTTTTGTCTTTAACTTTAGGAGCTTTAATAATATCTATGTCCCTTGTCTTTTAGGTATATGAATATTTTTCTAGTCATGTTTACAATCTAATAGTTAATAAATATTTAATAGTTAATAAATATTTTATAATTTAATAAATACAATTTATTAAATTCACTAATTTAAATTTTTAATAATTTTTAAACAAAAATTTCATATGTTTTTCTTGAAAATATACCCTGACAGCAAAATCAAAGATGCTATTTTTTCCTCTTTAAAAACGCAGAGGAAAAATTTGTTTAATTTTATGTTACTTGGTACACTCTTCTTTTAAAGCACAAATAGGAATATTTAACTGAATCTTTTTTAACGTTAAAAGCATCCTAGAGAATTTTTTGTTTTATATTCTGGTTTTTTAAAGAAATCTTAAAATAGGAGCCGCTTAGACAAATTTTATTGTCCCCGTATGTTCACATTGAGCAAGAGTAACTCAATATGGCTGGTACAGACCGGCTTTTGATAGAGACACACCAAATTGTTCACCACAGTCAGTTTACAAGTTATGCATGTGTAATGAGGGTACATGATGCCACGGTAAAATCATTGTCTAAAACATGAATTTTATGTCAAATCACTTCCTTTATCATATAATTGGAGAAAGTATGGTCAAAGACGCTTTGGGGTTGGTCAGAAACTGAGGTATGCCGTGATTGAAATTAGATTTTTTGACAAATAAAGTTTTGTTGTTTGGGGGATAGATTATTTTTCAATAAAGAGATCTTCTATAATGGGACCTGTGAGATAGTATGCTGAAAGACATTTTGGGGTTAGTCAGAAACTATGGTATGCTGTGATTGGAATTATATTTTTTGACAAATAAAGTTTTGTTGTATGGGGGATAGACCATTTTCCAAGAAAGATATCTTCTATAATTGGACCTGAGAGATAGTATGCTGGAAGAAGTTGTGGGTTTGGTCAGAAACTGGTATGCTGTGACTGAAATTAAATTTTTTGACAAATAAAGTTTTGTTGTTTGGGGGAAAGACTATTAACAAACGAAGATATCTTGTATAATTGGACCTGTGAGATAGTATGCTGAAAGAAGTTTTGGGTTTGGTCAGAAACTATGGTATGCTGTGATTGAAATTAGATTTTTTGACAAATAGAGTTTTGTAGTATGGGGGATAGATCATTTCCAAGAAAGATATCTTCTATAATTGGACCTGTGAGATAGTATGCTGGAAGATGTTTTGGGTTTGGTCAGAAACTATAATATGCTGAAATTAAATTTTTTGACAAATAAAGTTTTGTTGTTTGGGGGAAAGACTATTAACAAACGAAGATATCTTGTATAATTGGACCTGTGAGATAGTATGCTGAAAGAAGTTTTGGGTTTGGTCAGAAACTATGGTATGCTGTGATTGAAATTAGATTTTTTGACAAATAGAGTTTTGTAGTATGGGGGATAGATCATTTCCAAGAAAGATATCTTCTATAATTGGACCTGTGAGATAGTATGCTGGAAGATGTTTTGGGTTTGGTCAGAAACTATGGTATGCTGTGATTGACATTAGATTTTTTGACAAATAAAGTTTTGTAGTATGGGGGATACACCATTTTCAAACAAAGAGATCTTCTTTAATTGGACCTGTGAGATAGTATGCTGAAAGAAGTTTTGGGTTTGGTCAGAAACTATGGTATGCTGTGACTGAAATTATTTTTTTTGACAAATAAAGTTTTGTTGTTTGGGGGATAGACTATTAACAAACGAAGATATCTTCTATAATTGGACCTGTGAGATAGTATGCTGGAAAAAGTTTTGGGTTTGGTCAGAAACTATGGTATGCTGTGACTGAAATTAGATTTTTTGACAAATAAAGTTTTGTAGTATGGGGGATAGATCATTTCCAAGAAAGATATCTTCTATAATTGGACCTGTGAGATAGTATGCTGGAAGATGTTTTGGGTTTGGTCAGAAACTATAATATGCTGAAATTAAATTTTTTGACAAATAAAGTTTTGTTGTTTGGGGGAAAGACTATTAACAAACGAAGATATCTTGTATAATTGGACCTGTGAGATAGTATGCTGAAAGAAGTTTTGGGTTTGGTCAGAAACTATGGTATGCTGTGATTGAAATTAGATTTTTTGACAAATAAAGTTTTGTAGTATGGGGGATAGATCATTTCCAAGAAAGATATCTTCTATAATTGGACCTGTGAGATAGTATGCTGGAAGATGTTTTGGGTTTGGTCAGAAACTATAATATGCTGAAATTAAATTTTTTGACAAATAAAGTTTTGTTGTTTGGGGGATAGACTATTAACAAACGAAGATATCTACTGTAATTGGACCTGTGAGATAGTATTCTGAAAGAAGTTTTGGGTTTGGTTAGAAACTGTGGTATGCTGTGATTGAAATTAGATTTTTTGACATATAAAGTTTAGTAGTTTGGTGGATAGACCATTTCCCAACAAAGATATCTTCTATAATTGGACCTGTGAGATAGTATGCTGGAAAAAGTTTTGGGTTTGGTCAGAAACTATGGTATGCTGTGACTGAAATTAAATTTTTTGACAAATAAAGTTTTGTTGTTTGGGGGAAAGACTATTACCAACGAAGATATCTTGTATAATTGGACCTGTGAGATAGTATGCTGAAAGAAGTTTTGGGTTTGGTTAGAAACTATGGTATGCTGTGATTGAAATTAGATTTTTTGACATATAAAGTTTAGTAGTTTGGTGGATAGACCATTTCCCAACAATAAGATCTTCGATAATTGGACCTGTGAGATAGTATGCTGAAAGAAGTTTTGGGGTTGGTCAGAAACTATGGAGTGCTGTGATTGAAATTAGATTTTTTGACAAATAAAGTTTTGTTGCATGGGGATAGGCCATTTTCAAACAAAGAGGTCTTCTATAATTGGACCTGTGAGATAGTATGCTCAAAGATGTTTTGGGGTTGGTCAGAAACTATGGTATGCTGTGACTGAAATTAGATTTTTTGACAAATAAAGTTTTGTTTGGGGGATAAACCATTTTCAAGAAAAAAGATCTATAATTGGACCTGTGAGATAATTTGCTGAAAGACGTTTTGATGTTGGTCAGAAACTATGGTATGCTATGTTTGAAATTAGATTTTTTGACAAATAAAGTTTTGTTGTATAGGTATAAGCCATTTTCAAACAAAGAGATCTTCTATTATTGGACCTGTGAGATAGTATGCTGAAAGACGTTTTTTGGTTGGTCAGAAACTATGGTATGCTGTGATTGAAATTAGATTTTTTGACAAATAAAGTTTTGTTGTTTGGGGGATAGACTATTTTCCAGCAAAGATATCTTCTATAATTCGACCTGTGAGATAGTATACTGACAGACGTTTTGGGGTTGGTTAGAAACTATGGTATGCTGTGATTGGAATTATATTTTTTGACAAATAAAGTTTTGTTGTATGGGGGATAGACCATTTTCCAAGAAAGATATCTTCTATAATTGGACCTGAGAGATAGTATGCTGGAAGAAGTTGTGGGTTTGGTCAGAAACTGGTATGCTGTGACTGAAATTAAATTTTTTGACAAATAAAGTTTTGTTGTTTGGGGGATAGACTATTAACAAACGAAGATATCTTCTATAATTGGACCTGTGAGATAGTATGCTGAAAGAAGTTTTGGGGTTGGTTAGAAAATATGGTATGCTGTGATTGAAATTAGATTTTTTGACAAATAAAGTTTTGTTGTATGGGGTGAGGCCATTTTCAAACAAAGAGGTCTTCTATAATTGGACCTGTGAGATAGTATGCTGAAAGACGCTTTGGGGTTGATCAGAAACTATGGTATGCTGTGATTGAAATTAGATTTTTTGACAAATAAAATTTTGTTCTATGGGGATAGGCCATTTTCAAACAAAGAGGTCTTCTATAATTGGACCTGTGAGATAGTATGCTGAAAGACTTTTAGGGGTTGGTCAGAAACTATGGTGTGCTGTGATTGAAATGAAATTTTTTACAATTAAAGTTTTGTTGCATGGGAATAGGCCATTTTTAAATAAAGAGGTCTTCTATAATTGGATCTGTGAGATAGTATGCTGAAAAACGTTTTGGGGTTGGTCAGAAACTAAGGTATGCTGTAATTGAAATTAGAATTTTGACAAATAAAGTTTTGTTGTATGGGGATAGGTCATTTTCAAAGAAAGAGATCATTTATAATTGGATCTGTGGGATAGTATGCTGAAAGACGTTTTGGAGGTGGTCAGAAACTATGGTATGCTGTAAGGGGAATTAGATTTTTGCAAATAAAGTTATATGGGAGACAGACTATTTTCAAACAAGGAGATCATCTATAATGAGAGAAATATTTAACTGGTAATCGTTTCACAAGTTTAAAAAGTGGAATAAATATGATAAATTAGCTACAATAAACGAAGAATAAAGAAGCTGAAGAATTAAAATAAATGAAATTAAAGTGAACAAATTAAAAATATGAATGAGATTCATTATATATTAATCTTTTAAACTTATAATTACTTTCTACAATAAGTTTTTTTTATCTGTTAATCGATATCTTCATCTCTATTCGTTTGTTTTTATTTTATCTATACAATGGATACTAAGTTATAACGCCCTGAACGTGCTATTTATTTTCATTCAAAGTTAATCAATGAAAAAAAGTTCCACGTAAAATCCCCCCTCTATTATCTATTATTATGATAAATAGCTTAATCTAGAATGTACTTGACCTCATTGTAATTCTTCCCACAACAGCATTTAAAATCTGCAAAGAAGAATTGGGGTTCTAGAACCATAAATAAAAATATTTCTACCGGTACGCTATTTTCAAACTAAATATTCAATTTTGACTTTCAATGTTTCAAGGTTAACTGAATATTCAGTGATTATAACATAGGAAGTTTGAAAAAGTTTCGGTAAATAGTATTTGCATCTGAAACCAGACGCTGATATATATTTAATTTCAAACGGAACAGTTGTTTTTTCTGGCATTAAGTCAATTTTACAAATGCGGAAGTAATTTTTTGATATGTAAGCTTTTAGTTTGTGAATTTCTTAAGGAGTTTAAAATAGCATTATTTTAAGTTAGAAGCTATATGATGATATAACTATTTTTCCCTTTGTAGTGCATATATGATTTAATATAGAATGTTCACAAAAATTTTTACTAAATTGTGTATTCCCGGACACACTTTATAGTTAGAAGTTAGAAATAAATTTTAGTATTTATAAAATGTCATAATCATTTTGTAGAATTTATGGGCTTGTCTAAATCTTGAAATGCCATGTTAGAAATATATTTTATAAAAATACATTATTGACAATATGAAAAATGGTTTTACACTATTTTGTATTATGTGCATATTATTCTGTTATCTAACTTTAAAATTATCTCAATTTATTTGTGAATAAGGCTTTCAATTTTGGGAATATATACATATGGGCTTATAAAAAAGCACAATTAATACATTGATTGTCAGACGCATTTTTGATTGCTTGCCCAAAGCACCGACGTAAACTTTTCATTATGCGATGCATATGCTGAAATATTATTTGCAGCAGATAAATGAGTTATAAAATCATGCTTGAAGCAATTTTCGTCGTGAGGATCACATTTGACTCCCACGGTGTGGTAGGCAATTTTTACAATTGTACTTTTTTTTTTCAAATAATCGTTCTTCGATTGCTGAGTTATGACTCTCATTCTTTAGCATTCAAAACATCCAAAAAGAACTAGAGGAAAGAATTTGATTAAAAAATTGGTGATATACTGTTCCATTTGCGTTGACTCGCCATTTCTTTCAATTGAATGTTTCAGTATCCACTGATAAAATGTATATTTTTCATGTACTAATAAATTTTTTTGTATGTTCTATATTGCAACTGACCTAGAGGCGAAAATGATGTGAGTGACACTTCTTCCAAACCACTGGTCAAGAGGGGTTGCTAACCTCGGAGTAGCCATCTTTGGCTCAGGTAACGCTGTCCAACGAACTTTTCCTTCGGGAGATCTGTGGCTCCCTTCAGAGAGAGAGAAAGGAAGAAGGAGTATGCAATCTTCTGTGGCAGTTCTAACACAATTTTTTTAAGACCAAGACGCCATGTTGGGCAGATTTTCGATCGAGTATGGTCCCTTTGCAATGATGGCCTAATTAGCATTTATATTTCCTATTTACAGCTTTATTTATATTTAAAATAAATCAAATTATGCAGGAGGAATAAGTTTTTTATTCAATTTTGTATTTTCTCACGGGTACTCAATTTATATATGCGGCTGGCCTAGACGCTCAGACGGTCTTCACCTTAACAAAGCCGAAGTATTTTTTAGTGCTGATATTCAATTCTGAAATTACTCCATATATTACAATATTACTCCACATAAATATACATAGCTTTTAAAGAGTTTTAATATATTGGTAAATATAAACTTTAAGAAATTTGTACTCATGTGAAAAACAAAGTCTGGAGGCAAAGAAATCCTTACTTGTACATAATGTAACATATCTGTATTCCAGGAAACATAAGTTATTAGATATCAACTTTACCCAAATTTACAAAAAGATTTAATCGAGAAATAGTGTTTCACAATATTTTTTTACAATAATGAAGAACTAGGAGTGTTTTTCCTTTATAGATCAAAATCCTAGAGCATATTCGCTTAAAATTCTCTTGAACTTCAGATCTACTAAACGATCTCCGAAGGAAAAGAAACTTAAGTAAAGATACTGAAGACAAACCTGGCGAAAGTTAATCTTCTTTCTCATTTCAGATCAAATTTGAAAGAGAAAGCTCACGTGTAAATGAATTGGTAGAACAGCTTTAAAACCTAGTTCTAAAATTAGCTTTGTAGTGCTTCTTTTTGGGTTCTTTTCGATATTGTTTTTCTGATCATCGTTTTATGATTTAGTAATCTCATTTCGTATATTCTACGATGGTTGAATGCTTTGTTTGATAAAAAAAAGAAAAGAAGTTTTACGAATTTTTGATATTAATTATGTATTTGAACATAATGATGTTAAAAAAAGTTTGTATGAAATCAGGAATCTTATGTTAATATTGATTATAAACTTTTAAATCATATTCGCAAAATTTAGCCTATATTCTTACATAAAGGTACTAAAGTGTAGATAAAATTGATTGTAGCTGTATGTCATATTCTCTCCCAAAGGGCCATTTCCATCTTATAAAAAAATGTTGATAAAAATTTGAGATATTAATTCTGAATTTGAACATAATGCTGTTATGAAAACGCTTCTATAAAATCAGGAAATTTCCGCCAATAGTGAATAAAAACTTTAAACCCATATTTACAGTATTTAGCATATATTCTCGCATATAAATATTAAATAGTATTCAAATTTTTTTGTAACAATGACATATTCTCTTTTGAATAGACCCTTCCATCTTATAAAAAGATTTTGAAATTTTTTGAAATTTAATTTTTTATTTTTTTTGTCTAAATAGTCTTTGTGTAATCCCCTTTTAAAAAAAATAAATTAATGTAACGCTAGAAGTTGAAGTATTTTTTAGTGCTGATATTCAATTCCGAAATTACTCCATATATTCCTATATTACTCCACATAAATATACATAGCTTTTGAAGAGTTTTAGTATATGTGTAAATAAGCATTTTAAGAAATTTCTACTCGTGTGAAAAACTAAGTCTGGAGGCAAAGAAATCCTTACAGAATGTAATATAACTGTATTCTAGGAAACAGAAGTTATTAGATATCAAGTTTACCCAAATTTACGAAAAGATTCAATCGAGAAATAGTGTTTCACAATACTCTTTCACAATAATGAAGAACTAAGCGTGTTTTTCCTCTATAGAACAAAATCCTAGAGTACATTCACGTAATATTCTCTTGAACTTCAGATCTACTGAATGATACCCGAGAAAAAAAAAAAAACTTAAGTAAAGGCACTGAAAACAAACCTGGCGAAAGTTAATCTTCTTTCTCATTTCAGATCAAATTTGAAAGAAAACGCTCAAAGGTAAATGAATTGATAGAACAGATTTGAAACCTTGTTCTAAAATTAGCTTTTTTAGTGCTTGTTTTTGGGTGCTTTTCGATATTGTTTTTCTGATCACGGTTTTATGATTTAGTAATCTCATTTAGTACGTATTCTACGATGGTTGAATGCTTTGTTTGATAAAAAAGTAAAGTTTTACGAATTTCTGATATTAATTGTGCATTTGTACAGAATGATGTTATGAAAACGAATTCATAAAATCAGGAATCTTATGCTAATATTGATTATAAACTTTAAAATCCTATTCACAAAATTTAGCATATATTCTTGCATAAAGATTTTAAAGAGTAGATAAAATTGATTGTAGCTCTATGTCATATTCTCTCCCAAAGTGCCATTTTCATCTTATAAAAAATTTGAGATATTAATTCTGAATTTGAACATAATGCTGTTATAAAAACGCTTGTATAAAATCAGGAATCTTCTGCTAATATTGATTAAAAACTTTAAAATCCAACTTGTAGTATTTAGCATATATTCTCGCATATAAATATTAAATAGTATACAAAGTTGTTTGTAACTATGACATATTCTCTTTCAAATAATCACTTCCATCTTATAAAAAGATTTTGAAATTTTTTGAAATTTAATTTTTTATTTTTTTTATATAATAGTCTTTGTGTAACCCATTTTTTTCCAAAAAAATAAATGAATGTAACGCTTGAATTCGAAGCAATTTTTAGTGCTGATATTCAATTCCGAAATTACTCCATATATTCCTATATTCCTCCACATAAAAACGTATAGCTTTTGAAGAGTCTTAGTATATCGGTAAATAAACATTTTAAGAAAGTTCTAATCGTTTGAAAAACGAAGTCTGGAGGCATAGAAATCATTACTTATACAGAATGTAATATAACTGTATTATAGGAAACAGAAGATATTAGATATCAGGTTTACCCAAATTTACGAAAAGATTCAATCGAGAAATAGTGTTTCACAATACTCTTTTACAATAATGAAGAACTAGACGTGTTTTTCCTGTATAGATCAATGTCCTAGAGTACATTCACGTAATATTCCCTTGAACTTGAGATCTACTGAACTATTCCAGAAGAAAAACAACTTAAGTAAAGGCACTGAAGACAAACCCGGCGAAAGTTAATCTTCTTTCTCATTTCAGAAAAAAATTTGAAAGAGAACGCTCACTGGTAAATGAATTGGTAGAACAGCTTTGAAACCCTAGTTCTAAAATTAGCTTTTATAGTGCTTCTTTTTGGGTACTTTTCGATGTTGTTTTTCTGATCATGGTTTTATGATTTAGTAATCTCATTTCGTACGTATTCTACGATGGTTGAATTTTTTGTTTGATAAAAAAAGTAAAGAAGTTTTACAAATTTCTGACATTAATTGTGCATATGAACACAATGCTGTTATAAAAAAGTTTGTATGAAACCAGGAATCTTATGCTAAAATTGATTATAAACTTTAAATCCTATTAAAAAAATGTAGCATATATTTTCGCATAAAGATGTTAATTGATTGAAATTGTATATGATATTCTCTCCCAAAGGGCCATTTCCATCTTATAAAAAATTTTGATAAAACTGTCACATATCATTTGTGCAATGGAAAATAATGCTGTTATAAAAAACGCTTGTATAAAATCAGGAATCTTCGGCTGATAATGATTAAAAACTTTAATATCCTATTCACAAAATTTTGGATATATTGGAGTTTAACAGCATTCGAGCAGTAGTCGAAACTGTTTTAAAACTCCTTTCATTCGTCTATTTCAATTTTAGTTATTCATCTTTATTTGTCTCTTTAAATTTTAGTTTTATACATAAGTTTTGATTGAAGATAGTATGGCTGTGAGAGAATAAGTTTGGCCGATGATTTGTTTAGTATGTCGTAATTAGAATCTTTTCTGGATTATTTCTTGCCTTACATTTCTGCCTGAGACCAAAAACTGCCCTTGAGAAAGATTTAGAAGTAGGTTAGCAAGAAAGCTATATCGGAAATAAAGAAGAGTTTAACAGGGATCGCACTGTGATCGAAATTGTTTTAAAACTCCTGTCATCCATCTTGCATCATCCATCTCTTTTAATTTTAGGTATCCATCTTCATCCTTCTCTTTCAGTTTTAGTTTTATACAGACATTTTGATTTAAGGTGGTTTGGATGTGAGCGAATACGTTTGGTGGAGGATTTGTTTAGGATGCCGTAATTAGAATCTATTCGGATTACTTCTTGCCTTACATTTCTTCATAAACCAAAAGCTGCCCGTGAGAAATATTTAGAAGTAGGTTAGAAATAAAGCTATATCGGAAACAAAGAAGAGTTTAACAGGATTCGCACTATGCTCGAGTTTGTTTTAACAATCCTTTTATCCATCTTTCATCATCCATCTCTTTAAATGTTAGTTATCAACCTTCATCCATCTGTTTCAATTTTAGTTTTATACAGATTTTTTGCTTTAAGGTGATATGTATAGGAACGAATAAGTGTGGCAGATGATTACTTTAGTATGTCGTAGTTAGAATCTTTCTGGATTACTTCTTGTTTTACATTTCTGCATGAGACCAAAAGCTGTCTGTAAAAAAATTTAGAAGTATTTTAGCAATAAAACTGCATTGAAAACGAAGAAGAGTTTAACAGGATTCGCACTGTGCTCGATATATCTTTAAAACTCCTTTCATCCTTGTTGCATCATCCATCTCTTTCAATTTTACTTATCCATTTTCATCCATCTCTTTGAATTTTAGTTTTATACATATCTTTTGCTTTATGGTTGTATGGATATGAACGAATAATTTTATCGGATGATTTGTTTAGTATGTCGTAATTAGAATCTTTTCTGGATTACTTCTTGCTTTACATTTCTGCATGAGACCAAAAGTTGCCCGTAAAAAGGATTTAGAAGTAGGTTAGCAATAAAGCTCCATTGAAAACGAAGAAGAGTTTAACAGGATTCACACTGTACTCGATATATCTTTAAAACTCCTTTCATCCATGTTGTATCATCCATCTCTTTCAATTTTACTTATCCATTTTCATCCATCTCCTTGAATTTTAGTTTTATATAGATCTTTTGCTTTATGGTTGTATGGATATGAACGAATAATTTTATCGGATGATTTGTTTAGTATGTCGTAATTAGAATATTTTCTGGATTTTTTCTTGCTTTACATTTCTGTAACAGACTAAAGCTGCCCGTGAAAAAGATTTAGAAGTAGGTTAGCAATATAGCTGTATATTAGAAACAAAAAAGAGTTTAACAGGGTTTGCACAGTGCTCAAAATTGTTGAAAACTTCCCTTTCCATAATGTAGAAAAGTCTTTAAAATTACTCTTTATATTAAAAGACTTTCTGTTGCTTTTTTCTCCTTCTGCATCATTTTATTGCCCATTTTTATGATAGTGTTAATACCAAAGTCATTTGATAATAAATTGCAATTCATTTTTTATATTAGCTCGTTAGTTGAGTTTCCTGAAATATAATTCATTTAGATAGAATAATATGTCTTTGAATAACATTTAATAATATTTTACATATTAAAAAATATTTATTTCCGTGATGGTAACTCTTAGAAATTTTTAAGAAATATTTTCACTAATAACATAAGCGTTTTTGCATAAACTAAAAAACAGATTCGAAAACTGCTTTAGAAACTGAAAAATTCTACTCTTTGAAGTAGTATAGTGCTTTTTCTTGCGTTTATACACATCTTTCTAAAAGTTGCAGATCGGTATGCATAAAACATTTTCATACTAAGAACTGACATACCTTTAACAAACTATGGTTATATCTATTTTTAGAACCTCCATTGAACTAAATGGGTTTCAACATTCTTCTCTTTATATTATAAATATCTCGGTTCTACGTGATAATGGCTTTATCAAGAAAGTGGCTATCTGATTATCATTCATTAAATGCGAAAGAGAAAATAAGGGAAAACATTGTAATGAACTTTGAACGTAACGTATTTAAATTATACTCTTTGCCATTCGGTTCCTTCCCGGCTTAACAAAGATATAATTTATTTTCGGTTTTATGTTTCCCATGTATTTATTTAAAATGATATTCTTTTGTTGTGAACGGTAACAAAATAGTAAATAAGGATTGTTGCCAATGATCTTCATTTCAAATATTAAGACTTTTCTTGTATTTATCTTACGTATCAAACCTATCAGCGCGATTATTTGCTTAACAAATCTCTATTTATGATATAGTTTAATCTATATCAATTTTTTTAAACATTTGTTGGACTTAACTTGTTTACATATACCCATTATTATAAGTATGTATATATATATATATATATATATATATATATATATATATATATATATATATATATATATATATATATATATATATATATATATATATATATATATATATATATATATATATATATATATATATGTATATATATATATATATATATATATATATATATATATATATATATATATATATATATATATATATATATATATATATATATATATATATATATATATATATATATATATATATATATATATATATATATATATATATATATATATATATATATATGTACTCTCAAACCTACTAGGTTTGGTTTGGTTTGGTTTGGTTTCGAGCGCTACGGTTTACTTTTTGCAACACGAGTGCTAATGAGACCGTTACCTACAACTTAAAGCCGATTCCGAACTGCTACGAATATCCATGCCACAGTGGGATTCGAACCCACGAACTCCGGGACCGAAGGCCAGCACCCTAACCAATCGGCCGTTGTTCGGCCGTCTGACAAGGACGAGTGATTAAGGCATGGAAGATACATTTGATTTCATATACAAAAACTTCTTTATTGTAATCCTTTTCTCCGTGGCTATGCCATTTAGATATTTTTTGGTTCTTATATATTCCCACGACAAGCGTGGAGGATGTTATCAACCCGTGTTCCCGCCCAGAACTGTCTTTTTTGGCGTTGCTACCTAAGAAAATTTCTAAAGCTACTTCCGCGTCAGTTTCTTTATTTTGTATATTTCTGCTCGAGGGTGTCTCTCTCTCCTATACGTTATCGTTAATGATTTCTAACTATTTTTACTTATAACCCGTTTAATTATTAACCCCCATTCTTAAAAATGACATATATATGTATACATATATGTGTGTATGTATGTGATACTTTTTTCCCTCTGGTGACAATAATTATGTAGCCTCTGTTATTTTTAATTGACCGGGCTACTGTGCAATTAGAAGGCTAATAAGCTAACAGTAATAAAAATGCAGTCAGGCTGCATTGCTGAGAACGGCAGAAATTAAGATCTGCTAAAACGGACATCTTTACTAGACAAAGGCAGACAATTGAAAAACATAAAAATATCAGGAGAAAATTCGGAGCCTTTTTTTCTGCGACAGCTGGAAAACGTGTTGAATAGACAGAAACTTTACATCTATAGGACAGAAAGCTTTGAAAATTGTATAGAAAGAATTTTAAGTTGAAGACACTCCTTTGATTAAGACATTTAGAGGCTGAGAAAAAGATTTTAAGGAATTAGAATTGGAGAGAGGAGGTTTTTAAGGAAATATTAAATTTAAATAATTTTGATATATTACACACACACACACACACACACACACACACACATATATATATATATATATATATATGTGTGTGTGTGTGTGTGTGTGTGTACTAGATGGAGCCCGTCATATGACAGGATCAGTAAAAATTTTAATTTTCTAGAATTGTAAAGTACCCTATAAGGCGGATAAAAATATATATTTTTTTCTGAGAATTATAGGGTACACTAACAATAATTTGTTTATTTTCTTACTCCTCTAAAGTATCCAGATACTAACCAGAATGCAGTTAAGAATCAGGTTGAATTCATTTAGAAAGATAATTTAAAGTTTTCTTAGCTACTTCGAAATTATCGTTAAGTTCTTATTTTTTTTGTCACAGTAATTAATGGAAGTAAAGGACTGAAACTATCCTTGTCACTACATCCTGGAGGTAGATATAATATCTTGTTAATACCGGTGATAAAATTTTCATTGTAACAAAAAATAATCTATGATTCAATTCAAATTATCCCATATGTACCTAATCTATTATTTAAGCCATATATAAAAGAAATTTATTTACATAATATCTTAGCTCAGTGATAAAACGTATGAAGATAATTCAGACGATATTTAAATAATATAAAATAAGAAATGATTAAATGAGATAGTTAAAGGAATGACGTGATAATGTTAGAAAAAATGTTATTTTTGTCTATTTATAATGGGATAAATTGATAAATTTAATCACCTGCTCATAACCGGGGAAAACAGAGCTTGAAATAACGGCATTAAATGCTAAAAAAGGAGATAAGGGGTGCATTTCGAAAGTTGCTAAAACTAACACATCAAAAATACAATATGGATGCTACTATCCCTTCCAGGTCCAAACGCTTCATAAATTTGAGGACAGATAATTTAGGCTATTATTATATATGGGATTCTCGTAAATTTGTAACTAATATATTTTAATTAAATTTACCAGTTATCTACCTTTATAGTAATAATGACGACAGATCAGAAGATTATTTTTTAATTAAAAATCACAAAAATTTAGAACAATGAAAATTGGAGTACTTTTTAATGAGTACTTTTAAATATATTATTATATAGGGCTATTATTATATTGGGGATTCCGTAAATTTCTGACTAATATATTTTATTAAAATTTGCCAGTTATCTACCTTTATAGTAATAATGACGACAGATGAAAAGATTATTTTGTAATTAAAAAATCACAATTTATATCAGCGAAAAAATGAGTACTTTTTAATGCGTTTTAAATATATTATTATATAGGGGATTCCGTAAATTTCTAACTAATATATTTTATTAAAATTTGCCAGTTATCTATCTTTATAGTTATAATGAAGATAGATCAAAATATTATTTTTTAATTAAAAAAACGCAAAAATTTATATCAGGGAAAAATTAGTACTTTTTAATGAGTACTTTTAAATATATTATTATATAGGGGATTCTCGTAAATTTCTAACTAATATATTTTATTAAAATTTGCCAGTTATCTACCTTTATAATAATAATGACGACAGATCAAAAGATTTTTTTTAATTAAAAAATCACACAAATTTATATCAGGGAAAAAAGGAGTACTTTTTAATGTGTACTTTTAAATATATTATTATATAGGACTATTATTGTATATGGGATGTATGTATGTGTATACATTTTTAGGTCTACTGAGTGTTTTACATACTATAGGTTATTTCTATCTATGGTTACTTCTATCCCCCTGAAAACCAAGTCTGCTTTAATAAGTATAATTTACAACATTGCGTATATAATGATAAATCAATATTTAAAATAAATTTTATATAAATATCTAGGTTATTTATTAGTAATAATTAAATATTTTCTACTTAAGTAATAAAATATACACTTACGTCATAGAACTAAATAATGCTAAGCTTCTTTTAAGGTTTGCTTTTGATTATTTATTAGGATACACCAGACTTCCCCCAACTTTTTTAAATGCCACGTGCTCTTGTGGAATGTTTTCAAATAATTTAACAATGTCTCGTTAAAAAGTGCACTTGTTATCTCTGGTATTTAGGGATCAAAGAATTAGCAGTCAATCAACCACATTAAGTTAGGAAACTATGCCTTTTAATTGAAGAGAGCTCGTTATACTATGTTCATGAGAGGTTGATAAAGAAGGATTTCGTTTTTCGTGACTGTTTCAGCATTAATGGTATGTTTTTGTTGTTATATAACGGTGTTCTATGTATGCTCATCTAGTTCGAAAAGTAATTCTCAAAAATGTGCATTTAAAGCAATCTTAAAAATCGCAGAATTTTCTAAATGATCTGAATTTTTTTTAATATAGAAAGACAATCTGTTCTTTCGTTTCATCTATCTAAGTACAATAATAGAAATCACTGAGTGCCGAAAGTTAGCCGAATAATAAGGCACTTCTCTTTGGGTTCGAATCCCGCTGATTGCATTGGCATTCGTAGCCGTTAGAAATCGGCTTTAAGCAGTAGTCCCCGGTCTCTTTAGGTTTAGCTTTATAGCAAAACAAGTAGACCGTAGCGCTCTAAAATAAACGAAACCTTTTAAATATGATAAGGCGCTTTTCATTGGGTTCGAATCCCGTTAATTGCATGAGTTTTCGTAACCGTTAGAAATCGGCTTTAAGCAGTAATTCGCTGTCTCTTTAGCTAGGTTTTGTTTTGTAGCAAAACAAGTAGACTGTAGCGCTGTAAAATAAACGAAACTTTTTATATATGATAACAGAATCATCTTATCATATATAAAAGGTTTCGTTTTCAGGTTCGTATCCCGCTGATGGCATAGGTATTCGTAACCGTTTGAAATCGGATTGAATCAGTATTTCCTGGTATCATTAGCTAGGTTTAGCTTTTTAACGAAACAAGTAGACAGTAGCACTCTAAAATAAACCAAACCTTTCATATATGATAAGACTCTTCTCTTCTTGTTCGAATCCCACTGATTGCATGGGTATTCGTAGCTGTTAAAAATCGGCTTTAAGCATTAGTTCTTGGTCTCATTAGGTAGGTTTAGCTTTTAGCAAAACACGTAGACCGTAGCGCTCTAAAATGTACCAAAAGTTTTATATATGATAAGGCGCTTTTCATTGGGTTCGAATCCCGCTGATTGCATGGGTTTTCGTAGCGGTTAGAAATCGGCTCTAAGAAGTAGTTCCAGGTCTCAATAGCTAGGTTTAGCTTTGTAACAAAACGAGTAGACCGTAGCGCTCTAAAATAAACCAAACCTTTAATATATGATAAGGCGCTTCTCTTCAGGTTCAAATCCCGCTGATTGCATGGGCATTTGTAGCCGTTAGAAATCGGCTTTAAACAGTAGTCCCCGGTCTCATTAGCTAGATTTAGCTTTTAGCAAAACACGTAGACCGTAGCGCTTTAAAATAAAACAAACCTTTTATATAAGGTAAGGCTCTTCTCATCGGGTTCGAATCACATTGATTGCATGGGTAGTCCTAGCCTTAGTAATCGGCTTTAAGTAGTAGTTCCCGGTCTCACTAACTAGGTTTAGCTTTTAGTAAAACACTTAGACTGTAGTGCTCTATACTAAACCAAAAATTTTATATCTGAGGACTGTCATCATGGAAAAACTACTCAATAAATCAAGATACAGAATTTAAAATACAATTCTTCTTGATAGTTTTAGGATCAACTTAGACTTGGATTTTTATTTTTTTAATAATATAATATATAAATTACTTTTCAAACAATTTCTGCTTATGCTTCTTTGTAGACTGACGTTCATCCAAATAAATGTCATGGCTTGCGATACTTTTATAGATATCGATGTAAATATAATGATAGAAATTTTTGTGTCTACGCGAGTATTAATCAAAGTTTAATACGTGAAGTAAAATGTCTTTTTTTAAAATATTTTCATAGTTCTGAGCTCAATTTGAGTATTCACTTTTCTAAAACCCAATTCGTTTTTCCAGTTGTAATTTCTGCTATAGTTTACGTGTTTGTTACTTATTTTTTCTGCGAGAATAGAATAAGCAACCGTGTCACTTAAAGTAATAGTTTTATCTCGATTAACATGTCATCTTTCAATTAAAAAAATCAGTTAAAATTATTCTCTAAATTAATACTTTCAAAAATTTATGTAGCATAAATTTTTAAAAATTTCTGAAATTCAGATGATTTTGAATGCTAGAAATGAAATACAATTTCTCCATCAAATCACAATGAAATTAATCTTATATTTAATACTTTATTACGTATCTGAATCGAAAATAATCTGAAGGTTTTTTTAAATGCACACTTGACATCATTGTTATGCATACACAGATCGAAGACTGGACTCTGAATGTAATAATTTTCAAATTCAAAAATCTCTATCCAGTTTATTATTTTTAGCATCATATTAATGATTTTAAAACGCCTCAATTGTATTACTATGAAATCAGAGTGTCTTGGATTTTTGTGTATTGTTTGATAATATTTTTAACGTAAAATTCAGAATGTTGTTTTAAATCTTACTATTTTGCCTAGTACCAGAAAATGTAATACTCCGATAAAACGCAAAATTAATAAAATGAATAATTTGAAATGGATGTTATAAATACATTTTATATACCATACGGGAAAATCTATGTGCAGTTTTGTTTGTGAATAAATATTAAACTTTATACAGCCAGTCAAAATAAACTAATACACATTACGCTTTTTATGTTCAACTTGAAGTTTTAAAAGCGAAAATTTGATGAAATTTTTAAATTAAGCTATGTTGTAATACAATGAACTTTGCTTAATGTGATCGTGGTTAATGTTATCAATCGCTTATTGTTATCTAAATCACTTGGTCCCGATTTTCTCTATTCATTTGTATGTTAAAATTATCTCTTTATATGACCGTTACATCGGTTAATGGGATCAGTTTTCGAATCTTATTGTAACTGGCAAAGGAATATTCACAATATATTCAGAAGGAACGTATTATTTTCCTTCCCTTTACTGTTGTTTGAATTTCCGAGAATTCTCCTCTTCAAACCGGGGAAATTGGGAATGAACAAAGAAGTGGAGTATTACCCGTTCCTGGAGTTTTTCAGAAATACGTAAACCCTGCTGATGGTGAATGGTTGTCAGATAAGAAGTCAACACATTATTATCGGAACTGAGAAGGAGCGTATTCCCATTTTATGCCTTGCTCGCTTACATGCAGCTTGTCGATATGGAAGCCAGAAAGCGAAATGATTTACTATTGAAACAAAAGATCGAAATTTTAAATCGTTATGACAGGTTGATTATGATTACGAACAATTTATCAATGAGCTTCTTAGAAAAAATTGTAGACAGTCAACAGTTGATCAATTTTTTTTAATTATGTATACAATTCTTATGTTTTAAAGGATAATATACAGTACATAAATATAAGGTGTGTTTTTTTCATTTTATTTTGAAATTTAGTGCGTGGGAATTAAAGTGGAGGGGGGTAAATTTATCTAATTTTGAATCGTTTGTTGTTATCGATCGTTTATTTTTATATAAATCACGGTGTCCCAAACTGATGACATTAAGCGGAGTTCACTGTATTTACAAATTCTTATATCCCTAAGCTTTTTACCATTTGCCAGTTCCAGAATAAACGGGTTTCAATATAAATACAATTTTCAGATAGCTTTACTTTTTTTCTCTATTTCGATCCTTTCAATTTATTTCTGAATATATTTATGGAGAATTTTTTGTGATTGTTAAACAATTATATAGGGATATTTACATCATCCTTTCAGACCTGTAATCTTGAAAAATAAATATTTTAGGTAATACTCATACCTGTCTATGCTCAAAATACGAAAAAAAGTAATATTGAAATGACATTTAGTACAAATTGAATAGCCAGTTACAAAGCGGTAAAATTTTTAAATACTTTTAAATACAACTATTTAGTACTATCTTATAAAGTACAGACTTTCTTACTGTTCTCTTACATGTATGTTGTAAAAATAGGAAATTGATCAATTTAAAATTTATAAATATATAAATTTCGCTGTAAAATGATTTAATTTTCCTGATATATCTATGGAGAATGCTTTGTGATTGTTAAACAATTATATAGGAATATTTATATCATTCTTTTAGACCTGTAATCTTGAAAAATAAATATTTTAGGAAATACTCATACCTGTCTATGCTCAAAATACGAAAAAATGTAATATTGAAATGACATTTAGTACAAATTGAATAGCCATTTACAAAGTGGTAAAATTTTTAAATATTTTAAATACAACTATTTAGTACTATCTTATAAAGTACAGACTTTCTTACTGTTATCTCACATATATGTTGCCAAAATAGGAAATTGATTAATTTAAAATTTATAAAATTTTAAATTTCGCTGTAAAATGTTTTAATTTTCTTCATTTATGTATGGAGAATGCTTTGTAATTGTTAAACAAATATATAGGGATATTTATATCATCCTTTCAGACCTTTATTATTGAAAAATAAATACTTCAGGAAATACTTGTACCTGTCTAAACGAAAAAATTTTTAAATACTTTTAAGTACAAATATTTAGTATTATCTAATAAAATACCGACTTTCGTACTGTTCTCTCACATGTACGTTGTCAAAATAGGAAATTGATCAATTTAAAATTTATAAATGTATAAATTATAAGTGTAGTACAAATTGAATAGTCAGTTAGAAAGCGGTAAAATTTTTAAATACTTTTAAGTACAAATATTTAGTATTATCTAATAAAATACAGACTTTCGTACTGTTCTCTCACATGTACGTTGTTAAAATAGGAAATTGATCAATTTAAAATTTATAAATGTATAAATTATAAGTGTAGTATAAATTGAATAGTCAGTTAGAAAGCGATAAAATTTTTAAATACTTTTAAGTACAAATATTTAGTATTATCTAATAAAATACAGACTTTCGTACTGTTCTCTCACATATACGTTGTTAAAATAGGAAATTGATCAATTTAAAATTTATAAATGTATAAATTATAAGTGTATTACAAATGGAATAGTCAGTTAAAAAGCGGTAAAATGTTTAAATACTTTTAAGTACAAATATTTAGTATTATCTAATAAAATACAGACTTTCGTACTGTTTTCTCACATGTACGTTGTTAAAATAAGAAATTGATAATTTTAAAATTTATAAATGTATAAATTATAAGTGTATTACAAATTGAATAGTCAGTTAGAAAGCCGTAAAATTTTTAAATACTTTTAAGTACAAAAATTTAGTATTATCTAATATAATAAAGATTTTCGTACTGTTCTCTCACATGTACGTGTTAAAATAGGAAATTGATTAATTTAAAATTTATAAATGTGTAAATTATAAGTGTATTACAAATGGAATAGAAAGCGGTAAAATTTTTAAATAATTTTAAGTACAAATATTTCTTATTATCTAATAAAATACATACTTTCGTATTGTCCTCTCACATGTACGTTGTCAAATTAGGAAGTTGATCAATTTAAAATTTATAAATGTATAAAGTATAAATGTAGTACAAATTGAATGGTCAGTTAGAAACCGGTAAAATTTTTAAATACTTTTAAGTACAAATATTTAGTATTATCTAATAAAATACAGACTTTCGTACTGTTCTCTCACAAGTACGTTGTCAACATAGAAAATTGATAAATTTAATATTTATAAATTTATAAATTTCGTTTTAAAATGTTTCAATTTTCCTGGAGAAAAGCATTAATGGATATACTCCCAATAACCCATTAATTTGAATAAATAGTGTTTGGCTAAGTGAAATTTTATTAGTTTTAGACCGATCACGTTGAAATACAATAGGCAATAATATTTTATAGAGATTTAGAGTATTTATTACTCTATATAATATGGGGAGATGACTATTTATAACTATTTATTTTTAAAGGATAAATACTCTTCTAAGGCTTGTGATTGAAACGTGATGAATAAGTGAGTTTTAACAAATATAAAACCTTCTCCAAAATCATTTTTAAATTTAAAACGAGTATATTTATAACTACGCTTATAAAAAAATCTGAATACTATTTTAAATCTAAACATATAACACCGTATAAGGAAAATCCGTAGTCCCGTAAATTATTGATTTTCTTATAT
This sequence comes from Pardosa pseudoannulata, assembly GCA_032207245.1. Taxonomy (NCBI): domain Eukaryota; kingdom Metazoa; phylum Arthropoda; class Arachnida; order Araneae; family Lycosidae; genus Pardosa; species Pardosa pseudoannulata. The sequence continues at coordinate 53,064,415 of CM063511.1, read as the reverse complement.
GAATTTGCAAATTTTACTCTCCTGGTGATTCTGAATATTTTAGATTGTTATAAATTTGAAATATTTAGTCCCCTATATTTAATTAAAAATAATGCATGCAAATTATGTTTTTAATTATAAACATGGCTATTCTCAATGTGCATTTACTTTTTACTGATACTTTAGAAAGAGTGGTAATGTTAGAATTTAAGAAATTTAACACCTGTGCCCGATATGTATTAATGCAGATAGGAGATGATTGTTAAATAAATATTCTATATAATATCCAGTATTAGATACTAAGAAATGAAAATGTATTTGTAGTCTCAGTACTATATGTAATTTTTATTTTCTTGTAAGTTTCTTAATATAATTACGGTTAAATTTTTTTATTGGTATCCAGGATTAAAAATTTTATTCTTTTATTTATGTGGATTTATTTTTATTATGTTTAGTAGATTTTATGCTCGTATACCGTCTGCTTTGCACTAAGATAAATGTTAAAAAATTCTATTAGAACTCACAATTATAAAACATTTAAATTTACATATAAAAAGTGTTTAGGCATGTTTAAATTTTAATATACTTACTATTTTCAACTATGTTTTCACTATTTCTATATGTAATATAGTATACAGAATGTAATTTGTATTATTGGTATAAATAAATGACTACCATAACATTTCTGAAGTGTGTTAAAATTTAGATGAAGATGCAATATTCGTTCATCCACTTTGTTACAGTTTCAAAGGTTTTAGCTAACTAAGAAAATAACTGAACAATAGTCCGAAATCCACAATTAATCATTCACGAAACACTTTATTGTAGCATTGTTCTCATTTTGTCGGTTAGGATTTCAAAACTTTGTTCTTAACGAAGCCTTGGTTAACGTTATATTATGCTTAGTCACGTATGTTTGACAATTTTAACAGAAGACTATATTGTGTATAGGTATAGGTGATACCTATATTTAGTATAGTATACTGAATATAATTTGTATTATTGGTATAAATAAATGACTACCATAACATTTCTGAAGTGTGTTAAAATTTAAAACGAAAATGGAATACTCGTGCATCCATTTTGTTACAAACAATTTCAAAGGTTATAACTAACTGTGAAAATATCTGAATAATAGTTCGAAACTCTCCATTAATCATTCACGAAACACTTTATTGTAGTAGTATTCTCATTTTGTCGGTTAGGATTTCAGAACTTTATTCTTAACAAAGACCTGGTTAACATTATATTATGTTTAGTCCCGTATGTTTGGCAATTTTAACACAAGACTATCTTGTGAATAGGTATAAGTGATTTTAAAATTAATATATTTTCGCATATAAATAAGTTACTGATAAAATTCGAGTTCTTATGGATTTATACTCACGGATTACTCATTTTACACTGAGGTGGGTTGTGCCTAGTCAAATATGGTAATAAAAAAAGTTAGAGCCTTGTAGTCTGATTTCTGTTTATGTTAGAATGCATAAGTATACATATATGTATATAATACATATTTCATAATGCTAACGTACATTCTATTGTTGAAAATACTGGAGAAGATAAAAAAAAGTCAAGTATAAATTATGTAGATTCAATAAATCCAGAAGCTACAGTATAAATCCATAGTCATGGTCAAAAATTCTTTATTTTTCAGAATCCTGTATATTAACTTTTTAAGTTCAAAATAGCATTACGTCACATTTAAATTAGAATTACGTTTATGTAAGAATGAAGTCGTCTTCCGGCTTTAGGGCCTAATATAGACTTTGAAAAAATGATCTATCTCTACAGTAATGTACTACAGTATGTATTAGCTTCCAGGTAAACGTTAGCATTCCGCGTCATCTGTTTTTGACTGTGAGTTAAATTCTACACAGAATGCTACATGTAATGCATACATGCATATATATATATATATATATATATATATATATATATATATATATATTATATATTATATATATATTTATATATATATATATATATATATATATATATATATATATATATATATATATATATATATATATATATATATATATATATATATATATATTACATATATATATATATATATATATATATATATATATATATATATGTATATATATATATATATATATATATATATATATATATATATATATATATATATATATATATATATATATATATATATATATATATATATATGTACATACATGTGTTTATATATAACGTACATACGTAGGGCTATGGTGGTCCTAAGTTCATATAAAAAAATCTTAAGCTAAAAAAAATGTTTGAAAATTGTAAGTAGATAATACTTTGATTTTTCTCAAATATGTTCACATTTTTTCACATTTCTGTTAATATTTTCGAAATTTCATTTTACCATATTTACCTGCAATAATCATATAGTGTACAAAATATTTTGCATCTTTATTTATGCATGCATTTCGCATTTTATTTTAACTAGGCTTTTAGAACATAAGACATGCAATGAAAATTTTATGCAAATTTCAGCTTATTTTCTGTTGGAAACCAACACCAAATAACCCAGAAATAACAATGAGGAGAAAGGTGCTCAGCAAGTTTCATTCCTCATCCACAGAGTGTTTTATTTAGAATTTTTTTTTCAGGCTATAGGAACTCGAATTTTTTTTCAACCATTTTTTTTTAGATTACAGCCTTATTCTGAGCAAGGTATGTCTTTATTCATGGATGCATTATTATTGCAGCGTATTTCTTTATTTTAAATGCTTTTTCTCAAATTTGAAAAGGCAACTTTTAACTTAAAAGTCACTGTGTAGTCATCTAAAATTGATTTGATGTTATATTGTCTTAAATTTCTTTTGAAAAGAGACATTTTATAATTGGTAGGTGGCTCATTTTGGTTGCGAATCAGCCGAGGAAGTTTTAGATCCCCCTAGTTCTAAAGCTTATTTGGGGAATCTTGAACACTTGCATTTTTTTGTATTTTAAATTGTTTTCCGTTTTGTGGTTCTATTATATCGATTTTAGTCAGTTTTCATACCTATTAGTAAATTCTTTGGGTGATTACAGTATTCTTTTACTGAATACATCGTCTTCATAAACTTATTAGGCTATCAATTTGACAATTGAACTGTCGTTCACAAATGTTTAATTCCATCTTCATACCTTGGGACATATCACATGCCTATATATGTACATCATCACACCACATCTATATGCTATATATCTCAGAATTTCGATAGGTTTTAAAGTACTAAAGTGCTAGTGTAAAATTTTGTTCGGAGATTGAGATTCCTTAAATGCATAATTATTGCACCTTGCTATTTGTTGCGATTGTCTTGAGAGCCAACTCAGTCTTCTGAAAACTTGAGAAACTGTGAGGAAAATACTTCTTTGCAGCCAATTAGCACCACATCTGCGCCTGTTCAAAACTCTGCAAATGCTGTATGATATAGGAAAATACGTGTGCAAATTCAGTGTTCTCAACTTCGAAGTGGTTAACTAGAGTTAGTTATTTCAAATTCTGCTTCAATTAAATCCCTATATTCCATGATGTCACTCAATAAACCTTCTAAAAATTTTGATACCATAGGTGTTGTCTTAAGGCCTCTCCTTGTGAGTCCAGGTACTTGAGTTTGTAGTCTTTCAATGTATTCCCAGATCTTCAGTATTTTTCATTTCTGTCGGCTATCGACTAGCATAAGCTGGGTAGAAAGTACAAGTAGAATTTCGCTTCCTACTGAGTTTTGATACAATTGAGTCGATAAAAGTGTTAATTCTGGTTGCTTCTAAATTAGATTCCTATAGAAGTATGAAGAACGCACTCTAAATATTGTAGATTTTTTTCCAACGCAGACAATAATTACAACCGACTGCTATTATTTCAGAAATTTATATTTTGATATTCCTATTCAATCAATGATAGATGTATATATTAACTTTAACAAATAGGCGTATTAATTTCCCAAATTTACAGACCAGGTTTGGGAAACAGCATTATGTTATGCATACTCCTGCCGACTGTGCCATCAATTTTTTTTTATGCAGAACGTATTATTTCTTCTACAGTCAAAAAAGAAGCTTTTCATTTTCGTCCCCATGGATTTACTTGTATTTTCCTACGATTCTTCTTTTTTTTGTTTAGATCTTACTTATATTTACGACAAGATTTGTTATCTTGCTCATAAGTCTGTCATAAATTTTACATTTTGCACCACATCTGCTTCTGTTGTAAATTCTGCAAATGCTGTATGATAAA
>CM063511.1:53047699-53055199 GCA_032207245.1 Pardosa pseudoannulata | reverse complement strand
TGGGTGATCTATATATATTAAAGACACTGTATTTGAATTTTATTAAAGTTTTAAAACATATTTCTTTAGTGTTTGTGCTTGAAGATAAACGCGCATAATATGCTATTTTATAGATATTAGAATGATAAAAATACAAATTATTTATCTAACTTGTTTTTGAATTTTCTACATATTAGAGCTGTTTTAATAAAGCTAAAAATTTTCTCACAAAATTAAAATAGGATATTAAAATAGGGGATAACTTCCTTTTTAAAGAAATTGAAAAAATAATACATATTTTCTCAAGAAATTTTAGACACTAAACTAAAACAATATGTTTAGCTGGACAAAATATCTTAAATCAAATTTTTTAATCATTAAACTTTTAACTTCATCTTTAATATAAAGGTATAATAATATTGATTAAAGTAAGAGGCTAAAATTTTAAATATTTGATTAAACTACAAAGTATTTTTATAAACATTATGTAGACCCAAGAATTTCCTTAAAAATGGTTCTCTACGTAGTATTTAGTTACTTTTATTTTCACATTGCCATTTATTTAAAAACAAAACTAGGTATATATATTTGATTAAAAAAAGGTATTAAAAAAGGATACTGAAAAAGGCGATAACTTGCTTTTTAAAAAATCGGAAAAATAATACATTTTCTCAAGAATTTTTAAACACTAAAGTCAAAGAATATGTTTAGCTAGACAAAATACCTTAAATCTAAATTTATTAATTATTTAACTTTTAAATTCATGGTTAGTAAAAAGGTATAATTTACTAATTAAAGTAAGACACTAAATTTTAAATTTTTGATTAAACTACAAAGTATTTTTATAAACATTATGTAAACCCACAAGTTTCCTTAAAAATGGTTCTTTACGTAGTATCTAGTTACTTTTATTTTCACTTTACCATTTATGTAAAAACTAAACTGGGTATTTATATTTGATTAAAAAAGTATTAAAAAAGTGTACGAAAAAAGGCGATAACTTGCTTTTTAAGAAATGGAAAAAATAATACATTTTCTCAAGAATTTTTAAACACTAAAGTAAAAGAATATGTTTAGCTGGACAAAATATTTTAAATCTAAACATATTAATTATTAAACTTTTAACTTCATCGTTAGTAAAAAGGTATAATGTTATCTATTAAAGTAAGACACTAAAATTTTAAATTTTTGATTAAAGTACAAAGTATTTTTATAAACATTATGTAGACCCAAGAATTTCCTTAAAAATGGTTCTCTACGTAGTATCTACTTATTTTTATTTTCACATTACCATTTATGTAAAAACTAAAATGGGTATTTATATTTGATTAAAAAAAGGTATTAAAAAAGGATACTGAAAAAGGCGATAACTTGATTTTTAAAAAATCGGAAAAATAATACATTTTCTCAATAATTTTTAAACACTAAGGTAAAAGAATATGTTTAGCTGGACAAAATATCTTAAATCTAAATTTATTAATTATTTAACTTTTAACTTCATCTTTAGTAAAAAGGTATAATATTATTAATTAAAGTAAGACATTAAAATTTTAAATTTTTGGTTAAACTACAAAGTATTTTTATAAACATTATGTAGACCCACAAGTTTCCTTAAAAATGGTTCTTTACGTAGTATCTAGTTACTTTTATTTTCACTTTACCATTTATGTAAAAACTAAACTGGGTATTTATATTTGATTAAAAAAGTATTAAAAAAGTGTATGAAAAAAGGCGATAACTTGCTTTTTAAGAAATGGGAAAAATAATACATTTTCTCAAGAATTTTTAAACACTAAAGTAAAAGAATGTGTTTAGCTGCCCAAAATATCTTAAATCTAAACATATTATTTAACTTTTAACTTCATCGTTAGTAAAAAGGTATAATATTATTAATTAAAGTAAGACACTAAAATTTTAAATCTTTGATTAAAGTACAAAGTATTTTTATAAACGTTATGTAGACCCAAGAATTTCCTTAAAAAGGGTTCTCTACGTAGTATCTAGTTATTTTTATTTTCACTTTACCATTTATGTAAAAACTAAACTGGGTATTTATATTTGATTAAAAAAGTATTAAAAAAGTGTATGAAAAAAGGCGATAACTTGCTTTTTAAGAAATGGGAAAAATAATACATTTTCTCAAGAATTTTTAAACACTAAAGTAAAAGAATATGTTTAGCTGGACAAAATATCTTAAATCTAAACATATTAATTATTAAACTTTTAACTTCATCGTTAGTAAAAAGGTATAATGTTATCTATTAAAGTAAGACACTAAGATTTTAAATTTTTGATTAAACTACAAAATATTTTTATAAACAATATGTAGACCCAAGAATTTGATTAAAAATGGTTCTCTACGTAGTATTTAGTTACTTTTATTTTCACATTAAGATTTATTTAAAAACAAAACTGGGTATTTATATTTGATTAAAAATAGGTATTAAAAAAGGCGATAGCTTGCTTTTTAAGAAATCGGAAAAATAATACATTTTCTCAAGAATTATTAAATACTAAAGTAAAAGAATATGTTTAGTTGGAAAAAATATTTTATCTAAATGTATTAATTACTTAACTTTTAACTTCATCGTTAGTAAAAAGGTATAATATCATTAATTAAAGTAAGACACTAAAATTTTAAATTTTTGATTAAACTACAAAATATTTTTATAAATATTATGTAGACCCAAGAATTTCCTTAAAAATGCTTCTCTACGTTTTATTTACTTTTATTTTTATTTTACCATTTATGTAAAAACTAAACTGGGTAATTATATTTGATTAAAAAAAAGGTATTCAAAAAGGATACTGAAAAAGGCGATAACTTGCTTTTTAAAAAATCGGAAAAATAATACATTTTCTCAAGAATTTTTAAACACTAAAGAAAAAAATATGTTTAGCTGGGCAAAATACATTAAATCTAAATTTATTAATTATTTAACTTTTAACTTCATCGTTAGTGAAAAGTTATAATATTATTAATTAAAGTAAGACACTAAAATTTTAAATTTTTGATTAAACTACAAAGTATTTTCATAAACATTATGTAGACCCAAGAATTTCCTTAAAAGGATTCTCTACGTAGTATTTAGTTGCTTTTATTTTCACATTACCATTTATATAAAAACTAAACTGGGTATTTTTATTTGATTACTTAAATTAACTATATTGAAAATAAGTATTTGTTCAAATATAGTGTCTTTTATAAAGAAAAATATTTTTTATTCTTAGAAAGACTCCTTGATCAAATTTTCAATATTTTTTTTATCATAATTTGTCAGTTTTGAATATCCTTTTTCTTTTGAATCAAAATATTTCCCGCTAAAAATAATAATTTAATTTTTATTAATCAGTGCCTTAATTTTCTCACGAAAAGCAACTTCTCTCTGTTCTAAAAGTTCTTTTCCACCTACGGGGGATAATAAGAACTTCAATTATTATCTTTCGGGAAAACTGCCGCGTTCGGCTTTTCAGGGAACAGGAGGTGAATAGAGTTTACCCTGGACGCGCGCACCGTTCGTGACGTCATAATCCACGTGGGTGGAAGTGGGGTGTGGGGGAGGGGGTTCTCGAAGCTTTGCAGGAGTTGGTGTATAGAGGGAGCTAGACTCTAAACTCTCACAACTGCTCCAACAATCCAAAGAGCCGCACTCTTTGACGGTTTTACTCCGAAAGTTCTTGCTTGGAGAGAAGCATCTCTAACAAGTGGTTCTTTGCGGTTTTTCACTCAGCGGTTTTATTTTTTTAAAAGTGAGGGAAGTTTTTTAAAGAATAGATTTCAAAAGTTTTTTTCGGGGGTATTTTTTCCTGCATTTCGTCTGAGGAAATTTCAGTATTTGTTACAAACTTTAGAGGGTAAGTTCACACTATTTTTGGTGTTCCGTATAACTTTTTTTATGAATGAATTTTCTGTGTATTTTTATAGCATGTGATTTTGTGTATTTATATTTTTTTATATAATGTAAAATATAATTTATAATATAGATAAATTTTTTAAAATAATTTTTTTATTTGTATTATATAATTAAATTTTATTATATTTTTTTATTATATTACATTTGCACATTGCACTATTATAATTTTTTTTTTTTTTCGAAACTAAAAATTTTTTTAAATGAGAAAATTTTTTTAAATAGTATATTTTATTAGTTTTTTTGTGGGGGGTATTTTTTCCTTCATTTGGTGTTAGAAAGTTTCAGTGTTTGTTACAAACTTTAGAGGATAAGTTCACACTATTTTTGGTGTTCCGTATATGAGTGAATTTTCTTTGTGAATTCGCTTTCTATCACGTGATTTGTATGGTGATTTTATGTATTATTAGCCCAAGAAAAATATAATAATGTATTGTAATATTAAGTATAAAGTAATGATACATAAAGTATAATATAGAAAACTGTTAAAATAAATTTTTTATTCATTATGTATGAAAAATTTATACTCAATAAAATATACCTTATTTATTTGTAATAAATTAATTCTTGTATCTTATATTAGTATGTTGCATTGCATTGTTATAAATTTTTAATTTCATTTACCGATATTACTTTTCAAAAGTATAGAAAAAGGTTCTTATGAAAGTGAGAGAAATGTTTTAAAGAATATATTTTAATAGTTTTTTTGGGTAATTTTTCCTGCATTTGTTCTACGGAAATTTCAGTATTTGTTACAAAATTTAGAGGGTAAGTTCACATCATTTTTGGTGTTCCGTATAACTTTTTTACGAGTGAATATTTTTATTAATTAACTTTCTAGCATGTGATTTTTATAATGATTTAATGTATTATTACCCCAAGAAAAATATAATAATATATTGTAATATTAGTATAAAGTAATGATACATAAAGTATAATATAGATAACTTTTAAAATAATTTTTTTATCCATTATGTTTGAAATTTTATACTCAATAATATATATCTTATTTATTTATATTAAATTAATTTTGTATATCTTATATTAGCATATTGCATTGAATTATTATAACTTTTTAATTTTGTTTACTGATATTACTTTTGAGAAGTAAGGAAAATGGTTTTTAAGAAAGTGAGGGAAAAATTTTAAAGAATATATTTTAATAGTTTTTTGGGGGTATTTTTTCCTGCATTTGGTTTAAGGAAATTTTAGTATTTGTTACAAACTTTAGAGGTTAAATTTATACTATTTTTTGTGTTCTGTATAACTATGAGTGAATTTTCTTTGTTAATACACTTTCTATCATGGGATTTTTATAGTGATTTTGTTTATCATTTGCCCAAGAACAAGATGGTAATGTATTATAATATTAAGTATAAAGTAATGATACACAAATATACATAACTTTTAAAATATTTTTTTTAATCATTATGTATGAAAAATGTATACTTAATAAATATATACCTGATTTTTTTTGTATTACATTAATTTTGTGTATCTTATATTAGCGTGTTGCACTGCATTATTATAAATTTTTAATTCCTTTTACCGATATCAATATTCAAAACTAAGGAAAGGGGTTTTTAATAAAATGAGGGAAGTTTTTTAAAGAATATATTTTAATAGTTTTTTTTGGGTGTTTTTCCCTGAATTTCTTCTGAGAAAGTTTCAGTATTTGTTACAAACTTTAGAGGGTAAGTTCACACTATTTTTGGTGTTCCGTATAACTTTTTTTATGAATGAATTTTCTGTGTTAATTCACTTTCTAGAATGTTATTTTTATGGTGATTTTATGTATTATATTTATAATAATGTATTATAATATTAAGTATAAAGTAATAATACATAAAGTATAATATAGATAACTTTTACAATATTTTTTTTCATTCTGTATGAAAATTTATACTCAATAAAATATACCCAATTTATTTGTATTATATTAATTTTGTGTATCTTATATTAGCATGTTGCATTGCATTATTATACATTTTTAATTCCCTTTACCGATATTACTATCCAAAACTAAAGAAAAGGGTATTTAATAAAATGAGAAAAGTTTTTTAAAGGATATATTTTATTAGTTTTTAGGGGTATTTTTCCTCCTTTTTGTCTCAGGAAATTTCAGTAGTTGTTATACACTTTAGAGTGTAAATTTATATTATTTTTGGTGTTCCGTAAAACCGTTTTTTTATGAGTGAATTTTCTTTGTTAATTCACTTTCTAAAATGTGATTTTTATAGTGATTTTATGTATTATGTCCCCAAGAACTAGATAATGTATTATAATATAAAGTATAAATTAATGATACATAAAGTGTAATATAGATAACTTTTAAAATAAATTTTTTTATCCATTTAGTATGAAACATTTATACTCAATAAGAATATACCCGATTTATTTGTATTACATTAATTTTGTATATCTTATATAAGCACGTTGCATTGCATTATTATAACTTTTTAATTTGATTTGCCGATATTACTTTTTAAAAATAAGGAAAAATATTTTTAATAAAGTATATATTAAATTAATGATATATCAAAAAAATATAGATATTTCTAATTTTTTAAGTAATTTTTTTTAATTTATTATGCATAAGAAATTTATACTCAATATAAGTAGACACGATTTATTTATATTACATAATTTTTTTGTATTTTGTATTGGCATGCAAAAATAATAAATACAATTAATTAATTAATTAATAAACCAAATACTATTATAACTCTTCCATATCTTACACCGATACCACTTTTCAAAAGTAAGGTAAAAGTTTTTAAACATTCCATTTTAGCTCTTTAGTTGTGATATTTATTTCTGCATTTATTTTTAGGAAATTTCAATATTTAGTAAAAAATTAGAGGGAAAAATAAAACTTTTTATACACCTGTAGCATTTTAGAGAGAAATTTTATTACATTTTTCATTTTATAAGTGATACTATTTTTCAAGCAATATTACCTAATATTCTTCTACAACAGAATTATAAAGTGATATTAAAAACTGTATAAACCGAAACTTTTTTGTATCAGTCTTTGATAAATTAGAAGGATATATTTCAGATAAATATAGTTTATTTTATATTTTAAACTTTATATATCTTATATATCTTCAATATTGATATCAATAAAATAAAACACTTTTACATCGTTTACAAGTTTTTAGAAGATATTTTCTAATCAAGCCCCTTTTAAAAATATATGGAATTTTTGAATGTGATATTTTTCTTGTTTAAAAAATAAACAGTATACTAATCTTAATAATTGTAAAAAGATTTTGTCAAAGTAAGACTTTATTTAAATTATGCAAACATAATTTAACTTATCACATAAAATATATGTATCGTTTACCATTATTCCCGAACAACATGAAATAACATGATTCTTTCATTACGTTTATCACTTTTATCTTTTTAAAAGAGATGTAAAAAAGTTTCAAGTGAATATTTTAACATTTTTGAAGAGGTATATGTTTCTTCATTTGGTCTGTGGAAGAATCAGTGATTATCACAAAATTAAGAGGTCAAATTATCGTTTTTTTCATATCGTTTTAATAATTTTTAAAAATAATTTTTTTAGTGATTAAAATTAGAAGTGTCATTTTAACTTGCG
>CM063511.1:53037699-53045199 GCA_032207245.1 Pardosa pseudoannulata | reverse complement strand
AGTAAATTTTAAACGAACGATCATTCTTTCATTTCTTATTTGTGGAATGAAATATCACACTTGTTTTTATTTTATGGAGCATAGTTAAATTAGACTATTACAAAATTGTTTTTTTAGTTCTTAAATTATCTTGTTAAAAACACTTGTATAAAGATTTTTATTTATTAAAAAGTAGTACTTCCGTAGAGGTTTAAAGAATGACTAAAAAGTGTAATCTAAAAATATGATTAACCCTTAACCCCTTTCGGTAAGATTTAATAATGAAAAACTGTGCATGAAATAACCATTTAATTTTTATTTAAAGAACTTGTTTCATTTTACAATTTTTACATATTCTTAATTAAAATCCACTTTTTACATAGCGTTAAATAATATCAGAAACAGTAAAATTAAGAAAATATCAAAGCAAAACATTAATAAGGTATACAGATAATAGTCTTCAAGCTAATGGTACTTTTCAAAACGACGTGCAAAGGAATTCTTAATTGTTTACACCGCCAAGTAGTCTCACTTTTAATTTGACTCTTGTAACACACACGGCATTTCTTAGTAGGTTTTCTTTTATTCTGACTCATTAATTTGGGAATGACTTGTACCAAGAAATTCTAAGTAAATAATATGCAATAGTGACTTGTGATTTTCAAAAGTGATAAAAGTGCTGCCAAATTCAGCACACTAGAAATTTTAAACTAAATTAATTATCATATTTAGCAGTAACTTTAATCGCATGACGAGTGTATCTCGTCAATTTGCGGTATGGAATGAAAAGCTAATGACGAGCTAGACTCGTCATTTTACCAGAAGGGGTTAATTTGGCTAAGTCTGGCCGCTACACCGGACATGTATATTTAAAACTACTATATAACATAATTATCAGTGTTCGCCACAGAGGGTATTAATTATCTCAAAAATGGAAAATGATATATTTTTTGTTTATTTTACAGAAATTCAAATGTCTATACAGACATGGGAAAATAACAGAAATTAAAAAATATTTGAAAAAACATCTTGTCAAATTAACAATTAATGATGATAAATTTTTCTATTTATTTAATTTTTTTTTTTGCAGATGATAAATATCTTTTATAATCATTCTTATTTATGAATATTGAGTTTTAGTTCTATTTTGTACTATTATAAAAATTTTCAGTGAGAAATTTTTATACGATTCAGTTAATTAACCCCTTCCGGTAAAATGACGAGTCTAGCTCGTCATTAGTTTTTCATCCCATACCGCACAATGACGAGCTACACACGTCATTCGATTAAAGTTACTGTTAAATATAATAATTAATTTAGTTTAAAATTTTTAGTGTGCTGAATTTGGCAACACTTTTATCACTTGTGAAAATTACAAGTCACTATTGCATATTATTTACTTTGAATTTCTTGGTACAAGTCATTGCAAAATTAATGAGTCAGAATAAAAGAAAACCTACTAAGAAATGCCGTGTGTGTTACAAGAATCAAATTAAAAGTGAGACTACTTGGCGGTGTAAACAATTAAGAATTCCCTTGCACTTTGTTTTGAAAAGTACCACTAGCTTGAAGACTATTATCTGTATACCTTATTAATGGTTTGCTTTGATATTTTCTTAATTTTACTGTTTCTGATATTATTTAACACTATGTAAAAAGTGGATTTTAATTAAGAATATGTAAGAATTGTAAAATGAAGAAAGTTTTTCAAATAAAAATTAAATGGTTATTGCATGAACAGTTTTTCATTATTAAATGATAGAGGAAGGGGTTAATTATGATCATGAATTGTATTAATGTTTTATGAAATAATTATGTTTGAAATTTTCTTGATTGGCAAATTAGAATTCTTGACAAATACTTGAAAAATAAGAATGAACCATTTATTTTTTACTTTTATCATTTATTTTCAATTTTAGTTTGATTTTAAAATATTTTTAAGTGTGATTTCTTGTGACCATTCATGAAGTGCCATTTGTTAATGACTTTTCTAATGTTTTACTTTCGGTTCCATTTAAAATATTTTTAGATGTTTCCTGTTTTCTAAATAATTGTGAATTTTTTAAGTCTTGCTGGACAAAATATTTCTCTCTTAGTTATAAATATATTTAAAAAAAATTTTGACTGTATTTCTGAAATCCTTTCTAATAATCGTATAAAAGAAATATGCTACAGTAGCTACAGTCTAGTGGTAGGCAAGCATGAGAGCAAAGAGACAATATTTCTTTATAAAGAGCTACATTACATTTGCAAATTATTAAATACATAAATTAATTTTTAATTTAATTAAAATAATAAAGAATATTTTTTAAAATTATTTCAAATCTATAATGAGCAATATAATGTATTTGTTAGTATGTATTGATTGAAAGCAAAATATTTAACTAATTTCTATAATAAATCAAACTATTGGAATTGACCGCAAAACTCTTTAATCCATCCATAGAAATTCTGAAAGATGATAATTAGTCAACTGTGAAAGTTATTTCGATCTATTTCAATGCTTCATACCAAATTTATCGTGAAGTACAAATTTTCGCATGAATAAGTTATATCAAAAGGTAAAATTAGATATGAAGTAACGTTCTTTCAGTAAAGATATTTTGTAATAGTAACAATTTCCAAAACTCTATTAAGTAGGTCTGTGCTGCATTTAGAATGTCTCTTTCATTTCTAAGAGTTTTAGTTAGTTTTTAATAAGTATTTCATAAATAGACAGTCCATCTACAGTAATACCGGAAATAGGTATACAAAGTTCTAAAAGCCACATTGAAGTAGTCTAATTAAGTACGACAGTCAAGCTAAACTCGACGATATGTCACATTTACTTACCACATTACATGTTATGTATTTAAATCTTCCTAATAGGGTTGATTATTTAAAACGGAAACTACACTGTTGATCCCTGAATAGTAGTGAATCCCCCATTTTCTACATTTCTTTAATTTTTCAACTGAACGATTACTATACTTTAAATAAATTTGTTTAGTATTTTGTTCCTTGCAAATTTTAAGAAATTTTCTATTAATGTTCTCAGCGTTGCATAGGATTTCGTACCGCTAATCAAGATACGTTTTCTAATTATTGTTAACTTTAAACAATTGATTTATATGAATTACATCTGACCTAAGTGGAAATCTATAATCACTGCTGTTTCTATCTAAATTCCAAACATAATATAAGTTAATTCCTGTGCTGACCTGGCCGAAGCCATACAGCTAAAACATAATGTAAATATGAAATCTAATGTCAAGATTTTTTCTGAACCTTTAGTTTTTGTAAAACTTCTGGTATGTACAACATATGGTTTTCTTCCACGGCTATTTAATTACACACATTTGTATACAAATAGTTTCAGCAATTTAATCAAACTTATTTTATTTCAATGAAAGATGTGATTTATTCATTCTTAATTAAAGTTGATAATTTCATAATTACAAAATGATACTATGTAACATCATAAAATATTCAAGAATATTAGAGTAACAAACAGTAAAGATCAAAGTAAGCCAATTGTAACAGACCGGTAGAATTAATATACATTATATTGAAAATTTTTGAGTGAAAATAGAAATGCAAAACTAGACGTTATTGCCTCGATTTACAAAATTCAAAATATTAATATTCTATAGATAAGAGATTGAGTTATTTGATATACGTACGTGCAAATGTCAAGACAAAACTTGCCAAAATACTCAAATGGTTGGTCGAAATGCATGTTTTGAAGTTTCAAAATTAAGACTGTCGTATGTACTCGCGTAGTACTGAAACTTGGAAAAAATTGACGTATTGTCAAAATTAGTTTCTTTGCCATAAGAAACATTAAATTATGTAGTGATTACTATACTTTCTTTACTTCTTACGAGCATAAGAAAATCTGACTTTTCTGAATTTAAAGTAGTTTTAAATTCGAGTTATAATTAACTAAATGTAAACTTTTAAAGAAAATCAACCCTTAAAAAGAAACAAGTTTGTTTTAATGAATATTGAGAATATTCAATAAAACTTTAATTAGTTAGTTATTTAATTTCTTAGTTTTTTAGATGTATTTTAATTTATTTGGGTACAAAACTCCATAACTACTATAAGGACGATTTACCAAAGGTTTTATAAAGTCAACTACACCTTCAAACCAAACTTGTGTTTTGTCTATATAATTAGGGTTCAAGAAAACAGGATTTTCTCATTACTTACTGGAAGAATTGGTATTAGGGAATGCTTTTACATACTTCTAGTTCTTTCAGCTGTACCGCAGATATGGACAACTATGTAAGGATTGTGAGGAAAGTACTGGAGTGACTGGGTAATGTTGCTTGGTTCCTTTCAAGTACCCTATTGTGCGAGAGTTGTTTTTAAAGGAACTTAAGGTAATGGACCACGTTCAAATAGCTATTTTCGTGAAAAATATCGTGTACAAAACTTTCTCATATTCACGTGCATGCATAGAGTTTTCCTTGACGAATTTAAAAATTATTTACGTAAGTTTAGGGATGCAGAGAGGATACTTCACGGAATGACAGCTTAACGGTACTCGCACAGAACTGTACGTGAATTATAGCAGGAGTTAAAATGTAATGTCAGCCTGAACAAAAATACTTTAATGAGACCTGCACTGAAGGGCATTTTGATTAAAATTTTCCCGAAGGAATACAAGAAAAATTACCTATGAATTTTAGTGAAACTGAGAGTTAGACGTGGGCAGTCGAGAGAAGTGGAACAAGGATCCAAGCACCAGCTCGTTTACTGACACTAGTCATCAACTCGTACCGTATAAATGTGTTGTGACTTAATGGAGGTACTGTATAAAGAATATTTACAGTCATTTGACTTAGGCTCTATTAATGATATTAATTCCTTATAAAGAGTTGTGGGATAATTAGTCTGTAAATAGAAAATATAGATGATATTATGTTAACCAAGTATTTTGTAAATAAATGTATAGAATAAATGTTTGAATCTATTTAAGGTATTATATTCATTCTGTGTTTTTGTAACGAACACTGGTGTTTAGGTTGTATGTACAAAAATATCGAAAACAATTTTATTCGTTTATTTTAAAGAACAGTCTTTTAGCTTTCGAAAACAGTTTTCAGCTTGTTTTTATAGTTATTAGAAGTTATGATACAGCTGTTTAATCCTCACCGGAAGTATCGAAAAGGTACCGCAAGTGAGCAGTTAAAGGGCTTGACTTTGAGTGTTAGCATGAAAAACGTCGTAAATAGCGTATTATAGCTTCTAAATAAATAAATAAATTACTCGAGCATATTTCTGAATGTTTTTCAAATTATAACACACTTAATGAATTTATCCAATAAAATTTTTAAATTGAATTGCTGAAAAACTGTGATTTTTGCTACAACACCACACCTTAACAGGCATAACTGTTAAAATAATTTTTAGAAGTTAATTAGAATTTAACTGTATGTTTTAATGATGTTATGTATGCATTGAACATCAGGATTATAAATATATTCATTTTGAGACGAGTTATGGGCATTTGTGTTAAAAACTTCATTATTTTATTCTTGAATTTTTGCTCTAAATTACTTGATTGGCTATAACTCATTTATACTTTAGAGTATTTTCATTATGGATACTCAATGCATAAGTAATGGATATATGTCTACATTTATTTGAGTAAAAGTGATATTTTTACGTATTTTTTTAGTTAGGAGTCTTAATGGAAAGTCAAAAAATGCTTGTTTTTATTCTATATTTTTGCCATTTTTTAAAGCAATATATATCTATTTATGTTTATTTCCATATTTTTCTATGTTTCATAACCTATTACTGCAATAACGAAAAAAAATATTTCCATAAAATCCTTATTTAAAAATTTTGGCTCGGAACGTTGTCGGTTACCTTAATACGTTTGCATTAGGTTTTATTAAAATTAAAATCTTAAAATACGCCTGAAATTAATGAAAACTAATAAAGGGAAAAAATTAAATATGCCTATTTTTTGCTTTATAAAATAAAGCAATATATTTAAATATATATATATATATATATATATATATATATATATATATATATTTATTTATATATATATTTCATATATATATATATATATATATATATAATATATATATATATATATATATATATATATATATTTAAATATATATATATATATATATATATATATATATATATATATATTTTCCTTTATTTTTAAGATAATATAATTTTTATCAGATAATAAATTAAAGAATGAATAATTATTTTTCTGTTTTGTTGGTTTGAACTATTTAGCTGAATATCGTTTTCTAATGTTCGACTCTTTCAATACTTCTTACTTCTTATTCGGGTAAAATTTGTTACTCAATTCACATGATCTTCAAATAGCATTGAATAATTCATGAAGGTTATTCAATGTGCATTTTTATTCTGTTTGCACATTTTCTTCAATTTACAACTTCTTCTTTGTAATCCTTCTCTTATCCGTGTATAAGCGATTACTTCTTTCCAGAATGGTAATCTGCAGCATTCAAAACGAAGTCTTTCAATCGTTTCATGGTCATAATTCACTATTTAAGCTGATTATGAAATTTCTATCAATGCATACAAAATGTAAAATAGAATCTACACGGAAGTATATAAGAATGACGTTATGTAAGAAACAAGAATTGTTTTTGGTCTAGTTAAATATCTTAAGCTAGGTTCCAGCATTAGAAAAATAACTTGCATTTTATCGTGCATTAATTATAAATATTCATTCGATTTTTATAAATGATATTTATAGCCCTATGGATTACTTTTAAATTGTGCCATTACATTTTTAACGGAGTTACTAAATGTTCAACAGGTAACACCTAATAAGTATAAAATATAATTTTTAATTTACAAATTTATGTAAAATATAGAATCTACACGGAAGTATATAAGAATGTTGTTATGTAAAAAAAAATTGTTTTTTGAATAGTTAAATATTTTACGCTAGATTCCAGCATTCAAAAAATAACTATCCTTTTAATACTTATTAATTATAAATATGTATTCGTTTTTATAAATGATATTTATAGCCCTATGGACCATTTTTAAATTTTACCATTACATTTTTAACGGAATTACTAAATTTTCAAGAGTTAACACCAATTAAGTATTAAATATAATTTTTAATTAAAAAATTAATGTAAAATATAGAATCTACACTGAAGTATATAAGATTGATGTTATGTAAGATGCAAGAATTTTTTTTGTCTAGTTAAATATCTTATGCTAGATTCCGGCATTCGTAAAGTAACTTGCATTTTCTTGCGTATTAATTATAAATATGCATTTGGTTTTTATAAATGATATTTAGAGCCCTATGGATCATTTTTAAACTTTTCCATTACATTTTTAACGGAGTTACTAAATTTTCAAGAGTTAACACTTAATAAGTATAAAATATAATTTTTAATTTAAAAATTGATGTAAAATATAGAATCTACACGGAAGTATAAAAGAATGATTTTATGTAAGAAACAATAATTATTTTTGGTCTAGTTTAATATCTTATGCTAGGTTCGAGCATTC
>CM063511.1:53002699-53032699 GCA_032207245.1 Pardosa pseudoannulata | reverse complement strand
AGCACAGGTCGCCCCCGAGTTACTACGCCGAATGATGACCGGTATTTGGCAGTTACTGCCAAAAGAAACAGACGGAGCACAGCATCAGACTTGTCTCGTCAGCTCTCTTCAGCTACCGGTACGACAGTTTCAAGGCAGACCGTGTACAGACGCTTAGGGAGCATTTCTCTATATGCCTGTCAGATGTGTTCC
The DNA here is from genome assembly GCA_032207245.1 of Pardosa pseudoannulata. Lineage (NCBI taxonomy): Eukaryota > Metazoa > Arthropoda > Arachnida > Araneae > Lycosidae > Pardosa > Pardosa pseudoannulata. The sequence goes on along the minus strand of CM063511.1, from coordinate 53,032,507 downwards.
CCTTACCGCAACTCACTGTCGCCTGCGATTATGCTGGGTTAGAGAGCATGCATTGTGGACACCGCGACAGTGGTCTTGTGTGATGTTTTCCGACAAGTCCAGGTTCAGTTTACATTCTGATTCTCACTGGACTTTCGTATGGAGAGAGCTAGGTACCCGTTACCACCAAGAGAACACCATTGAACGACACCGTTATGGTGGTGCAGGATGGCTCGTTTGGGGAGGAATTATTCTTGGTTCCAGTAATGACCTGCATGTTCAGAGTGTAACGATGACAGGCCACATCTATCGGGATGTCATTCTGGAACAACATGTACGTTTATTTCGGGGCGCCATGGGTCCTGAATTTCTGTATATGGATGACAACGCCCGACCTCACCGTGCAAACATTGTAGACGAATGCCTTCAATCGGAGGATATCACCCGTATGGATTGGCCAGTATACTCACCGGACTTGAATCCAATAGATCATGTGTGGGACATTCTTAGCCGACGAATTGCAGCCCGTCAACCCCCTCCCAACTGTCTATCGGAACTTCGGAGGGCATTGCTTGATGAGTGGTGTAATCGTCCCCAAGATCAGATTGATAATATGATACTCAGCATGCGTAGGCGTTGTAACGCTTGTATTGCATCATCCGGGAGACATACTCCGTATTAACCATCATACTAACCATGTTATACTGTTTTCTGTAAATAGGTTCTTTTTTAAAATTTGCTCCAGGGAGTAAAAATCGCAATTTTTATTAATTATGTCAAACATATAGCATCGTTTTTGCTCTTTACCTTTTGTTTAATAAATAGACTTTACAAATAAGTCAAATTTGTTTTGCTTTTGTCTCTCTTATTGCCTGAAATTCATTATCCTTAATTTATGGACATGAGTGTAGTCATTTTCTTTACATTTTGATTATGCATAAGATAGTTTTTACATTTGCACATTTCATAACCTAATATGTTGTCAAATTATATAAAAGATGCAGTTTACTATCATTAAATTTTCAAAGTTGTTATTTATTTTAAAAGTTTTTGATTATCCACTCATTTATAGCTGTTCATTTGCATTTCTGTGCACTATGGTGTTTCAGAAAATAACCATAGAATGTGCATTGCTTTAAATATTTTTAAATTTGATGTGTAAAAATGTTTAAAAGCAAAATACAGGCTTATATCTTATTTTTAAGACGCCTCATATTTAAATTAAATCAATAACGCTTTACATCAGATGGACATACTAACGTACTATGAAACGTATGTATGAAATATAAAAATTGTATATTTTAATATATATCCACTTATCTAAACATAAATATTCACTTTTCAGTTGTATAGTATCTCAGCCTGTTTGTACTATTATTCGGACTATTTATTTCCCATACATTGAATTAAATTTTGAAGAATATGAGCATTAAAACATATAGTGGATACTATTTACTGCATATAACATAAAAGGAATATTTAGATAAATATTATATTTTAATACTGAACTCAGATTAATTTTTAAAAGTTCAGAGATAGTTTCTATGCCTATATTCTTATAAATGAATATTTCATTATTATTTAGCAACGACATGCTAGAATGTTTAGATATATGAGAGTTATGCATATATTTTTCTTTTATCAAAACATTCTAATGATTTTCAACGTTTATACAAAGCTATACGCATACACGACTTTCAAGTAATAAGTTATGTAAAAATTTATTACATATCATGTCACATTACGGCAGCACTTCAGGTGGAAAGTAAATGTGCAGTTTTGTAAAAATATGGTGAAATATATTACTTATAATCCTGGATGTTATAAGGAGTGACCTTAATTCCAATATAAATAAGATTTTTATAATATTTCGAATATCGGGATTAACAAATGCGCATACAAATATATGTAATGATAAAAAAATAGAGTGATAAATCATTAAAATCTAACGTTCCTTTTTCCTCTATATTCTGCATCCTAGAAATTTATTCAGAATAGATAATGGTGAAAAACTAAACTCTATATGCAAACTTATGAACATACATATTGCAAATGTATACAATGTTCCATCAAGACTTTAAGTTTATATTATGCTTTGAGATAAAATCCAAATTTTAGAAACATAGATATTGTTTAGAAAGTTCAACCGTAGCACATCTGAAAGTAAAAACAAAGTGTACTATGTCACAAACTTCTAATTCCCAAGAGATCATAATTTGGAATTTTTATATATTTGTTTGAGTTGGTTAATTTTTAATGAAATTCTTTGTAAACGTCTTTGTGATAATAGGGAAATAAGTACTTGTAAACATATGGAAAAATAGAATACAGAAATTTTAATGCCAAATGAGGGGAGTAATTTAAAATAATGTTAGTTTAGAAATATATTAAAATATAGAAGATATGAAATATATAGAATTAAATGCCTTTATCACATAATCACGGAGTACGGGTTATATGTGCATATGAAAAAATGGATATATTACTCTTTAAAATAAATAGCTCCATTTCTTACCATTTTTTTATGGAAATAGTGTCACTATATATATATATATATATATATATATATATATATATATATATATATATATTAATTAGCTGCTTTGCCTATAGATTTTTTTGTATACATAATTATTTGAGATACATGGTTTTCAGGAAACATTTTTACGGCCTAATATAATTTTAGATAAAAAGTATAACGTATATAACTGCTCGATTATTCAATATTTGATGATTTATCTTTGTATTAGGTTAGGGTTTTATATTGTACATTAAACAAATTAAATTTTCTATAACACTAAACTAACATTTAACTTTTTTATTAAAAATTCTAAACTAAAATTTTTAAGTAGTTGTTGTGTCACAGTACTATCACATCTATAGAACACCTTATAATTTACTACAAGAACGTTATTATAGATAAAATATAAAACCTACATATATAAGGAAGCTGAATTCACTTTTGAGAAGAGTTTATCATATGTCATCATGTACCTGTTTAAAAAGCAGCAAATTTAATTTAAGATGAAAAATTGTGAATAATATGCGGATTTAACGTGCAATAGTGAAAACTTCTAAACCAATTAAAGACATATTCCCAATTAAACTTAATTTAAAATATTGGTTGAAAGTTTTTTGCCATAAAACAAGAAATCTGCACAAACAACGTTGACTAGCCGCGGTAGTTCAGTCTACAATGGCCATGATCTCGTAATGAGTTGCGGGTTCAGAACGAACCTACCTAAGATCTGCAGTGTGACTGGGCACATAAAATATTCGGGGTCACAATGTGCTCCATGTTCTCAATCAATACCTCTGGGGGTGGCAGGCCAAGTTTATGGGTTTTCTGCTTGATTTCTGCTTCAAAATTACGAGGATCCTACTTGAGCGAAGTAGCACTTTCACCTTAATAGTGTCCATGAAATAGAAAGGTGCTGCCCTTGGCCTTAATACGAGAGCTTGCGGGTTCAATCGTACTTTTCTTGTCCAAGTGGCATGAGAAACAACAACTATCTGTCTTACTAGTGTCTTGTCTAACTGCATTTTTGTTTTGTTACTTAAGTATTTAGATTTAAACTGGTTTCGGAATTCATAATGGCATCTGTTAGCCATACTAATTCTATTTGAGCTTCTACTACCAAAATAATTTTAATAATACTTCAGAGGTAAAGAAATTCTCACTACTTACAAAGAAATATATTGTGCTTCAATATAACATTAGATAGATAATGACTATCGATAGTTTATGATAGATAGATGACTTTCTATCTACAGAAAAGAAATGCATATTTTTGAGCATGATATTGATTTAATTTTTTAAGATTCAAAGTAAGCTCTGATAAAAGAACACCTATTATAGAAAAAAACAAAAATATAGAAGTGATAATAAAATATTTAGAAAAAACATATTTATATTATAGCTAGAAAATGATCGGAATCCAGAAAACAATTCTATTTATACTAATCAATACCATAATGGAAACTAGCATAGTTTAAGTGTACATTGTAGTTCTACTAAATTTATTCATTAGATGATGCTGATTATAACTCTAAAAAGGAAAACAATCCAATAGAGGACACTTATTGTTGAAATCTTTTCAAAATAACTAATTCTGGAACCCTTTTATTCCAAAGAACTAATATCAGTTTTCTAGTACCATTTTTACGATCTGCTTCAAACCGGTTTCAAGGATGAAATGTGGGCAGTGAAGCAGAAAAGAGTATTTCTTCAATTTAGAAAAAAAAATTACATATTGAAAAATATAAAATGTTGACTAGCTGCGGTAGCTCAGTCGACAAAGGCCATGATCTCGAAACTGAGAGGTTGCGGGTTCGGAACCCGAGCCGACTTAAGATCTGTAATGTGACTGCGGCACATAAAATAGGTTCGTGGTCCCAATGTCCTCCATATTCTCAATTAAAACCTCTGGGGGTGGCAAGCCAAGTCTATGGGTCTTCTGCTTGGTCCCTTCTTCAAAATTACCAGGACCTACTTGAGCGAAGTCGTCCTTTCACCTTAATGGTGCCCATTAAAACGAAAGGCGCTGCCCTTGGCCTTAATACGAGAGCTTGCGGGTTCAATCGTACTTTTCTTGTCCAAGTGGAATAAGAAACAACAACTGTCTTACTACTGTCTTGTGTAACTGCATTCTTGTTTTGTTACTTAAGTATTTAGATTTAAACTTGTTTCACATTTCATGATAACATCTGTTAGCCATACTAATTTTATTTTAGTTTTCTACTACCAGAATAATTTTAATAATCGGTTCAGTAGTACGAAAGATTCTCACTACTTACAAAGAAATATATTGTGCTTCAATATAACATTAGATAGATAATGACTATCGATAGTTTATGATAGATAGATGACTTTCTATCTACAGAAAAGAAATGCATATTTTTGAGCATGATATTGATTTAATTTTTTAAGATTCAAAGTAAGCTCTGATAAAAGAACACCTATTATAGAAAAAAACAAAAATATAGAGTTTTTTAATAAAATATTTAGAAAAAACATATTTATATTATAGCTAGAAAATGATCGGAATCCAGAAAACAATTCTATTTATACTAATCAATACCATAATGGAAACTAGCATAGTTTAAGTGTACATTGTAGTTCTACTAAATTTATTCATTAGATGATGCTGATTATAACTCTAAAAAGGAAAACAATCCAATAGAGGACACTTATTGTTGAAATCTTTTCAAAATAACTAATTCTGGAACCCTTTTATTCCAAAGAACTAATATCAGTTTTCTAGTACCATTTTTACGATCTGCTTCAAACCGGTTTCAAGGATGAAATGTGGGCAGTGAAGCAGAAAAGAGTATTTCTTCAATTTAGAAAAAAAAATTACATATTGAAAAATATAAAATGTTGACTAGCTGCGGTAGCTCAGTCGACAAAGGCCATGATCTCGAAACTGAGAGGTTGCGGGTTCGGAACCCGAGCTGATCTAAGATCTGCAGTGTGACTGAGGCACGTAAAATAGGTTCGTGGTCACAATGTCCTCCATGTTCTCAATTAAAACCTCTGGGGGTGGCAAGCCAAGTCTATGGGTCTTCTGCTTGGTCCCTTCTTCAAAATTACCAGGACCTACTTGAGCGAAGTCGTCCTTTCACCTTAATGGTGCCCATTAAAACGAAAGGCGCTGCCCTTGGCCTTAATACGAGAGCTTGCGGGTTCAATCGTACTTTTCTTGTCCAAGTGGCATGAGAAACAACAACTATCTGTCTTACTAGTGTCTTGTCTAACTGCATTTTTGTTTTGTTACTTAAGTATTTAGATTTAAACTGGTTTCGGAATTCATAATGGCATCTGTTGGACATACTAATTCTATTTTTGTCTTCTACTACCAAAATAATTTTAATAATCTATTTGTACAAGAGATTCTTACTACTTACAAAGAAATATATTGTGCTTTACTATAATATTAGTTTAGATAGATGACTTTTTATCTACATAAAAGAAATGCATATTTTTGAGCATGATATTGTTTTAATTTTTGAAGATTCAAAGTAAGCTCTGATAAAAGAGCACCTATCATAGAAAACAACAATATAGAATTGTTAATAAAATATTTAGAAAAAACATATTTATATTATAGCTAGAAAATGTTCGAAAATAATTCTATTTATACTAATCAATACCATAAGGAAAACTATCATAGTTTAAGTGTACATTGTAGTTCTACTAAATTTATTCATTACATGAAGCTGCTTATAAATCCAAAAGGAAAAACAATCCAATAGAGGACTCTTTTTGTTGAGATCTTTTCAAAAGAACTAATTCTGGAACCCTTTTATTCCAAAGAACTAATATCAGTTTTGTAGTGCCATTCTTACGACCTGCTTCAAATCGGTTTCAAGGATGAAATGTCGGCAGTGAAGCAGAAAAGAAGAATTTTTTAATGTAGAAAAAGGTTACATATGGAAAAAATATAAAATGCGTCTTATAAATCCCTTACTTATTTAGTATGAGATTCAGACAGTTCATCTATTATAACTAAAAGAATTAAAGCAATGTTAATATTAACACAAAAATATAATTTCCCAATATACTCTAATAATGATCCTGCTACAGAATACTTCGCACATAAATAGAAGCAAATTTTACCTCTTTATACCACTGTGTGCTGAACGGTGATTAGGGCGCTTATCTTCGGTAGAGTTAGGGGGTTCGAATCACATTGAAACATGTATGTTCGTAGCCATTCGGAATCATTTTTAAGCAGTAGCTCCCGGTCTCATTAGCGTTTGCGTTAGAAAAACTAGACCGTATGGCACCTAACCAAATTTATACTACTATGTATACTATACATAAATACTCAAATACACACACACACACACACACACACACACACACATATATATATATATATATATATATATATATATATATATATATATATATATATATATATACATGTATAAATAGATAAAAGTGATAGATAAACACACACACACATACTAAAGCCTTCACAGTAAACACTACCTAATAAGGATGCTTAGATTTAAATGACAGTTTTACAAATACTCACTCCCAATACTATGTATTAATGCTATGTATTGACGTTGAACAATGGCTAAATTGGTAGGATGCTGCTCGAATCTCACAGCTGGCAAAGAAGCTTATAGCTGTACCTAATCGTCTTACAGCCCTAAATACTGTATGCTCTAAATACTGTGCTCTAAATACTGTGCTCTAAAGCCCTAAATACTGTACTGTAACTACTGTGCTCTTACCTCTCTTGTAGCCCAAAAGTGGAAGTAGTGCTCTAAACAAATACCAAAATGAATAAATACTCTTCAATAAAAATAATCTTTAATAAAAATATCTTCAATAAAAATCTTCAATAAAAATAATCTTTATCTTAAGCGTCGATGTTTTTGTTGCGAGTCCTTTGACTGTATTATTATACCTCGAAATCTATTAATAAAAATCTTGACTGAATATTTGTTTGGTTCAAAATATAGCTCTTGCATTTTAATTAACCCTTAGCCTAACTTTTACATCTAATTCTTTTTATGCTTGTATATTAATATGCTTTATACGCTTGTATATCTATATGTTATTTTGTGATACACAATGAACTAATTTTCTTGCGGAAAACATTTTGGTGTGGCGTCTTAAATTTACCACAGCCAAATAGTTCATATTTATTATGGGAATAGCTGGTGCAATGTTCTTTATTTCATTCACTATAGCGGAATATTTCGTCTATTTATGTATATAAAATATATTACTTTTGTATGTATATTTGCTGAGTATTACTAAACTAGCATATAGCCTATCAAATGACTCGACATGTAAAATTTTTAATTTTCAAGAATAATTTAGCAAATCGATTGCAAACCGTGCGGTATTGCATAAAAATCAAACACAGAAACAGGCAAATTTCTTAATTTTCAAAGGTATGTAATTTAAACGCTAGATATTTATTAGTCCGTGAAATAGACTCCTATATTTTATGAAAAGAATTTGTTGTTAATACCGGTGATAAAATTCTCATTGCAAAAAAAAAAAAAAAAATAATAATAATAATAATCGATGATTAAATTTAAAATTATCCCATATGTACCTAATCTATTATTTCTGCTAAATATAAAACATTTTTTTACGTAATATCTAAGTTCAGTGATAAAACGTAGGAAAATAATGCAGACGATGTTTAAATAATTTAAAATAAGAAATGATTAAATGAGATGGTTAAAGGAATGACGTCATAATGTTAGAAAAAATATTATTTTTATCTATTTATGGTGTGATAAATTTAATCCTCTGCTCTTAACCGGGGAAAATAAGGCTTGAAATAATGATATTAAACATGCGAAAAGTGGGAAAAGTGTGGATTCCGAACGTTTTAAAGACGATAGCATTTTTTTGTTGTGATATGAAGCATATTTATACCAGTTTATTTTAGAATTGGATCGATAGTTTAGGAGAAGATAAACTTTACTCTCTTTGAATTTTGCTAACCCTAACTCAACAAGAATCCAATATGGATGCCTCTATCCATTCCAGGTCTAACTGCTTCATAAATTCGAAGACAGACGGACAGATAACTTAGGCTATTATTACATAGAGGAGGATTGGACTAATCCTGATAGAGTTTCAAACCAACCAACCTATGCATCTATTACCTAGCGATCACTTATACCAGATCATATTGAGATAACAGAAAGAGTTAAGTCACCAGATACAAATGAGCGAAGACTTACCGTTTTGCAGACTTTTTTTTATTTACAAATCTGATTTCGCACAACCTGGTGACGCAGAAAAAATATATTGAATGACAATATGGAAATACCATAAGCCACTGGAATATGGAAGCAACTCCCGCTGATGACGTTATCTTCAGATGAACAAAAAAAAAAGTTGAGCGTTCCCTGCCTCTGATGAACTTTTCTTTTCTTCTTCTTTCCACCTAAGAAGCCTTCAAATCTGCTGACCATAAAATCTAAAAACTACTGTTGCCAAGGCCAAAGACGACTGACCAGCGTTAGCTACCCCTCATGTCTAATGGGGTTGAACGGGGGGGGTCACTGACATATACCCTCGTCCCTCGATCAGTATCCCGAGCTGGCGTTGCTCAGCAGAGTAAATCATTGTTACAGCATCATCCTATAAACAAAGAACTTTGCTAATAGTGGTAATTTAGTTGATACATTTTAATAATGGGATTTTACATACAATATATTGTTTTATTTATCAAAGAAATTTTCATATATTTTGACATCGCTTAAAAATAAATACATAAAACTTTTCAAAAGGTAAAAAGTCTTATATGCACTTCGTAGAAATATGGGTTTTGTGTCACAATAACTCAACTATACGCTGTCTGTCTTGGCACCTTAAGCAATATCAAAAATATATTTTTATAGTATTTTTATAGAAAATGAATTTTCTATAAAAAATTTCTAAAGATATAACAAAAAAATTCTTTTGGAAAAGATCGACTCCGAAAGATTAAAGTGATAAAAAGATTTACAACTTGCCATTGACAAAATACAAATATATCATAGGAAGTGAAACAAACATTTATCAGATTAACTTTCAGTCTGAAAGTTTTAGGAAATAATTCTATAAAATGTCGTGAGCTTTCAGTAGGATTTTTAAAAATAAATAAATTTTAATTTTCAAATAAATTACATTTATTTCTTTGTTTGTGTTATTATTCCCTATTTCGAGCTTTAGAAACTATACATAAAGATATAATTTATTTTTAACTATTTTTATTTAGCATCCAGTATTTATTTTTTAGGTACATACACATAAATAAATGTATATATATACATATACATATATATATATATATATATAACTCAAATATCCTAAAGTAATAAATTAAAAGATAATTCAATTTTGAATGTTTCAATGTGTTATGCAGCAATTAAAAACATCCAAGGGTATAAAATACTATAAAAGTAGATAAAACTGAAAAAAATAGACCATAAACAACCAGTGATATGATGTTTCGAAAATACTAGTGGGAGTTGAGACCTCTGGTTAAAGCCTGTTTTTATGCTGCAACAACTCTCCCAGACGTCGGAAACATTATACAACCACAATAAAAGTATAATACAAAATATAAAATGAGTATAAAATAGGGGAAGAACCCCATAAGGAAATACCAAGCAAAAATTAAGCAACAATTGAAAAAGTAAACAAAGCCAGAAAGAGCAGTCGAAACCTTGCTACACTTCGTTAAATAAAACTTAGCAGTTCAGAAGGAATCCATTTTAGCATTCGGTTACAGTTATATTGCAAAAATTGTTTAGAATGTTTATAAAAAAATAGTAGGAAATCCACTATTAAGTGTCTGTTTTAGAAATTGTATTATATGTCTATCCATTATTTCTATTGCATCTTACCAAAAATTTAAGGATTACGTTTCATTTAATGTTTTGGTATAAACATGTGTGCCAAGAAGAATGCCGGTTAATATAAAACAGAAATCCATCGCGTTTATCAAATAATTTAAATTGAAATTTACTATTATTAATATTTAAACTTATATCTAAAAATTATATATATATATATATATAATATATATATATATATATATATATATATATATATATATATATATATATATATATATATATATATAAATAATAAAATAACATTATATACATAAATTATTATAAATATATATAAATTCTATATTTATTATAATATATCATTATAATTTTAAATAATATATTATTTTAAAGGAGTGTTGAATGACTTAAAAATTGTTTTTCGCAGCCTCCCAAAGCTACTTTTGAAATAAATGCTAATCTTTTTGTTTGCTTCCTACATTCTCCACCTGGCTGAATGAAATGTTTTGCTGTCACCAATAATCTAAGTTCCATTCTGATTGTTAATAACTTTAACTAATCTGTTCTGTCTTGGGAAAAGAATTCCCATCATCTCCCAGTGTTGGACCGACTTTGCATTAGAAAAGTGTCTTCTTATATCATTTCATGCTCTGCTCTTGTGAAAGGTTTGGTTTATATTATGTTTTGCACACGATAATGAGACATACATTAAAATTCCGAAACAAATCCATGCCATATTATTAACGCACGAACTCCTAACGACGATAGCGCCCTAACCAATCGGCCATTCGGGTTTGCAAAGAAACATGTTTTCAGTCTGGAAAATCCACGTTATGTGTACATCGGACTCTTTGTTTTCTTGTAATGAAGTCATGACTGCTTATTAATAAGGTTTCTCACTGGCCAATAAGCACGGGTAATTAAAATTAATAAGGGCTAAAATTCTCTTGTAGCAGGCGGATTAATTTCGTCATGTTTATATTGTGAGTATTCATTATTATTTAAAAAAAATTTTAACTTTTCAATAAATTACATTTATTTGTTTGTGTATTGTTACCTATTTTAATATTTAGAAACAATTATTGAGATATATTTTTTCCCTTAACTATTGTAATTTAGGATTCAATATTTTATTGTTCATGTACATACACATATAAATATATATACACTGAAGAGCCAAAAAAACTGGTACAGCTGCCTAATCAACTGCGTAATATCGTGTAGGGCCCCGAGAGCATACGGAAATATTGAAGCACGATACGGCATGTTTTCCACTAATGTCTGAAGTAGTGTTGAAGATAATTGACATCATAAATCCTGCATAGTTAGTCATATATATCTAACATTACGAGGTGATGGAGATCTAAACAGCACTTTGAAAGGCATTCCAGATATGCTCAGTGATGCCTGGGAATTTTGATAGCCAGCGGGAGTATCTAAATTCAGAGGTGTGCTTTTGCAGCCTCTTTGTACCAATTATCGATGGGTGGGATATCTCATAGACCTTCTGGAAACCTTAAGTCCATCGGAATGCCCAATGGGCATGAATGGGTACAGGTGATCACACAGGATGCTTACGTAGCACCTGTCAGAGTTGTATCTTGACGTATCATGGATCCCATATCCTTTCAACTTCAAGCTCCCCCATACCATCACAGAGATTCCACCAGCTCCAACAATGCAGTGTTGACATGCATGGTTCATGGATTCATGAGGTTGTCACCATTTCGAAAACGTCCATCCACACAATACAATTTGAATCGAGATTCGTCAGACCAGGCAACATATTTCCAGTTTACAACAGTCCAACGTCGATGTTGACGGGCCTAAGCAAGGCGAAAAACTTTGTGTTATGCAATCATCAAGGATAACCGAGTAGACCTTCAGATCTGAAAGCCTATATCGATGATATTTCATTGAATGGTTCGCAAGCTGACACCTGTTGCTGGTCCAGCACTGAAATCTGCAGCAATTAACGGAAGGGTTACACTTCTGTCACGTTTAAGGATTCACCCCAGTCATCGTTGGTCCCGTTCGTACATGATAATTGTCCAGCTGCATCGATGTCAAATATTTGATATTTTACTTTGTTCTTGATGTTCACGGTACACTATGGAAATGGTCATACGGAATAATCCAAATTTCATGGCTACTTCGAAGGTGTTCTGTTCCATCTATCTTGCTTAGACCATAACACCACGCTTCAAATCCCCCTAAATCTTGATAAGTTGCTATTGTAGCAGCAGTAACCAATCTAACAACTGTTCCAGTTGTTAGATCGTAAGATAATAGAACTGGTATATTACTGCACAGTTTATTGAAAATGGAATATTATATAAATTTAAAATTATGTATTTATTGTAAAAATAAGAAAGGAAAAGGTATTGCATGCTTTGATTACCGGCTTTATGCAGTTGAAGTATGGGCATATAAATTATTTAGTTAATCAGTCCTCATACATATTACTACCTTCTGCAAATTATCCATTTTTATGTCCTGTACATGTTATGATGATTCTAATCTTATAAAGCCTTTTTACTATATTAACTACATGAAATAAATTATTATTATCACGAAAATATACCATAAAAATTATATTATATACAATAAAAGCTTTATTTTCTATATGATATCTAATTAATGCCATTTATGTTTCTTTATGAATAACTCTTTACGTTATTAAAATTGCATTTTTCGTGCAATTTGTTTTGGTTACGTAAATGGAAATAAACATGATTTACTGCGGGATCAAGTTGTTTACCCAACCATTAATGCACTTAAATATATGCTGTAAAGTTTTCAATTCTCAATGCGATTTAGAATTCTTCGTCATTTCTTGCTTTAATCGAACGAAAATAAAGACAATTATACAGATAGCGAGGGTAAAAATCAATTGCTAGCTTATTCCTTTCGAGAAGTCAAAGCAGGAAAAATATAATTGTTATTCCAAGTTTAATGAGGAAGTTTGTTAAAAATAATAAAATATTTTTAAGTAGCTTATCTAACGGAGTTTAATCTTGTTTAATCGAAAGAGAAGTATTTAATACATGATTTGGTATTAACGCTGTATTAATCTTAATTTGAATATGTGTATAGGAAGCAGTCTAGTTTAACTTCATTATTATAGAGGATTATATAACGGTATTGGTCATTAATAACTGTTTAATTTGAGTATTCATGCTTCACATGATATCTGATTTCCTTAAAAATTTCCAGTAGTGGTTTAATATAGAAAGATATTAACTTTCCTTTCAAAAATGCTGTTATAAAATCAGTTATTGTTAGGAAATTCGATGCAATGTTATTTAATATTTGTAAATTCCCTTTAAAACCAGATACTTGTAATTACGGTTTGTTGTATTTCTTAAGGTAAAATGCTAGATTATAGTTCCGTAAAGAATCTAATAAATATTTATTACAATCTCTGGAGTATTGTAGTTTTACGTAGGAATAGCTTTCTAGATTCTAGATAATAACATCTTATCACTATTTAATTAGCATTATTATGTTTATGTACAATAATTTAGACGAAAATGCTATTTTAAAATTCATTATGGATAGAAAATTAAATCAAAAATTTACTTTAAAGATTAGAAACAATAAAAAATATTAATTGACAAAGCGAGATTTATATACGCCAGCCCTTTAACAACAGCCATATTTTATTCTCATGCTTTTATTGTTCAGGGGTGAATGAGTTAAAAGAACATAAAAAGGATGAAGGAAACGTTCATCCGACAGAATGAAACGTAAAATAGTGAAAATTAAAAAATAATCAGTTTAAATGAACATTAATTTTTATACTCTGCAAAATATTGTTCAGTATTATATATGCATATTACATACTACATGCACACATATATTTATATTTGTGTTTGTAAGAGTTTAAAGCAAATTGGTCAGTTTAACTTATGAAAAGCACACACACACACACGCAAATATATATATAATATATATATATATATATATATATATATATATATATATATGTAATATATTCCTTATATATGCATAATACATCAAAATTATTTAATTTTAATATATATTCTTAAAAATATCTCTCCCATATCTAATTCCTAAAATATATTTTTCCCAGCCTCTAAATGTCTCAATAAAGGAGTGTCTATATATAAAATTCTTTCCATACAATTCCCAAAACTTTCTATCCTATAGATGTAAATTCTCTGTCTATTCAACACGCTTTACAGCTGTAAATGCCTCGACTTTAATTCGCTTAATAAATATTCTTGTCCCTTCGTAAAATTCTTTCTGTCTTCGCTCTTGGGTGCACCTCTGTTCGAGCAGAGTGATTTTTGTGTGTTTTTCTTTTGTCTGTTGTTGATTAGTAAAGATGTCTGTTTTAGCAGCTCTGAAATAAAGTTTTAATTAGATTTGTGCCGTATTCTTCAATGTGGCCCGACTGCATAATTATCTCTGCTAACTGTTTTAGCTTTCTCCATGCCCAGTAGCCCGGGCAAGTAAAAATAATATGGGTTATAATGTCCAGTAGATTTATAATTAATAGATTACATGCATATACATAGAGTTAAATTTACGAGAGAGATAAGATAGTCAACAGGCTTTATCAGTTTCATTAATCATTTTCTGATAGTGAATTAGTAATTTTTAATGAGCCTTCGGTTGGCTTCATCCATTTGATTATTAATGTATAAACTCAACCTTCTTTCATAAAAAGTGTAAATGTCAGATATTCAATTTTCATATTCATAGTAAAGGGTCAAACAGGAAATTTTACTGTGACCCAAAATAATCATATTAAGAAGGTATATTCATCTGTAAGAGGAATATAACATATTCTGCGGTAATTTAAATGAATTAAAATAGTTTATATCATGATATGTGATATCGTGATATAAATCATCAAAATCATGATGATATAAACGATTTGAACGATGAATATTAATTTTTAATTAAATTTTAAATTTTATTTTTTTAATTAAATTAATTTTAATATCTTTAATTAAATTTTTAATTAATTAAATTTGAATTTGAATAATATTAATACGATGATTTATATCATCATGATGATATAAATCATCATCAAATCATATAAATCATCATCTATATATCTTCTACTATATGTGATAATATAGTAGAAGATTCTTTTGACTTTAAGTACAATAATAAAAAATACAAAGGTATGAAATCAGTCATTTGTAAGATATAATGTAGGTTGAACCCACATGATAGTCTATAAAATAGAGACCAAAAAAATTTGTTTTTCAATGAAAATTTGTTATACAGTTGCTATTTGTCACAGATTCATGTTTTAACATATACCCGTATAAGTGCTTGTGTAGATTGGTATGTAAAGCATGTAGCTGAAGGGGGAGACAAGACTCTACACGACTCTAAATATTTTTTATACTGTGTATAAAAATGTTTTTTTCGATTACGATTTACAAGATATAATAAATGAAGAAAACACTCATCAGTTTACAAATAAATTTTCATTACTTTTCATATACATAACACTTTCATCAACAGCGAAACAAATGCATCGACAAATTTGAGGAATATTATTGGTAATATATTGACACTTATTTTGGATAAAGTATCACATATTTATGTTACATGATTTTAGTAATAAGTTAGGCCTACACATGAAATATAAACTAATATGTGCGTATTAGTTAACCCATGTACACATGAATTTATGAATAAAGCGATTTATTATAGACATGCAAGAAAACTTAGGTAACTAAAAACAGTTTGTCTGCTCTCGTTGGACTACCTTTGAAATCACAATAGCCATGCGTGTTTAGACTATAAACTGTGCATTAGAAATTTTTTTATGATATTTCCATTGAATTAATGCAATTGATTATTAATCTGTCCCTTTCATTTCATAGATGACCGGTGTGTATGATAAGCAAAGCAATATTCTATCTAACTCTTGACAAAGAGTTAAGTATGGCAATATATTACCTGTGATGTAAAGTGTACCATTTAAGAAAGGATATTTTTCTATAATGTTTATCATAATATTGTCGAAATTTAACTGAAGATTCCAGAAGAGAAAATACAAATAAACTAATTGACTTCAGTAACACTGAGAAAGAGGACTTTAAATTCAGCTGATATAAAACGTAAAGTGATCTAGCTGTGAAAGTGGGGCTCTTGAAACTTTGCGTTGTGAGATTTTAAAATTTTTCAGCCTGCTCTGATAGGTTTTAACGAATTATCACGACCTGCTCATTATGAGCCGTGGCAACTCAGTTGGGGTAATGCAGCGATCTCGTAACTGAAAGGTTGTGGTTTCGGCGCTCAATCTGGCATAACATTAGCCTAGTTCTTTAATGACTGCTGCACGAAAATATATTTGTGGTACAATGTCCTTCAACTTCTCAAACGATACTCTGGGAGTAGAAGGCCAAATTGGCGGAATTCTGCCTTGTCTCTGCTTATAAATTACGATGTCACTTGAGCTAAGATGTTTCTATCACCCAAACGGTGCTCGTCTACAAAGGAAAGACTCACTAATTGACCTTAATTTTTGTGGTCTATGGTCCACGTGCTTGACTCGGATAAGTAGAATAGTAGCAACAATGACAAGATCTAAATATTAGGGATTGTCAGGCACAAACTTGGAAGTATTCTATCCCTGCTTCTAAATTTCGAGACCCAGCGAAGAAATGTTACTCTTTTTCAGTAACATTTCTTAAGCTACGCTTGTTCCCCCGTGGTAATGCTAAATGAGTAACAACTTCACAGCCATGTTTGAAACATGTATATATCCAATTTGATTGTTTAAATAGGTTTAAAAATTGTAGACTACAATATTTGGTTGAATTATTTAGAGGATATGTTATTTAAGGCATATATTGTAGCGTTGAACTTGTAGTTTATTAGCCTTTTGTCTCTCATAGACCCGGACAGTGAACGAAAGTGAATGATGAATCCTAGGAACTTAGTGTGTAAAATCTTTCGGTTAAGTGTATTTGGGTCTCCATTTGTCTCCTTCATTTCACAAAGAATATACGGGTTTGTTTATGCTTGCTTTATTGTATACACGCTCAGCTTGTACACATTAAGTACCCTTCGGTACTTCATAGTAGAGCATTCATATTGCTTTCGAACAAAACTGTTCGTTCTGAGCTTTTTTCTGCTACTCCTTTACACTCATATTCGCTGTTCTTCGGTAGTAATAGAGTATCCCCGTACGCGTGTTCTAAAATATAACAAGTAAAAACAGAGGGCTGTTAGGAGATATCAAAGGGAACAAAAATTACACATGAGTAATAAGACATGGGTCCACAAATCATGTAGACATAAAGAAACACTTGCAAATTACGACGTTACACTTGGAAGATAAACAAAAACACATCAATAAATTTTAAATACTAATTTAGTTGATTATTAAAAGTGTTTTTGAAAGGGGTGTGTCTGTTAACGTCATTGTACAGTCCAAAATGACTTAACAAGGATTCCCACGAGCAACCGAGTTGGCTGGTATAGTTTTCATGCTTACTGAATAGACTTGTTGACAATACTATCTAAGAGCATCAAAATAGTTAAATAAAGTCAGTTAAGACATACCAATTAAAAGGAGAAAAATTGTGTACGTGGTAGGGTATATGTTATTAAAGATTTCAGAAATTGAGGAGTAGTCAGTTTGTGAAAGAATTTTCTTTTTCATTCTTTGATCTTGGCGTAAATGATCCCTATGGGGTTAGTCAAGAATGTGAATTGTTTCTGATACTGCATAACAATGTACTATTTATTCACTTGTAGTTGTTGTTGTTTCTCATGCAACTTGGACAAACTAAGCACGACTGAGGCTGCAGGCTCTCGTATTAAGGTCAAGGGGTGAGACTTTCTTTTTAATGAGCACCATTAAGGTAAAAGAATGACTTCCCTCAAGTAGGTCCTCATAAATTTGAAGCAGGGACCAAGCAGATGACCCACAGACTTGGTCTGATACCCACAGAGGTATTTATTGAGAACTTGGAGGACATTGTGACCACGAACATATTTTACATGCCCCAGTCACCTTTAAAGAACTCTGCGAATCTTAGACCGGCTAGGATTCCGAACTCGCAATCTCTCAGTTACGAGATCGTTGCCAGCCGATTGAGCTACCGCGTCTTATTTATACACTTTCATAAGCTGATTGAATTTACATTAGATATGATACTGTATCGATACATATAAAAACAAAAATTCCATTCTGGCAACAATTCTCTAAATTGACGTCCTTAGTCATGTAATAACTAATATACTTTTCAGACTCAGCTAGCTGGAGACATCCCGTTTTTACACAAAAACTATGATTTCACTCAGCATTCAACTTACTTCTAATTTTCATCTTCTCTGAGCTAATTTTATGTGCGTTTTGTACGATTTTCATCCACTAAATGTTATTCATAATCACGTTTCTCTGCAATTTTTATTTCACTTTATCTATGCAACAATCCAAGTTTGTCAGTCTGATTTTATAACACCATGCATATATATATACATAAAGATACATACACACACAAGTTTTAATTAAATAATATACATATTATTAAATAGAATATGTACCTAGCTTCTTAAAAAATAAATTTTAACCCGGTATGTTTCTTTGTATTAAATAGTAAAATATATTTGAAGTAGAAAATGAAAGTTCTAGTTAAACTGTAATTGCTGGAGAAGTCTTTGAAAAACATTTAAAACTCTGCCTGAAAAGGTAATTAAAAATGATAAAAAATGGGAACTGCAAGATTAAATTTCTTATAGGTATTTCAACATTTACTATAATTCCTTAATCATTTCTCCAAACTTTAATAAAATCAGTTGCATTTTTTTCCGGATGTAAATCGAGAGCTTTAACCATAACGGTCTGAAGAGTTATTAACTATAATCCATTTATATCTCGCCTTTTACTTTCTTTTCAGGAAATATTTGTTTCTGAATAATTCATGAATGAAACTTTCATTGCATTTATATTTCTAAGAAATATTTTAATGAGATTAAAATTCTGAAAATATTTAGTTAATAACGCAAAATCTGTTTGAATTTGATTTGATTGGAAGCACTACGGTCTTTTTTTATATACGATCATTACTGAGACAAGTGCCTACTCCTTAAAGCTAATTTTATACACTACCCCCATCCATTCCATAAGTAGGATTTGAAACACTGAACAGCAGCGTCCTATCCATTAAGCCTTTTATGAATGTGACATATGCATATTATTTTTAGATTGCAGCTATATGATTTTTGTTGGACTTTGACTGTGTGACATTATTCTTAACGTAGAGTTTAAGGTAAGGTTTTTAGATTTCAGCTATACGTTTTGTTGCACTTTGACTGTGTCACCTTGACATACTTCTTTAGGTGAATGTGACATATGTGTATTATTTTTAGATTGTAGCTATATGTTTTTTGTTTCACTTTGACTGTGTCACCTTGACACACTTTTTAAGGTGAATGTGACATATGCGTATTATTTTTAGATTGCAGCTATATGTTTTTTGTTTCACTTTGACTGTGCCACCTTTACATACTTCTTAAGGTAGAGTTTAAGGTAAGGTAGGGTTTTTAGATTGCAACTTTACGTTTTTGTTGTACTTTGTGTCACCTTGACATACTTCTTAAGGTGAATGTGACATATGCGTATTATTTTTAGATTGCAGTTATATGTTTTTTGTTTCTCTTTGACTGTGTCACCTTGACATACTTCTTAAGGTAAGGTAGTGTTTTTAGATTGCAGCTATACGTTTTTGTTGCACTTTGTCTGTGTCACCTTGACATACATCTTAAGGTGAATGTGACATATGCGTATTATTTTTAGGTTGCAGCTATACGTTTTTTGTTGCACTTTGACTATGTCACCTTAACATACTTCTTAAGGTAGAGTTTAAGGTAAGGTAGTGTTTTTAGATTGCAGCTATACGTTTTTGTTGCACTTTGTCTGTGTCACCTTGACATACTTCTTAAGGTGAATGTGACATATGCGTATTATTTTTAGATTGCAGCTATATGTTTTTTGTTGCACTTTGACTGTGTCACCTTAACATACTTCTTAAGGTAGAGTTTAAGGTATGGTAAGGTTTTCAGATTGCAACTATATGTTTTTGTTGCACTTTGACTGTGTCACCTTGACATACTTCTGACGGTGAATGTGACAGAAGCGCATTATTTTTAGATCTGAGCTATATGTTTTTTGTTGCACTTTGATTGTGTCAATTTGACACGCGTAAGAGAAACATATACCTCCAAGATTATATAATACCCTAATAATTATATAATTATTCTTACTATTTTATTATATAATAAGAAACAGTTCTGCAATACAGCTCTCTAGATGTTCGATTATCGTTTTTACGAATGAGGACTAATATTTTCTCTAAAGTCTGAAGATATTGCACTTTTTTACTCTGAACTTCATTTTTAGTTTAATGACTTTTTATAGAATAACTAGCATATAGCCCGTCATATGCCGGGATCAGTAAAAGTTTTAATTTTCCAGAATTGTAAAGAACCCTAGAAAATAAAATAAAAAAATGGTTTGTTTTTTGGCTGAGAATTACCTGGTAGACGCTTAATAATTTGTTTAATCTTCGTTTTCCTCTAAAAATCTTCCGATGCTGTGAATGTAGTTTAGAACCACGTTGAATTTATTTAGAAATATAATTCAAAGCTTTCTTAGCTACGTCGAAATTGAAAGTTCTTCCCAATTTTTTTTTACTACAGTATTTAATGGAAGTAAAGGAATAAAACTATCATTTCCTCTACACGCTAGAGAAAGATAGAATTTGTTGTTAATACCAGTGATAAAATTTGCATTGCAACAAAAAGTAATCGATGATTCAATTTAAAATTATCCCACATGTATCTAATATAATATTTAAGCCAAATATAAAAAAAAAAGTTCAGCGATAAAAAGTATGAAAATAATGCAGACTATATTTAAATAATTTAAAATCAGAAATGATGAAAAGAGAGGGTTAAAGGAATGACATCTTAATGCTAGAAAAAAAATGTTATTTTTACCTATTTATTATGTTACAAATTGATAAATTTAATAGCCTGCCCTTAACCTGAGAAAATAGGGCTTAAAATAATGGCATTAAATGCGAGAAAAGGAGGGAAGGGGTGGATTTTGAACGTTGCTAACCCTAACTTATCAAGAATTCAATGTGCATGCCTCTACCCATTCCAGGTACAACCGCTTCACAAATTCGAGGACAGACGGACAGATAATTTACGCTATTATTATGTAGGGGAATTACCGTAATTTTAGTTTAAGTGACACTTTCATTTTTAATTTCAAATTTATTTTTCAGTTTTATACAAATTAAAGTCATGTATAGAGCATTGTGTTCATATGAGTAACTTTTATACAAAACAATATTTATATTCCTTAATACATTGTGTGCTGGTACATTTCTCAGCGGAATTGGACCGGGAGCGGGTGTTTTGAGTGTAAATTTAGTTATTCAGTCAAATATTAATAGATTGAAAATTATTTCATTTTTTAACACACATTTCGTATTTTATATTGAAATATATAAACAAATATATAAAAAGAAATATATAAATGAAAATCAATGGGTTTTTGTAAAAAATGTTTTAAGTGGATAAATTTACAATAGTATCGTAAATGTGAACAATCAAATAGCAATAGTAGTATATAGGTTTAATTTTTTCGAATTATGTTATATATAAATATTTTTAAATTATAAAAAATGAAAAAAGCAATCATAAAACTAATAATGTAATAACTAGTTTTTATTTGTCTCAATTTTTTAAGAATATATGTAGTAGACAAGGACATTCAGCTTCGTTCTCCTGTATATACAGTTATTCTTGTACCCACAAAGAAACCATGTTGTTACACTAATCCTTAGTAGTAAGTGACCCTCGTTCAAGTATGAATCGTCAGAAAACGTACTAGTACTTGTCCCCCATACAATGTGTTAAGATATTGTGTGTGTGAATATAAATTTGATTTATGTGTAAGAAATATGCCAATTTTTATTTTCACTTTAGAGTATAAAAATTGCTAAAAGTACAAAAGATTAAACATCGTAAGAATGAGATTTAATTACGTTGTGGCTCTAAAAAGATAATTCTCGAATCATGTGACTGCAAAAATAATATACCCCAAATGTCTTCCTACTTTATCAATAAACAAGTCCAATAAGCAAAGCTAGAAAATAATATCAAGATGGGATCAAATGATTCCATGTCTCTTAAATGTTTATTTTTATGAGTACGACATAACTACATATTACGTGGAATGTTATTTTAAAAAGCTAGTTCTAAAGTAAATTCTTTTAAAAGATGTTAATCCTATAATACCAAGGTTTGTAATTAAATAGAATATTTATCTTGAGTTAACAAGATACACTTTGGTATCTCTTCTAATGTAAACAGTCTTAAAAATAACAAATAAATGATTATTGGAGATCACGTGGAGTAAGTACATTGGAGTAATTTTAAATCCTAATAAAAATAAATTATTTCTACTACTTAAACATAAATATTTCATTGTGCAATAAGTATGAAAATATTTATTTTTAAAAAGTACCATGTGGTCTATGGGGGATATAATGTATGTTATTTCCCTTTTTGAGGTGATTTGTCAACAAACGCAGATCCGTCATCACCATAAATGTAAAACACAAATAACAATTTCATCGATATATAGTTCACAAGACTAAACTTATATACCTACCTTTCATAGACTTTGAAAATTATATTGTTCACTTAATATTTTTGAGTACTTTTAATTTTTCTCTGATGCCTTATTTTTTTTAACTTTTTCATCTCTATGTAAAGACAGAGTTCTAAATGTTAAGTTACTTTAAATAATGCACTGCTTTTAAATTAACTGTAAAGATACTTTTTTGATAAAATTATAATATTCCCTTTCTCTTCCATTTTTCGCGTGTATGTAGGATAATAGTACGTTCGTTCATTAATAAAAATAAATTAATTCTACAACTTGAACATAAATATTTTATTGCGCAATAAGTATGGAAATATTTATTTTTAAAAAGTACCATGAGATCTATGGGGGAATAATGTATGTTTATTTCCCTTTTTGAGGTGATTTGTCAACAGACATAGGTCCGTCCTCACCATAAATGTATAACACAAATAACAATTTCATCGATCTATAGTTCACAAGACTAAACTTATTTACCTACCTTTCATAGACTTTGAAAATTATATTGTTCACTTAATATTTTTTTTACTTTTTCATCTCTATGTAAAGGCAGAATTCAAAATGTTAAGTTACTGTAAATAATGTACTCCTTATAAAATAACTGTAAAAATACATTTTTGATAAAATTCTGATAATTCCTTTCTCTTCCACCTTTCTCGTGTAAGAGGGGTAACAGTACATTCGTTAAGAATTTCTGCGCTTTTCTGTATAGACGAATGTTATTAGGTGTAAACATGCATGAGCATCACTATTCGATAACATGAAAACGTTAAATATAGTACTTTTCAAAATATTGTTTCTATCCTTTTGAATATTAAAGAGAAACTTGATATAAGTATCGTTAATTATTTCATTATAGCCTACGACATATTTAAAGTTGTTATGTGATTACAATTTCAAAGATTAAAAATCTTAAGAATGAGATTTAATGACATTGTAACTGTATGAAGATTAACTCACTTAAGTCATCTGGTATATGACTTGACTGTAAAAATAACATACCCCAAATATATTCCTACTTTGTCAATAAACAGGTCCAATAGGCAAAGCTAGAAAATAATAACTAGATGGGATCAAATTATTTCATGTCTCTTTAATATTTAATTTTATGGGTAAGACATAAATTTATATTACGTTCAATGTCATTTTAAAAAGCTAGTTCTAAAGTAAACTCTTTTAAATGATGATAATCCTATAATTCCAAGGTTTGTAATTAAATAGAATATTTATCTTGAATTAACGAGGTACATTTTGGTTTCTCTGTTAACCCTCCGAGTGGAACACACCGGGGGAAAAAAAGGTCTCCAAAAATACGCTAAAGTTTTATTGTGTCAGTTACGAAAGTGTTCTATGATTTTTTACTTCGCCCTTTGCCCCACCCTCGTTATTGTCTCATTACTTCCGGTTATAAATATATATATATATATATATATATATATATATATATACATATATATATATATATATATATATATATATATATATATATATAAATATACATTATTGATTGTTAATTTTTAATACACATAAAGCTCGTCAAGTCTCGAAGATCATCACATAAAAAATAACGTATTCTAAAAGTACGAATAAATTTTTTTTTTGAGAATTATTTATATTTTTTTACTAAAGTCATCCAAGATATTTCAGTGGTGCAATTAGAGATATATATGTTGCCGCAAACGAAATACTTCGAAATACAGACTGACAAAGCCATGAGAAGCTATCAGCGTCTTTGTTCCTCAGAGAATAGGGGTGTATCCCTCAATAAATGTCCATCAAAGAGGGGGCAGTTCCTAAACAATCGACCTGACCCTCCTACCTCATAATTTCATAGGTGGAAACACTGTCAGAAATGTACAATACATTTATTTTTGGAACATTTTTGGGGGTTGAAAATTGTCTGTGACAGCTGGCGGAATTGTACGTGCAAACCGCTTAGATTGTTAATGTAAACAGTCTTAATAACAAATAAACGATTATTGGAGATCACACGGAATAAATATACTGGGGTAATTTTAAATCCGAACACAAATACGAAACATGTCCGAAATACAGCTCTCTAGATGTACGGTTATCTTTTTTTACGAATGCGGACTTATATTTACACAAAAATTAGAAGATGTTTCACTTTATATTCTGAACTTCATTTTTAGTTTAATTGCTTTTTATGGAATAATTTACCGTAATTTAGTTTAAGTGATACTTTTATTTTTAATTTCATATTTATTTTTCATTTTTATAGAAATTAAAATTATTTATGGAGCTTTGTGTTGAAATAAGTAACTTTTGTACTCAACAATATTTTTATTAATTAACACATTGTATGTGGTACATTTCGCAACGGAATTGTACCGGGCGGACGTTTTGAGAGTAAATTTAGTTATTCAGTTAAATCATAATAGATCGAAATTTATTTAATTTTTGAACCAACTTTTTGTATTTTATATAGAAATATATAAACAAATATATAAATAGAAATAAAAACCATAAAATTTTTGTAAACCAAAAATATATATTTAGTGGATAAATTTATAATAGTATCGTAAATATGAAAAATCAAATAGAAATAGTAGTATATAGTCTTAATTTTTTTCCCTTTCTGTGGTTCCGCATCGACTGAATTAAAAACTATTATTTATTTTTTTTAATTTTTCCAGAATCTATGTAGTAGACAAGAACATTCGGCTTCATTTTCCTGTATATACCGTTATTTTTTTTTTACCCACAAACAAACCATGTTATTACACTAACGCGTACTAAAACGTGACCCGTACTCAAGTATCAATCGTCAGAAAACGTACTAGTATGTGTTCTGCATACAATGTGTTAAGATACAGTGTGTGTTTTGAGAAATTTGATTTAATATGTGTAAGTAATATGCAGATTTGTATTTTTACTTTAGAGTATAAAAATTACGGAAAATTACAAAAGAAAGTTGACTGTATCTGGCTGTACATATGTATAAACAATTTCAAAGATTAAAAATCGTAAGAATGAGATTGAATTACGTTGTGGCTCTAAGAAGATTAATTCACGGCCTCACCTTAGTCATCTAGTATATGACATAACTGTAAAAATAACATACACCTAATGTATTTCTCTTTGACAATAAGCACGTCCAATAACCAAAGCTAGAAAATAATAACTAGATTCTATCAAATTATATCATGTTTCTTAAATATTCAATTTTATGGGTAAGACATAACTACGTCTTACGTTGAAAGTTATTTTAAAAAGCTAGTTCTAGAGTAAATGCTTTTAAAATATGTTAATCCTATATTTCCAAGGTTTGTAATTAAGTAGAATATTTATCTTGACTTAACAAGATACATTTTGGTTTCTCTTCTAATGTAAACTGTCTTAAAAATAACAAATAAATAATTATTGGGGATCACGCGGGAACAAATATCCGGAGTAATTTTAAATCCGAATTAAAATACGAAACAGTTCTGAAATACAGCTCTCTAGATGTTCGGTTATCGTTTTTACGATGCGGACTAATATTTACACCAAAGTCAAAACATGTTTCACTTTATATTCTGAGCTTTGTTTTTAGTTTAATTGATTTTTATAGAATAATTTACCCTAATTTTATTAAAGTATTACTTTTATTCTTAATTTCATATTTATTTTTAATTTTTATAGAAATTAAATTTATTTATGGAGCATTGTGTAGAAATAAGTAACTTTTATACTCAACAATATTTATTTACCTTAGCACATTGGGTGCCGGTACATTTCGCAGCGGAATTGTACAGGGAACGGGTGTTTTGTGCGTAAATTTAGTTATTCAGTTAAATCTCAATAGATCAAAAATTATTTAATTTTTTAACCTACTTTTCGTATTTTATATTGAAATATATAAAAAATATATAAATAGAAATGTATAAATAACAACCAAAAGATTTTTGTAAACATATTTTTAGTGGATAAATTTATAATAGTATCTTAAATATGAGAAATCAAAGAAATAGTAGTATATGTCTCAATTTTTTTCCCGTTCTGTGGTTCCGCATCGATTGTAGTAAAAATTATTTTTTATTTGTGTAAATATTTCCAGTAGAGACAATAACATTCGGCTTTGTTTTCCCGATATATAACGTTATTTTTTTTACCCACAAACAAACCATGTTGTTACACTAACCCGTACTAGTATGTGACCCGCGTTCAAGTATCAATCGTCAGAAAACGTATTAGTACATGTCCTGCATAAAATGTGTTATAACACCGTGTGTGTGCAGAGAAATTTCATTTAATATGTGTAAGAAATATGCAAGAGTTTATTTTTACTTTAAAGTAAAAAATTGCGAAAATTACAAAAGAAAATTGACTTATCTGGTTATACATACGTATAAACCATTTCAAAGATTAAAAGTCGTAAGAATGAGATTTAATTACATTGTAACTGTAAGAAATTAATTCACGGCCTCACCTATGTCATCTAGTATATGACATAACTGTAAAATAACATACACCTAATGTATTTCTCTTTGACAATAAGCACGTCCAATAACCAAAGCTAGAAAATAATAACTAGATTCTATCAAATTATATCATGTCTCTTAAATATTTAATTTTATGGGTACGACATAACTACATATTACGTTGAATGAGAATGTTATTTTAAAAAGCTAGTTCTAAAGTAAACTCTTTTAAATGATGATAATCCTATAATTCCAAGGTTTGTAATTAAATAGAATATTTATCTTGAGTTAACAAGATACATTTTGGTTTCGCTTGTAACGTAAGCAGTCTTAAAAATAACAAATAAATAATTATTGGGGATCACGCGGGAACAAATATCCGGAGTAATTTTAAATCCGAATTAAAATACGAAACAGTTCTGAAATACAGCTCTCTAGATGTTCGGTTATCGTTTTTACGATGCGGACTAATATTTACACCAAAGTCAAAACATGTTTCACTTTATATTCTGAGCTTTGTTTTTAGTTTAATTGATTTTTATAGAATAATTTACCCTAATTTTATTAAAGTATTACTTTTATTCTTAATTTCATATTTATTTTTAATTTTTATAGAAATTAAATTTATTTATGGAGCATTGTGTAGAAATAAGTAACTTTTATACTCAACAATATTTATTTACCTTAACACATTTCGCAGCGGAATTGTAGCGGGAGCAGATATTTTGAACGTAAATTTATTTATTCAGTTTAATCTCAATAGATGGAAAATTATTTAATTTTTTAACCAACTTTTCATATATTATATTGAAATATATAAACAAATATATAAATAGAAATATATAAATAACAACCATAAAATTTTTGTAAAAAATATTTTTTAGTGGATAAGTTTATAATAGTATCGTAAATATGAAGAACCAAATAGAAATAGTAGTATATAGTCTCAATTCTTTCCCGTTCTGTGGTTCCGCATCGACTGTAGTAAAAATTATTTTGTTATTTGTGTAAATATTTCCAGAATCTATATAGTAGACAATAACATTCGACTTCCTTTTCCTGTATATACCGTTATTTTTTTTTACCCACAAACAAACCCTGTTGTGTGTTACTAACCCGAACTAGTACGTGACCCGCGTTCAAGTATCGTCAGAAAAAGTATTAGTACATGTCCTGCATAAAATGTGTTATAATACCGTGTGTGTGCAGAGAAATTTCATTTAATATGTGTAAGAAATATGCAAGAGTTTATTTTTACTTTAAAGTAAAAAAATTACGGAAAATTACAAAAGAAAGTTGACTGTATCTGGTTATAGATACGTATAAACGATTTCAAAGATTAAAAATCGTAAGAATGAGATTTAATTACATTGTGACTGTAAGAAGATTAATTCACGGCCTCACCTTAGTCATCTAGTATATGAGATAACTGTAAAAATAACATACACCTAATGTATTTCTCTTTGACAATAAGCACGTCCAATAACCAAAGCTAGAAAATAATAACTAGATTCGATCAAATGATATGTTTCTTAAAAATTTAATTTTATGGATAAGATATAACTACATATTACATTGAATGTTATTTTAAAAAGCTAGTTCTAGAATAAACTCTTTTAAAAGATGTTAATCCTATAATTCCAAGGTTTGTAATTAAGTAGAATATTTATATGGCTCATTCTCAAAACAAAATTATCAGAAACCCATGTAAACGTCTCAGACGCAATGGCATCACATGCAGAACAGATGCACTGTTCCATTTATTCAATTGTTTCTGGATAGTGGCGGCACACCTTGTCTTTTAAGAGTCCCCACAGATTAATATCGTAGTTTAGATTTTTCTAGACTGCATCGCCATCTGTTGTGAAATATTGTATGTAATTTTGAAGTTTGTTTGCTTGAAAATTTATTATTATCCCAAGACTATTGCAACGAACTGTGAATTTCTATCACTGACTTTTTGTTTTTATTGATTTTTCAAATATACCGGACATTTTGTAAACCTGTATATTAAGTATCAATTATTAAGTATCAATATATATAAACTTTAATAATATCTACAAGTTTATTGGTCTGAACGTAATTCATTTAATACTTTTTTCTTAAGTTGGATTTGAAATGTACGCTTCAGTTTTCGGCTATGTCTAACAAGTTAGAAGTGAATGTAAGTTTATATTGTTTCTAAAATAAAATATTTTTAGTAATTAAAGATGAAATATTTTATGTAGGAATGATTTAAAAAAAATAAATATTTACCTAAGAGTTTTGCTTTTATTTAGAAGATAAATTATTATTTACTGTATAATTTTTAAACTTTATAAAACCATACATTACAAACGACAAAAATAACTATCAAGAAAACGTAATGCAGAAATATCGAAATTTTGATTTTTCTTT
>CM063511.1:52982699-52992699 GCA_032207245.1 Pardosa pseudoannulata | reverse complement strand
GAGATATCAATTAATTATTAAAAGATAGTAGCAGTACAGGTTTCTTTTCATCTGTGTTCACGTATATATTAAAGAAAAAAAAGTAAAAAAGACTGAAGATTAAATTTTGAATAACTTATCCATCAGGCAGATCCAATTAAAAGGCATATATAACCAAGTACAGTATTAATAAAACACGAACGTTCATAACCAAATAATGTTTATTTTCAGGAAGACACAATCCTACTAATATATTTTCAAATATTTTTAATGTGTCTCGTCTAAACCACAAACACGTACAAGTTAGAAAGAAAAGGCATTTTCTAACGACTTTAAAGCTTAATACAGACATCATTAAGGTAATAGTCTGTAATTATGTTACTTCAGTTATGCGTTTAGGGTTTTACGGTACATCCATTTTTGAAGTTGTATAAATATCTGTATTGTATTGAATTGATATTAAAATTGAACTTTAGAATTTTTTAATGTATGGCGGTATTATTTTATCCTTTCACACACACGTATCACCTTTATATATATATATATATATATATATATATATATATATATATATATATATATATATATATATATATATATAATATATATAATATATATTTTTTAAATATATGATATATATATATTTATATATATATATGTATATATATATATATATATATATATATATTATATATATATATATATAAAATATATATATATATATATAAATATATATATATATATATTTTTATATATATATATATATATATTCATTGTATATATATATATATATATATATATATATATATATATAAATATATATATAATATATATATATATATATATATATATATATATATATATATATATATATACATATATAAGTATATATATATATAATATATATATATATATTATAATATATATATATATAATATATATATATATATATAAAAATATATATAATATATATATATATATATATATATATATATATATATATATATATATATATATATATATATATATATATATAATATTTGTCGTGTGCAGTGGTAAGGCGAATGAAAGAATCAGTTTATAATCTTCTCTTTATTTTAAAGTATAGTTTCCTTTTCAAGGCTTCACAAGGCGCCAGTTTCATTTATTCGTGGTGGAGTTAACCATGATATGTTGACAGCTCTACGTCTACGCGGTAACTGTCCTCATTTCTTTGCATACTCATCAAAGT
Organism: Pardosa pseudoannulata; assembly: GCA_032207245.1. Taxonomy (NCBI): domain Eukaryota; kingdom Metazoa; phylum Arthropoda; class Arachnida; order Araneae; family Lycosidae; genus Pardosa; species Pardosa pseudoannulata. Next base: position 52,991,489 of record CM063511.1, on the reverse strand, counting down.
CTTAATATGCTTATTGACTGAATTATCTAAAAGCTTACGCTAGCGTGATGTTTTTTATTTATTTTGTTATTACGAATGACTTTTTAAATTGTTCACAACTCCTTAACCCCTTTTTAATATATATGTATATATATATATATATATATATATATATATATATATATATATATATAATATATATATATATATATATATATATAATATATAAAACAAATGTGTAAAAATACAGTTAGAAAAGCAATTAGCAAATTATAATATCTATTAAATATAATTATAAATATAAAAGTATAATATAACATATATACGGAATACAATACTAGACTAAAAAATGAATGAAAATTAGGAATCATGTTGGCAATGACCTTGAGAAGTTGTGACCTCACACTCAATTTAGACTAGTTTGTAGTGGAAACAACACTCATATACGTCACAACTTATATGAGTGCTGTTTCCACTAAAAACTAGACCGCAAAGAAGTCAAAAATGGAAAATTAAATAGACACTAAGGAAAACTACAAAATTACTACACTAAGGACAACACAACATGACAGATAACCCTAACAACGTTATTTATGTATGGAGATATTCTATTATTTAAAGAATCGAAACACACATTCATTACTATTAAGTCAAAAATAAGTTTTTTTACTATAATTTTTAGAAAACCAGCAGGGAAGTCTTTTTTGTGTACATAATTAAGGAAAGTATGAATATAACTGTCTCTTACATTATAATGTAAGAGACATATAATGGTACTTTAGTCTAATATTGTATTCCGTAAGACTTATGTTTTATTAATTTATACTTATATATATATATATATATATATATATATATATATATATATATATATATATATATATATATATATATATATATATATATATACCAGGTGGCATTAATTAAACTGATAGTTCTCATAGTGTTCTGTAGCACGATCTATTTCCAAGAATGACGCCACATTTTGTAGGAAGACTAAACAAGGCAGGGGACTTAGGAATCCGCGAAAAAACAAATTAGTTCCAAATGTCACAGCTAGGGAATATTTTGCGCTGTGTAATAGAAAACAGAGTGTTAAAAAATGCAAATCAATACGGAAATTAATTTCTTAACCGTGCCAATTGATGTTACGTGAAATTTGAATAAAGAATATCTTCTTCTGCTCATAGTACGTGATATTGTAGATCACGAGACTTTATCGGTGTTTATGTAGATTTTACTCTTTTTTAAAAGTGTTCCCATATTGCACTTGAATTACATCAGAGAAATTGCATAATAAAAGGTAATTTTATTCCTTATTAATTTGCTTTTGTTAACATTCTATATTATATAACACAGCTCCAAATATTCCCCTAGTGGTGACTTTTTGAACTAATTTGTTTTTCCGCGGAATCCTTCGTCCCCCGTCTTTTTTAATCTTCCTACAAAATGTGGTGGCATTATTGCAAGTAGATCGCAATAAAAAGAAGCACTGTCAGCTTAATTATGGGCACCCGGTATACACACACACACGCACACACACACACACACACACACACACACACACACATATATATATATATATATATATATATATGTGTGTGTGTGTGTGTGTGTGTTTATATCTATGAATAAAATTTATTGATGTACTTCACGTCACACAATAGTGATTGCTTTCGAGACAGGGAGACAGAGATGAGAAAAAATGGCCGATATCTTATTAACAAGGGAAGTTGAGCCAGCTGTCCGAAACGCCAAAAAAAGTATATTTTAAATTTGTCAAGATGAAGTTGGTTATATGATGAAAAATGATTAAAGGAACACATTGGTATGTCAGTGACGTCGATACACGGGAAGAATTTTTATATAAGAAGCTATATAAGAAAATTTAAGTTTATTCAAGATTAAAACAGGCTTGGTGACTTTGTACTCGCTTGCAGCTTTATTAAGATTTAGGAATAAATTGGAATTTTTTTCGGAGCACATAAAGAGTTTTATTTAGGCAGACTATTCCCTCCCCATTTCAAACAATGGTTTATGACTACACAAAGAAAAAGAGGAAAATTAAAAAATCATAACACTGCCATCTGAGCATATTTAAGATACCTAATCCCACTATATTCACTTGGAAGTTACGTTTTAATAAATAAGAAAATGCACAAATAGATAAATATCTGTATAATATAATAAGCTGCAGGTTTGTTTTTGTTATATCTATAACAAACACAGCATTTTTTATCATGAATAACGATACAATCTATATAATGTATAATCAATCTATTCTTTCTCTACATTAAAAATAATCAGAAATGTCTATCAATGCATAGATTTGCAGAGTTGGAAAGTATCTGTTATATTAGGAAAACTATCAATGATTTTGCATATTTTCAGTAGATAAATCTTGTTTAAGAAATGAATTCAACTCTTTTCTTTGTTAAAACATATGAGATATCTCGTTATATTCCTTATATCGCAACTTCAGTGTCTAAAACTGTCACATATCGATACATAAAAATAAAAAAACTGTTTCAATCTGTGATATTGATTATCAAACAAAACGTATTTCCACTCTAGTGGTTATACCCCTTGCTGTTACTTACTTGTATGATGCTCACTGTCATCGTGCACTAGCTCATTGTAATTTTAACAGTTTATACTCTAAAGTTGAAACTGATAGTAATGTGGTTGGCCCGGGTGGCGCATGTGCAACTACCGTCTTGTAAAAAAAATAACTGGAGGTAAGTGCAGATTAGTTAAAGGAAATCATTTTAATTTTTTGTGTAATAGCAACCACTATTACACCTATTAATGAATTCAGCATTTTAATTCAAAACCTTCTGTGTTTATATTCCCGATTTTGGAAGACTTTATTGCTACTTAAAGTAACCCAGACATGTATTAATTGCAGCACCAGGCATCTGTGGAGAATTTTGGATAAATCTAATACCATTGTATGACCTGTTCGCAATGTGTTAACCATTGAGTTCATAAATCTTGCAGCTATATTGCATCCGATTTTAAGCATCGGAGCTGGGAAACAATTTCTGAATATATAGGGCACTGATCTTCGTACCGGGGTTCGTAGTTTCGAATCCTAGTACTAGCATGCAAAAAAGTAATCATTCGTAACTGGCCTTAAGTATGTCTCAAACTCATTAGCTTAGCAAAACCGTAGACCGTAGCGCTCTAACCAATAAACGAATCTGAAGTGGAGGAGAGAGGTTAACCACCAGTAATGATGGACAATCCCATTCCACTGTAAAAAGGACAATGCTGTTTTCAGGAACTCTGAAAGTAAGTCTGTAATCTACCCTCCACATTATTGCCAATTGTTCACCATTTCCTGATGGGGATTTTGGACGATGGTTTACGGGTTGCAGCCACATACTGGGCCACTAAATGAGACGAGCGCGTGGATTTGTCCATAGGGTCTACTGCTAACTTTAGTTGAGCATCTGGCTGCCTTTGATCTTTGGGTAAAAACCGCTTCCAAAGCCATCTTCCACTAAGGCCATTTTATTGTCTGCTATCGTCGACATCGAAAAGCCATAACCCCTACAGACGGGGGTAATGACTTGCAGTAGACCATAGTGTGGAGGAGCCTCAAGAGATAAGATATCCTGAGACAGACTTTAAGTCTCTATCTGAAATACCAAGAACACCCATCGTAGTGTTAAATACTACAGTGTGGATCGTCCGCTTTTTAAACAGAGAGTAACACAGAGAGAACGAATGAAGGGCTTACTCTAGACGTTGCCAGTAGGTTCGAACGTTCATTATGACGTCACTTTGATGTCAGCTTGTTTACATATTGCGAATAAACGATCAAGGTGACGTCAAAATAACGGCACAACGAACGTTCGAACCGACTCGCAACGTCCATACTAAGCCCCTGATTGTTAATTGTCCAGGAGTATTTCAATTGGAGATAAACTTTTCAAACTTATGAGATAGTCTGTCATATCACAGAACATTACTGCGTCATAAATAACGAATGATTTTTTTTTCAGATTTTAAACTAAAATTAGTAAAAGCTTATTCGAATTAATATTTATTTAGAGATAATTCAGAGAAATTCATTTAATAAATACTAGAGGGAATGGAAGATATTTATTTAATCTCTTTTATTCAAGAAAATATTAATTTGATTTAAGGACAGAAAAATTCTATTTAATGCAATAAGTAAGTAAATATGTTACCTTTAAATGAAGTATCTACATGCTAAAGCATTTGGTTTCTGATTTTAAATGCAAGCATTTATAGATTTCAAAATTTTAATCCATAAATTGTTAGTAAAAATTAATTAAAATTCAATAATTTTAAAAGTATCATTTTACATTTAATCCTAAAATTTCAGACAAATGTTTAAAAGATTATATTTTTAGTTTAAAATTCAATTCTAACGAAAAAGGAGAAATGACAAATATACATAATTGTTCGGATTATTTCTGAAAATAAAATGGCACCATCATACATGCATATTTTTAAAAACTTTATTTGATAACGTTTATATATATATATATGTTTCGCCAATATTTATATTTAATATTTAGAAAAATATCCGAAAGGAAATCCTCATAGAATTACGAATAAATATATTTTTTTATTATGTTTCTAAAGCTAAAAAATATTTTATTTCAAATCAACAGAATATCTTATAAATACTGCAGAATTTATTTCTATATTTTTCATTTTGCATGGTACGTGATAATTTTAAGTTTCTTTTAATTTATAACTTTACAGTTTCGGAAGTAATTAGCTTGCGATCTTCGCAGTTACTTAATAAAAATTGGCGAATTCTTATTTTTAAATTCTTATTTTCTGGTTGCATGCTAATTAGTATAATCAATACAATAGGGGTCGGTTTCAAAGGTAAAGAATATTATTAATTACCAGTGAAGCTTTAACACAAGGTTGTATAAATATTTTCCAATATTTCATAAATAAACAGTGCATGTAACAAAGGATCTATTTGCCTATGCAGTTCATCATTGATTAATTTACCTCATTTATTAGCCGGAAAATATGTAGTTAAAATGTTTTGAAGACACATTTTAAAAATAAGTAATTTGTTTTTTTGGATGAAACCTTTCTTGAGAAGGTAAAGAAAATGCGTTCAAAATTTGTAAATTGTATATATCTATATGAGTTTATTAGGGTTAATATCTGCTTGGTAATTTATGGAGTAATTTTTGTATTTTCAACCAAAAATATTGCCATTAAATATTTTTGGAAATACAAAAGTAATAGAGAATAAAAAATTGTATCGTTGATTGAATGGGGATCTGATTCAAGGCCTAGTAATAAGATGACCAACGAAAATAGCTATATTTTTATGTATACACAAATAAATAAAGATTTTTTTTTCTTTCATTTAACATTTATAGCAGATTTTTACATATAAGAAAAAATGCTGTAATTTGAATTTACATATCTGAATAAATATATATATCTCAGTGCATAATCATTTACTGTTTTTAATCATAAATTTAATATATTTAACTATTATATATAAAAAATAATTATATATTTTATTTGACTTTTTATAGTCCTTCCCATCAAAATGATCTCAATATTTTATGTAGAAAAAAACTCCGTCTTTCTGTCATTAAGCTATTTTAGGGTATTTCAAATTTAAACAAAAATAAATAGTTTTGTTAAAATTTGAAATTTATTTGAGATTTTCCATATAAAATACCACAAAATTACGGTCTTTCTGTTATTAAGTTTTTTTAGGGCATTTCAGATTTTCACAAAACTAAATATTTTTGTTAAAATTTGAAATTTATTTGAGATTTTCCATATAAAACAGCACAAAATCTTCGTCTTTCTGTCATTAATCTTTTATAGGACATTTCAAATAAAAAAAAATTTTTGTTAAAATTCAAAATTCATTTGAGATTTTCCATATAAAACACCACAAATTTCCCGTCTTTCTGTCATTAAGCTTTTATAGGGCATTTCAAATTTGAAAAAAAAATATTTTTGTTAAAATTTGAAATTTATTTGAGATTTTCCATATAAAACAACACAAAATTCCCGTCTTTCTGTCATTAAGCTTTTATAGGGCATTTCAGATTTTCACAAAACTAAATATTTTTGTTAAAATTTGAAATTTATTTGAGATTTCCCATATAAAACAGCACAAAATTCCCGTCTTTCTGTCATTAAGATTTTTATATGGCATTTCAAACTTTAACAAAAATAAATATTTTTATTAAAATTCGAAATTCATTTGAGATTTTCCATATAAAATAGAACAAATTTCCCGTCTTTCTGTCATTAAGATTTTTGTAGGGCATTTCAAATTTTAACAAAAATAAATATTTATGTTAAAGTTTGAAATTTATGTGAGATTTTCCGTATAAAACAGCACAAAATTCCCATCTTTCTGTCATTAAGCTTTTATAGGGCATTTCAAATTTGAAAAAAATATTTTTGTTAAAATTTGAAATTCATTTGAGATTTTCCATATAAAACAGCACAAAATTCTCGTCTTTCTGCTTAATTAACATTAAAAATTTCTTAGAATTTCAAAAAAATTTCTTTATTTGTTAAAATTTGAAATTTAGATTTTCCATTTATAAGCACAAAATTCCGTCTTTTTATTGTTAAATTTGGTATTTTTTGAAATATATTTGAATTTGAAAAAAATATATTTTTTTAAATATAAAAAATATAAAATTTATTTATTAATAAAAAAAAAAAAATTTTTTTTTAAAATTTTTAATATATTCAAATTTTAAAAAAATATATTTTTGTTAAATTTTAAATTATATTTTTTTATAATATAAAAAACAAAAATTTTAAAATTTTCTTATATTTTTATTTTAATTATAGAAAAAAATTTTTATTTTTTATTTAAATTTATAATATTTATATATAAAATAATAAAATATTCATTCAATCCGCATAATTATAGATTTCTTTAAAATAAAATATTTAAAAATTTATAATTTGAGAAAAATAGAAAAAAACATATATTTTAGAATTTTATTGAAATTTTTTTCAAATTTTTTTTTTTTCATTTAACATTAAATTTAAATTTAAAAAAGCCAAAAATCTTTTATGAAATTTACATATGTATAAAAATTTATATTTTAATGATAATATTTTCTGTTTTTAATTATAGCTTTTATAAATTCATTTTAAATTATACAAAAACATAAATATATTTTATGTTTTCTTTATATTTGCTTCAAAATGCTTTCAGGCTTTTAAGAAAAAAACTTCTAACGAAAATAACTAAAAGGTATAACAAAAATAAATATTTTTGTTGAAATTTGAAATTCAATTGAGATTTTCATCTTTCTGTCATTAAGCTTTTTAGGTCATTTCAAATTTTAACAAAATTAAATATTTTTGTTAAAATTTGAAATTTATTTCAGATTTTCGCCTTTCTGCCATTAAACCTTTTAGGGGTATTTCATTTATTTGAGATTTTCGTCTTTCTGTCATTAAACTTTTTAGGGGTATTTCAAATTTTAACAAAAATAAATATTTTTGTTAAAATTTGAAATTTATTTGATATTTTCGTCTTTCTGTCATTAATCTTTTTTAGGGAATTTCAAATTTTAACAAAAATAAATATTTTTGTCAAAATTTGAAATTTATTTCAGATTTTCGTCTTTCTGTCATTAAAATTTTTAGGGGTATTTCATTTATTTGAGATTTTCGTCTTTCTGTCATTAAATTTTTAGTATATTTCTTTGAGATTTTGCTTCTTTTGTCATTAATTTTTCTATTTCAAATTTTAACAAAAATAAATATTTTTGTTAAAATTTGAAATTTATTTGATATTTTCGTCTTTCTGTCATTAAGCTCTTTTAGAAAATTTCAAATTTTAACAAAAATGAATAGTTTTGTTAAAATTTGAAATTGATTTGAGATTTTCCATATAAAAATGCACAAAATTCGTGGGTAAAATCTAAAATCACAACTTTTCATTAACAGATTAAGAATATCTTCTTAAATGTCTGCAATTTCAATTATATCTAAAATTTCTTCTATATGGTATATAAATTTTAAACTTTATCCATTTATTATAAGCTTGATATTTGTATAATTTTTTCGTGTATTTATAATATTAGTCTCTTAATATTTTAATAAATGTATAATTATGTTTTTTACAATTTAAAAAATATATTTATGTATATTATAATATATATATATAATATATATATTTATAACATTAAATAATTTATATTTTTATAAAAATATATTATATATGTATATAGATATATTATATATATATATATATATATATATTTATGTTATCTTATTTTACGCATGGAAGTATTTATACGTGAACTCAAATAAATAATATGAATTCTGAAACTATAAATTAGCTATTACCAAATCGTAATATTTAATACGAATTGCTTACATGTAAATACATAATATTTTATCTTCATGGCTTTTAATAATATATAATATATTATATTTATATATAATTTATAATATTTATATTAAATAATATTATAATTTTTTTATATATTATATATATAAATATAAATATATATATAAAATATTATTTTGTATATATTTATATATATTATATATTATATATATATGTTTATTTATATTATATATATTATATATATATATATATATTTTATATTATATATATCTGTATATATATAAATATATATATATGTGTATATATATATATATATATATATATATATACATATATAACATTATATTATTATAAATATATATATATATACAATATAATATATATATATATATATATATTTATATATAGAATATATTACATATATATATATATATTTATATATTAATATATAT
>CM063511.1:52965199-52977699 GCA_032207245.1 Pardosa pseudoannulata | reverse complement strand
GATTTAGCTGAAAGAAACGAATACCATATAAAGTATATTGCTTATTGTTTCTATTAATAGTTTAGATACATTCGATGCAATACATTGTAAAGCTTATAAAACTCATGCAACGAAAGGCAAAAACATTTGTTTAAATAATTACCTTTCTCGAAGATGATGTGTTGCTACGCAATTTTTGTGACGAGTGGAGCAGAAAAATTGGGTACCTCATTTCCTTCCTTCCATGCATTTTTAAAGATTCTATTTCGCCCGAAAATAAATCTTTTATCGCGCATCTTATTTCGCCGTCCTGTTAGAGCAACATTAACTGTGCTGCGAGGCTCCTTTGAGATTAGGAATTTGGAAAGATTAAGCATAAATCTCTTGAGGTGTTAATATTTCACATAAAGCTGGAGGATGAGTGAAAGAAAATGAACTTTACACACACAACTTTTGCCAGGCGGAGAAAAAAGGACTAAAGTGTATAAAGTAAATGAATATGAGGTATACTTTTTTCTCTCCTAAAATGTGTTTAGTCTTAGATATTATTAATGTATACACCACTTAATTTAGGGTATAATATAGAAGTCGCGACATATTTCAAATTGCTGTTTCTAAATGTCAAAATGAATATATATCTTTTTCTCTATTACCTTGCTGACTTATCTTGGTATTCAAAATACAATCGATATAATTGTCAAAAAACCAACACATCTATTGGTTGATTTTTAGTCTAATTTTTTATATGCTGTATGTAAACTATGTCAGCTATTTCCCTGATTAATTTCTTGTTAATGATATGGTTTGGTTTGGTTTGGAGCACTACAGTCTACTTTTTGCAACAGAAGGGCTAATGAGACCGGGACCTACCGAACGGCTACGATTCGAACCCACGAACTCCGGTTCCGAAGGCCAGCATCCTAACCATTCGGCCATCGTTCAGCTAATTGGTTGTTAAATCTAGGGAAACTGAGGAAAAAGTTTTTATTTTGAGGTTTTTTAATTAAAGTTATTTTTGTAAGTATTTTTAACCGGCTAAATCCCAGTTCAGCGGGCCCGCCGAACCAAGTTCAGTGGACACGCCAAGCGTGGGCGATGTTGCCAAATTCTAGAATACAGTTTTCTGACAAACCTTGTTCTATTTCTTATTTTCTATTTTTTTAAATTTGTATTCATCTTAACAAAATTTCAAACCATTTTTTGTTCAAAATGTGCTTTGAAATTGGGTATAAACTTAATACAAAACGAAGCACAAATTGTAAACATCACATGGCGACAATTTGGTGATCACTTGTAGAAAAATAGAGCCAAAAACATGACGGCTTGCCTCCGGAACTGGGGTTCTATATTTTAACCCTTATTTGAAGATTGTTATCCCCTTTGTGTATTAATTGTGGTTTTGGAAATATGACAACAGATTACATGGCTTGATATAAATGTGGTATATGCTTTAATTTAGAAAATAGATTTTTAAACTGAAATTAAGGATTATTTATGATAATCAGGTTAGACTAATAATAACTCATTAATATTTTATAACATCAAATTACTTAAGTGAAAACCATGTGGCACCTTTTTTCTTTAAAGTTACCAAAAACATCCTTACTAAATATTACTTCTGACCTCTGCATATCTAGGAATTAACTTGAATTTATTCCTAGAGAACAAGGTATTTGAGAGTCAAAAATTTTGAATACAATATTATGACTACAAAGTATCACTACCAAATGTGTCAATATGCGACGCGATAAAATATTTGTGTCGAAATGATGCATGAAATGGAAATCAACATGAGTAATGAGCATATGATGAGAAAGTACGCAGATGGCTGTTTAACTGTTTCAAGCCGAGTAATTATCCCAATTATAATGTTTATGTTAATGCAGTGATAATGTTAATGTTAGTATCTCCCCATATTCAGTATGGGAGAACTGGATATCTTGAAAAATATTAAGGTAACCCACTGTGTTAACAGCTTATTATTTTTATTTTAAAACTTAAAATATTATTTGCAAAACAGCAATGAAAAAATAAATAGATATTTAAATGAAACCAACGTACATTTTTACAATTAGGAAAAATTTTGTCTGGTGTTAGAGAGTGGTGGGCCACTTTGAGCTTTCATAATATTGATATCGTAATAATTTAAAAAATTATTACGATCGTAAAATTGGGATTGAAAATAAGCTTTGTACGTAGACAGTTACCATAATATACCGATTTCTACAATGAAACCGGTTAACACATATTTTACGATAGTAAAATTCTTATCAAATGACGAAGGCTTTTTACGCTTTATGTCCTCTGTTAGGAATTTTCCAGCATTTGACTACACTTCAATCAATACATTCAACAGACCTGTCACATATTTAAATTGCAAATCAGCTATATAAGAACTAAACTGCAATGTTTGGTCACATTCTTAATTCAAATATGACTATATTATTTACAATTTATATCATCTTGCTTCCTTATCTTGCATACGTATATTAATATTCATGATACTATCGATATATTTGTCAAAAAACCAATACATCTATTCATTGATTTTTAGTCGAATTTATTAAATGCTGTATGTAATCTATGTCAATTATTTGCCTAATTAGTTTTTTGTTAAATGTAGGGAAACTGAGCGAAAAATATTTATTTTGAGGTTTTTTAATCAAAGCTATTTTTGTATGTATTTTCAACCCTTATTTTAAGATTATTATCCCCTTTGTGTATTAATTGTGGTCTTGGAAATGTGACAACCGATTGCATGGCTTGATATTAATGTGGTAAATTCTTTAAGTTAGAAAATAGTCTTTTGAGCTGAAATTAAGATATATTTATTTTAATCAGGTTAACTGATTAATATTTTATAACATCAAGTTACTTAAGTAAAACTCATATGGCAACTTTTTTCTTTAAAGTTACCAAAAATATCCTGCCTAAATATTACTTTACATCTCTAGGTATTAATTTGAATTTATTCCTAGAGGACAAGGTATTTGAAAGTCAAAAAAGTTGAATACAATATTATGACTACAAAGTATCACTACCAAATCTGTCAATTATGCGAAGTGACAAACTATTTGTGTCGGAATGAAGCATGAAATGGAAACCAACATAAGTAATGAGCATATAATTAGTTAGTAGGCAGAAGGCTGTTTAACTGCTTCAAGCTGAGTAATTATCCCATTTATAATGTTAATGTTAATGCAGTGATAATGTTGATGTTAGTATCTTCTCATATTCAGAGTGGGAAAACTGAATGCCTTGAAAATTATTAAGGTAACAGACTACGTTAAAATTCTATTTTTTATTTTAAATCCACTTTTTAAAACATAAAATATTATTTGCAAAACAGGAATGAGAAAATAGATAGATATTTAAATGAAACCAACGTACTGTTTTACAATTAGGCAAACTTTTGCCTGGTTTTAGAGAGTGGAGTACCACTTTGAGCTTTCATAATATTGATATCGTAATAATTTAAAACAATAATTATGAACTATACTCTAAATTTGGACAACCAAATATTGTGAAAACTATAAAGATCTATATCAATTAAGGTGGTTGGGATACATCTATAGATGCAATGATGTAAACCCAACAAAATAGTTACACTTCAAAAAGTTGATGGAAAAAGGAAAAGAGGTAGACCAAACACCAGGTGGATTGATATGGTTGAGAAAACGCTGCATGAAATTGGAGTCAACCAATGGAGACCTGTGGCGACGGATGGTTTCAGATGGAAGAAACTTTTAGAGGCAGCCTTGGCCTGTAGAAGGCTGTAGTGCTACACAAGAGAAAGAAGAAGAATTAAAAAAAATATTACGATTGGAAAATTGGGAATGAAAAAAGGCTTTGAACGTAGACGGTTACCCTAATATTCTACAATTAAACCGGTTAACACATATTTTACGATTCTTAATAAATGATGAAAAGTCTTACGTTCTCTGTTTAGAATTTTCCAAGTAATATATTCTACAGACTTCTGACATATTTAAACTGAAAATTAGTTATATAAGAACTAAACTGCAATGTGTGGTCACATTTTTAAATCAAATATGACTATATCATTTACATCTTGCAATGTCATCTTTCTTCCTTATCTTGCATACTTATATTAATATTCATTATAATATCGATATATTTGTCAAAAAACTAAAACATATATTGATTGATTTTCAGTCTAATTTTTATAGGCTGTATGCAATCTACGTCAACTATTTGCTTAATTAGTTTCTTGTTAAATCTAGGGAAACTGAGGAAAAAGATTTTTATTGAACTGAATGCCTTGAAAATTATTAAGGTAACCGACTACGTTAAAATTCTATTTTTTATTTTAAAGTCAGTTTTTAAAACATAAATATCATTTGCAAAACAGGAATGAGAAAATAGATAGATATTTAAATGTAACCAACGTACTGTTTTACAATTAGCCAAATCTTTGCCTAGTGTTAGAGAGTGGAGCGCCTCTTTGAGCTTTTATAATATTGATATCGTAATAATTTAAAACAATAATCATGAACTATACTCTACATACGGACAACCAAATATTGTGAAAACTATAAAGATCTATATCAATTAAGGTGGTTGGGATACATCTATAGATGCAATGATGTAAACCCAACAAAAAAAGTTACACTTCAAAAAGTTGATGGAAAAAGGAAAAGAGGTAGACCAAACACCAGGTGGATTGATATGGTTGAGAAAACGCTGCTTGAAATTGGAGTCAACCAGTGGAGACTGTGGCGACGGATGGTTACAGATGGAAGAAACTTTTAGAGACAGCATTGGCCTGTAGAAGGCTGTAGTGCTATAGAAGAAGAAGAATTAAAAAAATTATTACCATTGTAAAATTGGGAATGAAAATAATCTTTGAACGTATACGGTTACCATAATATTCTACAATTAAACTGGTTACCACATATTTTACGATTGTAAAATTCTAACAAATGACGAAAGGATTTTACGTCCTCTGTTCCGAATTTTCCAGCATTTGATTTCAGTCCAATCAATACATACAACAAACCTCTGACATATTTAAACTGCAAATCAGCTAATAAGAACTAAATTGCAATATTTGTCACATTCTTGATTCAAATATGACTATGTGTTTTGAGCCACACCGTGTAGAAATTTTTAAATACCTTAATCTCACATAGTTTTATATACCGAGGTTTAACAAAGTAATCATATTCTGAAAAAGTTCAATGAAAGTGAATGGCTTTTGCTGAAAATTTTCTACTTTGTCATTTACACTAAAGTGCAGACACAAAGTTTAATGACACCGAAATACTGCAGCTTCCGGTTCATAATTTTTTTTACTGCTTGAGCAGCATTCCAAAATGGGTTTGGTTTGGTTTGGTTTGGAGTGCTACGGTCTACTTTTTGCAACACGATGGCTAATGAGACCGGGACCTACAGCTTAAAGCCGTTTCCGAACGGCTACAAACATCCATGCCAAAGTGGGATTCGAACCCACGAACTCCGGTACCGAAGGTCAGCACCCTAACCAATCGGCCATCGTTCGGCCCAAAATGGGTACATAGACTAATTATATAAGTTTTTTGGTAGATTCTTTTCGTTTTTATGAAGACAAAACACAAAAACTATGGATCATTGGCTATAATGACCCAAAGACTTTTTTTTCTATTAATGACGTATTGGGGTCGTAATTGACAGGATTATTAATTAAGTCAATATTTATGTTTTTATGAAATTTAGCAGAAAGATTAAAAATAAATTTTATAATAGAAATAATACCAAGTTCCTCATTAAATTTATCATTTCTAAAATACCAAGGAGCTTTAATAATTTCCCTTAGAATTAAATTTTGAATAATAGTTAAATGATAGAATCTGCTGCATACCACCACACTGGTGCCGCATAGGTAAAAATTGGACGAAGGAAGGAAGTGTAAACGAGCAGATTATTTAGAGTATTCATTTTGCTACGGCGAAACATTAGGGATAGAGAACTAGCTTAGCATTACTGTAGTTATCTTTGACTAAGTTAAAATGTTGTTTCCAAGTTAAGTTCTTAAAATGTAGACAGTTACCATAATATACAGAATTCTACAATTAAACCGGTTAACACATAGTTTAAGATAGTAATACGTCTTAACAAATTACGTAAAGCTTTTTGAACCTTACTTCCTCTGTTAGGAATTTTCCAGCATTTGACTTCATCTCTTTCTACACATCCAACAGACCTCTGGCATCATATTTAAACTGCAAATTAGCTATCTAAGAACTAAATTGCAGTGTTTGGTAACACTCTTGATTCAGACATGTCTATGCATTTTGTGTCACACTACGTCGACAATTTTAAATATCTTAATCTTACATAGCTCCGTATACCGACGTTTAACCGACGTAATCATAATCTGAAAAGGTTCAATGAAAGTGAATGGCTTTCACTGAGAATTTGTTACTTAGTAGTTTACACTAAAGTGTAGACACAGAGTTTAGTGACACCGAAATACTGAATCTTCCGGTTCATAAATTTTTTTACTGCTTGAGCAGTATTCCAAAACGGATACAAAGATTAAAATATGCTATCTTTATAAATTATTAATATTACAATCCATTTCAAATTCACAATATTGTATAAATTTAACCAAGAGTTGGTCAGGTAGCCTTCTATTCTTCTATTGTATTTCTTTTTCAGTATTTAATTACTATATATAACTTTTTCCGGTACATGTTACACACTTTCTTTTTCAGTTACTGACATTTCAGTACACAAAAATATTAAAAAGAATCTGCCATTTATAGCAAATTTTTTAAATGCGAAATTCTTTTTAATATTTGTAATAAATATTTATTTAATAAACTGTAAAACGGATTCTAATTTATGTAAAATAAAATGCAAAATGGCTCTGGAAAAAATGTTTAAACATTTAGACTACTGTAGAAAAAAACGATAAAATAGGAAAATTATAGCTTTGATTTTAATTAATTAACCTAATTCATTCCTACATTTGAATATCAGTAAAGGTTTTTAATATCTTTCACAGACCCTATAATAGACACTTTTACTTTCTTCAACAACTAGTAATTACATTTTACGTAATTAATCAACTTAAATTAATAAACGTTATAAGCTTCATTTATAGAGATCGTGATCAAGTGACGTTTTTCTACTTTTAATGATCAACAGATATCAGGAAATTAATGCTTTAATCCTGAGGGTATAAAGCTTATTGAAATTTCAAGGCGTTCGTGCAAAAATTTTATTTTTCATTAATGAGACTAATTTCGCTGTCTAATAAAGATATTAAACCACGTTAAATTTCCGTGGAAGTGAAGTAAGTAGCATGTATGTGAAGCGTTAATTGAGGAATGTAAATTATTTTATAAAGTGCATTAGTTTTAAGCCATTCCTTTGATATATTGTGACATAAAGCTAAATTTTATATATTCGTTTCCCGAAATTGTAAGAAAATTTACTTCATGGTTCCTAAACATGAAACCTTAAAAGTCTTATCACACTTGACGAAAATACTGACTGTTTAGCTCGACTGTTTCGGTTTGCACTCGTGTTGTTGAATTTAATAGTAGCAGTTTTTTTTATGAAAGATTAAGATGTAAAGTAATTGGCAATCATAATGGCAATCATAAACCTTTCACTGATTCTTTAGTGGATATATACGGCGGCAGGCACAAGGTAGAGAAGAGTACCATTTCTTAGCTTAAAGGAACATTGATTATTTTTTGTCCCTTGCTGACTTTGTCTAAAAACACTCGTTCTTCGACATAACGCGAAAAGCAAAATGACTAAAAAAGAGAATAATTTTTCTAAAAAAAATAAAATAAATGCGGGTGACCTCTCCACAAATTTTGGCCAAATGATGCCCACTTAACACCTCACATGGCGAGGTCACTGGAAAAATTCCTGAGCGGGGACATAAGACGATGGACAAAACGTAGTGTGAGTAGGAAGAACAGCATAAGAATTTATGACGCCAAGCAATGTTCAAGCTGGACAAATGGTGGACGGGGAGGGCAAAACGCAACTCACGGATGGTCCGCACTAGAAGATTAGACATGGACAAGCCCCATTCCATAAAATAAGGGGTCAGGAAGCCGGCAATTCCTAGCATTCCCTTTTAGATAGAATGTAGCTATACCAAACGTGTGAAAAGACTTTATCACATGTACATGTTAAAGCACGAAACAGTTATGCGAAAAAAATTGTCAATGCCTATTTTCATTTCATGCGATACGAGCTATACAGGTGACGTAAACGGAATGATTTTATATTATAAGTTTAGACCTAATATTGATTGAATGTATATGGTGTCAAAAGCGTAGAAAAGAGAGTAAATAATATTATATGTCTTAAATGAGGAGAAAAATATTAACAAGTGAGTTCGCTAGAAAACCACTGCCCTTTAAAAAAGTTAACCACTCGTCTACCAAACCTGGAAAGGATGATTTTAAGATTTCGACTTACTCATAGTACACTCATGGCACAATGGTAAGAGGAATTCCAAATGTATATACTATTCCTGCAATTAAGTGTCACATTCCTCCAACCCCGACCGCTATCACGTGCGCTTAGATCCGTATTCTTACCCTTTTTGTTATTGGTTATAACAGAAACTGTAAAACAGTATTCCTTATATTTCCAAAATAATGTTATGTCTTTTCAATCATTTCCAAATTTGCACAAAGCCCAAAATTTGCATAACTATAGGTGTTGTACCTATAGTTAATCAAATTTTGGGCTTTGTGCAAATTACAGTTCCACTCCACTGGATGTTCTGTTAAAGCTTATCATCAGGGCCATTTGTTGCAAACCCTGCATGCTTTAGTATCTTGTTTATTCCTCAAAGTGATCATCAAAGTCCTCCTTGATTCATCGCAATAACTTTCTCTTTACCTATATCTGGCAATGATGTTTTCATCGTTTAGAAATCATCCCTTTCTTGTAACCTAGAGAGGAATTGCTCTAGAAGTCTCCTTTGGCTAGTAGAAGGCAATTAAAATTATTCTAAGGACCAATAGGTAGATATCCAACATCTTAAGTAGGTGACAACCATTCCTTCCCTAGATGTCAATTTGAGGAAAATATATCACATTATTATATAAAACTTTTTCAATTACATAAGTAAAAGGAAGCACTGTAATATCTAAAATTTTTCGTAATCGAATTTCAAAAGAAATAATCCTTTAAATTAGGACTCAATGAACATTGACATATTTTATTGTTACACCTGGATGAATTTCAGAGGAAGCTTTATTTCTGAAACTTTTAATATACATTTTGAACATTTCTGAACTAGTATTTGCAGTGAGTCAATTCAATTATATAAAAAATGTAAGAAAGTTTTATGGTAAGCATTGATATAGAGTCAAGCCTCATACATGTTTATTGTAGTTAAAAATATATGATCATATGAAAATATATGAAATGGTCGAGTTAGGCTGAGTGACATCTGGATATCTGAAGGCAGTAGATGACATAGTTGTATTCGACTAACATGAAGATGGAAAACCAGAGAGACGAGGAGAAATGGTCGAGCTGGGCTAAGTGAAACCGAGCTGCAAAAGACGGAATGAGGTGGAGTAAAGTGATAAATTGAAGATCTTATGTCTCTGGGCATAAAAAGAAGCGATGATGACGAACTGTAAATTTATAACTTTTAACTATTCTGTAAGAACTTCTAGAGGCACAACTTTTCCAAAGAACTAGTCTACCAATGTGTGTTTTTCAAACCAAATCTTGGCCTGCCATTCCCAAAAGTATCATTTAGAACTTGGAGAACATTCTGACTACCATCAGAAACATTTAACGAACACGGACCTTAAGCGGTTTGAGACCTGAACCCGTAACCTTTTATTTACAAGACACGGCCTATAAACTCAAAAAAAGAATTGAGATAGATAGCGTAACTTAATTAAATACACCCATACCATAGTCTTGCGCACCATAGTGGCTAATCAAAAATACAAAACAAGTAAAAATTTTTTAAATAAAAACTTGAAAACTTGCCCCCTTAAAGTTCAAGTGCTATAGACTATTAAACAAAATTGCTTTTCTTCTTACGTAAGAAAATAAGTTTTATTTGCCCACTTCAGTGATATATGTTGAAAAAAAATAGAAGCTAAATTCAAATCAAAATGCAAAGCATTCTTTGGTCGACGTAGTGTGATGGATTACTGAACCATGAATTTCGCTATTGATTTCAAGTAATATAATTTTTTCCTCTATTTTCTCATTTTCCATGCTTATAGAGAAAACATTAGTTCCTTTCAGTATCTTCGGTTTATCAGAAATGAAGAAGAGCGGGCTGAAATTGTTGTTGCTGTGAATTTTTCAAATCAGATAAGAGGAGTGTTTGCCGAGAAACACTCGAATGCTAAATTTTCTGCTCGCTATGGAATGGTATAAAATGTACCTACGGAATACATTGAAATAGCTGTGAATGTAAAACTTTGAAATATCATTCGTGACAAAGAGGTATGAGTTTCCTGAAAATATTTTTTAAATATTTGAGTAATCTTACAGGCATGAAGTAAAAAGATCAATAAGTATATGGATTAATTATTTAAACAGCTAATAAATACTCCAAAAAAATTTAAAAAAAACACTTCTTTTAAGAATGAAATTATACGTTTGCATTCTTTTATTCCTATCTGCTTTGCCGAACGATGGCCGAATGGTTAGGGTGCTGGCATTCCGAACCGGCGTTCTTGGGCTCGAATCCCACTATGGTATGGAAGTTCGTAGCGGTTCGGAATCGGCTTTAAGCAGTAGACCCCTGTTTCATTAGCCCTAGTGTTGCAAAAAGTAGGCCGTATTTCTTCAAAACCAAACTAAACCAAAACTATCTGCTTTGTGCAAATGCAGCACTTAATTACATAGATCACTTTTTCCCTTTCGCTTCGTCGAGTGTATTCCTAATGTAATAGTACATAGATGTTAAATTTATTTCTACCTTTGATCTTTACTTAAGCAGTGTAAATTTTAAAATTTGAGAAAAACTTTCATATTCTCATGGGTTGTAAGACAAATTACTTTACGAGATTTCAATTTTCCATGCAGTGACACAGTGGTGTTATAATATTGGCTACAATATATCAGCTCACGTGCGTTAAGAAAATTGTGTAATGCAATTATGTAACGAAATTAGATCACGAAATTTGGACCATTCACTTTTTTAAAATGACATAGCCGATAATAAAGCTTCTTTTCTATGTAAATTATGCAAAGTAACATAATTTGGAGCTGCCAGGTATGAGAGTTTTATAATATATCAGCTAATTAGTTATTTTAATTTTATTTATTTAATCTCCATAAAATTGACTTTTTAAGATGTATGTGGTGACATTCAAGCCTACAAATATTTTTGTTCAGCCACTATCACATTCTTTAAAATCAAAAGAAAAGTTTAAGAGATTGTAAAAGGGCTTTCTTCCTTCATTTTCAAACAATGTTTTTACAATTGGCCGTAGATAAGATAATACACTTTATTATAATTGTTTATAAACTTAAAATAGCAAGCTATTTACAGACAATGTGTAACATATGTTCATTGCCTGTATGGTTTAAACATTATTTAACATTTTTAGCTGTCATCTGGCATTCAGAGTTGTTTGAGCGTGAATAAAAAATTACCATTTTAGCACCTTTTAGAAAAATATGATAATTTTTAATTTCCAAAAAATTTTTAATTGGCAGTACTATCTCATAGCCCATTCTATAGAAAGATACAGTGTTACTTATACGCCCTCAAACGACTATAAAACTAATTGGTTTGATATCAACACCTTACTGTATTGGGCGTAAGAGGAAGGAATGTGGTTTGCTGACAATTTATTCAGAATTAAAAATCATCGTAACTTCTTGCAGACGCTCAGTTGGAAATTTCTCAATATGCTCATATACTCTCAAACGACGTTCAAGCTATTTCAGGAGAGGTTCAGAGAAGATGAGGTTGTACCTGTCCACAAAATGAGATTTCAATGCATCAATATAAATTAAATTCACCAAAAAAACCTAACAAAATAAAAAACAAAGAAAACTAAGTTGAATCTCGTAGCAACAACAAACAAGGATGAGATACTACAACAAAAGTCATCGAGGGATAATAAATTGGACCTCATGGGCAACAAAATGATGCATGATAGACAGTAAATAGAATCAAGTGATACGATGATGGACTGATCTAAATAAAGATATTTTCACTACACACATTACTAAACGGGTAGAGCGAAAGTCTCTAAGATAATGACAAGAATAAATATAATAAACATCATCAGGTGCAGAACACATCCATATGAGGTATACAATTTTTGCTCAGAAAACTTCATGTAATGCTGTTGTGACATTTTGAAAAAAATCTTTGGGTTACTACTACAAAGACGTTATGCAATTAAGTGGCATGGATATAGGGGAGTATACGCAGTGCAACCTAAACTGACAGAGCAACAATTGCTTCCTTTCGTATGTCGTAGTGGTTCTACGCTCCTGCCATTTATTTCACATTTCTCAACATCAGATAAGAATATCCCGTAACCACA
>CM063511.1:52952699-52960199 GCA_032207245.1 Pardosa pseudoannulata | reverse complement strand
TATCGAATGTTTTTCGTTGTAATGAAGTATTTTCCACTGATCTATGATCCAATTTCAATGTGCTTTGCACCACATTAACCGAACAGTGCTGTTGGACTTTTTGATCAAAGGCTTATGTGCAGCAGCACGACCATGAAAACCAAGCAGATGTGCTTCCTTGCGGATGGTATTCATTGAAACAATACTCTCGGATGCTTGTTGAAACTCCTCGCGGATGAGGACCCTCGGTTGAGTGCGGTTCTTCCGAATTTCTCTGGACAGCTCTTGACGGTCTCTATCTTCCAGTCGCGTTGGTCTCCCGACTCCGAGCATATTCTGACAATCACCGCTCACCTTCCACTTCTTAATCCCATAGGCCTCTGTCGATTTTGATTACTTCAGATGGCTAGATATGTCCCTGAAGAATCGGCCATATTTGTGATACCCGATTATTACACCTTTCTCGAAATCAGAGAGCTCCGAACTGCGCGACATCTTGCATGCGACTAATGCCGATGCTGTTTCGTGCACAATGTATCCGGCAGAGGCCGTGAGGTACCCCAGAACCGCCGATACCGTCATTTGCATAGGTGTCCAAATACTTATTGTTAGATAGTGTAGCTGTCTTCAGTAAACAGTGAAATATTCCTAAAACTTCATTTAACTTAGTACATATTTCGTTTAAATAAAACTAATAATATTTAAACAGAGTTTATATAAATTTATGTACGTAAAACTGCAACTGGTTAATATAAAGAGCAAAGATTAACAGCTAAGTAAATTTTTTCAATTTAATTTTAAATCTGCATTTAAAAAATGTACTGTTTTATTATGCACATTATATGCTTCATTTGAAAATATTTGATTAACCATATTAAATTATATCTCTTTTATTAAATTAATCATAATAAAACTATTTCAAACGTTATTAAACAGCTGAAAAGTTTTTCAAATTTCCAGGAAGTTGTTTTACATTCAAGAATAATTACTCTCAAACTAAAAGTTTAATTTTTTGAAGCAAAATGAAAATAAACAGCATTCTTTTCTTTCAGTTGCGAGAATTGTGTTTAAGGTGGATGTAAATAGTAAATCAGAAATTTCGCTATGTTATTAAAAATGGAGTAATTCCTCTTTTCATAAAATTTCCCATTTTGTACGCTTAAAGGGAAAATAATTATTTCTTTTCTTGGGATTTCTCCTAAATTTTTGGAGATAAATCAATTATGGAAAAAGTCAAATTAAGCTTAATGTTTATATTAAATAAAGTGTCATGTATGATAAATATAGTTAAAAGATCCATATTCCCATTTGAAAATATTTATATTTCCTTTCATTTAAGAAATAATAGATTTTTGTTCGAAATCAATTAATTTGAAATATTATAATTAATAGGAAATTTGATTTTTATTTTTAATGGCATCACTTTATTAATATATATTACCCGATGTTACAGTAATTTGAGGAGACAATGAACTTTCATATAAATTTTTATTTGCCTCCGACAAATCTTTTTGAAAATTTGATATCCTTTAAGTATATTTATATGAAAATGTTCATATTTTTAATCTAAAATCTTAGTAATCTTAAAATATATTATCACATTTTCAAAAAAGAAAAGCGTTGAAAATATTCCTTGTGCATTTCTGTTACATATATTAAAGGTCATTTTTATTCATAGGAAACTTTTTGGGCCTTAGAATCAAACTAGATTGTTACAGTAAGCATTTGCTGGGAGACATATTATGAAAAAATTACAGTTAAAAGATTCATATTCCCATTTGAAAATAACTCCCTTCATTGCAAAAATAATAGATTTTTGTTACAAAATGAATTAATTTAAACTAGTAATTCACGGTCTACACAGTACATTACTGTCCAAGCTAAATGATGGTTAAACGTGCAACCGGACTAATGCAAATGCTTATAAAATCAGGAAAAAAATGTTTCAAATCTGTTTAAAGCAGAATAATTATTGTAATAATGACGTGATGAATATTTAAATATTTTCTTTGACTTTTAGTTATAATTAAAACTAAACTCCTAGGCATAACAGCTCCTAGGGAGCCAGGGCCTACGGTGCCAATCTCCGTTTACGTGACCAAGGGCATATGTTCCGGTTTGGTGGTCCATCTTACGCAGAACCCCCAATGTTTAGTTCCCAAGAACGCTCGGTCCTCAGTTCATCTACCCACGGAAGGGATGAAAGGCTGTTTAGTTATAATTATATTACACAATTCAATGAGTAGAAATTAAATTTGCAAACGAATTTTGCTCATTTAACCTCTACTGTAATCCGTAAATTTGGATTGATTGATTGTTTTTAGTGACCGTTCACTTTGTTTTATTCCGTATATTTTTATTCATTTTAAATTACAAATAAAATCTTATACATATCAGATTGAGTGTGGGAAAAATGTATATTTAGTTTATATTTAGTGACACTTATTATTAAATCTGGTAAAATCTGTTTCAAAGACTTGAGCCCAAATATCTCTATAGATATTTATTGAAGTGTATTTTCGAACATACTCGTACACCATAATGACATGTATATATTCTGATATAGAACTATGTAATAGTGTACAGTAATGTACTGTAATTTTTTGAAGAGGGAAAAACATATTCCAGCAAGCTATTCCAATAACTTTATTTAACATTAAGGGAAGTTTATGATATACGCATATATCTTTTATGATATATACGCATAGATCGTAAAAACACAAATGATACAGTATTTTACAATTTCCAAAATTTTCTATATTGCAAATACTATTTTTCCATATATCTGGCTATTTATTTAAAGAACCTAAAGATCATATCGTTTACCATAACAGCACGAATATACAATAAAAACTTACAATGAGATAAGAAAATGCAATTTTGCATTGGCTGTGGGAGAAAACGTACTATTTCCAGACCAAATGGTAATATCGTTCTCTTGATACCTGCACATCAGGACCTATATTTCTCTTGCAAAACAATGCTCATTGTATATTGCTATACAATCTTTTTAACCAATAGACTGTGAAGAAACTCTAAAATAATTTAAATATTTTACTTCTGAACATCTTTTACGTTTACAACTATTATAGACGTAGTGGGCTGTGAAATGCTTTTAGGTTTGTAAATTTCTACATTCTTTGTTAACATAAAAATTTAATTTAATTTACAAAAATGCTAGCTACACTGATTCCAACTGATATTATATAATTTTCTTATATAAAGTTATCAAAGCAATGTTTTAAATTTTAACAGAACTTACATAGTATAATTTTGTAATATTTCAAGTAACGATAAAAAAGTTTAAATGGTATTCATTCAATTTGAACGGAACTTAAATTATAAAATGAGCTTAATATCATCTAAAAATAACGAAATATATTTTTTTAGTTTTAGCTTAAGTGTTAAACAGAAATCTAAATCAAAATATATTTCTATAAAATAATCTCCGAAATAAAGGTTGGAAATCTGCTTTCCATTTTAATAGAAACAATGGATTTTACTTAATACAGCTAAATATGAATTAGGAATTGAATGTTAAAATTGAAGAAGCTTTCTGTTGCGCAGGTTTTTTGTATCTTCCATGTTGGTTTATGCTTTTCTAAGATAATAATTCTGACCAATAAATTGGAATTTCCTCCCTTAATCTCAACGTACATTCTTGGTGCAACGCAGTGCCATTCTTAGAGATTTAACTAATCACGGTGTTCCAATGTACTTTCCCATGATGGTCAGCACGTGCATACACAGCTGTGGAATAAAGTTCCAAGAATAATTAATAATTCTGACCAATAAATTGGAATCTCCTCCCTTAATCTCAACGTACATTCTTGATGCAACGCGGCGCCATTCTTAGAGAACTAACTAACCACGGAGTTCCGATGTACTTTCCCACGATGGTCAGCACGTGCATACACAGCTGTGGAATAAATTTTCAAGAAGAATTAATAATTCTGACCATTAAATTGGAAGCTCCTCCCTTAATCTCAACATACTTTCTTGGTGCAACTTGGCGACATTCTTAGAAAACTAACTAATCACGATATTCCGATGTACTTTCCCACGATGGTCAGCACGTGCATACACAGCTGTGGAATAAATTTCCAAGAAGAATTTAGGTGCAGCTGTTGCCTTCGAGTTTTAGTGGGGACCCTTGCGGAGGAGTTATAGATCACGCAGTGGCACAAATATAACAGTCCCAGCCAGGGATGTATCCGTGAGATATGGGGACAGGTGCTAAGCAATAATGATGTTAGAAAGTGTGGGAAAATTTCACTAAAAAGTGATTGGGACAGAGAAAAAAAGGGGCGTTGAACCGAGGTGAAAAGTTGAGGAAGGAGTCGATGTCGGGATTCAAGATTTGCTGGACATCCAGATCCCGTGAGCAACTCAGAGAAAGCCCGAGCCAGATTCCCAAATCCGCATGCGTATGATCGGCACGCCAGCATTGACGTCTAGCAAAATAACGTCCGCTACGTTAGTACCGACGCTCTTTACGCCCTTTATTCCTGCAACGAAGTCTATTTATGTGTCGTATTATGCGTCTTTTGAATAATCAATTACACATTCCCTTGATATTCTGTTCCGTTCTAATGTTATTGTTTCTTAAGTTAACTGTGTTGACTGAATTCAGCTGACGCACTGCCATCTGGTGGTGTCTTGCAGCGTTATTATTCTTTAAATTGATATTGTTTTCATGATGGAAATATTTTGTAATAAACTGAAATGTTTTGCATTTTCATGCATCATTTATTCCAAATAATAAATATTTAATTTTGTTATAAAAAAGAGTTTCAAAAGCATTCATTTAAGAAATGTTATTCAATGAAATCTAAACACTCAAAGTACAACACTTCCTTTAAATTATACAACGAAATTAAAGAACTAGAAGATTTTGTAACTAAAACTTGGAGAAAAAATACATTATTTTTCTTTTTATTAGAGGAATTTATACTCAAAGGGGTGCATGTCTATGGTTTTGTTGGTTAGTTTAATCTGTTATCAGTGGTAGCTTCTGTTGACTGTGATAATTTATTACTGCGTTTCTGAGGCGGGATTGCGTGATTATTCTACATAAACGAGATCTGACAGGGTAAAAAGAGTTCAGGGCTAAATATATTTTTACTCACGTTTCTAAGAAAATCATTTTGTGACCCAGGTTGCGTGTAAACATTCCTCCGAACATACTGTGTTTTTTATTGCTTGTAAATTTCTTCCTGATTTATCTGTTTTTATAGTATATTTGATAAATCATACCTACATACGCGTCTGTTTACCATTTAAAATATAATTTGGCAGAAGCAACAAATCTTCAATCAATTTTTGTTAAACTTATGTCACTTATTTCTTTTTTAGTGCTGATAAATCATCATGAATGCTGTTCATTATTTTTCAAAATATTTCTTTTAATATAGCAAATTTCAAATGTGTTCCTTTTCAAGAAATTATTCTATTATAATAGAAAAAACCTCGAAACATAAAATTTAATGATTTTTCATACATTTCATAACTATAATAGAAATATACAATTGATAAATAATAAAAATTTAAAATACAAAATAAAAATTTCGAATTAATATACATATGATATAACTGACCTGGCTACAAAATTTATATATTTTACTACTAATTCATTTTCAGTTATAGGAAATAATAAGTATAGAAGAAACGTTGACATTAGTCAAAACATATTCAATTGATAAGTAATAAACATTTAAAGTAGAAATAAAATCTCGAACTGAGGTGCAGAAGTTATAACTGTCCTAGCTTATACATGTCCTAGTTATACATTTATACTTACGAAATTTATACATTTTACTACTAATCATTTTCAGTTATGTGAAAAAAATAAGTACAGAAGAAGCGTTGACATTAGTTATAACGTATTCAAATGATAAGAAATAAACATTTAAAATAAAAATAAAATATCGAATTGAGGTGCAGATGTTTTAACTATCCTAGTCACAGGACTTTTACATTTTACTGATAATCATTTTTCAGTTTTAGGAAATAATAAGTACAAAAGAAACGTTGACATTAGTCAAAACATATTGAATTGATAAGTAATAAACATTTAACATAGAAATAAAACCTCGAATTGAGGTGAAGATGTCATAACTGTCCTAGCTACGAGGTTTTTACATTTTACTATTAATCCTTTTTCAGTTATGTGAAATAAGTACAAAAGAAACGTTGACATTAGTCGAAACTTATTCAATTAGTAATAAATATTTAAAATAGAAATAAAATCTCAAATTGAGGTGCAGATGTTATAACTGTCCTAGCCACTGGATTTTTACATTTTACTACTAATCATTTTTCGGCTATGTGAAATAATAAGTACAGAAGAAACGTTGACATTAGTCAAAACATATTTAATTGATAAATAATAAACATTTAAAATAGAAATAAAATCTCAAATTGAGGTGCAGATGTTTTAACTGTCCTAGCTACGAGATTTTTACATTTTACTACTAATCATTTTTCAGTTGTGTGAAATAATAAGCACAGAAGAAACATTGACATTAGTCAAAACATATTCAATTGGTTAGTAATAAACATTTAAAATAGAAATAAAATCTTGAATTGAGGTACAGATGTTATAACTGTCATTAGCAACGAGATTTTTAGATTTTACTACTAATCATTTTTCAACTATGTGAAATAACAAGTACAGAAGAAATGTCGATATTAGTCAAAACATTAATTGTGATGAAAATGATTATATTAGGGGAAATATATATACTAAAATTTATGTGATTATTATACAATCAGCGATATATATATATATATATATATATATATATATATATATATATATATATATATATATATATACACACCTCTGTTTTTGTGGGGGACTTACCTTAGTAATCTGGTTAGCCTTAAAGTGCTATACTTTTCTATATGTGGTTACAGTGGAATAATGTTACGTTGATTTAGTATAAGAAAGAAGAAATTAAATCTCATTAAAACAAACCTGGTGAAATATGTCTTGATTAAATAACTTTATACAATTAAATGCTTAAGGAATGCAACAGGAATAGAACTTATCATTTGCAGATGTGAAAGTCTCCTCTGATTCGGAGTCGGTCTCGCAAAAATGGTGTCGCTTTTTCTTTGTCTCGTGTTGCTCCAAATATCTACCCAGCAAGCAGGGGATGCTATCAGCGTCCACACTCTTCTTTCCTCTGGGAACAACCTAGTACTCTAAAAAAATCAGACTATTCCCGCGGAGAAAAAACAAGGATCCACTTGAAAACGGAGGGGTCAGATCCCTCTAAACCAACTGACCCTTCTACTGGTTGGTAGAAGTTTGAAGTCTCTTCCTAGCCCAGACCGCTCCTATCCTGTTTGTAAAGTAAGCCATTAAGAAAGCTGCGAAGCTGTTACCCATTTAGCATTACCAATGGAGCATGTGTAACTTAAGTTATTCTACGAACGACAGTAACATTAATCTCCGCTGGGTTCTCCTAATTTAGATCCAGGGACCAAGCAGAAGATTCCCCCAGGCTTGGCCTG
>CM063511.1:52927699-52945199 GCA_032207245.1 Pardosa pseudoannulata | reverse complement strand
TGTTTGAATTTGTAATATTTTAAATCATTGATGATTTAAAATATATAATATCTCCAAACCAAACCTTATTCTAATACCGTACTGTTATACTTTATTACGGTTATGTCCTGAACTTCTGCTGAATACTTTCTATGAAGCTGTTTTTTTAGTATATCAAAATCTCCTTTATTTGAAATTCCTGTCGAATTATCGACTGGCATTTAGGTAGACAACAATTTAACTGCCAATTATGTCTGTATATAAAATATTTCTATTCCAGAATGCACTATTTCACCTATTTGTCATTAAGGGAATGAATAGTTTCCTACTAATCTTTTTGTTGTATTATCTGTTTTACACCAAGTTAATAACATCTTAAAAATGCCTTGGCTTGATTTCTTGGTTTAACTGAACTTCCTGACTGATTCAGTTTTAGCTTTATATAACGAATATTCCGCAGCGTGTCTACAAATAATAAATTTACCAGTGCAACCAGTAAAACTTTGTCGACCAGTGTAACTTTGAAAGTTTCATGGTACACCAAATATTGTGAAATAAGAATGTACTTTTGTGGAGTATTTATGAGTCCCTAAGGGACAGTGCCCAATTAGAAGGGATAAGGTTATTCACGTTGGTGGTCTCAGGGCGGGGTTTGGTCAGACCAATGAAATTCTGGCAACTATTCCGATTGGAAGACAAGAAGGAGGAGGGGACAATGTTTGAGATAATAAAATATGAATAATCTAAAAAATGAGGAGATTGATTAGGAGGTCCCAGAAGAGATTGGCTCGGAGGTCCAAAAAGAAGGTGCTCGATAGTCCAGACTAGGGGAGTCCAGCCAAGTCCGCTAAGAAGTGTTCCTGCACAAAGTAGTACGGCCGCACCGCAAAGATTCAGGAGAAAGCCCCTGACGATGTCTGTAACAGATCAACGGATGATGTATAGATTCCCTCTCCTGATCAGCCATTGATACCCTTCAACCAGAAGTGTTCCGGGCCCAACAACACATCCATTAGGCAATAAAAAACTGCTTCGACTTGTTTTATTTTTTTAAATTTTTAATTAAATTGCTTACTTAAATGACCTCGAATAAATCATTAAAATTAAGAATATTTTCCAGGGTATATTTGCATATGACTGAGGTCAACAGGAGAACACAAATTTATTTCTTTATGTTTCAATAACTGCTAAACAAGACATTTTATTCAAGCATTTGCTTTCTTAAAAGAATTCAAATATACCGTTACTAATATAATATCATATTTATTATATTTTCCCTTAAACTTACCTATATTCTTTTCCGAATTCCAGGAATAATTGCAAGGTGACACAATTAAATTATTTTAAAGTACTCCTTAGTACATGTATAATTATTAATCGGGCCTTTTTAACTTTAATTCGAATAAAATATTCGATATTGACAATACTTTCTTTTATTTAAGTCTTTAATTTCTTTAATTATTTTCTGAAAACAAATTACACCTATGTTATAATGTTCTGTTTTATATTTAAACGTGTCTATACGATATAACAAAATCGAATGTTTTGACTGCTAAAGAGACATTCATTATGGTTAGAAGCCAAATATATAGGAATTAAAATTATTATGCACTTACTAGAAACTGACACAAAAGCTGTATTCACATTGTCCCAACACAGCACTCATATTAATTGTATATGTCAGACTCGAAACAGTCGTGGGTGTAACAAAATGACTGCTTCTTTATCTAAATAAAAGCAATCCTATTACTTCAGATAGATGGGATCCAATAAATCACCCAAAGAATTATAAGAATTAGAGAGTATTATATTCGGTGACTTGGAATTTTGGAAAATTATTATTAACAAATAATCATTTTAAAATAAGTTACAACTTTTTAGAGGAGAATATCGTCATGTTTAGGTTTTACAACGGTACAGTAGCAGGGAATTTTGTAACAAAATTATAAGAGAAGACAGATAGCTATGCAATTAACTGAGAATTCTTTATGGGAAACCAATATATTTTTCTTTAAGTAATATTCTTACAAAATATTTTATCATATTTACGAAGCTCCGATAACTGTTATTAATAGTATCCTGTCAAAGGTATAAATGTACAGCAGTTATCCTTTTAACCTAAAATGACGATTAATTTTAAAGTTGGCATAAAAAATCGGATTTTTTCTAATAATAGATTATTGTTAATTACTGATTCCTTAAAGAAAAAATTATATATATATTGTAAATTTATCAATTTAACAGCTTACTATTATTTATTTTGATATTTAATTTATCTATCTATCAATCACTCTCTCTCTCTCCCTCTCTCTGTATATATATATATATATATATATATATATATATATATATATATATATATATATATATATATATATATATATATATATATATATATATATATATATATATATATATATATATATATATATATATATATGTGTGTGTGTGTGTGTGTGTGTCATATACAGTGGTAAAGTGAATGGAAGAATCAGTCTTTCCTGGTAAATCATCTCTTTAGTTTAAAGTATAGTTTCTTGCGCCATTTTCAATTATTCGTGGCCGAGCTAACCGTGGAGTATGTTGACAGCTCTAAGTCTGCTCGCCAACTGTTTCCTATCGGTTTGCGTACTCATCAAATTCCTCCAATATGCTGGATTATCCTAAAAGCTTACACGAGCGTGGGTTTTTTCATTTATTTTGTTATTACGGAAGAGTTCCCTGTTAAATTGTTCACAACTCACTTATTTTTTTGAATCCCTCCTTTTTAGACCTGACACATATGTGTCTAAATATATATATATATATATATATATATATATATATATATATATATATATATATATATATATATATATATATATATATATATATATATATATATATATATATATATATATATATATAGTAATTTCTCTTTACTGCAAATACTTTTTGCTTGGACTAAAATAGCTTTGCATTAAAATGTCCGTTTACTGTCGGACCGTTTAACTCCTACGTGTTAGAACTATTGTTAAAACGCAGAATGAAAATTCCGGAAACTAAATTCGGCCTTTTTGAAAATAGACTCATTTTATTCCTGATTCCTGTTGGTATATGAACCGTGAAATGAAATCGAGATGGACGGAATAAATTCGCCAAACTTAAAGTTAGAGTTTCCAAATATAGAAAAATTTCTCGCCACATATATTATCCGAATGGAAAAGTGCATTTAAAAAAATTTGTGGGTGTTTGAGATGAAGTTTTGAAGAAGAACTGCTTTGCATTTCTACTCAAAGTTAAGTAAACATTTTACTTATAGCGATAACCTTAAATAAAATAAGACATGCTGGAGACAAACTAAGAAATTTCAGGCAGAAATATTACAATAATTATTGTTGGACAATACTCGTTTCGATCGAGTAATCGGATGTTTTTTGGTAGCAAACTAGCTTTGCTTTAAAATATACTTATTATGTACTAAGAAACATTTTTGTGGGCTTTTGAGATGAAGTTTTTTAAACTGAGTTCGTTACATTTGTACTCAAAGTGAAACAAACATTTCACTTATAGCAATAACTTTAAATAAAAAAAAGACATGCTGGAGACAAACTAACTACGAAAATGCGTGCAGAAATTATCAAAACAATTATTGTACAACAATGCTCGTTTCGATTAAGTAATCTGATATTTTTTAGTAGCAAACTAGCTTTGATTTAAAATATTCTTACGCTGTACTAAAGTTTCCAAAATATTGGACAGTAAATAACTACAATAAATGAATAACCGATCAATAAATAACTACATTAATATTTATACTATACCTCACAAATAATATAATTCAGTTTATGCGAAGTGCATAGTCAATTCCACTTTATCAATCTCAATGAAATCTGAATTGTCTCTCAACTATATCTCTGCTGACTCGAACTTAAAGGTGTTCTCCATTTATATTTTCTAATGTAGGTGTAATGCGTTCTTACAACATTAGTTATACAGTCTTCTGGAAGTTCTTTGCCATAAAAGCTCACCTAAAATTACTGGATTGAGACACCTGATCAAGCAGGATTAATTCACCGCATCAGTTACTACAAATGTCAAAAAAGAACAATACTTGATCTACGGTTTATCTATAATACGGTTTATCTTCCAATATAGAATATTTGACCACGAAAACATTAAAAGAAGTTTTTTTCCGGGAACTTTATACTTTCTAAAAGTTATATTTTATGACAGTATTTAGGTTTAACATTTTTAATTACTTTATTATGCAGCAGTTATTTTGTAAGGAAATAATATTTTACTTTTGAAAATAAATTCCCTTTCAAATGTTTTGCAAAACTAATATAATTTAATTTAGAATAATATGTATTTACCATTAGTTATAATTTTCAACATAAAATACTACTTGCAGTGGCCATCGGTTTTAATTTAAATGATATCCTACCCACTGTTTCAGCTGATGGTCATATTGATATTTCGTGACATAAGAAAAGGAATTAGAGGTTGAATTACTGATATATCTGTTGTAATTTGCTTACAACACAAACACCAGTGTTCGTTCTGAAAGTAGGAACACAGTAAAATATACGCTATGGAATTAAAGGAAAGTACCCAATATTTAAACTAAAACATTTATTATGTACAATATTTACAAATTAATACATCACTTCATTAATATTTAACATGACCTGCAATTATTTGGTTTTGTTATTCATCAATACTCTTGAAATAGTATTCCTTATCAAAAGATTATGAGACCCTGGTAATAATTATGAATATTATTAAGTTTACCTCCAGTAATTACAAGGGAGCAGGCTGGGGCTGTCAACAGGCTGGACGTCGGTACTGCCGTAGCTGCCGTTATTTTGCTGGACGTCTATGCTGACGTGCTGATCATACGCATGCGAGTTCTGGTTCTCTGGCTTGTTCATAAGACCTCGATATCTAGCAACTCTTAAATCCCGAACTCGAGTTCTCCCACTTTCTTTCAAAATTTTACACCTCGATTCAACGCCTCTTTTTTTTTCTCTGTCCCAATCACTTGTTGGTGAAATTTTTCCCCGTCTGCAACCCTTTCGGGAGTGCAGGTGGGCTCATTAAAATGGCCCATTTCGTGAAAGTTGACATTATTGTTTAGCCCCTGACCCCATATCTCACTGCTACATCCCTGTCTGGGATTGACCATTAACACTTGTACCACTCCGTGAGCTATAACTCCTCCGCAGATGTACCCACTAAAATTCGAAGTCAACAGCT
Organism: Pardosa pseudoannulata; assembly: GCA_032207245.1. Taxonomy (NCBI): domain Eukaryota; kingdom Metazoa; phylum Arthropoda; class Arachnida; order Araneae; family Lycosidae; genus Pardosa; species Pardosa pseudoannulata. The sequence continues at coordinate 52,939,982 of CM063511.1, read as the reverse complement.
GCTCCTAAATTTTTTTTCGGAATTTAGTCCACAGCTGTGTATACACGTGCTGACCATCGTGTGAAAGCACTTTGGTACAATGCCTATGCATTTCTGATAGAATTAACACATAAGTGTAGTGAAACAAAGAGATATGTAACAATGAAAACAGTACTATCCTCAAATTTAATATTAACTAAACTTAAAGGAGAACTGAACAATTTAATTTGGAATCCTTTAAGAACACATAGCGTTAGAGTTACTCTTATCGGTTTACCTATACATTCCTAGCCTTTCTAAATTATTGGAATGTTATGAAGTCATAAACGTACTTCCACCTCCCTCAAGGGTTACAACTTCAATTTAGTTGGTGTCTATTGATGATTGGATGAGAGAAGTAAAAACCAGTTAATATTTAATTTAGATTAATTTACAAACACATTGTTCGGCAAGAGGGACGAAATAGATTAGATTGAAGATTTGTATTATGACTTTAACAATGTAAGTGTCCATAATGTTTTCGAACCTAATGTGTTTTTTTTACATGTTTATTCTGAATTTAACTTTTAAAGAAGATATTTTTATTTTTAATACGTTAGCTGATACAATATTAAAAAGAATGTCCCCGTGAGCGAAGTTTTATTTTTTCTGCGAATACTAGTTGTAATTCGGATGACATCAGGTAGAACAGACAATTACTTTGAGTTCCAAGTTCCATTGCATACAATGCAACAAGTTATATTTTCTTCCTTGCTGTTCTAAAGTGCATGAAGTTACAAAAAATTAACTTTCTGATTTATTTTTCATCAGTTACACTTTTGTAATACATCTTCAAAATTAAAGCAAATTTTTTCTACTTTTCTCATTTTTTCTGAGGTAATAATCTACTAAATTAAAATAAAATATCTACTTTTCTCATTTTTTTCTGAGGTAATACATCTATGAAATTAAACTAAAGTTTCACGACTTTTCTAATTTTTTCTGAGGAAATACATCTACAAAATTAAAACAAGGTTTTTCTAGTTTTCTTATCTTATCTGAGGTAATACATCTACGAAATTAAAACAAAATTTCTCTAGTTTTCTCTTTCTTTCTGAGGTAATACATCTACGAATTTAAAACAAAGTTTCTTTAGTTTTCTCATTTTATCTGAGGTACTACATATACGAAATTAAAACAAAGTTTCACTACTTATCTCTTTTTCTGAGGTAATACATCTACGAAATTAAAACAAAGTTTCTCTAGTTTTCTTATTTTTTTCTAAGGTGCTACATCTACGAAATTAAAAGAAAGTTTCCTAGTTTTCTCATTCTTTCTGAGGTAATACATTTGGGAAATTAAAACAAAATTTCTCTAGTTTTCTCATTTTTTCTGGGGTAATAAATCTACGAAATTAAAATAAAGTTTCTCTAGTTTTCTCATTATATCTGAGGTAATACAACTACGAATTTAAAACAAAGTTTCTCTACTTTTCTCATTTTTTTCTGAGGTAATATATCTACAAAATTAAAACAAAGTTTCTCTACCTTTCTCATTTTGTTTCAAGTAATAAATTTACGAAATTAAAACAAAGTTTTTCTAGTTTTCTCATTTTTTCTGGGGTAATAAATCTACGAAATTAAAACAAAGTTTCTCTACTTTTCTCATTTTTTACTGAGGTAATACGTATACGAACATAAAATAAAGTTTCTCTACTTTTCTCAATTTTTCTGGAGTCATCATGGGATTAGTGATTTATATTCACACAGAAACATAATATAAAAAATACTATAGAAAAGTTATAATAAATAACTATAAAATGCTCTATTTTGTCTTTTGTTCATGTTTGAAAAGTAAAGTACTTTTACATAAAACCCCCCACTTACATTCTGACCTTTTAACTACTACGTGTCAACACAAATATCACTGAGACGTAGCTTTGGGAAATAAACTTTCGGTCGCTATGAGAACGAAAACTTTTTTCTTATCCTGATTGGTATATGAACCGTGAAATGAAACCGAAATAGACAGAATAAATTCACCCTTCTCTATTCTAAAGTTAAGGTTTCCAAAAATAGTACGTTTCTTCCTACATTGATATCAACCAATTCCAATAGTATGTTATAAAGGTTTTTTTTGTGGGTGCACTGAGATTTAAGATAAAGTTTTGTAAACTGTGCATTTGTAATCAAATTGAAATAATATTTCATTGAAACTAAAGTTAACATAAAAACTGAGTGTTTTTTATAGTAAATTAAATAAGAAACAATTTGTAGAAATAGTAGAAAATACATTTTTTATTTTACAGGATTTTTTAGTATTTATACATGTAGTGGGAATAATTTTGTGTAGAGAGGCAATAAATAGTTAATACCAGTTAATACCAGTTAATTTTTAGTTGATTTAAAATTATGATTCGTAGTGAATTATGTTAAATATTAAGCCAGCACAAACTACAAGAACCTCTTACAAACATATTTGGGAATTTAGTTTAGATAATCTTAAACGATAATTACATAAATGCATTCACTTGATTTTATAAATAAAATAATTTTTAAAATGTCTATCTGTAAAATAAATTACAGTTATAAACCGATGACAAGTCTTTTGTATTTTCTGGTAGTCAAAAAATCATAAGCTGTAATGGACTTATATGACTGGAAAAAAGTCTTTATTATTTCATGTTAAGTTAAGCATCAATTAACCATTGCATAATTTCATTAATAATTATGAATTAACTACTTATAATTTCTTATATAGTTATGGAATAATAATTACAAAGTAAACATTTTTACAAACAATTTTTACCTATGTTTCACAAGATTAACTTATATAGATAAAAACAGCTTTAATATGTTCCAGCTCATGAAAAGTATTTTATATGTACATATATATATATATATATATATATGTGTGTATATATATATATATATATATATATATATATATATATATATATATATATATATATATATATATATATATACATATATATATATATATATATATATATATATATATATATATATATATATATATATATATATATATATATATATATATATATATATATATATATATATATATATATATATATATACATATATATATATATATATACATATATATATATATATATATATATATATATATATATATATATATATATATATATATATATATATATATATATATATATATATATATATATACACACACATATATATATATATATACATATATATATATATATATATATATATATATATATATATATATATATATATATATATATATATATATATATATATATATATATATATATATATATATATATATATATATATATATATATATATATATATATATTTATATATATATATATATATATATATATATATATATATATATATATATATATATATATATACAAATATATGTATAATATCATTTTCGGAAGCATAAATAGAGTTAATTTTAAATCTAAATTGATTTTTTAATCAACCCTCCATTTCTGTGTTTCCGCATTGACTGATGTAAAAACTAGTTTTTATTTGTCTAAATTTTTCCAGAATATAGGTAGTAGACAAGCACATTTGGCTTCACTTTCCTGTATATACCGTTAATTTTGTACCCACAAACAAACCATGTTGTTACACTAACCCGTACTAGTACGTGACCTTCGATTAAGTATCAATCATCAGAAAACGTACTAGTACGTGTCCAGCATACAATGTGTTGATATTTATACATGTAACAGGACTAATTTTCTGTAGGAAGGCGATAAATGCATTACCAGTTAATTTTTATTTGATTTAAAGTTATGATTCGTAGCGAATTACTTCAGATATTAAGCCTGCACAAACTACAAGAACCTCTTACAAACATATTTGGGAATTTAATTTAGATAATCTTAAAGAACAATTTAATAAATGCATTTAGTTGATTTAATAAATAAAATGATATTTTAAAATCTCTATCTGTGAAATAAATTACAGTTATACCCCGATCACAAGTCTTTTGTATTTTGTGGTAGTTAAAAAATCATAAGCTGTAATGTACTTGTATGACTGGAAAAAAGTGTTAAATTTTCGTGTTAATATTTCGTGTTAAATTAAACGTCAATTAACCACTGCATAATTTCATTAATAATTATTCATTAACTACTTTATATTTTCATATATAGTTATGTAATAATAATTACAAAATAAACTCTTTTACTAACATTTTTACCTATGCTTCACAACATTAACTTATATAGATAAAAACTGCTTTATTATGTTATAGCTTATCAAAAGTTTTTTATGAGGTTTTCTTTCCCTTGGCGTCTAAGTTTTGTTGCCAAGCTTCTCCGGATACAGATTCCACTGAGATAATAATTTAAATAATCTGATGGGAACTACACATAACTCCTCTTAAGTTTGTTATATTATATCTATTTTTAATGTGCATGATTCGACATCAGTATTATCGTTTGCACACAGTCTCTAGAATTGAAAATAGGTTTAATATTTTCAAGTTATTCATGTCTCAATAAAGCTGAGCCGAACGCCGACCGATTGGTTAGGGCGCTGATCGTCGGTACCGAAGTTCGTGGGTTCGAATCCCACTATGGCATGGATGTTCGTAGCCGTTTGGAATCGGCTTTAAGCAGTAGGTTCCGGTCTCATTAGCCCTATTGTGCAAAACAGGTAGACAGAAGCGCTCAAAACCAAACCAAACCAAACCTGAATAAAACTGAAATATTGCCACCAGACTAATGAGTGTATAAAGACCAACAGTGTTAACACTCTTTGAGATTTTTCTTTCTGTAGGTATTTAGTTTTGAACTAAAATTTTTCGCAATTAAAATAATTATTTTACTCCGCACAATAAACATTAAAAATTATTCTCTGTATAAGAATACGAAGGTATATTTGAGTTGCCTTGTTATATATAATGGGAGTTACATTCATATATTTTTATATACAGTGTGGATTGGAAATGCAAATGCACAACTAGATGCTATGAGAGTCCTAAATTCAAAATTTACATCTAATACTTTTGGGTTATGCTCACACGTAACTTAAATTATATTCAAATTTTCTCATTATATATAGTCCGTACTACATTTAGAATTGTTACATAACTAGATGCTATGTCAGTTTTAAAAACAAAATTTTGACTTTGTATAAAATAATATTTGTGAGATATATCGAGAGCCAACGTTTCATAGCTAGTTCAGAAATGAATGAAATACATTATACGGTATATTGAAATTTTCGTTATATGGAGTGTGGACGTCATTAGAAGAGTTGCATCACTAGATAGTATATCAGTTATAAATAAGAATATTGGATTTTATAAGGAATAATCGTTTTTATTTATGCGAAGAGTCATGTTTTTAAAGTTTGTTCAGAAATGAATAAAATGGATATTGTGAATTTCAATATTAATTTCTTAAATTAAATTGATGAGTTTCAAAATTAAAGTTTGAAACTACGTAGAACTAAGTGTACGTACACTAACACTTTAATAAGTCAGCACCTAACACTGAAAAAACACAAAATTTAGCCAGTCGCAGTAAAAAAATAGTAATTTCTTTGAAGTCGAAGCACTAAAATTCATTGTGCTAACAATAGTTACTTTACTTTGTACAAGGAAGTAATATTTAATTATGAATATATTTTGTATTTTCTGTTACACTAAGAATATCTTTTGTTCTCTACTGTTCCATCACCTTTGTATTTTTGTGAAATGTATATAAAATATTGAATTGTCAATTCGACAGAAGTGTTGTTTATATTTGAGATCAGATATTTCTGTCGTTATTTTCGTCTTGCAGTTTAGAGTAGTATCGGTGCGACATAGTTATGCTACGTTATAAATTCGCAATTCTGAAAAAGACTGTCACTACAAGTAAGCATTGAAATGAGGTAGAAGCTAATTGACTTGACTGATTCGTATTATGTTTAGACTTGTTGGTTGGATGTGACAATTAATTTGGGGTTTACAGTCTGTTCCATAAGACCGTGTCGTGTATTTCTCTGAAAATATAAACGAATTAGTTAAAAATACATTTGTACCGTGTAGTATACATATTAAACTGAAATGCATTACACCTAATAAGTTGTCCAGCCCCATTATTATCGACTATGCAAGAATCACTTTATCATTTGATTTTGACGTTGAGCGATGTTTACCCTGTCCCGGTAGGTCGTCAACCTTTTGTACCTCCTTATACTGTGCTACCCACTTCTGGTCCAAAGACTCCGAGTTTCTCAAGTACCGGGCTGCAGTTACACAAGACATTTTTGGTCCTTTTGGATAATTACATGGAAACACAACCTCAAAACGGCTCGCATAAGCGGCTCTCATTTTGGAATTCTTGATTTAAACACTGCAAAATAAATCGAATAAAGAATATAACCATAAAGCATTCTTCTGTAATGTTTAAAGAACACGTGAAAATAAGCCGGTATCTGCGCGCTATCTATTGACGAAGTTATGAGCGACACGTTCTTATGGAACAGACTGTAATTGTTGGCTATACCAATCATTGATAGCGGATTTAAAGCTCTAGAAATAACCATACATACATTGGGTATCAATAGTATTTTATCTTCTAACTTACAGAATGCAGAAAATGTTAGGTTACAGAAGTTAAAATATTATTTATTAATTTGAATAGAAATTACACTGAAAATCAAAACTTAGAACAATTATTTGATTTTTCAGTATATACAAGAGATTATGATAGATCAAAAGAAATAGCAAACATGGGAGTGATAAAAATGTAATTTAAAGGTTTTCAAATATTTGTAAACTCATTGAATCTAGCAATATACATAACTGACGAAGAAGTTTTGATAATATTGAAAGATTCCCTGAAGGAAAAGAATCAGTTTTATTTTTTCCTACTTATACAACAAAGATTTTACAGTCTTTAAGTTACGGAGCCTTTGAGCAAACATAGTAAAAAAATCGTATAAAATGCTTAAATTCAAAAGGATTGTGGATACGTTATTACTTTGAATAAAAAGTTCTCTGAAAATAAAAACCATTAAGAATTATTTGAATTTTCCGTATATAGAAGAGTTTGTCATAGATCAAAAGAAATACCAAACATGAGAGTGATAAAAATTTAATTTAAAGGTTTACAAATATTAGTAAACTCAGTACTGTTAGCAATATACATAACTGACGAAAGAGAATTTTTGATAACTTAGAAAGTTTCCATGAAGATAAGATTCAGATTAATTTATTGTTACTTCTTCAATAAAGATTTTACATTATCTAAGTTATAGAGCCTTTGAGCAAACGTAGTAAAAAAATCGTATAAAATGCTTAATTTCAAAAGGATTGTGGATACGTTATTACATTGAATAGATATTTCTCTGAAAATACAAACCATTAAGAATTATTTGAATTTTCAGTATATACAAGATTTTTACATAGATCAAAAGAAATAGCAGCAGTGATAAAAATTTAATTTAATTATTTTCAGATATTAGTAAACTCAGTACTGTTAGCAATATACATAACTGACGAAAGAGAATTTTTGATAACATAGAGAGTTTCCCTAATGAAAAGATTCAGATTCATTTATTGTTATTTCTTCAATAAAAATTTTACACTATCTAAGTTAGGGTGCCTTTGAGCAAATACAGTATATAAATCGTAAATATAGTATATAAAATACTTAAATTCAAAAGGATTGTAGATACGTTATTACTTTGAATAGAAATTTCTCTGAAAATCCAAACTGTTAAGAATTATTTGAATTTTCCGTATATACAAGAGTTTGTCATAGATCAAAAGAAATACCAAACATGAGAGTGATAAAAATTTAATTTAAAGGTTTACAAATATTAGTAAACTCAGTACTGTTAGCAATATACATAACTGACGAAAGAGAATTTTTGATAACTTAGAAAGTTTCCATGAAGATAAGATTCAGATTAATTTATTGTTACTTCTTCAATAAAGATTTTACATTATCTAAGTTATAGAGCCTTTGAGCAAACACAGTATATAAATCGTAAACATAGTATATAAAATACTTAAGTTCAAAAGGATTGTGGATACGTTATTACTTTGAATAGAAATTTTTCTGAAAATCCAAACCATTAAGAAATATTTGAATTTTCAGTATATACAAGAGTTCGTCACAGAATAAAAACAAACAGCAGTTATAAAAAGTTAATAATTTTCAAATATTAGTGAACTCAGTACTATTAGCAATATACATAACTGACGAAAGATAATTTTTGATAACATAGAAATTTTCCAGGAAGAAAAGATTCAGATTCATTTATATTGTTACTCTTTCAATACAGATTTTACATTTTTAAGTTAGAGAGCCTTTGAGAAAACATAGTAAAAAAAATCATATAAAATGCTTAAATTCAAAAGGATTGTGAATACGTTATTCCTTTGAATAAAATTTCACTGAAAACCCAAACTATTAAGAATTATTTGAGTTTTCAGTATATACAAGAGTTTGTCATAGATCAAAAGAATACGCAACAGTGATAATAATTTAATTTAGCTATTTTTAAATATTAGTAAACTTAATACTGACGAAAGAGAATTTTTGATAACATAGAGAATTTCTCTGATGAAAAGATTCAAATTCATTTATTATTACTTCTTTAATAAAGATTTTACATTATCTAAGTTCGGGAGCCTTTTAACATACATAGTTAACAAATCCTAAAAAATGCTTAAAATCAAAGAGATTGTGGATACGTTATTACTTTGTATAGAAATTTCTCTGAAAATCCAAACCATTCAAATGATTTAAATTTTCAGTATGTACAAGAGTTTGAAAAAAAAATAGTAGAAGTGATAAAAATTTAATTTAACGATTTTTAAATATTAGTAAATTCAGTACTGTTAGCAACATAGATAACTGACGATAGAGAATATTTTCTAACATAAAGAATTTCCCTAAAGAAAATATTTAGATTCGTTTATTGTTACTTTTTCAATAAAAATTTTATATTATATAAGTTAGGGAGCCTTTGAGCAAACACAGAAAAAAAATCCCGTATAAAATGTTTAAATACAAAAGGATTTTGGATGCGTTATTACTTTGAATAGAAATTTCTCTGAAAATCCATACCATTAAGAATTATTTGAATTTTCAGTATATACAAGAGTTTGTCATAGATCAAAAGGAATAGCAGCAGTGATAAAAATTTAATTTAAAGATTTTCAAATGTTAGTAAACTTAGTATTGTTAGCAATATACATAAATGACGAAAGAGAATTTGCGATAACGTAGAGAGTTTCCCTGAAGAAAGGATTCAGATTCGTTTATTGTTACTTCTTTAATAAAGATTTTACATTATCTAAGATAGGGAGCCTTTGAGCAAACACAGTGAAAAAACACGTATAAAATGCTTAAATTCAAAATGATTGTGTATACTTATTACTTTTAATTGAAATTTCTCAGTAGATCCAAACCATTATTTCAATATTCAGTATATACAAGAGTTTGTCATAGATAAAAAAATAGCAGGAGTGAAAAAAATTTAATTTAACAATTTTCAAATATTAGTAAACTTAGTACTGTTAGCAATATACATAACTGACGAAAGAGAATTTTCGATAAAGTAGAGAGTTTCCCTGAATAAAAGATTCAGATTCATTTATTGTTACTTCTTTAATAAAGATTTTACATTATCTAAGTTAGGGAGCCTTTGAGCAAACACAGTAAAAAAACACGTATAAAATCCTTAATTACAAAAAGATTTTAGATACGTTTAACCGCTTTAAGAATTGACATGTTCGAGATACTTTATATACTTTTCAATATTTATATTTAAGTAACTCTTCAAATGCTTAAAGTATTTCAATAATATATTTAACTCAATTATTTAGAAACTTTCATTTCGCTATTTTTCTTTCAGTAATTGAATATTTTTTCTTTCAGTATACTTAAGCGGAACAACTTTTCAGCTGTCCTTGGGTATGTTTTACATTTTCTTTATTTGTCAATATTTGCGTATTCTCTTTGAAATGTAAATTTTGATAACAAATAATATACAAAATGTTTTTTAAATCAATTCCTACTTAGGTCAAGAAAGAATTTTTATTTTATTTAAGTTACTTTTTATTAAATGATTACAATTTATGTAAATATGTATATACATATGAATTACAATATTAAGTGGCAAAATAGAAAGCGAATTTAATTGCATTTCCCCCTTTCCTTTCTATATATGGGGATAAACTATTATTGTTTTTTACTATTTATTCGCTTTTCCTTTCTAATTTATGAAGATGATGATTGTCTCATTTTATCATTTTCTTATGTTTCATTATTGCAAGGAACTTTTCTAGAGAATTTCGAGTAGTCCAGGTCTTCAATTAATAGCCCATCTAATAATTCCAAACAATTCAAGGCCACATATGCTGCACCTGCTGCGAAGAGGTTTCATCCTAGATATATTGCTGCATAAGCTACTGTGCTTTCTTGAATCTCATGTACTGTTTTAGCTCACGATAGTGTTAATGGTAGAATTTTTCGTTTACCAGTACCGTAACTGCGTTTGGAGAAGAATTGCACAAACATTGGCTCGATTTTGGGAACATAGTTATTGACAAACGTTACAGTTACTGAGGATATTAATCAATTAAATTTAATTAATGAAAAAATATTTGAAAAAACTGTATTAATATCAAGTGTCATCCACTACAAGCTTAAAAAATGTATTTGAACTTAACACATTGCATACGGGACACGTACTAGTACATTTTCTGATGACTGATACTTGAGTGCGGGACATGTACTAGTACATTTTCTGATGACTGATACTTGAGCGTGGGTCACGTACTAGTACGGGTTAGTGTAACAACATGGTTTGTTTGTGGGTACAAAAATAACGGTATATACATGAAATCGAAAACGAATGTTCTTTTCTACTACATAGATTCTGGAAAATATTAGGGCATAAAAACTAGTTTTTACATCAGTGGATGTAGCACCACAGAACTGAAAAACAATTAAAACTATATACTTTTATTTCTATTTAGTTTTTCATATTTATGATACTATTATATATTTATCCACTAAAACATATATTTTTTTTTACAAAAAACTTATGGTTCTTATTTATATGTTTCTATTTATATATTTGTTTATATATTTTAATATAAGTTGAAGAGTTGGTTAAAAGATTAAATAATTTTCGATCTATTGAGATTTCACCGAGTAACTAAATTTACGATCAAAACGGCCGCTCCCTGTACAATTTCGCTGCGAACTGTACTCGCACACAATATGTTAAATGAATGAATATAAAGTATTTTATTGACAACTGAAAATTTGAACTAGATATATAAATATATATGGAGAGTGTGAACAAATAGTAGGAATTGAAAAATCCCAATTTTGAGTTTTACATATTATCTCTTTCTCTCTCTCTTCTCTCTCTCTCTCTCTCTCTCTCTCTCTCTCTCTCTCTCTCTATATATATATATATATATATATATATATATATATATATAAATATATATATATATATATATATATATATATATATATATATATATATATATATATATATATATATATATATATATATATATATATATATATATATATATATATATATATATGTATATATATATATATATATGTATATATATATATATATATATATATATGCATATATATATATATAATATATATATATATATATATATATGTATGTATATATAATATCTATATGTATATATATATATATATATATATATATATATATATATATATATATGTGTGTGTATATGTATATATATATATGTATATATATATATATATATATATATATATATATATATATATATATATATATATATATATATATGTGTATATATATATATATATATATGTATATATATATATATATATATATATGTGTATATGTATATATATATGTATATATATATATATATATATATATATATATATATATATATATATATATATATATACATATATATGTATATATATATATATATATATATATATATATATATATACAAAAAGTTAAGGGATGAGATGGCCTATAAGCATATTAGTTTATATACACCTTTTGTGTCATCTTTCAGATTTAATTTGTAACTCAAATTTTGACGTTTATTGATCAGATTCATGCGTTTGTTTTAATAGACATACAGCTATCACCATGCGTCTGTCATCGAAATTGATATCAATTGGGCTTATACTAGTACTTGCCCTTCACTGTGACCCGCAGACAGTTAAGAGGTGAGATGGAGTATATACCGATGCCAGCTCATGTTAAATATACATCAACCTTATGGTAATACCATCTTT
>CM063511.1:52907699-52920199 GCA_032207245.1 Pardosa pseudoannulata | reverse complement strand
GAAGTATTCAAGTGTAAGTTTGGGGCTGTTTGGTCCCCTGGCTGATTACATATATATATATATATATATATATATATATATATATATATATATATATATATATATATATATATATATATATATATATATATACATATATATATATATATATATATATATATATATATATATACTAGACGACCCTATGGACGTTGTCCTGTTTTAACGCTGTAAATACAAAAAATTTACAATGTTTTTAAATAAAATATAAATTGGACCGTTATGATAGAAAAGTAAGAAAAAATAACTTAAAAAAACTTGACGCCACTCGAGTACAGATATGCTACTAAGGAAGGGTTTCAAGTGGCATTATAATATTCTCAATAAGCGCGAACTCAATTCTGGATTTTTAATTAAAAAACTCTTCTATTAGATCAAATTGTGAATCCAAACCATTCTAGAATTAACTTAACACAAAATTTCATAAAAACCAGTCCAGCCGTTCTATTACAAACACACAGACAGACGAATTTTGTGTTTAAAGACATTTAAGAAACCATTGACACTATCACAAATACCAATACCATTTTGAGTAACAAATATGTAGGTATTCTTTAAAATGGAGTTTTTACTATGTTCATATTTTTTATCTATTCAAAATTCCATACAAAGTTTTATAGTCATACTGGTATTCAAATATTTACCATATGCCTTTACATCGTTCCACCTGGAATACTTATAATGTTTTTAATTAAATCTATACTCTCTCATTTCTGTAAAGAAATGGTTAATTTTAGCTACAAGTTAACAGTCTTTATTATTACCCTACAAAGAAAACTAACATTTCTGTATCAAGTCGTCTGCTGTGAACATAAATACATAATTCATAGCAGACAGCTAATATTTGCAGATTGAAAAAGAAATATAAAGTCTGATCTCTACTTTATCTGTTTATTTCAATATAGATTATCTGTCTAGTTTTTTTCATTAACCAAATTTTTAACGGAGTTTCAGAGGACAAAATAAATCACGAATGTATTTTTATTCAAGAAAATCATTTTTATTATTTTCTATGAAACCGATGCTTTATTATTGATGCTATTATTAATATATGAATTTATTTAATTATTAAAATCATTAAGTAGTGCAGTTATCATGCTAGTAATATTTATGCATAATACGTGTTTGATTATTAATTTTTTACTACAAAAATGAAAAGATGGATCTTATTATGTAACGAACTTATGACCGTTGGAGGTGTATTTTTATTTTTTCCTCAAAATTTCTTAACTGGCTAAGGCTTTTTTTTGTTTTCTCTATCTATTCAGAAAAATAAAAAAAACAAGTCTTATTTTGACGCCTCTTTATAAGAGTGTCATGAAACACCATGTTTTACAACACCGAGTATAAAACAACACATTGCCTGCTGGCAGATAACAAATGTCAATCGAACATTTCGAATTGTGGCTTATCTTTTTTTTGGCTTGAAAAAAAATCATAGTGTAGAAAGGAAGCATGACTTTGATTGGCTGAAATAGAAGTCATGGAATCATATCTACTATTAACAGTGAAGAAATAAAAGAAATAAGCTTGAAACGCTGATGTAGAAAAAACAAGTGAAATAGGAAATTAGCACAAAAGACTTGTTCACGCTGAAGGTTCAACGGCAAGTGCCAATCCTTTTCACTGCCCACTTAAAAATCTCTCAAAATGAACCCAGACACTAGAAGTCAAGAAATCATAGCTATACTGATTAGGATAAAGAAGGAGAAGTACGTTTGGTAACTGATATAGGAAAACAAGTATTATAGGAAATTAGCACATAAGACATTTTCCTGCTAAAAGTATAACCCAGTGACTTTAATTATTTATAAATCATCCTCGCGATATACTTAACAATCACTCAAAGTAAACTCAGCAAATAGAAGTCAAGGAAGCATAGCTACTATTGACTAGGAAAAAGAAGGAGAAGTACGTTTAATAACTGATATAGGAAGACAAGTAAAATAGGAAATTAGCATATAAGACATTGTTACGCTGAAAGTTCAATGGCAAGAGCCAATCCTTTTTGCAGCACACTTAAAAATCTGTCAAAATGAACCCAGGCAATAGAAGTCAAGGGAACATAGTTACTACTGACTAGGACAAAAAGGAGAAGTACATTTAATAACTGATACAGGAAAACAAGTAAAACAAGAAATTAGCACATAAGACATTTTTCTACTGAAAGTATACCCAGTGACTTTAAATATCTACAAATCATAGTCGTGACACACTTAAAAATTTCTCAAAATGAATCCACACAATAGAAGTCAATTAAGCATAGCTACTACTGACGAGGATAAAGAAGAAGAAGTACGTTTGATCACTGTAATAGAAAAACAAGTAAAATAGGAAATTAGCACATAAGACATTTTCCTGCAGAAAGTATATCTAGTGACTTTAATTATTTGCAAATCATCCTCGCGACACACTTAAAAATCTGTCAAAGTGAACCCAGACAATAGAAGTGAAGGAAGCATAGCTACCACTGACTAGGAAAAAGAAGAAGTACCTTTGATCACTGATATGGGAAATGAAGTAAGTTAGGAAATTAGCACATAAAACATTTTCCGGATGAAAGTATACCCAGTAACTTTAATTATTTACAAATCATCCTCGTGACACATTTAAAAATCTCTCAATGTTGACTCAGCAAATAGAAGTGAAGGAAGCATAGCTACTACTGACTAGGAAAAAGGAGAAGTACTTTTGATCACTGATATGAGAAAACAAGTAAATTAGGAAATTAGCACATAAAACATTATCCGGATGAAAGTATAAGCAGTAACTTTAATTATTTACAAATAATCCTCGTGACACACTTAAAAGTCTCTCAATGTTGACTCAGCAAATAGAAGCAAGGAAGCATAGCTACTACTGACTAGGACAAAGAAGGAGAAGTACGTTTGATCACTGATATAGGAAAACAAGTAAAATAGGAAATTAGCACATAAGACATTTTGCTACTGAAAGTATACCTAGTAACTTTAATTATTTACAAATCATCCTCGTGACACACTTAAAAATCTGTCAAATTGAACCCAGCAAATAGAAGTCAATGAAACATAGCTACTATTGTTTGCAACGAAGTAGAACAAGTACACTAGACAAGCTGATGTAGAAAAACAAGTGAAATAGGAAATTAGCACAAAAGAAATTTTTATGCTGAAGGTTCAATGGCAAGTGACTTTAATTGTTTACTAATCACTCTCGTGGCGCACTTAAAAATTTTCTGGTGTTAATGTGATCCTGTACACATGTTAAGAATCACTTCTTTAGAGGGTCCAGATAAGGCAGATGATGCTTATGAAGCAGAAGTTGTACTTTCAACGATGTAACATCTAAAAAGAAACTCATAGTGTGTAGTTTGATTAGTAATATTTTTTATTGCACTTTATGATTAAATAGTTTTTATGATTATAGTACATTAAAAAATCCCTCATTCCGCTTTCAAATATATTAATTCGGGGATTTCACGAGTTTCAGAGAGAAATTCGATTTCAGAGCGAAAGAATTTCAACCAAAAAGGTAATAAGATGAGGAGTATCTGTACTTCAAACGACTTATTAGTTTTATCGTTTTTAGAATGTGATATTTCGAAAAAATTCAAGAGATATTTTATTCAATATATGAAATAAATAAAATGATAATCTATGCGATATATGAAGGCCAAAGGCCGTAGGATAGAGCTTTGAACTCCCACGGCACATATCCAAGGTTCGATTCCCGGGCTGGGCAAGGTTGACTCAACCTTTCATCCCTTCAGTGGGTAGACAAACTGAGGACCAAACATGTTTGGGAACAAAACACTGGGGGTTCCGAGTAAGGTTGACCACCTAACAGGACGTATTCTCTTAACCCCCTAGGGGCTGTTGTGCCAAGGAGTTTAGAGTTTTAGAAAATATATGGATACAGATCCTTTAGTACGTTTCTGTTTTTCCGTGATATAACTTTATACATTCAAGATCCAAAACATTATGACCACTCCTACATTTCGCCGTCTTCCATGCGAACAGTTGGTCTCTCAATGTACAGTAGGACATACACAGGCCAGTGGTGGTGGTATTATGCTTTAGGGAACGTTCTCTTCAGCGTCTCTTGGACCCGTGGTTGATGTAGCGCAGACCATGATTACTACAGGTTATCTGAACGTCACTGCGGACCAGTTGCACCCTTCCATGGCCTCTGTTTTTGAAGCTGGAAATGGAATATTCCAATAGGAAACCGCCTCTTGTCACAAGTCTAAAACTGTGTTGGAGTGGTTCCAGGAACATAATGGTGAATTCCAGTTAATGTCCTGGCCGCCTAACTCACCGGATCTCAATCCGATAGACCACATTTGGCATGTCACCGGACGGCACCTCAGAGTTCAAAGACCATCAATTCGCAATATCTCGGATTTGCCTAACCGTTGCTTAAACATCTAGTACAATCTGTCTCCGGCGATCTTGTGGCATCCATGCCAAGACGGGTTGAAGCTGTGTTGTGCGCCAAAGTTGGGCCAACTAACTATTGACTGGTGATCATAATGTTTTGGCTCTTGAATGTATCTATTCGATATAATAATATGCTAACCAGCTTTTATACTCATCCATGTTTATAGCCACGTTTGCATTCAAATATTTGCAAACGTCTACACAATGCACTACCTGGAATATCTATAATACTTTAAATTAAATCAGTACTGGCAGTAAATCTTTCATTCATAATGGCAAACTGTTAGATTTAGCGAAAAGCTGGACTGTCTTTGGTAATATCCTATAAATGAAACCAACTTTTCCGTAATATGTCACCTGCTGCGAACGTAAATACATTATTCATAACACACAACTAATATATACAGATTGAAAAAGAAATATAAAGTACTCTCAGAAAAACATCTGTTTATTTCAATGTGAATTATGTGTCTCACTTTCGCTTTTTTTATTAATTCAATTCTTTACTTTCGTGTTAGAGAGCAAATTAATTACGAAATTTGAAAATCATGAGCAAAAAAATTAACGTCTAGTGAAACAAAATAATTTTTTTAAATTACTTTTTTATTACTTTCTAGAAAAATCCATTTTTTAAGAATCTGGTTCTGTTTTGAGAGATATTATTAATACTTTATTCAAAATCTTTTAACTATTTTTGAAAGTAATTCTTTTATTTTTAACTAGAATATAAATATTATCTTTCTTAATATCATTTGAATATAGGTAATATTTTATAGTTTTGTCACAAAAATTGTTTTAGTAATATAAAATTTTTTGTACAAGTTTAATTTAATTTCATTTTACTATTCCATTAAATGTATTTAAGGCTATAATTCATTTTCTATAGATTAAATGCAGATTAAAGAGACATAAGACATTGCAAATGGCTTGTGGAACATATTAACTTTGATTTATGAAACTTCGTACAGAATCAAATTGAGATATAACTAAAATGAATCACATTAAATGCTTTGAAGGCAGTCGGACAATTAAAAATATTGAAACTAGTTTTTAAATTTAAAAATGATGCATGCGTATTGAATTAAAAAATAATCATAATTTTATCTTTCAGTTATTGAACCATAAATTTTAAACATTTTTAGATATTATTATTTTTTGATTTATTGAATTATCAATGCATAGGAAAAGGTTTTATATCTGTTCATTCAGTTTAGAAGAAAAAGTTTAATATAATTTCATTTAACTATTCCATTAAATATATTTAAGGCTAGAATTCATTTTCTATAGATTAAATGCAGATTAAAGAGACATAGGGCATTGCAAATGGCTTGTGGAACATACTAACTTTGATTTATGTACTTCGTACAGAATCAAATTGAGGTATAACTAAAATAAATCGCATTAAATGCTTTGAAGACAATTAAAAATATTGTAACTAGTTTTTAAATTTAAAAATGATACATGCGTATTGAATTAAAAAAATAATCATAGTTTTATCTTTCAGTTATTGAACCATAATTTTAAAATATTTTTAACATATTTATTTTTTGATTTATTGAATTATCAGTGCATAGGAAAAGGTTTTATGGCTGTCCATTCAGTTGAAAAGAAAAAGTTTAATCTTTTCCAAATTTAAATTCCCTTTTAATAACAGAAATAATTTTTTAACTTAAATTGGGTATATATTTTAATGTATAGAAGAATTATAAGAAGATGCAAAATCTTAAATTTAAATTTTTTTACATTCTTGTTAAATTTTAAATTTAATTCTCTTTATGAAAATATTAATTGGCAAGTAAATAATACATGAAATTTTAAAATTTGATCAATTTTATTTATATAAGTTTCGAACAAATAACATTTTTGAGGTATTTTTTTCACTTGTATTTAAGGTAACCGACGACCTTCGGAGCTAAAATTTTTAAATAAGATTTATATGGAAATATTTTTTAGTTATTGCAGTAATAGGTTATAAAACATAGAAAAATATGAAAATAAACATAAATACATATATACTCTTTTAAAAATTGGCAAAAGTAGAGAAAAAACAAGCATTTTTTTCCTTTATACAACACTCCTAACTAAAAAAATATGCAAAACATATCACTTTTACTTGGATAGATGTAGACATATATCTATTATGTATGCACTGAACCTCCAGAATGAAAATATTCTAAAGTATAAATAAGTTATAGCCAATGAAATGATTTAGAGCAAAAATTCAAGAAAAAATAAGTTTCTAACATAAATGCCCAATAACTCATCTCTATATGAATATATTTATAATCCCGAGGTTCAATGCATACATAACTTCATTAAAAACGTACAGTTAAATTCTAATTCTAAAAGTTATTTTAGCAGTTATGACTGTTGAGGTGTGATGGTGATGCAAAAGTCACAGTTTTTCAAAAATTCAATTTAAAGATTTTATTGGATAAATTAAGTGTTTTATAATTTGATAAACATTAAGAAATATGCTGGAGTAATTTACTTATTTATTTAAAAGCTATAATATGCTATTTAAGACGTTTTTCATGCTAACACTCAAGGTCAAGCCGTTTGACTGCTCACTTCCGGTATTTTTAACTTCCGGTGATGAATAAACAGCTGTATCATGACTTGTAATGACTCTAGAAACAAGTTGAAAACTGTTTTCGAAAGCTAAAGAACTGATCTTTAAAATAAACAAATATATTTTTTCGATATTTTTCACGAAAATCGCTATTTGAATGTTGGTCAGTTACCTTAAGTCTCTTGTTGGATTTCTCAAGTTTTTTTATTTTAATACTAATATAAATATTCGCATTGCGGCAATTTCATCTTATTGCCTGAAAAAACATTTTCCAGTTAAAACTTAAGAAAAATAACTGAAATATATACACCAAAAATTTTTCTTTTAAAGTTCCTACCTATATAATTAAAAATATATCATTTTGAAACTGCCAATTTCTGTAAAATATACGATTTGAACAAGACATGATTTCCTTCTAATGAGACTATTATACAAAGAATTAAAAATGTTCATTTTTTGTTCTTTATTGAGTAAACAGAATTAAATGGGTCCATTTACTTATATATTAAAAGCTAGTCTCTTTTCTCAAGGTAACAGTGGAGTCTAAGAAGATCTCAAGTATTGCCATCTGCTGGTGAATGGTAAAGCGTTAGCATCCATCATATCACACGACCTGTTTTGAAACAAACCGAAATATTGTTACTATATAGTTGTTTTTTTCACTTCACGTAAGACATTACAATCAAACAGATTGGTACTCAACTAAATGTTGTACCAGTCCTAAAATGTAAAATTTCAACAATCTGTGGTGATTTGTTTTTTGAGTTATACTAAATTCTCATATACAGTACGTTAAAATTGATCTTGATTTTCAATAGGGATTGGTCGATTGCTCGGTTCTCACGTTCTGTCGATTCTTTAAATCAACTGCATCATTCTTGACGCTGTATTCGGCCATGGTTCAGTCATTCTTGCCAACATCGTCTAATCGCTTACTTTGATCTGCCCATATGTCGGGCGATTCGCCAATTAGACCACCAGCTTCTCTGAGCCCAACTACACATACTCCCTCAAACACTGACATCTGCACATATAGTTTTCGAATGTGTATGTGAGCCTGTTACCAAATACACGTATCTTATTCCTTGTAATTCTCTAAATTTTAATCATAATTTAATCTTTTTGACACTAAGCAAGTGTGTTTAAGTTAAGTGGGTTAAGTTGGTTTCTATTAAATTTCAATCTGATAAAGGTTAACATAAATCACGGGAATTTAACTATTTTTAATCTTGGTTACTTGATCTCGTTTTATTTTTCATGTCTGAAGCCCATGTGAGAGCAGTTTAGTTAGTAATTTGGAAATCGTTTTTTGTATGCTCCGTGGTCTTTTTTTCTTCAGCATGTGAATAATTGTAAAGTTTACGAAATCAAGAAGGAGTATAAAAGGGGGCACTTTACTTTCAGCTTTTGCCTGTTGTTGCCTGTTGCTCGTCGTGTTTTTGCTTCGTCGATATAGTTTTTTTTCCATCGGTAAGTTACATAAATTAGTCACTTGCCAGAATGTTTAATTTGCAACTTAGTTTTGTATTATCGGCCAACTGTTTTGGATGTTCTGTTTAACTGTTTTTTATTTACGTTGTTTTGAGAAAGAAAAAAATAAACTTTGATGTTTTTTATATTTTTGTGTAACTTCTTTAAAGAAACTGTCCAAACACAGCCATTGATACTGTCTACCTGACTACATGGGATGAAATTCACAAAGAATTTATGACCTGTAATCGAAATTTCTCTTATGTAGCCTCCACAATATGGGCAATTGTTCACCACTTCCTGATGGTGACCGTGAACGATGGTTCACGGATTGCATCTACACGCTGGGCCACTAAATGAGCCGAGCGCTTGGATTCGTACGTAGGGTCTACTGCGCACATTAGTTGCGCATCTGACTGCCTTTGATCTTTGGAGAAAAATCGCCTCCGAAGCCATCGTCTGCCACCATCGACTACGATAAGCCATACCCCTTCCAGACAGTGGTAATGGCTTGCAGTGGACCATAGTGTGGAGGGGCCTTTAAATATTGATAAGCCTACTGGCCTATTCTTTTGCATTAAAGTGCAGTAAAACAAGAGAAATCAGTTAACAATAATAATTTATTGTCATAACAAAAAACAATAAAAACACTTAAATTACAACTCTAAACATATCTGCTAACACATCTCCAAACTGAACTAAACTTAACAGAAATGAACTCATACTGGAGGTGGGGGGTAAACAACCTGTTAAACACATCTCTCAACTGAACTCCTATTTGGGTAAAACATAACATAACATAGTCCAATACATCTATCGGCTATGTATACCTACTAATTTGCATAAAGCTCACTCGGGAGTCAAATATGCTACAGACGCTAAATTCCCTGATTGGCTGTGGGTATTACGTCAATAATCGGAAGGGGCGTTTCCAGGGATCGGTGGGAAATTAAAAATAAACCAACTGAAATTAAATGATTTAAAAAAAATTAAGTCGGCAGTTAAAAGGGCTATTTTAAGCTTAAAATTCTGAAAATGCCAACAAATATCCTGGCAGTTGCGCAGATAAGATGCGCTGCAGTGCCACACGTTTACTTTTTGTGTCACCTTGAACAAACTATAAAAAGTTACACTATTAATTTGTCGAGATATGTGAAAACTATAATAAAGTAAAGACAATAATAAATAAAAGTATGATGGTAATATAAAATAGAACGTATTGTGTATGATAAGAAATCTAACACAATAGCATTAAAACATCTAAAAATAGAGACAATTGCTTCTTCTCATAAATAAATCAAATAATGTTGACATATTTTTCCGTAACAGAATTTTTCAATTTATCGGAGAAAACACTACAATTTATGTTTTTGTATACAAGAAAAATATTAAATTATTAAAGTACTCGGTAGTGATTCTGTTTTGTTTCACACACTTAATAAACAAAAGCTATATTGAATTCGTGAATAAATAATTTGATTTTAGGCTTTCTCCCCACTTCATGCAGGACATAAAATATTTAGCAATTTTGAATATCTGAAAATTGCATCAAACTGAAAAAGAATATGTGTCGGAAATGGTATGTCTTGAAGTGTAGGAAAAAAAAACAACAAAGAATAAATGTTAAAAAGAAAACAGATTTAAGCATTTCTGAAAATGATTCAGTATTGAAGAATTGTACTTATAAAGAAAAAAAATATATTTAAAATTGACTAGTAATTTTTTATACCTTTTTTTTCGATATAGAGCAATATAAGGCGTATTTTTAATACGTACCGTTTTCAAATAAAATGACACAAGCATACTTTATTCATCAATTTTACATTTTCATGAAAGCATAAACTTAAGTCTACTCTTTAACATAATTTGCATAAATATAAATAACAAGGCACTACTACAATTGTAGTAGCAGAATTTCTCATATTAATCTGTCATCTTACAACACACTGGCTAAAAATTTGATTTTTTTTTTATCTCTCAGTTTAAAATTTTGGTTTCCAGCATGAGTAAACTTACAACTCAAGTGTTGGTCCACAATACCAAAAAACTTTACAACAAGAAATTTTATTTAATCAAAGTGAAATCGTAAATCATCTGTGTCAATAATTCTTTGAAAGAAGGGTTTCTATGGAGATGTACGCGTCGAGAAACACATAAAAAGGTTGGTACCTAGAAAAGAAACCCACAGAAAAGACAATAAACAATATTTAACAAGATGAGGTGTTGACATAGAGTGCAAATACGCGTTATGGGCCAAACCTGATATTTTAATACGTTTAAATTATATTTGGCTTTTCGCCGACTTAAGTTTAAATCTTAAAGTAAAAAACACAATAGGCATTAAAAAAAGAGAGGAGAAATTACTGAATTAAGAAATTACTGATTTTTTGTTATTAAAATAAAATTAAAAAATAATAATAGAAGCCAATTGATTGAATTTTTTTAAATGATAAAAATTAATAAAAAGAAAGGAGAAAACAAAAATGCAAAATAAGACAATTATGGAGGACGGAACTCCGAGTTCCTCTTCTTTTCACGGGATCCAGATCCCTCAAAATTCCAATGGCCTGGCGGCACGGTGGAATACCGCCAAGCGCATCACTAAACACATGCCAATGTGTGAATTTGGGATATGTCATATCATAAAAAGGGCGAATTTATGGAACTATTGCAAAGCAGAGCTCGCCAAGGAGAATGCCAAGTGACACTCCTGGTATGCGTGATGTCATCTGACTGAAAATCCAGAGCGGATTATGCAATAAAAAATTAGGTTTTCGGCTCATCAAAGGGATAATTGGGAGCGTTTCAGGGAAGTTACAAGCAGGGTATTTTTGTTTAAGGAAAGCTTATAGAATTAAAATAAACTAAATGGAACGGGATTAAAAGAAAGTAAATGGAACGTTACGACAGTTCTATTTCCTTTTTACGACAAATCAGCAAAGAATAATGTTAATTCGTAGGGAGAAGATTTGAGGTTATTTTTGAGTTTCTAAAGGTGTAAAATATACCTTAACATCCTTAAAAAAAGAACAGATACACTATTTTGAACATTAAATAATGCAGAAAAACGCCAAACATGAAAATTTTGAGATCTTGTATATCCTCCGATCCAAAGTTGTGCAATAAAATAATATGTTGTGTATTTCCTTTTAACATCAAAGTTGGGATTAAAAATACTTTGCCCCAGTTGAAAATAATATTGGATTGAAACTTTGATAATGCCACATAGAAACAGTTTACGAAATTGCAGAAGCTCTTCAGAAGGGAACAGAAAGTAAAGTGCTCCGAGTCAAGTCCTGTATCACCATCTATGATAACGGTAGGAAACTAAAACAATTTTTTATGATCCAAGGACGGAGTGTAATATTTAAACACAGTAAGTTATTATTCTCTTAGCTCTTCTTTACGTACATTCGTACAGTCATTTAAAATGTTCTAACACACTTAGAATTCCTTTATTACATTTAGTTGATTCAGTTGCAGAGGAATTTCAGCTTCTTTCAGATATAATTAGAAAACGAATGGCAAAGCTTGTTGTACATTCTGCAAGATTTTCAATTACGAGAAGGATTTTAAAGAGAGATTTAGAAAGATATTTAAGTATGATAGAATTCTTCCTAAATGGTGTCTGTTACTATCCTAACAGCGTTGTACCGCTGAATTTTAAAACTATATTTTCTTACACACTACGTCTTGTAATATGGAAATCATAAAATAGATTTATTTAAAAACTTCAAACTGTACAGTAATTTAGAAACTACCAGAATAACTGGATTTCGATTAAGAAATAATCACAAAAAATTTGCCGCAAAGATGATAAAAGCTTGAAGCTAAACTCCTTATATTATTGTTTATTCTGGTTATGTTAAATAAGTAATGATCTCTAGATTATCATTCCTAATGATCTCTGCTTTTTATAGGCAGCTCTATATACAGCTGTGGTAGACGAACTCCACTTATAATCTCTGGCTTAGAGGTTTATGCCGTATTTAAGGTTCTTG
>CM063511.1:52892699-52905199 GCA_032207245.1 Pardosa pseudoannulata | reverse complement strand
AGGAGAGTCATTATGTGTATTATAAATTATTTATTTTTACATTTTTGTAAATAATATTATATATATGTATATATTATATATATAAATATATTATATATAAATATATAATATATATACTGTATATATTATATATATTATATATAATATATATATATAATATATATATATATATATATATATATATATATACATATATATATTTATATATATATATATATATATATATATATATATTATATATATATATATATATATATATATATATATATATAATATATATATATATATATATATACATATATATATATATATATAATTATATATATATATATATATATATATATATATAATATATATATATATATATATATATATATATATATTTATATATATATATATATATATATATATATATATATATATATATATATATATATATATATATATATATATATATATATATATATATATATATATATATATATATATATATATATATATATATATATATATATATATATATATATATATATATATATATATATTTAGTTACCCTTCAGATAATTTTTCATTTGTTAGGGAAAATATTTAATGGTGTGCATGAAATTGTGCCCAAATCACATATCCTTTACATTCTTAATATTTTGTGTCCTACGAAAATGTATTTCTACGAAAATATATTTTCCTAAAATTGCAATATTCTTGAATATTACATCAAGTTTCTCCAAACGTCTCAGAAAGCGAATACAAGACTAGCAGCATCTCTGAAAAGTTTTAAATGTCTATGAAAGCATGTAATTTTATTTTGACTAAGCGATGTCTGGAAAAATGTAGAAGAAAGTCAATGACTTAGCATTTTGTGCCATAATCATCAGTGGTTAACGAGAATTGTAACTATTAGTTAGTTTACAAGTTTAAAAATAGTCAGTACTTTATGAATTTTCTTGGAAGACATTACTAGTAAGTTTAGGTGAATTAAAATCAGGATCAAATGAAGGTTTTAATTTCTTAATACATATTTTCAAGAATGCTGTTCTAGGTGATACGATATTCTAGTATATGATGTTCTGAGAATGAATTTGTTAACTGATTTCTGAATAGTTATTTTAGAAGTATTACATGTGGATATAATTATGATTTAGTCTTAATGGAATTCGCTTTTACTTTATGGGAATTTAGTGTCTTTTAAAACTTTAAAATTATTACTTTCGTTTCGTTGTAAAGTGAAAAGTTTTGTTAATTTAAAAAAAATGAATTTTGTAATAATAATCCAATTTGAGAAAAAAATATTTTATTTTGCTATACCAAGTAGTACATTTAAAAAAATATATTTTAAAATAGTCTCCAAAGTTAAAAAATGGAATTCATTTACACTCAAGATAACATTTCCGAATATGTATGTATATTAGAAGTTAAATTTTTATATCAAATTGAAATAAAATCCCTTTTTCATTTTATTAACGAAATTATTAGAGGTATCTCAATTTATATATAAAAAGACTGTTAAGAAATGTATAATTAAAAAAGGCTCTCGTCATTATTAAAAGTAAAATATATTGTATTAATATAATTATAGCTCTCATATAAAAAAGCTAATTAACCAAATATCAAAATTTAGTTTTAAATTTAAAAATTTTAGAAGTGTTTTTACGGATAGTTGGATTTTAGCTTCTTTTACTGGGTGTATATTTTATTTTTTAAAGTGTATTAGTTCATATTACAAATCTTATAATGTTAATACAATTCGACCCTTACAAATGATCTAGAAAATTTCATGCTAAAGGGAAGGAAACTACGTATATTGCATTAAATTTGGACCCTTACTAATAATAAATGAATTTTATTTTAAACTGAGCAGATTTTTTTATAGAATCTAAATAAGACATTTACTACTCATCTTAAAAAAATATTCTAAACTGGGCTAAAATTTTAAAATTGAATTGAATTTAAACTTTTACAAATGATTCAGAAAATTGTGAATCTAAATTGAGCAGAAATTTTTATAGTGGATTAAAATTAGACACTTACTAGTGACCCAAAAGTTTTTAACTGAAGAAAAATTGTTATATCGAATCCAATTTAAACCCTTACTATTGATCAAGAAAAATGTTAATCTAAATCGAGCAGAAATTTTTATATTGAATAAAAATTAGACACTTACTAGTAACCCAAATAGTTTTATTCTAAACTGAAGGGAAATTTTTATATTGAATCCAGTGTAAACCCTTACTAATGACACAGAAAAATGTTAATCTAAATTGAGCAGAATTCTTTATATTGAATTAAAATTAGACACTTACTAGTGACCCAAAATTTTTTATTTTTAACTGAAGGGAATTCTTATATCGAATTTAATTTAAACCCTTACTAATGATCCAGAAAAATATCAATCTAAATCGAGCAGAAATTTTTATATTGAATAAAAATTAGACACTTACTAGTAACCCAAAACTTTTTATTCTAAACTGAAGAAAATTTTTTATATTCAATCCAGTTTAAACCCTTACTAATGATCCAAGAAAATGTTACTCTAAATTGAGTAGAAATTTTTATATTGAATTAAAATTAGAAACTTACTAGTAACCCAAAAATGTTTATTCTAAACTCAACAGAAAGTTTTATATTGAATGCAAATTAGACCCTAACTAATGATCCAGAATGTTTTTTTTCAACAGACCAGAAAATTATATTGGAAATTTATATTGAATGAAATGTAGACTATTATACAAATTACATCTCAGTTTAAAAATGTACACGATCTATCTAACCTGAAAGGACTTATGCTATATTATTATATAAAAATTATAACATTCATATGTTTTACTGTTTTTGATAAAGAGGTTATTTTAGTCTTTACATGTTAGAATTTGATGAAGTTATTTTATTTTGCTTATTTAATGATATAATCATCCTACTTTGAAATGCAGCAAAATTTTTCAAAAATTGAGTTCATATAATTTTATAATAACATTTAAGAATATGAGTGCTAAGAACTTTGGTTAGGAAGGATAGAACTAAAAGTTTGAAGGTTTTTATATTAAAATTCGGTAGATATATTTAATGATATATTCATCATGGTTTGGAATGCAATAAGATTTTGCAAAAATTAATTTCATATATTAGTCTAATTTTTCATTTCATGGCTTTTAGAAGTGGATAATTGAGATTATTTTTAATCATTTTATAATCATGCTACGCCTTCCCTTCTCATATGTTTCTTCTTTGATATAATTTAAAACATATTTTTGTATTCTCTATACTATTTGTTTGGATGGATTTTGTAATAATCTGAATTAAATAATTAAAGATTATCCATATATAGTTCTTAATTTAGTAGAATTTTACTCAAATAGTTCACATATAAAAATCTTTATTTTTTATATAACTTATATTTTATATGAAGCACAAATATAGATACAATACTTTATATACATTAGATATATATAATTATATATAAAATTCTTTATATACCTATATTATATAAAGATTAAGATATATATTTAAAAGATTATATGAAAAAGAAAATAGTTATATAGCTAAAATATAAATGTGTTTCATAACTGTATATATAATTCTCTAGTTTTATATGTTAAAATAATATTATATATATATTTCTTATATTATATATTTAGTCGCTGTGTCTCTATATATATATAATATTGTAACTTAAATATACACATATACACATATATAATACACATATATGTATATATATTATATGTACATAATATATATATATATATATATATATATATATATATATATTATATATATATATATTATATATATTATATATATATATAATATGAAAATTATATTGTACACAATCAGTAAAAAATTCCTGAAAAAAATGTGAAATAATATGAAAAAAAAACACTATTTGAGAAAAATTAAATTTTAGTTTTGTAAGTTTAAATTTGTTTACAGTTGACAGCTGGAACGTCTTTATTCAAGTCTCCTCTCAATATTAGAAATTTTTATGACGATTTTTTTTAAATGTTCAGAACTAAATTCATTTTCACATACATTTTTTCTGAAAAATTGAATTTTTTGTCTATTAAATTATCGCATTCCTTAGTGTTACATTTATCGTAGTTTAGAATTTAATAGTAATTTGCAAAGAATGAGTTCGCATACCCAATTAGCTTTTTCATTTCATGCTCATTTTAACTAAATTTCAAGAAATTAACATTATGATTACTCATTTAATGATCTTATTATTTGATCTTATTTCATACGTGGATAATATAGCGTTTAATGCATTTCTTCTTTGAATTAATTTAGAGTGCTTAAAATGCAATAATTATAATTTACATTCACTAAAAAAATTATATAATTATCTGTCAGTTTTGTAGAGTTATACATAACCCTATGTTCAAAACGCTGAAATGAAATCTTATATATGTTTTACTTTGTTCTGTGATGGAAGGAACTCAAAACAATGTTTCCATGGAATATATAGAACTCACTATGGAACCCACAGCACACGAACCATTTAGAATTCTTCTTAGCCTGTATTTTAAATGATAAAAATAACATAAATATTTGGAGATTATGTTGGAAAGAACATTGTTATGGCTAAAATCAGTATAAATGCCAGCTAACTTCTGTCTGTATCTCTAGCTTCAGAGTTAAAACTTTCCATCGTTTCCGTATTTATTTTCGCAGCCGATGTGTCACTTTCATGGTAAAAATAGCCTCACTTCTAAGCGCAAGTGTATATATATCCCTTCATAGTTATTTTGAGAATAAACGATTTGTTCCTTGCATAACTGAGGGGGCGATTGAGGAAATGTCTAGCATATTGTGTACTTTCCCTTTCTGAACCTTATAAAATGTATTTTCGGTTTCTCATTTTATATCTATTGATATCAACATAAGAAAATGTTTCTTACCTATAACATATAAGAACATTTGGCATTATTGAACATTTTGGTTTTAAGAATATTTGGCTTCAAGGACATAGTTCAGAAGGATCAAAAGCTTTCATATTTAAATTTGATAGATTGTTTTTGTGTTTTATTTAATAAGGCATTTATCATACTAAACTCTATAAGGCATCAATGCCATAGATTAGGATGGTTAAAAACTTCAATTTTTAAATTTAATAGATTATATTTTAAGTTTCATTTTCTGTTTTATTTAATGATACATTCATCATATTTAATCCTATGAAGGTATCAAAAACATATTTGAGAAAAATTAAAAGATTTTCTATTTAAATTTGTTAGATTGATTTGTGGGTTTTATTTAATATGGCATTCATCATACTAAGGACTAAAGGGCATAGCTTAAATGGTTAAAAACTTTTATATTTAAATTTAATAGATTATTTTTTATGTTTTACTTTGTATGTTTTATTAAATGACACATTCATCATATTGTATATATCAGTAAAATTAAATTTTTATATTTAAATTTGATAGATTATTTGTTGTTTATTTAATATGATTCATCATACTAAACCCTATTAGGCATAAACATTAGAAAGTTAAAAAAATTTTATATTTAAATTTAATAGATTATTTTTTATATTTCATTTAATGATATATTCAACCTACTTAATTCTATCGGGGACATAACTCATAAAGAGTGAAAGATTTTATATTTAAATTTGATAGATTATTTTTTTGTTTTATTTAATATGGTTTATCATACTAAACCCTTTAAGCCATTAAGACATAAATTAGAAAGATTAAAAATTTTATATTTAAATTTAATAGATTATTTTTTATGTTTCATTTAATGATACATTCATCCTACTTAACTGTATCAAGAATATAACTCAGAACGGATCCAAAGCTTTTATACTTAAATTTGATAGATTATTTTGTATGTTTTCTTTAATGTTACCTTTATCATATTAAATCCTTTTAAGCCATCACGGAGATAAATTAGAAAGATTAAAAAAATTATATTTAAATTTAATAGATTATTTTTTATATGTTTCATTTAATGATACATTCATCCTACTTAACTCTATCGAGGACATAACTCAGAAAGAGCAAAAGATTTTATATTTAAATTTGATAGATTATTTTGTATGTTTTCTTTAATGTTACCTTTATCATATTAAATCCTTTTAAGCCATCACGGAGATAAATTAGAAAGATTAAAAAAATTATATTTAAATTTGATAGATTATTTTTTATATTTCATTTAATGATACATTCATCCTACTTAACTCTATCGAGGACATAACTCAGAAAGAGCAAAAGATTTTATATTTAAATTTGATAGATTATTTTGTATGTTTTTTTAATGTTACCTTTACCATATTAAACCCCTTTAAGCCATCAAGGAGATAAATTAGAAAGATTAAAAAAATTATATTTATATTTGATAGATTATTTTTTATATTTCATTTAATGATACATTCATCCTACTTAACTCTATCGAGGACATAACTCAGAAAGAGCAAAAGATTTTATATTTAAATTTGATAGATTATTTTGTATGTTTTTTTAATGTTACCTTTACCATATTAAACCCCTTTAAGCCATCAAGGAGATAAATTAGAAAGATTAAAAAAATTATATTTAAATTTGATAGATTATTTTTTATATTTCATTTAATGATACATTTATCCTACTTAACTCTATCGAGGACATAACTCAGAAAGAGTGAAAGATTTTATATTTAAATTTGATAGATTATTTTGTGTGTTTTATTTAATACGGCATTCATCATACTAAACCCTATTAAGGCATCAAGGACATAGCTCAGAAAAGTTAAAAACTTTTATGTTTAAATTTAATAGATTATTTTTCATGTTTCCTTTTGTATGTTTTATTTAATGATACATTCATCATATTTAATCCTATGAAGGTATCAAGAACATATATCAGAAAAATTAAAAGCTTTTATATTTAAATTTGATAGATTATTTTGTATGTTTTTTTAATGTTACCTTTACCATATTAAACCCTTTTAAGCCATCAAGGAGATAAATTAGAAAGATTAAAAAATTATATTTAAATTTGATAGATTGTTTTTTATATTTCATTTAATGATACATTCATCCTACTTAACTCTATCGAGGACATAACTCAGAAAAAGCAAAAGATTTTATATTTAAATTTGATAGATTATTTTGTATGTTTTATTTAATAATACATTTATCATTCTTTGAAATGCAATAGTAGTTTGCTAAGTTTAAGTGTCTTTGCAGCCTAGTATTTTTATTTTATGGCCTTTGTAGCTGTATTATTTGAGTTAATTAAGATTATGATTACAAATATTTTCTACATTTTGCTTAGTTTGACTTCATATAATATATATCAAAGCTTCTATTCTTATGTAGTTGTACTTTGAATGGATTTAAAACTTATAAAACTTATTAGTTTTTTGTGTTATAAAGTTTTTTTTTGGTTAGATATGGGTCATACTATAGAGAATACAATAATTCATATAATCGAATTTTTTTTTCTGATGAACTAAGTTATATTTTAAAGTAACTAATAAAAGAGTGCAACTAATTTACTTCTCATTGTTGTAAACAGTTACTTAATCCTTCATGTGCAAATGTGCGATAACAATGTTCTATATTTTTTTAACTTCTTTCTGTGAAATAAAAGAAACTTTTTTTTTTATATGTGCAAACATTCCCTAAGGATTAGCTTTTTTTAGAAACAGTTCACTCCGCAATGATTAATTGAGAGAAATATCGTGAGTTATCAGTTAAAAAAGTTTAGTTTAAATACTTGAGAAAGGTAGCATCTTTCCGTTAATATTGAAAAAAAAGTTAATACTAAAAGAAGATTAAAAATAAAACAAAATTAGAACGATTCCCTAGTTAGGTGATGTTAATGGGTTACAAGATAATATTAGGAACAGGATGCTTTTACATAATTAACTTATCTCCTGTGCAAGTGATAACACTTGTTCAATATTTGATTTCTTTTTCCGAGCGTTACAATAAAAGAAACATTGAATCCCTGTGGCGTTGGGGTAGGGCTTCGCGCTTAAATGGCACAGGTTTGAGGTTCGATCCATGGACTGGTCAATGTTGACTCAGCCTTTCACTCCTTCAATGGGTAGACAAACTGACGATCAAGCAAGCTTGAGAACTAAAAACTGGGGGTTCCGCTTAAGGTTTACCACCTAACCGGATTATTTGCTTCGCACCTCAGGGCCCTTGGTCATGAAAACGGAGATTGGCACCGTAGGCCCTGTCCCCCTAGGGGCTGTTGCGCCGAGAAGTTTAGTTTAAAAACTATTATGATCATGAAAACTTCGCATTTTGAACAGTTTATTCCTTTTGGCAATGCCTGAAACCCTTTTCTGTTATTATTTTTGTTTGCACTGACAATGAATCTTTTACTTTGAAATTTTAGATGTCCATTTCGACTATCCTTGAATACATTTTAACTAGTTTTGCTGCAACGTACGTACGTACGTATCTCACACTACTAAAAATAATTTAAGATAAGAACATTTTCAGGATTTTTCTTTACTATTCGACTTTTTTTTCCACTAGTATTCTATATAATTTAACACATCAATATAACACAAAGTAATGTTACCGAACCTAACAATCGACTGTAGAGAGATGAAAACTTGCTTTAGACTCTTGCAACATCAACCTCTGCACATCAATTTTTGATTGAAATATACATTCTACATTTACTTAATCCTCCAAGTGCAAATGATTTGGTTGGTTTGAAGCGCTACGGTCTACTGTTTTGCACAAGAGGTCTAATGAGACCTGGATTTGCCATTAAAGCTCATTCCGAATGGCTACGAACATCCATGTCATATTGGGATTCGAACCCACAAACTCCGTTACCGACGATCAGCGCCCTAACCAATCGGCCAGTCAAGTACATATGTGAGATAAAAAAGTTCTATATATATTTTTTTCTACTGTTTTTCTGTGAAATAAAAGAAACATTCTAATCATGAAAACTTTGCATCTACAACGGTGTATCCATTTTGGCGATACCTGACACAATTTTGTGGTATTAATTTTGTTTGCACTTGCAATGAACCTTTTACTCTGAAATTTTAGATGTCCATTTTGACCATCCTTGAATACATTTTCACTAGTTTTGCTGCAATGTACGTACGTACTTATCTCACATTACTAAAATAATTAAAGATAAGAACATTTTCAGGATATTTCTTTACTATTTAACTTTATTTTTCTACTAGTATTCTATATGATGAAACACATCAATATAACTTAAAATAATGTTACCGAACTTAACGATCAACTGTAGAGAGATGAAAATTTGCTTTAGATTCTTGCGAATCTACCTCTGCACATCAAGTTTTGATCGAAATATACACTCTACAGTTACTTAATCCTCCAAGTGCAAATATGAGATAGAAGTGTTCTACTTTTTTTATTTTACTTTTTTCTGTGAAATAAAAGAAACATTACAATCATGAAAACTTCTCATCTTCAACGGTGTATCCATTTTGGTTACGTTTTAAACCATTTTTGGTATTATTTTTGTTTGCCCTTAAAATGAACTATTTACTTTGAAATTTTAGATATCCATTTTGACCATCCTTGAATACATTTTCACTGGTTTTGGTGCAACATACGTACGTATCTGGCATTACTAAAAATAGTTAAAGATGAGAACATTTTCAGGATATTTCTTTACTATTTAACTTTATTTTTCTACTAGTATTCTATATAATAAAACACACCAATATAACTTAAAATAATGTTATCGAACTTAACGATCAACTGTAGAGAGATGAAAATTTGCTTTAGACTCTTGCAACATCTACTTCTGCTCATCAATTTTTGATCGAAATATACACTCTACATTTGCTTAATCTTCCAAGTGCAAATATGAGAAAAAAAGTTCTATATTTCTTTTTTACTTTTTTCTGTGAAATAAAAGAAACATTATAATCATGAAAAATTCGCATCTTCAACGGTGTATCTATTTTAACGATGGCTGAAACCATTTTGTGCAATTATTTTTGTTTACACTTACAATGAACCTTTTACTCTGAAATTTTAGATGTCCATTTTGAGCATCCTTGAATACATTTTCACTAGTTTTGCTGCAACGTTCGTACGTACGTATCTCAGACTACTAAAAATAATTAAAGATGAGAACATTTTCAGGATTTTTCTTTGCGATTTGACTTTATTTTTCTACTAGTATTCTATATAATAAAACACACCAGTATAACGCAAAATAATGTTACCGAACTTAACGATCAACTGTAGAGAGATGAAAACTTGCTTTAGACTCTTGCAACATCTACATCTGCACATCAATTTTTGATCGAAATATACACTCTACATTTACTTAATCTTCCAAGTGCAAAAGTGAGATAAAAAAGTTCTATACATATTTTTTTACTTTTTTCTGTGAAATAAAAGAAACATTATAATCATGAAAAATTCACATTTTCAAAGGTGTATCCATTTTACGAGGCCTGAAACCATTTTGTGGTATTATTTTTGTTTGCACTTGCAATTGAACCTTTTACTCCGAAATTTTAATCCATTTTGACCATCTCTGAATACAATATATTTTCACTAGTTTTGCTGTAAAGTATGTACGTACGTAAGTGTCTCGCTTTATTAAAAATAATCAGAGATAAGAACATTTTTAGGATTTTTCTTTACTATTTCACTTTATTTTTCTACTAGTATTCTATATTGTGAAACACATCAATATAACGCAAAATAATATTACCGAACTTCACGATCAACTGTAGATAGATCAAGTCTTCCTTAGACTATTGTAACATCTACCTTTGCACTTTCATTTTTGATCTAAATATACAATCTGTATAACAAAAATGGGAAAGAATGTAAACCATTAGATTAAAAAATACACAGGAAACTGCTAACGGCGTATTTACAGACAATAAATGAGGTTTTATACAAATAGAAAATTTAAATTCCTGCTACACACATATTTTATATCATTTTGTAGAATTATCTCGGGATGTCTCGAAATTTTAGGCTAGTGAAAATTCTACTGAAACCAGTATAGAAAAATCGCAATTCATACGTAAATTAGGACAAAATATTATTTTGCAATGCACTTAACCTTGCATTGCAAAACAGTATTTGTAAAAAGAAAAATTCTGAACCAAATATACCGATTCTCTAAATATAACATGCAAGGTTGTAAGGTTTCATGGGAATGATATAGTAAAATGGGAAATAAACAGAAGAAGAGTTAAAATTTAAATAATTTTAGAGAATTTAGAAATATCTTTTAACTTATATAATATAAATGAAAAGGCATGAATTTCACAGTTAAAAAAGTCTTTATCTTTTAGCAATACTTAATATAATAATAAATTTTCCCCCTTAAACATTTTACAAAATGTACGCTTTGATATTTGCGTTACTAAAGGTGACTAAAATTATGGATAAAATTATATTTTTTTTCAAAATTTGAGTAACTCTTACATTGCGTTTCTACTAGCTAATAAACATGGATAGAGTACATTCATATATGACAAATAAAATGATATAGTAAAATGGGAATAGGATATAGTAAAATGGAATAAAAAGAAGAAGAGTTCCAATTTAAATAATTTTAGAAAATGTAGAAATATATTTTAACTTATATAATGTAAATGAAACTGCATGCATACACTCATGTCCATAAATTAAGGATAATTCAGAATCACACAGAAATTGAGCTCTAAAATAAAAATTTCACCTGTAGAATTATCACACACATCTTGAAGAAGAATATGCAAATTGCAGGAAAATATCAGATGGCGCGGATAGTACGTCACAATGACGAGAGTGTATGAAAGGGGTATATAAGGAATGGTAGCAAAGAAGTAAAATTGTTCACAAGCGCTTTAAAAGCCTTTCAGTGCAATAACCGCATAGTTATGGCCCAAAGGAAGCATTTGGATGATTTTTTACGTGGTAGAATTATCGGACGACTGGAATGTGGACGTACCCAGCGGGAAGTATCCGAGGAACATGGAATCGTCCAGAGTGTCATCTCCAGGCTTTGGCAACGATTCAAACATGATGGTAATGTGAGTAGATGTTACAGCACAGGTCGCCCCCGAGTTACTACGCCGAATGATGATCGGTATTTGGCAGTTACTGCCAAAAGAAACAGACGGAGCACAGCATCAGACCTGTCTCGTCAGCTCTCTTCAGCTACCGGTACGACAGTTTCAAGGCAGACCGTGTACAGACGCTTAGGGAACATTGGTCTATATGCTCGTAGGCCTGTCAGATGTGTTCCCCTTACCGCAACTCACTGTCGCCTGCGATTATGCTGGGCTAGAAAGCATGCATTGTGGACACCGCAACAGTGGTCTTGCGTGATGTTTTCCGACGAGTCCAGGTTCAGTTTACATTCTGATTCTCGCCGGCCATTTATATGGAGAGCTCCAGGTACCCGTTACCACCAAGAGAACACCATTGAACGACACCGTTACGGTGGTGCAGGATGGCTCGTTTGGGGAGGAATTATTCTTGGTTCCAGAACTGACCTGCATGTTCAGAGTGTAACGATGACAGGCCACATCTATCGGCATGT
>CM063511.1:52875199-52887699 GCA_032207245.1 Pardosa pseudoannulata | reverse complement strand
AGGCATTTTTAGAATCACCACTGACACATTCATTTAAAGCTTTAAATATGTCTTCTATGAGAAACTATTCGTGCCATCTGGTGGAATCCGGCAGCATTAATATTCAATAGATTGAGTTTTTTCTAGGTATAAATTGAATTATTTTGCAATTTCAATATATTGTTTAATTTATACCAAGAAGCTATAAAACAGCAAAAAGTTATATGCAAATACTTTAAGTTTATTTTTGTTACTTAAAAAATATACATTTCAATGCATTATTTTACCTTCTTACAAATAGTTGCACCTAAAGTAGGGCAATATATCGATATATCTTGCTTAAGCCCTTCCAGCTATATAAGAATGACAGCTTTAATATTTGTTTTATCAAATAGTTTTCGTTATACACAGGGTGTCCTCAAACGACCATATAAACTCTGCACAGCTTGATTCCTCGCTGGGAGTACATAAAAACTGTTCGAAGAAGAATTCCTGTGCGATCCATACTTTAGATAAAAATACGAAAAACAAAATATGACGTCTCTGCCGGTTTAAAAAAAACACTTTATTGAACATATCAACAGCAGTTTATGCACGGTCATACTCCCTAAAAGTTCATAAGGCATTTTCATTACATCGGCCGTACATCAGGTACAGGTCGCAGTAGTAACTGGTGGCATGGTACTGGCTGTTAGTGTTATATTACATTTTATATTTCTTGTGAAACTGTAACACCTACAATAATGTAATAAAATTCCTTTAAAATACTAGGTAATGCTACAAGGTGATGCCATACCCTTCCCATTTAATATAAAAAATTAAGAAGATATTTTTCTCGACCGATCGCTGTAAAGTGGTTTCAATGACTGAAAAGGATTTCGAAATTCCTAAAACTCCCTAAAAATCAATGGTATTTACAGATTCCCATAATAAAAAAAGGACAAACCGAATTGTTTTCCAGAAATTTTAAAGTTACTTAATGTGGATATCTCACTACCAGCTGTTAGCGGACGGTTTGTTAACGCTTTTGTTGAAATTGGAAATGGATCGATTCCCTGTAAAAGTTTCTCCGGAACTACATTCTTTGAAATATCTGTTGAGCAGTAAAGCGTAATTTTGCATAAAACTTTAGCAGAGCCAAAGTTTTAACAGTTCCTGTCGTTCTTGTAGAATATAGTTTGGATGTAATCTTGATTTCTAATATTTCAGTACCATATTTCTTCGAGAATAATTTCAGTCTCGTTTAATAATAAACTTAATAAAAAGAAAGAGAAGACAAACCATGTTTAAAATATGTGTAAAAATATGATGTAGCAACGCATGACTTTCTTGTGCATCAATAATAATGTGCATTTTTTCACTTTATAAGACGCGTCAAAATTTTTCGTTTGTCCATTTTGTTTAACATTCAATGTAGGTTTTCTTTCTCAAATTATCCCTCAGAGCTTCAAGCCAAAATTTTTAAACCAAATCAACCATTTATCAACCAAAAAAAAAGTTCAGTTTTGTTTTTTGTTCTACCCAAAATAATGGTTTTGAGTTCAGTTCCGAATGAATAATATTTCTTCGAGATAAATTTTAATCTCGTTTAATAATAAATTTAATAAAAAAGAAGCAAGATTGTTTAAAATATATGTAAAAATATGATGTGGGCGACAATGCGTTTTTTCTCTTTCCTAAGATTTAAACAAACGTTTATCATTTTGTTTACAGTGGACACCGAGCATTTTAATGATTTTGCAACTGTCCGTTGACTAGGGAGATTTTCTTTTAACATTAAACAACCTTTGCAATAATCGAAAATGTTCGTTTTTTCTTTGAACACTTAATTGAAATTTTTGTCCCACTTCAGTCTTCAATTTGACGTTTTTTTTTCATTTCTTTTTGACAATATTACCTATCGGAATATAAGTACTTCTCTTCGGAAAGAGTATAAATATAGCTTTCGAACCACTGCTTCGTTAAAAACGCCAATTTGAATAAAAACAAACCTCTCAAGCTGCAGATGGTAATTTTGACTATTAAAAAAACAGTACAATTGCAGTTATTTATTTTTCAACAAATGATTTTTTAAAACCTTTAAACAAAATCGTCTAAAAAATTTGCAGACTTCCTCTGGACAACTGCTGCATCAAGAAATAATAATAAGTCATTTAAAATTTTCCAAATGACATATGAACTTTATTCCTGTTTCAGATACAAAACTATCTTCAGAAAGTTTTCTAAACTGTAAATATTAAATAATAGTTTTACTCTCTGAAGATTGTATTGACAAATTTCGAATTCTGTCCTTAAAGAACATTTCAAATTTGATTTCATCTGTGATTGAGCAGTTATTTTATTTAACTGTTTATAATGTACATTGGTTTCACTCATTTTAGATTCTATTTTAAACTTTAGTATCCTGAACTCTTCAGAATTCATATTAAAATAAAAATGAGGGCATAGAGAGTTATTCTCAGGAACTTTAAAACCTTATTTAATTCTGACATTTAGCCACCAGCTGTTAGCCGGTGGTTTCATACGCTTTCGCCAAAATTGGAAATGGATGGATTCACTGTAAAAGTTTCCACAGAATATCGCTAAATAAAAGATATTTTGAGCAATAAAATGAAACAAATTTCGCATAAAACTTTATCGAAACTAAAGTTTCCAGAGTTTGTCTTTCAAGAAGGATATATTTTGATTGAAATAATATCTCAATAAATTTTTCTTCCAGGTAAATTTCCAGCTCGAGAAAGTCATTGAAAATACTCAATTTACGCTCCTTGAACCTGAAAGTAAAACGGCTAATAAACAAAGATGGTAGAAACTTTAAACTAAATGTAAACAAAAAAAACAAATTCCATCTATGGAGTATTTATGATAAAGAAATGGAAAGCTTTTTATGTTATTTTATTGGAAGGAAATTTTTGAGATTTGTCTAAAAAATGTTCCCAATTTAAAGTTATTATTAAAGTTTTTTTTAAATTTTGTTTCATATATCATTTTACAGAAGGTCTCTCGCACATTTTAGTTACGATTTTGATAAAATTTTTCTATATTTGGAAGAAGTACACTTGAAGGAGTCTTTTAGCGTTTCAGCTTGAACTAACACACATAATTAGGTAAGATATTTTGCGCAATAAAATGAAATAAATTTTTCATAAAACTTTATAAATCTGAAGTTTCCAGAGTTTGTCTTTCAAGAAGGATATATTTTGACTAAAATAATAGTTCAATGAATTTTTCTTCAAGTTAAATTTCATGCTCGAACAAAACATTGCAAATACTTAATTTACTCTGCTTCAACCTTAAAGTAAAACGGCTAATAAACAAAGATTGTAGAAACTTGAAAACTAAACGTAAAAATAAAAGCAAATTGTATCTATGAAGTATTTATGATAAAGAAATGGAAAGCTTTTTATGTTATTTTATTATAAATAAATTTTTAATATTTGTCTAAAAATATTCACAATTTAAAGTTTTTATTAAATTAAAAAAAAAAATTCATATGATTTTACAGAAGGTCTCTCGCACATTTTAGTTACGATTATAAGGAAATTTTTAATATTTGTCTAAAAATATTCACAATTTAAAGTTTTTATTAAAAATTTTTTTCATATATGAATATACAGAATGTCTCTCGCACATTTTAGTTACGATTTTTATAAAATTGTTCTATATTTGGAAGGAATACACTTGAGGAAGTCATTTAGAGACTAGCTTGAACTAACAAACATAATTAGGTAAGATATATTGCGCATTAAAATGAAATAAATTTTTCATAAAGATTTATAAAACTAAAGTTTTCAGAGTTTGTCTTTCAAGAAGGATATATTTTGACTAAAATAATATTTCAACGAATTTTTCTTGGAGTTAAATTTCATGCTCGAGTAAAACATTGAAAATACTCAATTTACGCTCCTTGAACCTGAAAGTAAAACGGCTAATAAACAAAGATGGTAGAAACTTTAAACTAAATGTAAACAAAAAAAACAAATTCCATCTATGGAGTATTTATGATAAAGAAATGGAAAGCTTTTTATGTTATTTTATTGGAAGGAAATTTTTGAGATTTGTCTAAAAATGATCACAATTTAAAGTTTTTATATTACTTTTTTTTTTAATTTTTTAAAAAAAATATTTTTTTCATATATCATTTTACTGAAGGTCTTTCTCACATTTTAGTTACGAGTTTGATAAAATTGTTCTATATTTGGAAGAAGTACACTTGAAGGAGTCTTTTAGCGTTTCAGCTTGAACTAACACACATAATTAGGTAAGATATATTGCGCATTAAAATGAAATAAATTTTTCATAAAGATTTATAAAACTAAAGTTTTCAGAGTTTGTCTTTCAAGAAGGATATATTTTGACTAAAATAATATTTCAACGAATTTTTCTTGGAGTTAAATTTCATGCTCGAGTAAAACATTGCTAATACTTAATTTACTCTGTTTCAACTTTAAAGTAAAACGGCTAATAAACAAAGATTGTAGAAACTTGAAAACTATATTTAAAAATAAAAGCAAATTGCATCTATGAAGTATTTATGATAAAGAAAGGGAAAGCTTTTTATGTTGTTTTATTGGAAGGAAATTTTTGAGATTTGTCTAAAAATGTTCACAATTTAAAGTTTTTATTAAATTAAAAATTTTTTTTTTCATATATGATTTTACAGAAGGTCTATCGCACGTTTTAGTTACGATTCTAATAAAATTGTTCCATACTTGGAAAGAGTATACTTGAAGGAGTCATTTAGTGACTAGCTCGAACTAACAAACATAATTAGGTAAGATATTTGAGCATTAAAATGAAATAAATTTTGCATAAAACTTTATAAATCTAAAGTTTCTAGAGTTTGTCTTTCAGGAAGGATATATTTTGACTGCAATAATATATCAACGAATTTTTCTTCGAGTTAAATTTCATGCTCGAGTAAAACATTGAAAATACTTAATTTACTCTGCCTCAACCTTGAAGTAAAACGGCTAATAAACAAGGGTGGTAGAAATTTTAAAACTAAACGTAAAAATAAAAGCAAATTATATCTATACAGTATTTATGATAAAGAAATGGAAAGCTTTTTATATTATTTTACTGGAAGAAAATTTTTTAGATTTGTCTAAAAATGATCACAATTTAAAGTTTTTATTAAAATTGAAAAAAAAATCAAATATGATTTTACAGGAGTTCTCTCGCACATTTTAATTACGATTGTGATAAAATGGTTCTATACTTGGAAGGAGTATAGTTGGAGGAGTCATTTAGCGACCAGCTTGAACTAACAAACGTGATTTATGATTACTGTATTAACTCAAATATAGAAACAATATCACATAACACAGAAGATACTTAAAGTACGAACAGGCTTTTACAAAAA
Source organism: Pardosa pseudoannulata (assembly GCA_032207245.1). NCBI lineage: Eukaryota > Metazoa > Arthropoda > Arachnida > Araneae > Lycosidae > Pardosa > Pardosa pseudoannulata. The sequence goes on along the minus strand of CM063511.1, from coordinate 52,882,355 downwards.
TAAAAAAGTAAATAGTTATATCTAATCTATTACGTTCACTTAAAATTTTGTAAATCTTCATTTTACAGAAGGTCTCTCGCACATTTTAGGCACGATTCTGATAAAATGGTTCTATACTTGGAAGGAGTATACTTGGAGGAGTCATTTAGCGACTAGCTTGAACTAAAAGACTTGATTTATGATTACTGTATTAACTCAAATATAGAAACAATACCACATAACAGAGAAGGATACTGAAAGTGCGAACAGACTTTTTCAAAAATTAAAAAGAATAAATATTTATATCTCATATATTAAATTCACTTAAAATTTTGCCTACAAATGCCTCTCTGAATAGTAAATCATTTTTGACTGGTCACAATGAACAGAGATAGAAAGCTCATGCAATGACACAGTAATGAGTTTATTCTTAACAAATTCTTTCAGTCTTGTTATCAGTTGATTTACGTCAATCCAGGGTAGCTACTATGTATTCATAATGTCCGATGTAGTTGAAGACCTGGCAAATCATCCTCTTTTTCATTGGGTGTTATTCGGGAATTGTATTTCTTAATTTCTCTACATTCTATAGAAAAAAGGAATTCTTAGCTCACATTCTAAGCAGAAACTATTTCATCTGAAATTTACATTGCTAATATGGGTTTTAACAATGAAATCTTCGAAAAAAAAACTAAATATTTCGGGATTACAATAAATTTTTTACTTTGCTGAAGGAAGGAAAATTTCCACATTCTATTAACTGTCCACAAGAAGACACGCTGGGCACAAATAGTAAATTTTATATTGTAATTTGTAATCAAACTGTTACAGTGTCAACATCGCCATCATCATTTAATTATAAAAAAAAACTAAACTCCTCGGCGCAAAAGCCAGTAGGGGGACAGGGCCATATTCCGGTTAGATGGTCAGCCTTACGCGGAACCCCCAGTGTTTAGTTCCATAGCATGCTTGGTCTTCAGTTTGTCTACCCACTGAAGGAATGAAAGGCTTGTCCAGACAGGGGATCGCACCTCGGACCTGTGCTTGGGAACACGAAACGCTATCCCAACACCAGGATGTGCTATATTAAAACTATCTTTTATTTGAGGTACAAAATTCATTCATTTTTGTAAACGTCACTTAATATACACTGATTTCACTGACTCAAGATGGTATTGTCGAACTAACAGAATTTACAGATTTAAATCAAAAAACGGGGCAAACGAAGTTATTTTCGAGAACTTTTAAAGAGTATTAATTCTGATATTTCGACACCAGCTGTTATCCGGTGATTTCAAATGCTTTTGTTGAAATTGGAAATGAATCAATTCTTTGTAAAAGTTTCTCAAAAACTTCTCTATATGAAAGATTTTTTGGGTAGTAAAACGAAAGAAATTTTGCATTAACTGTTACAGAACAAAAGTGTCTTCCTATAATGATATATATGGACTACGGTAATCTCGATTTCTCGAAAACTCGAATTGATTTTAACGAAATTTTATTTTAACGAGAGTAAAATTTCAAGCTTGACTAAGTCATTGAATGCACTCAATTTATTCTTCTTTATCCCGACTGTAATACAATTAATAAAAACAGAAAGAAGGAACGGAGGAAAGAATGTTCATATTTAATCTACATGTAGAAACTCCATTTGTAAAATGGTTACGGGAAAGAAAGTTATAACTTTTTATATTGCATTTCTGATAGAAAATTTTTCTGGAACTTTCTCTAAAATTTCTTCAATTTAAAGTTTTTATAAAATGTACTTGAGATTTTGGGTTTACAAGAAGCACTCGCACTATAGATATAATTTTCATAAATGATATTTTGACCTGGAAGAAATATGCCTTATTCGGACTAGCTACATAACAATATCCTAAATTATCTCTCCGTCTATCCTCCAATTTAAGAAGCGGTTGGACCTGGAATGGATAGAGACATCCATATTGGATTTTTGATGAGTTAAGGTTAGCAGTGTCCGAAATCCTCCCCCCCCCTTTATATCATTTAATGCCCTTATTTCAATCCTTATTTTCCCTGGTTAAGATCAGGCGATTAAATTAATTAATTCGTCACATAATAAATAGGTAAAAACAACATACTAGCAAGTTTGCCTGTGCTTCGCTACGGCGAACTTAATATATTACTTTTAAACAAAGATTTATTTTTCGTGAATAACTCTCTAAATTCGTCACAGTTCAGTTCGAGTCATTGGCATGTTTATATATTTCTATCATAAGCGTATTATAACATTATTCAGTTTTTATAATCGAATTTGTCTTATATTAAATTTGCTCAAACTTTTTTTATTGTAAAATATAAGCTTAACCCTAAATTGCATTACTGTATTACTACTGTACGTTGATTAGCAAAGTTAACAGATCTTGCCATATTACGTGATAGAATAGGAAGCACAGGTTTTGACAGCAACAGTGCTAATTTTCTTGGTAGTAATAAATGTTTTCCAAAATTAAGGAAATTTATGACAAACCACATAGTTTTGTATGAAACAGAAATCACATTCATATGAATATGAAGATAACTATATAAAATGATAGGTTTTATTTGGCCATGAGAGTCACTGAAATTTGTACTTTTTGTACTTAGAATATTGTTGATATGCATTTCATTGTAACATAAAAATAAACCAAGAATTAAATTTAAAATTAGTTCTCATATAAAAATTCTATAATTTGAGTCACATAGAAATGAAAGTGAATCACTTTATATCTCAAATTTCAGTTCAAATCGAATAGATACTAAGCAGACGATTTTAAATAATATAAAATAAGAAATGAATAAATGAAATATTTAAATGAATGACGTCATAATGATAGAAAAATATCATTTTCGCCTATTTATTATGTGATGAATTGAACATTTTAATCTCCTGCTTTTAACCGTGGAAAACTGCGTTTAAAACAATTCCTTGGGATGACGTCACATTGCTAGAAATATTGCTGCTTTCCCTTAGATATGATGCGATAAATTAAAAACTTAATCGTTTGCGTTTAACCGGGGAAAATAATGCTTGGAATAATGACATGAAATGCTCGAAAAAGGGGGAAGGAATGAATTTCGAACGTTGAAAATTTACAAAAACCTTCCCAGGGATATACCTAAATATTTCCCAAATTTTCACGGCGATTGGATGCATAGTTTTTGAATCTATTGAGTACAGACAGACAGACATACACACACAAATTCATTTTTATATATATAGATTGTTCTAGCATTATGACGTCACTCCTTTAACCATCTCATTTAATCATTTCTTGTTTTAAATTAATGAAATATCGTTTGTATTCTTTTCATAAGTTTTATCACTGAACTTAGATATTGCATAAATAATTTCTTTTATATTTGTCTTAAATAATAGTTTAGGTACATATGTGATAATTTTAAATTTAATCATCGATTATATTTTGTTGCAATGAAAATTTTATCCCCGTTATTAATAACAAACTCTATCGAACTCCAGTATGTAGAAGAAATGATAGTTTAAATTATTTAGTTTCATTAATTACTATGGCAAAAAAAAATTGGGAAGATCTTAACGATAATTTCGACGTAGATAAGAAAACTTTTGAATTATCTTTCGAAATGAATTCAATGTGATTTTAAATTGAAATTTACAGAATCTGGAGACTTTTGAGGAGTATGAAGATAAGCAATTTATGGATCGTGTAGAAGATCATTTTCAGCCAAAAACAAACCATTTTTTGTACCAGCCTCATAAGATACTTTAGAATTCTGGAAAATTAAAAATTTTACTGATCCCGTCATATGACGGGCTATATACTAGTCTAATATATTCGATTTTTGATTACCGTATTTACTCAGATATAGAGGTAATACCGCATAATGAGCAAATATGTATAATGGATACTCATTTTTTTTTAATTAATGTCAGATAATTACATTTTGTTTATTACATGCACCTACATTTTCTTACAAAAGTTACTTTCTGGTCAATAATAAAATCGTTGTCTGGTTGTAATGAATTTAGCTCTAAAACGCATCCAATGTATGCATTACTTTGTTTTTAATTATAGCACGATTGTTATCATGTGTCATAAAACCTTAGGAGCGGCGGGGGGAGGGCTTCTATAAGTTGATTGGTCCAGCTAAAATAAAAAACCTGGTAAATAATAATGTTTCTATGTAGTGTTATTTGTGGAGATACATAGTCATTATTCCTCTTCATTAATAAGATAAAAATTCTTAGTTCACACGTTACGCAGAATCTATGGTATAGGGAATCATACATGTTTAAAATGTGTAATTATACTGAAATATGAAAACGAAATATTTCTTGAACACAGTATTTTTTTAAAACTCTTTCAAGGAAAAAAATTACAACAAACTAATTTAGCACATTGTGTGCGGGTACATTTCACAGTGGAATTGTACCGGGAGTGGGCGTTTTGCGCGTACATTATTCAGTTAAATCTCAATAGTTTGAAAATTATGTAGTTTTACATTAGTCGCATCGACTGATGTAAAAACTAGTTTTGTAGAAGGACGAGACTCTTATTTCAAAAGACGTTTTGAATTGATTTAGTCATTTTAGTCATTTTTTAGGAACCATTTTTATTTCTTTTCGAAGTTCCACAACACAGAACACAAAACAACAAAGAGCAAAAAACACACTTTCATAGACCACTGACACTATATTAGAACACACACTCGATGGCTTTCTAGCGCCACCTATCGTAAAAAAAGGAGAGGTGAGTAATTGTACCCGCTACAGTTTTTATTTGTCTAAGTTTTTCCAGAATCTATGTGGTAGACAAGAACATTCGGCTTCGTTTTCCTGTATATACCGTTACTTTTGTACCCACAAACAAACCATGTTTTTACACTAACCCCTACTAGTATGTAAAAATCCGAGCTAAAGTATCAATCATCAGAAAACGTACTAGTACGTGTTCCACATACAATGTGTTAACTATCTCAAAAAAAGAAAAGTTATTAATAGAAAGTTTAAAATTGCATTTCATAATTGCTACCAGTTTTAACGTCAGCATGAGTGTTGATAGTAATAGCAAATATTTTAAAATGCCGTGATATCTTAACTCATTTCTATCTCAATTGCAAATTTTAGAAAGTATTTTTCTTGACTGTGCACTAATATAAACTAGTTTTAGTGACTGAAGATAGTATTGCATAATTTCGAAATCGGAACCTTCCCGAAATAACAGTATCAGATTCACAGTATAGAAAGGGTCAGACTGAATTATTTGCAATAAATTTAAACGAGCACTAATTTCTACATATCTCGGAACCAGCTGTTGGCGAGTGGTTAAAACGCTTTGGTTGAATTTGGAAATGGTTTGATTGGTTCTAAAAGTTTCTCTTGAACTTCATTCTTTGAAAGAAATATTGCGTCGTAAAACGAAAGATATTTTGCATTAAACATTATCAGAGCAAATTTTTCCAAAGTTTATGTTGTTAGAAAAAAGTATATTTTGTATGTAATCTTTATTTCTAATCTTTCAAAGAAATTTTTCTTAGAGTAAAATTTCAAGCTTGACTGAGTCATTTATTTGATGCACTCATTTAAGTCTACTCTAACAAGAAAAAAATTAAACTAATAAACTAGTATGAGGAGATTCGAATTTAATATATGTGCATTACAGAGCAAATTTTTAAAAAGTTTACATTGTCATAGAAGTATATATTTTGTATGTAATCATTATTTCTAATCTCTCAACGATATTTTTCTTAGAGTAAAATCTCAAGGTTGACTGTGTCATTTGATGCACTGAATTAAGACTGCTTTAACAAGGAAGAAATTAAACTAATAAACTAGAAAGGGAGATTCGAGTTTAATATATGTTCATTATCAGAGCAAATTTTTCTAAATTTTGTGTTGTCAGAGAAGGATATATTTTGTATGTAATCTTTATTTCTAATCTTTCAACGATATATTTCTTAGAGTAAAATTTCAAGCTCGACTGAGTCATTTGATGCACTCAATTAAGTCTGCTCTAATAAGAAAGAAATTAAACTAATAAATTTGAATGGGGAAGTTCGAACTTAATATATGTGCATTATCAGAGCAAATTTTTCTCTGATATTTTATAAGTTTATGTTGTCAGAGAAGTATATATTTCGTATGTAATATTTATTTCTAATCTTTCAACGATATTTTTTAGAGTAAAAATTCAAGCTCGATTCAGTCATTTGATGCATTCAATTAAGTCTGCTTTAACAAAAAAGAAATTAAACTAATAAAGTAGAATGTGGGGAGATTCAAATTTAATATATGTGGAAAAATCCAAGAAAAATGCAGCTGTGGAGCAATTATGAATAAATATAAGAAAGATTTTATATTTCACCTCAGGAAATAGATTTTTCTAGAGATTTGCCTAGACATTTCCCGTTTTTATAAAAATTTTCTATTTCAAATTTAAGTTTACTAAAGCTCGTTTGCACATATACATGCAATTCTAGTAATTAATTTCAATAAGTGAAGAAAATATTCTTCGAGTGACTTGCTTTCAGCTAATAAACTTGAATTTAGAGTACTGTACTTTATCGAATATAGAGGTAATTCCTTAAAATGAGCAAACATGTATAACGTGTACCCAGGTTTTTGCAATAATTATATCTCGTGTAGTAGCTTTTCTTAACACAATGTATTCCGGACACGTACTAGTATGTTTTCTGACGATTGTTACTTGAGCGCGGGTCACGTACTAGTAAGGGTTAATGTAAAAACATGATTTATTTGTGGGTGCAAAAACAACGGTATATACAGGAAAACGAAGCCGAATGTTCTTGTCTACTACATAGATTCTGGAAAAATTTAGAGAAAAAAAACCTAGTTTCTACATCAGTAGATGCGGTACGACAGAACGGGAAAAAATTAAAACCATATACTACTATTCCTATTTGATTTTTCATAATTGCGATACTATTATAAATTTATCCACTAAAATATACTTTTTGTTTAAAAAAATCTTATGGTTGTTATTTATGTATTTTTATTTATATATTTGTTTATACATTTATTTATATATTTCAACATAAAATACAAAAAGTTGGTTAAAAAATTAAATAATTTTCGATGTATTGAGATTTAATAGAATAACTAAATTTACGCGCATAACGCCCGCTCCCGGTACAATTCCGCTGCGAAATGTACCCGCACACAAAGTGTTGAAATTTA
>CM063511.1:52857699-52872699 GCA_032207245.1 Pardosa pseudoannulata | reverse complement strand
TATTTATTTAAAAGTACATATTATGAACTGGTTTCATTCGCCGAATATAATATTTGAAAATTTCAAAATTAGCACTCTCCGGAACTGACGACAAAAACATATTCCCATTAAAATAATTGTCAGACTTTGTCATTTTCAAGAAATTTAAAAGATATTTACCTTCAACTTCTCTACACCTGCTCTTAGCGGTTGTTTCAAACACTTTTGTTGGAACTAGAAAGGAATCGATTCGCTGTAAAAATTTCTGTTGAACTTCACTCTACAAAAAACTACTTCGCAGTAAAACTAAATAAATTCTGCAGAAAACTTTATCAGAGCAAAAGTTTCTAATGACTACGTTCTGAGAAGAACTTATTTTGTGAGCAATCTTTGATATATAACCTTCATTGATATTTTCCAAGCAAAATTTCCTGCTCTACTAAATCCTTGAATACGTTTAATTTAGACTTTATAATAGTGATGGAGTTAATAAACAAGTATAGGAGAGGTTCAAATATAATAGTATATTCAAATCAAAGCAAAATGAATTTTTATAATGTTTATGGTAAAAAATTTAAAAGCTCTGTAAATTTCTTCCGTGAGAACACATTCTTTTAGAGGTTTGTCTTAACCTTTCACAATTTTGTAAAATGTACTATTTGATATTTAAGTTTACAGATGGGCATTATGCTCATTATAGATACAATTCTAAAAATTTATATTTATATTTTAGTGTGTATGCCTTTAAATCAATTTTTTAGAATTATTAAATTTGAACTTTGATTAATTTTCTTATCTGATTACATAGATAATTCCGTATAATATGTCATTTAAAACTATAGTTTAAGTCACTTTTATTTCAAGTACAGATTTCAGTAGGTATTTATTTAAAAAAAATAGTATGGACTGGTTTTACTCACTGAATATGATATTTGAAAATTTCAATATTGGCACTCTCCGTAACTAATGACAATAAAATATTCCCATTAAAAGAATTGTCAGAACTTGTCATTTTCAAGAAATTTAAAAGATATTTGCTTTCAACTTCTCTACACCTGCTCTTAGCGGTTGTTTCAAACACTTTTGTTGGAACTAGAAAGTAATCGATTCCTTGTAAAAGTTTCTGTTGAACTGCACTCTACAAAAAAAAAAAACTACTTCGCAGTAAAACTAAATAAATTCTGCAGAAAACTTTATCAGAGCAAAAGTTTCTAATGACTACATTCTGAGAGGAACTTATTTTGTGAGAAATCTTTGATATATAATCCTTTATTGATATTTTCCAAGCAAAATTTCATGCTTGACTAAATCCTTGAATATATTATTTTAGCCTTTTTAAGTAATTGAGCTAATAAACAAGTATAGGAGAGGTTCAAATATAATATGATATAAAAATCAAAGCAAAATACATTTGTATAACGTGTATGTTAAAAAATTTAAAAGCTTTTTAAATTTCTTCCGTGCGAACATTTCATAATTTTATAAAATGTACCATTTGATATTTGAGTTCGCAGATGGGCATTATACTCATTATAGATATAATTCTAAAAATTAATTTTATATTTAATTCGTATATCTTCAAGTGAATTTCTTTGAATTATTAAATTTTAACTTTGATTTGTTTTTATTTGACTACAGAGATAAATCCGTACACCGAACAAGCTTGTATAATTTATGCCCAGGTGTTTAAAAAAAGTAATTATCCCCTATATAATAATAGCCTAAGCTATTTGTGTGTCTCTCCTCAAATTTATGAAGCGGTTGGACCTGGAATGGATAGGGGCATCCATATTGGATTCTTGATGAGTTAGGGTTAGCAAAATTCAAAACAAGTCGAAAAAAAGAGTAAAATTTTTCTTCCCCTAATCTATCGATCCGATTAGAAAATAAACTGGTATAAATAGACTTAAAATTATCAGAAATATTATGTTTAATATCCTTTTCCAGCTCACAAATGCAACATGAACAAAAATATGCAATAATAAAAAGGGACTATTTTGGGGTCGAATTCGTAAAAAAATGAAACTGTTAAGGGGTTAATATAAATTTTAAGTTATTTAAAATGCAAAGATTCCATATCGAAATTCACTTATGATTTAAATGCAAAATTCATCAGGTTTTAGCTGTGCATAATAAAACTGGCTTCACTCACTGAAGATGGTAATGGAAAATTTCGAAATCGGAATTCTCCCGGAATAGACACTTTTACAGATTCACATAATAAATAGGGTAAAACGAGTTATTTTCAAGAACTTTAAAAGAGTATTAATAGTTACATCTCGTCAGCCACTATTGGTGGGTGGTTTCAAATGCTTTTGTTGAAATTGGAAATGAATCGATTCGTTGTAAAAGTTTCTCTTGAACTTTACTCTAAGAAAGTATTACTGTGCGGTTAAACGAAACAAAACTTACATAAAACTTCATCAGAGCAAAAGTTTCCAGTGTTCATATCGTCTCAGAAAGAATTATTTTGAGATATGTAATATCTTGATTTCTAATCTTTCTTTAAATTCGTATTTTTGAGTAATTTAATAAACTCAATATAGCATGATTTAACCAGGAAGTAGTTTAATTAATAAACAGTGACGGGTGAAATTATTTAATCTATACATAATAATCCAGTGAAAATGCAGTTTTAAAGATTTTGAGGTAATGAAAGGGAACGATTTTTCTATTACATACTTAAAAACATTTTTTTCAGATTTTTCAGAAATTTTACCATGTTAAAGTTCAAGTAATATATCTAACGGCGAATTACTTCCAGCTAAAAGCCTTAATTTTTGACAACTATATTGACTAAGGATTAAACACGTATAACAAAAATGTAAAATTACTGTCACAGGTAAACGGTTGACGACATCTCGTCACCCATTGTTATCGGGTGGTTTCAAATGCTTTTGTTGAATTTCAAAATGAGTCGATTCGTTGTATATGTTTCTCTTGAACTTTACTCTAAGAAATAATTTCTGTGTGGTTAAACGAAACAGAATTTACATAAAACTTTATCAGAGCAAACGTTTCCAGTGTTCATATCGTCTGAGAAAGACTCATTTTGAGCTATGTAATATCTTGATTTCTAATCTTTCTTTAGATTCTTATTTTTGAGTAAAATTTCAAGCTTTGCAGGTAATTTAATAAACTCAATTTAGCCTGCTTTAACCAAAAAGAAGTTTATCTAATAAACACTGAAGGGTGAAGTTATTTAATCTATACATAATAATCCAATGAAAATGCAGTTTTAAAGTCTTTGCGGTAAAGAAAGGGAACGATTTTTATATTACACACATAGAAACACTTTTTTTTCAGATTTTTCCGAAACTTTTCCATGTTAAAGTTCAATTAATATATCTAACAGCGAATTACTTCTAGCTAAAAGCCTTAATTTTTGACAACTGTATTGACTAAGGATTAAACACGTATAACACAAATGCAAAATTATTGGGACAAGTAACAAATTATTTCACGTGTAAATTGACGACATCTCGTCACCCATTGTTAGAGTGTGGTTTCAAATGCTTTTGTTGAAATTGGAAATGAATCGATTGTTGTAAAAGTTTCTCTTAAACTTTACTCTAAGAAAGAATTACTGTGCGGTTAAACGAAACAAGATTTACATAAAACTTTATCAGAGCAAAAGTTTCCAGTGTTCATATCGTCTGAGAAAGATTTAGGAATATCTTGATTTCTAATCTTTCTTTAAATCCGTATTTTTGAGTAAAATTTCAAGCTTCATTAAGTATTTTAATAAACTCAATTTAGCATGCTTTAACAAGGAAGTAGTTTAATTAATAAACAGTGACGGGTGAAGTTATTTAATCTACACATAATAATTCAATGCAAATGCAGTTTTAAAGACTTTACAGTAAAGAAAGGGGACGATTTTTATATTACATGTTTAGAAACCATTTTTTTAAGATTAATCTGAAACTTTTACATTTTAAAGTTTTTAAAATAAATTTTTTGAGATTTGAGTACACATAATAGTTTTTATTTTATAGATAGGAATCTGATATTTTGTATTCATACATCTAAAGCAGAGATGAATAAACTTTTTCGGACGTGGGCCAAAAATTGAAAGAAAATAAGTTTGGAGGGCCAAGATAAATTTTTCTAAAATTTTTAAAACAATATACAAGTACCTAACGGTTTAAATATGTTAATGAGATGAATGAAATTGTGATTTCATTTTTAAAAGTTCCTTATACTGAGGTTCAAAATGAGATGTACTGATTTTAAAGAACGGTGTTAAATACTCATCTGTCAGTCTACTTCTGAAATTATTCTTTCTAAGGTTCAAAGTTGAAAACACTTGTTCACATATAAGGAGCAAATATACCGCTGATCTTCTGGGCGTGAGATAATAAATTTTGGATATAATATTTAAGCAAAAGAGATGGCTATATAATGTATAAATATATATTTCTTTTAATTTGCCTCAAACTGGCAACTTAAAATTCTAACCGCGGGCCGGATAAAACCTTCCGGCGGGCCAGAGTTTGAAAGCGTGCCATAGTTTGCCCATCCCTGATTTAGATCAACGAATTACTTCTAACTAAAAGTCGACACATATATTTACTTCTGTATAACGATCAAACATGTATAACACACGTGAAAAAGTAATTGGCACAAGTAATACATTATTTAACGTGTAAATTGCGCCCTTGAATTAATATCTTACGATGCACATCACTATTATTATTGCTTAAGTTTTTGTTATCTTAGGTTATTGGGACTTGTAAGTTCGAGGAAGATAACCATGGAAGCTAAAATTGAAGACAGTGCATCACCAATTTTATTTTTCTTAGAATTTATACGAATGACTGTATTTACTCTTCATTATAAAAAAGAAAAGAGTCTTTTGTATCAACATTGAGATAGACTAAAAGATGATTTAATCAGCATTTAAGTTCCAAATAATACAATATGCAACAGCAAATGGGAGCCTGTATTCATGTAATAAATAAGAAGTTTTGTTTTTTATGTATCATACATGCTTTGGTTAAAGCAGATAACATCGAGGCTGATCTAAAAATCTGAAAAATTTGCACTTTTAAATTTTAAATCTTTATGAGATTTTTATTTTTAATACCAGAAGTAATTACTTGCTTCCCTACAATGAATTGAGTTTATTGTTTTCGTTTTAGAAAAATTAAAACTGCACTTTTCTTATATTTTATATGTGTTGTCGCGGTTGACCACAAAGAGCTGGAGGAAGAGTCAGTCTTTATCAGGTTTTAGTCATGTGTGTATTTTAATTCCACTTAAGTGTTTAGATGGAGAAGGGGATGCTGAAAAAATTCTGTGTAGAGGACTCTAAAGATATAGATATGCTCGAAATGCCAGCTAGTAAAAAAATTTAAGCTGTTTAATCAGTGACTCTTAGAGTGCTTTTGATCTCTAGCCCTTTGTTGTCCCCACTTGTGTTAATGCGGGTTTTTTAATAAGAGAGAGTGTTGTCGGGGACTGAAGGGTAAAGTATCGTATCGTTACAACACTCACTCTCAAGAATATCATGACTTCTACGTTTATTACATCAGTCGCCTTACAAAATTTTATTTATTTTCATATGGCCAGCGAGTTAAGTATAAGGTGCAACAACCACCAATTATTCAGCTGCGATTGTTGTGATTTTATCTTTCGGACCTCGTGGGTCTTGCCTCCCCAGCGTCATATGAAGAGAGCAGCTGCAACAGCCATCTCTTTTCCAAATTATCTCACTCCTGGTCGCAATTATGATGCTTTTGCTCTCTCGTGGCACCCGCGACGCTACAAGATTGTGCCTGGTACTTCGGCGGGGGTTAGCCAGGCGGAGCGGTTCAATACTTACAATCTGCTCACAACAGCCAGGATACACCATAGGGCTTCACAGCTAAATGAGTCAGGTTTAAATGCATGAATTAATATCAATCTCTCCTTCTAACAGCGAAGTTTATTTCTTTATATGCAAATAACGTACTTAGTAACATAAAGTACAACTATTTAAAATCCCGACTCCCCACATACACAGTGGTGTATATATGTTGAGATAATACAGCATTGAAAGACTTAATGGAACTTTTGAGCCATGTTTTTACTTTTCGCTTCGAATAGACGACTAAATCCTTAAATACATGTAATTTAGATGTAACGAGAAATTAATGTAACACAATCGTAGGTGATATAGATATACTTTAGAGTATATGTAAAAATTGGAAACAATGAAAGAGTCGGACCAATTTTAAATTTTGTTTTTATTTTTCTTGCAGTTTGTTTGAAACTTTCATTGTTTCAAAAGTTCAAACTACTTTTTAAGAATTTACCTTATGAAAGCAAAGGATACCGTTAACTGGAAAAATAGTAAAAAGCATAAAAATGTTAGAAAAAAATGTTGCATTTGAATTTGAAATTCGATGAAAGGTTACTATATTTGAACTTCAGATTTTACATAAATTTGAATTATGTAATCATATCTGTATTTTAAAGGTTTTATATAAATATATTAAAATATGAAAGATGGATGCGATTCTATATTTCATGTTTATGCCGGATAAGTTTAAAAATATTTAAAAATAGTATTATATTTAAAGCACGTTCACTAAAGAAAATTCGATTTAAAAGATGGGATTTTGCAATATTTTTCACCATATTATTATATGAACAGGAATAATGCTTTATGTTTGTCTAAGATGATATCGAAGAAGCTAACTGAATAAATTGTAACCAAATTTTGAGAAATACTTCTTCCTATAAACCAGAGAAATTTCATTTAGTAGAATTTTATATATATATATATATATATATATATATATATATATATATATATATATATATATATATATATATATATATATATATATATATATATATATATTGATATATATATATATATATATATATATATATATATATATATTGATATATATATATATTGATAAATATATATATATATATATATATAAAACACAAGTATACTTAAATCTGCGTTTCTTCATGCATATCTTCTTTATGTACGTCTACACTAATATTTTAAATCTTAATTTTTAATCTTTAGGCGCAGTCTTTATTCGATCGAAATTTTAAGCTCAATTAAGTTATTTCATGCACTCAATTTAGGAAGCTTTAACCTGAAAGTAATACAATTACTGGACTCAAAACGGAGGAAATTCCACTTTATTAAAGTTAAGAAGTTAAAGTAAAGAAGATAAAATGTGCAGAGAACATTTTCTCTATGATTATTTTTCATATATATATATATATATATATATATATATATATATATATATATATATATATATATATATATATATATATACATATATATATTATTTTAATATATATATATATATATATATATATATTATATATATATATATTATATATATATAATATATATATATATATATATATATATATATTTAAAGTTATATATATGTGATATATATATATTTATATATATATATATATATATATATATATATATATATATCTATCTATCTATCTATATATATATATATATATATATATATATATGCATATATATACATATATATATGCATATGTATAATATATGTATATATATATGTAATATATCAGAATTATTTCAGTTTAATATTTCCTTATAAACCTCCTCTCCCATTCTAATTATTTAAAATCTTATTCACATCCTCAAAATGTCTTAATCAAAGGAGCGACCTCGACTTTTTTCAATACATTTTTCAAAGCTTTCTATCCTGTAGATATACATTTTCGTAATAACATTATTTGCATTTAAATGTCTTCCTTTTCTCCTCTCATTTTTTTTTTCATTTTCTTAATTTCGACCTCGACTTTTTCAATATTTTTCAGCTTTTAATTTTTTTCTGTCTTTTTGTTTGTCTGTGTTTGTCTTTTCTCCTGATCTTAACACTTAAATTAGCTGACTATGTTTCTGGTCCCGTGGGAAAATTCTTTCTGTCTTCTCTCTTTGCTACAACGCTCCTCGAGCAAACTGATTTTTGTGTCTTTCTCTTTTCTGTCGTTGACTAGTAAAGGTATCCCGTTTTAGCAGCTTTAAAGTAGTGGATTAGTTAGACTTGTGCCGTTCTATTCAATGTAGGCCAACTACATCGTTATTACTGTTAGGTGATTAGGCTTGTCTTTATCCAGCAGTTTTATAATTCCTGGATTACACACACACACACACACACATATATATATATATTATATATATATTATATATATATATATACATATATATACATATACATATATATACATATACATATATATACATACATACATATATATATATATATATATATATATATATATATATATATATATATATATTGCGTCTAATTAAACAAACTAATATTTTCCTGCTATTGGACAAAATTTTAGCTATTTATATCTGTTTCGTTTAAATATAGGGAACATGCAATAATCGAACATGATTAATTTGTGATGTTCCAAATGCATCTCATAGTTCCATTCCAAACAACCTCCTACAGAACATGTTCTTGGAATATGCCAGCTTCAATCACAAGGTACTTAGCCGTATTCCTTGGAGTACTAATATGGACTAATGCAGATCTGTGTGCAACGCGCATATTTAGGTATATTTGTGGGTCTGTGGTAGTTCATTGAGGCACAGTTTAACTTAATGGATACGAAGTGGAGAGTTATGATTTGGAGTACTTGCGCTGAGATTCTGGGAGGATGTTAATTCAAGCGATGCCAAGATATTAAAGGTCACCCAAATGTGGAATTGCTCGAGTATCCCGATCTTTAAACATTTTCTATAACATATATAATATCTGGCGTGTCGTAATGGAATTCACTTACAGTTTCCAGATGGATTTTGTTTTACATTCTATATAGAAATGAAGGTTTGAGGGCTGTTAAACATAAGGATACCACCTTTTTGTTACTTGTTTTCGACTTTCCATACCTTTATTTTTTATATTTTCAAAATATGTCTGTAATTTTATCATTTAAAAGGTTTCTTACATTCAACCTGATTTGATTCACAGTATATCTTCGATTTCTTCTTGACAGAAGTTTCATTTGCATTTCAAATTATACCAAATAAAAATATTTGTTATGCAAGTATTGTTTTGGGGAAAATACCAAGGGATTTAGATAGGTTATCTACTAATAAATATTTGAAAAACAGTTTTGGTTTTATTTGTCAATTTTTAAATTAAAAGGAGACATTATCGTGTGAAACGAAAATTCTATTTTAGTGAAATAATGATTAATTTTAGATCAATCTTAAAATATAGACTATGTATAAAGCATGTTTAAAATCTGATCTTTTTAATTTAATTTATCTATAAATGTTATTTATACTGATTTTTACATTGATCCTACATCCTTAATTTTCTTTTAGTAATTTTTATAACAAGTCTAAAGTGTGACTTGTTTTTCTCTCTATTAATTACTACACATTATAGCAACAGTTCAAGTAAGTGAATCTTGCAATTATATAATGAAATGAATGTTATTACATGTTCCTAGCTCTTTTTTAATGTTGTTAAAATAAGTATTATTTTGATACTCAAAAAATGCTTCAATTTTAAAAAGGTGTAAATATTTTCATTAGAGGCTTTTTTTATTTTGCCTGAAGCATGTGACTGAAAAACGACTCTTAAAGCTTAATTATTTTATAGAAATCTTAACAATCATACGACCAAATGTTTGGAGTAAAAGAGTTCTTATTAGTTCTTATAAGTCCTCAAAATTAAATGATGCCTTTAATGTCAGTTGTTAAAATTTTCAACTTTTAATTCTGTTTTTGTAAGTAAAAATACTGTACACAAAACATAAGACACAAAAATCTAGAGAAATGAAATATTCATTATAATATAAATTATATTTTAACAAACTGGGTCGTTAAAGAACACTCATTAAAAATGTTTCTCGTGACCAGCTATTTTGATTTTACATTTCACACGTAGTAAGTAGAATTGAAAAATTCCCAGATTGAGTCTATAGTTTAAAAATACAATAAGTTTATTCCTGGAACATCTACGAGCATAATCAGGCCATTATCCAACTACATACTCTCTCCTTTGCTTTTATATGTTATCGAAACTCTTCTGGAAGTCAGTCTCCCTCTAATCAAAGTTTCAGTTTAAGAAGTAAGTTGAATTATAAGGTGACTACATTAAGGTAATACATTTTCCAAAGCTTTCTATCCATTAGATATAAATTTTCTGTCTACTAACATGTTTTCCAGCTCCGGGAAATGTGCTCGAGTTTTCTCCTAATCTTAACACTTAAATTTGCTAACTAAGTTTCTTGTCCCGTGGGAAAATTCTACCTGTCTTCGCTCTTGGCTACACCGATGTTCGAAGAAACTGATTTTTTTGTCTTTCTCTTGTCGTTGACTAGTAAAGATATTTTATTTTAGCATCTTTAAAGTAGCTTTTTAATTAGGCTTGTGCCGTTCTTTTGAATGTAGGCCAACTACATCGTTATTACAGTTAGGTGATTAGTCTTGTCCTTGTCCAGCAGTTTTATATTCTTGGATTACACACACACACACATATATGTATATACATATACATACATATATATGTATAAATATATATACATACACACACACATATATATATATATATATATATATATATGTATATATATATATATATGTATATATATATATATATATATATATATATATATATATATATGTATATATATATATATATGTATATATATATATATGTATATATATATATATATATTATTCCGGTTAGGTTTTTAACCTTCTGCGGAATCTCCATTATTTAGTTCCGAAGTATGCTTGGTCTTCAGTTTATTTACTCTCTGAAGGAAAGGCTGAGTTACACACATTTATGTATATATATATATATATATATATATATATATATATATATATATATATATATATATATATATATATATATATTATTCCGGTTAGGTGGTTAACCTTAAGCGTAAATACTTATTTTTCAGTTTATCTACGCACTGAAGGAATGAAAGGCTGAGTTACACACACACACACACACACATATATATATGCATATATATATATATATATATATATATATATATATATATATATATATATATATATATATATATATATATATATATATATTACATCTAATTAAACAAACTAATATTTTACTGCTGGACAAAATTGTAGCTATTTATATCTATATCGTTTAATTATAGGAAACATGGAATAATAGAACATGATTAATTTGTGATGTTCCAAATGCATCTCATAGTTCCATTCCAAACAACCTCCTAGAGAACATGTTCTTGGAATATGCCAGCTTCAATCACAAGGTACTTAGCCGTATTCCTTGGAGTACTAATATGGACTAATGCAGATCTGTGTGCAACGCGCATATTTAGGTATATTTGTGGGTCTGTGGTAGTTCATTGAGGCACAGTTTAACTTAATGTATACGAAGTGGAGAGTTATGATTTGGAGTACTTGCGCTGAGATTCTGGGAGGATGTTAATTCAAGCGATGCCAGGATATTAAAGGGCACCCAAATGTGGAATTGCTCGAGTATCCCGATCTTTAAACATTTTCTATAACATATATAATATCTGGCGTGTCGTAATGGAATTCACTTACAGTTTCCAGATGGATTTTGTTTTACATTCTATATAGAAATGAAGGTTTGAGGGCTGTTAAACATAAGGATACCATCATTTTGTTACTTGTTTTCGACTTTCCATGCATTTATTTTTTATATTTTGAAAATATGTCTGTAATTTTATCATTTAAAAGGTTTTTTTTACCATCAACCTGACTTGATTCACAGTATATCTTCGATTTCTTCTTGACAGAAGTTTCATTTGCATTTCAAATTATACCAAATAAAAATATTTGTTATGTAAGTATTGTTTGGGGGAAAATGCCAAGGGATTTAGATAGGTTATCTACTAATAAATATTTGAAAAACAGTTTTGTTTTTATTTGTCAATTTTTAAATTAAAATGAGACATTATCGTGTGAAACGAAAGTTCTAAGTTAGTGAAATAATGAGTAATTTTAGATCAATCGTAAAATATAGACCATGTATAAAGTTTGTTTAAAATCTGATCTTTTCAATTTAATTTATCTATAAATGTTATTTATGCTGCTTTTAACATTGATCCTACATCCTTATTTTTCTTTTAGTAGTTTTTATAACAGTTCTAAAGTGTGACTTGTTTCTCTTTCTATTGATTACTTCCTTTTATAGCAACAGCTTCAAGTGAGTGAACCTTTCATGTATATAATAAAATGAATGTTATTAGATGTTCCTAGCCCTTCTTTAATGTGGTTAAAATAAGTATTATTTTGATACTCAAAAAATGCTTCAATTTTAAAAAGGTGTAAACATTTTCATTAGAGGCTTTTTTTATTTTGCCTGAAGCATGTGACTGAAAAATGACTCTTAAAGCTTAATTATTTTATAGAAATATTAAAAACCATACGACCAAAAGTTTGGAGTAAAAGAGTTCTTATTAGTTCTTATAAGTCCTCAAGATTAAGAGATGCCTTGAATGTCAATTGTTAAAATTTTCAACTTTTAATTCTGTTTTTATAAGTAAAAATACTGTACACAAAACATAAGACACAAAAATCTAGAGATATGAAATATTCATTATAATATAAATTATATTTTTACAAATTGGGTCGTTAAAGAACATTCATTAAAAATGTTTCTCTTGACCAGTTATTTTGATTTTGCTTTTTACACGTAATAGGTAGAATTAAAATATTCTCACATTGAGTCTATACTTTAAAAATACTATCAGTTTATTCCTGCAACATCTAGGGGAATAATTAAGCCATTATACAACTACATACTTTTTTCCATTGCTTTTGTATGTTATCGAAACAATTCTGGAAGTCAGTTTAAGTTGTGTGCTTTGCAGCCTGAGCTACAGCCTGAACATCACATGGGAATTTAAATTGACGACCCTCCATATAACATTTCAGTTTAAGAAGTAAGTTAATATATAAGGTGACGAGATCTTCAAATGAAGAGGCTGTGTTATAATGAATATTTGCTTTTTTTGAAGAAAGGCGGTAAGGAGCGATCAAAAATCAGGAATGTTGTCATACACTAGTAGGTATGACTATGGAGATATGGATTTTGGACCCTTTTTCTAAATCTACTAGCTCAATCCAGGTAGAATCTCTACATAGAGTTCTTCCTTGTTCATAGCATTTGTTTGGTATAATACGTCCCAAGAGTATCAGGATGCCGTAAAACTCCAACAAAACCAACTAACCTTGTCCACAGCATGAAATTCGGTTACACTTGAGCTTATATAGAAAAACCACCTACAACACGACATTTCTTTTAGAGCAGAGGTTCCAAACCTTTTATGTGCTGCCACCCTCTTTACAACAAAAAAATATTTGAACGCACAATCTTCGATAATAGTTAATTATTAAAAATATGAAAAATACTTACCTATTACCTATGATTTATCTCTTTATATATCGATTAAGAATACCGAAGTATAAATTAATTTAAATGGTTCTCAAATATAGTAAAAAGTTATAAATTTAAAAATAAACATTAAATGAATAAGAAATTAAAGACATTATTTTAATAGTCGAGACTGGTGAAATAGTTAATGCTGGTTTGAAATTTTGTTATCATTTGTATGTCTCCACTTTCAACGATTTCCTTTTCTTAGACAGTCAGCTAACTACTGCACTAAGTCCACATTCAGCCAAATGCGGTGAAAAAATTGCAATAAAGTTTAATGAAAAATTAACCAAGGCGTGGGCAATTTGCAGGAAGTGGTAGAATTAATGAAATTAATAATTGAAAAACAGATATCCCATTTGTTACGGTATACGCAATGTTATTTAATTGCTTTGTGGTTATTTTTATAAATATTATGCATATTTTTATAAATGTTATGTATATTTTTATGTATGTTATTTCTACTGGCAGTCTCTGTCAACTTCCATAACATCCTCATTTGTCTCTCAATCCGCTACCTCCCCAATTGGAAATCTATGCTGTAGAGCGATCTTGGTGGAATTTATGCTTGCATGGAGATAATAGTAATCTCCACGTTGTCTTTATTTCTGTCAAGTAGCGTAGAGTTTCAGCAACAGTAAAATAGAGTTTATCTTTCCTATTACCCTTTGGTCTTCCATTAACATGACGATGTGTTAACACAGCTTAAGTATTTTTAAATCGACAATTAATAAGAATCCTAAATGACAAATTACGATGCTGTGAGAAATCACCGACCATGTGATTTGAGTCAAACTATTTTAATCTGGGGAAAAGAACGCAGTAACACAGAAACGTTATTGTAATCAGTATAGTGTAAACCTTTTTTTAATCTATAGTCTCAGTCGGGGAAACTAATTATGCTCTCATTTATAAAGAAACAGGGCCTGGGTATCCTATTTCATTTAAGTTAAATATAATTTGTAGAAAAATATTATCTCAAAGAGTAAAATAGTTCAGTACTTTGTCTAATTTTTCCTGTTATTTTCTAACTCCTACTTTGTTATAAGAAAATCTTTTCTTCTCTAATGTCAAACATATTTAGAGAGTACAATCTAAAATTTGGAAACAGACTAAGAATAAAATAATCCATCAAGATTATTTTAAAGTCACTAAAATGATATCAAAACTAAGAAAGAATTGGAAAATAAAGATTTACGATAAAAACAGGTTTTAGAGAAGTAATAGAATCTTTTAATTCGAAATATTTCATTGTAACAAGCAAATAATAGTCTAACGCCATAAAAAACATGCACTTTTATTGTTACTTTCGATGGAAAATACACTAGTTACAAAAACTGAATGATTCCAAATTAATCACTTTAAAAATGATCAGGTGGCATACGGTAATTTTTAGTCTAACACATATAATGATGCATAATATTATAACAAAAAATTCTTGAAGATCAAGATTATTTTCATAGATTGTATTTATACAGAAAAAATGAACATTAAAAAAAAACAAGTGGTTATAGGTAAGTGCTTAAAGTGTAATTTTGAAAACACTTTGTCATAAAGTTCCTCAGTTACGCTGAGAGGGCAAAAT
>CM063511.1:52800199-52852699 GCA_032207245.1 Pardosa pseudoannulata | reverse complement strand
ACCCATAAAAGTTTTGTTGTAAACATCAAAATATTTTTATTTTAAAATGTAATTTTAGTCTTTTATGGGAATTATTAATAAATTATTTTTAAACTAGAGTTCATGTTTGAAGTTTATCAAAGATTATCACACCCGGTTCTCTATAACAAAAATATAGGCAATCATCTATTAATAAAAATTTGGTGAAACCAATTCTATTCACTTGAAGTAATTTTCATGAGTACCCATAAGGGTTTTGTTTTAAATATGAAAATATGTCTGCGTTAAAATATATTTTTAGTCTTTTATGGGAATTTTTAAAAAAATATTTTTTTAACTAGAGTGTAGGTTTGACGTTTATCAAAGATCATCACGCCCTGTCCTCTATAACGAAAATATAGGCAATCGTCTAGTAAGAAAGATTTGGTAAAACCAATTCTGTTCTCTTGAAAGTATCTTTCATGAGTACCCATAAGGGTTTTGTTTTACATAACAAAATATTTTTATGTTAAAATATATTTTCAGTCTCTTATGGGAATTCTTCAGAAATTATTTATTTAACTAGAGTGCATGTTTGAAGTTTATCAAAGATCATTATGCCTTGTCCTCTATAACGAAAATATAGGCAATCGTCTAGTAAGAAAGATAATGTAAAACCAATTCTGTTCACTTGAAAGTACTTTTCATGAGTACCCATAAGGTTTTTGTTTTAAGTATCAAAATATTTTTGTGTTGAAATATATATTTTAGTCTTTTAAGGGAATTTTTAAAGCACCGGTGTCCTCTGACCGTCACATAATATATTTACTCTGTTCCCTCTATTATTCCAAAAAGAAGATTTCTTTTGGAGATGAGGAAAAATATATAAGTGTTCTAAAACAAAATATATATTTTACCAATAAATAAACCAAGTATGACTAAGAGGAATCATCATTAAAAAGTGTAATTTCCCTTGATTTAAACTGCCTTTTTGATTAATGTACTGCCTACACTTTTTAAAAGAAATAGGAACACTAATTTTGTACCCTGTAACTCAAAAATTCTAATTTAATAATCATTCTAACATGTTGTAATACATTATTTCAAGCAAACTATTAAATACATTTAAAAAATTTAGAACATAAAAATACTTTATTGACACAAAAATACATATTCAACAAACAAACTATTTCATATAGGTGCATCAAATTAGCACATTTGTAGCTGAAAGAATTTAGAAACAATGTAAATTTACCTTTGAAAACATTTTTATTTGAACTTTATCAATTTTATTTTCTTAAGTAATTGTGAAAAAAAAATTATGTTCAGATATCAAAAGACGTAATATTTTTGCCCATGCATGTATCATTTAGGCAAGTTTCAGTGTTATATTCTGTACATGCATACTAAAAAACTTAATTCTGAAACTTTAAACATTCATTTTTTCATCTTTCAAAGTTTTTCCATCAGTTTCGTCATGAAGTTAATGTACGTATGTATGTATATACGTCTGCATTTCACATATTTTAAAAATTAAGATTAGAAGTGTACCAGAGAGTGTTGAAATTTTGTATTTAACAGTGATGTAGCATTTAGTTGTGCATATCCACTTTTTTACTGAAAGATCTTAATATAATGAACATCAGTGCTTCAGGTTCATAAAAGTAGAATCCAAACAGAGACTAAACTACATGAAATTTAGGAAGATCTTACCGTCATCTCTTTCTTGACGTTTTTCCGCTTCGGGTTATTTTCTTATAATCACTATCATAGTCTTGTAATCCTCTTTTCGTTATTTAAATGATTGGTATCTTACTAGAAATTAGAATATATTACAACATTTAAAAATTAGAAGAGGTATAAAAATAACTGTGACAAATTGAAAAGTGATAGGGGATGACATGCTCATAAGCCTACAAATTTATCTCTACTGTAACTGTTTGTTCTGTCTACAGTCAGTTGTTTTCTAACAAAGTCAAAAGAGAATAATGGACGTATTCACAGGCTTAAAATATTCTTTGTATATGTATATTGAAATATAAAAAGAAACAGTTTTGGTTATAATGACGCATAAGAGAAAATATTTAAAATGTGTAAAATTTAGTATTGCAAAATGAAGTCATAAAATGTCCACATCAGTTTTGTATATTTTAATGGAGTATTTTTGATTATCTTTTATAAACCTAAGAATTTATTGTAAAGCAAGTTAATTTGCCAGAAACCACACATGGTTACTTAAACTTAAGACATATGATTACTCATAAGAACATAAAGTACCCTTTCATATTTATATATGTTACAATGAAGAAACATAGTTTCCCCATTACGTTTGTCTATTTATTAAAAAGGGTGTATACAATACCATTTTATAGTTAAAGAAAATATTTTCGGGAAAATTTATTTGCTGGAAAATACATATGGTTACTTAAACTTATGACATAAGATTACGTATAAAACAGTAAAGACCTTATCCATATTTATATATTTTACTTCAGCACTAAATATTACCAAATTATTGACAGGAAAAACCTTTTCAAAATTACCTCTTAGATAATCCCAATAAATAGTATTTTTTAATCTTTAGTTTATTATTATTATTTTTTCGTTTTTATTACTAAGGAGTTTATTTGCTCTAAAGATCTACTGATTTATACGCCAGGTATAGTTATTTACTTTCTCAGTACTTATACAGGATTATTAAAAGTATCAAAAACTTGTAGCAACTTCTGTAATCCTTGATTAGGTTTCAAATTTGCAACTCTCTCAGGGGCTTACTTTCCTTGTTAATAATCCGTTTGCTTCCACTGGGGAATATTCTGATTTTGCCTTCCTCCTATTGTTTTATAAAACTTACTCATTTACATTTACATAAAAGTTTATATATATATATATATAAAAATATATATATATATAAACTTTTATATTTATATTATATAGATAATATATTTATGTCAAAATATGAATATATCTCTATATATATATATATTATATATATATATATATATATATATATATATATATATATATATATATATATATATATATATATATATATATATATATATATAATATATATATATATATATATGATATATATATATATATATATATTATATATATATATATATATATATATACATATATATATATATATATATATATGTATATATATATATATATACACATATATATATATATATATATATATATATATATATACATACATATATATATATATACATATATATATACATATATATATATATTATATATATATATATATATATATATATATATATGTGAATATATATATAAATATATATGTTATATATATATATATATATATATATATATATACATACATACATATATATTATTATATATATATATACAAATATATACATATATTTCTATATAAATTTTATTTATATATATTATATATATATATATATATTTAAAATATATATATATTATAATATATATATAAATATATACATATATACATATAGATACATAATACATACATACTCATATTTACATATTTACAACTAATTTTGTCTTTAAAAAAATTTACAAATTATGCAGGATCACAAAAACTCTGGTCAAACAGCTACATCAGTCATTAATTGTGGTTTTGATTATCGCAAATATAAATATAAGAATTTCAATTCAGCTAATAAATAAAAATAAAAGCCAATATAGAACTCTTCAATACATTATCCTTCCTGTTAAGAACGTTATTAAAAATCACTTTACAGAAGAATCTGTCATCAGTCGGTACTTTCCTAGTGTGTTGCCACCTTGATTCTGAAATTTCAACCCACGAAATTTGGCTTTAGAGGCATTTGAAACATCTAGACATTTTTGATAAAACAAGACATTTACTTGATCTGAAAGACATCACATCATGACATGTGTTCAGTTATTTCTTGTAAACGCTGCGATGAACTATAAAACATGCTGCCTTACGATTTCAAATGGTAGCTAAACATGATGGCCGCCATTGTGTAATATTTTTTTTAAACTAGAGTTGGCCAATATGTGTAATGTATCAAAAAATACCCTTTGGTGGTACAATTTTGTACTATTACTTTTATTCTCTCAAAAAAATTTGCATCGCAACATTATTTCCTACGCAACATTCCATAACTTTCTAAAGAATAGTTTTGAAGGTAGAGAATTTCAAAGTAAACATATTTAATTCTGAACACGTTGAATTTTATATGAGACCCATTACCATTTGAAAGCGTGATCCTCTATCTACTATTGTGATAAGACACACACATAGTAATGTAAATCAAATGGCAAGGACACATTATTTTGTTGGCTGGGATACTTCTGTTGATTTATGATGTATTTAGTTAAGCAATTGTCACGATTGCATATTGATTATAATGACGTAGATAAGTCGTTCATAAGACATTGATGGTTTTGATAAGATGTAGAATTTAATGTTGTTTTCATATATGTGTGTAATGAAGTTTTATAACAGTAAAATTGTATTATATCAATTATATTCTATAGAGATTGTTTTGATGATTATATACGAAATTTCAACCTTGGCGTCATTTGGTTATTTTATATTGATATCTTACATTCCTTATAACTAACTGGCTGGCACCAAGTCGCCAAGTTAAAAAACAGCAATTCGATGCAAATTTAAAATTAGTTGTTTTATAACATTTTTTTTATGTGTTACTTTGCATATGTTCTTTGGATTTTTTAATTTAAAATTTGACTGGATAAAGGTCTTTGACGGCTAAAGTTTATGTACCCTGTAGAAGATTGTAATGGTAGAATGTCGGTGAAAGTCATGCTAAATATACCTATGTTCTTCACTTAAATGTTATAAAACAACTAATTTTAAATTAAAAGAATTTTTACATTAAAGAATATCTAATTTTAAATAATTTGGTAAACTTTTAATTTAGTTTTCTTTGAACACAAATGATTATATTTTACGGATATAATAAAATTCAAAAAGACTCATTCAGTATCCTAAATAATTATGTACATTATCACGTAGCAAAATTATCTTAAAAATATTTAAATTGAAACCGTCCAGAAGTAGAACAAATTTAACATAGCACATAAATTAACATTGAAAAAATTAATCCAATGCATCCTATGTCAATCACGTAGAAGTAAATTGTTATTTCTAGTGTAGCAAAGAACTGAAATTTGAATGAAAAATCAATTAATATACCAAACTTCGGTCTTGCACAATTAGGCTCTATACGTAATAACTTATAATAACATTTTTGCTTATTTTATGTTAATAAATGAAACTAAAATATCAGTATTATTTTATTTTACAGATATATTAAAGGCTTATTTTATGTGTGTTGTTTTACTTCCCAAAATTTAATAAATATCGTTATACGCAAAAATATTATAATACAATTTCTGGGAAATTTTGTTTTCTTAACTCCAAAAAAATGACAAATATTAAATTTCTTATAGCCACAATTTTTGAAATTTTATCTGAAGTATTAAACATGAGTATTCTCTGCTATTCTTTATTAAAATGTTTAAAATTTACTTTACTTAAATTAGTTAAATGGTTGTTGGAAATTAGAAATTAGAGAAATAAGGCATAAAAATGCTAACATTACTTTAATTTAAATTTTATTCAACTTCCTTTGCATATTTTGATCATATTAAAGTAATCGTTATACTGCTGTACATATGCATTTCTTCATATAAAAGTATAAATATACTGTTTCCTGTTGACAATGCTTCTTTTTGGAATGCTAAATTTAATTAAATCCATTTCTTTTCTCGCAGATATAATATTAATGAAACAAATCCTTGTTATATATTTTTACTTTTTACATAAGCCGTTTTTAGCAGTAATTTTGCACAAGAAAATATTTCCAACAGAAGAATTCTATTTAGATGTACTGCTTTGAAACTTGTTGCTTCAGGGGCTAATATATCTCATTCTGCATTTCGATGCTATATTTGTTTTAATTTTTATAAGGTTCCAATAAATAAAAAGTTTCTCTAAACTAATTAGATATACACACATTCATTCATATATATAAATACATATATAGGAATATATATATATATATATATATATATATATATATATATATATATATATATATATATATATATATATATATATATATATATATATATATATATATATATATATATATATATATATATTATATATATATATATATATATATATATATATATATATATATATATATATATATATATATATATATATATATATATATATATATATATATATATATATATATATATATATATATATATATATATATATATATATATATATATATATATATATATATATATATATATATATATATATATATATATATATATATATATATATATATATATATATATATATATAAGTTTAATTTTGCATTAAAATAATTATAAAGTAATAAATGTCATGCTGTAATTATGAAAATCTCTTATGAACTGTTTAAAATAAAATATTTTCTGAATATTAGACTGAAAAAAATTTTTATTAATTTCATATATAAAATAAAATTTATTTTATAATAGAAATTACAAATATATACTTTCAAGATGATTATAATTTTGCATTAAAAAAGTGTTATAAAGACTCTGGATATGTTAGCTTTTAACGTATAACATGTCCAACGTGTAACTGATGTGCAAGAAAAATATCATGCATTTTGAATTTTAATAAATTTCAAGCTATAAACATGAAGAATAATTATGAACTCTTTAAAGTAGAATATTTTGTGATCAAAAGATTTGAGACATAATTTCTTTTAATAATTTCTTAGATAAAATAAAGTCTCTTTATAATAGAAGTTGAAAAATGATATTTTTAATATTAGTTTAATTTTGCATTAGAATAGATATAAAACCTTTATGTATGTGAATTTTTGTTGTTGTAATCTGCGTAACTTGTAACTAATGGACAAGAAAAATAACTCGCATTTTGACTTTTAATAAATGTCGTGCTGTAAACATTAAGAACTGTTATGAACTGTTTAAAGTAGAATATTATTTGACAAAAAGACTTAACACAAAATTTGTTTTTATTAATTTCATACATAAAATAAAATGTAATTTATAATAGAAGTTGTAAAAGATACTTTTAAGATTAGTTTAATTTTGCATTAAAACAGTGTTATATAGACTTTAGATATGTTAGTTTTTACTGTTATAAGAGGTTTAACGTGTAACTTACAGACAAGAAAAATATCTCGCATTTTGACTTTTAATAAATTTAAAGTAGTAAACAGGAAGAACAATTATGGACTGTTTAAAGTAGAATATTTTGTGAATAAAGACTTGAAACAAAATTCTTAATTATAATTTCGTATATAAAATAAAATTTATTTATAATAGAAGTTGCAAAATAATACTCTCAAGATTAATTTAATTTTGTATTAAAATAGTTATAAAGCATCTACGTATGCCAGTTTTTGCTATTGTAATCTGTGAAATTTGTAACTGATGTACAAGAAAAATTCCCTTAATTACTCTTCATTTTCACTTTTAACCCCTTCCGGTAAAATGACGTGTCTAGCTCGTCATTAGTTTTTCATTCCATACCACACAATGACGAGCTACACTCGTCATGTGATTAAAGTTACTGTTAAATATGATAATTAATTTAGTTTAAAATTTCTAGTGTACTGAATTTGGCAACACTTTTATCACTTGTGAAAATCACAAGTCACTATTGCATATTGTTTACTTGGTACAAGTCATTGCCAAATTAATGAGTCAGAATAAAAGAAAACCTACTAAGAAATGCCGTGTGTGTTACAAGAATCAAATTAAAAGTGAGACTACTTGGCGGTGTAAACAATTAAGAATTCCTTTGCACTTTGTTTTGAAAAGTACCACTAGCTTGAAGACTATTATCTGTATACCTTATTAATGTTTTGCTTTGATATTTTCTTAATTTTACTGTTTCTGATATTATTTAACACTATGTAAAAAGGGGATTTTAATTAAGAATATGTAAGAATTGTAAAATGAAACAAGTTTTTTAAATAAAAATTAAATGGTTATTTCATACCTAGTTTTTAATTATTAAATCATACCGGAAGGGGTTAATAAATAAAATGTTGTAAGCATAAATAACTCTTATGAACTGTCTAAAATAGAATATTTTGAGACAAAAAGTCTTGTAAGAAAATTTGTTTTTTTAATTTCATAAGTAAAATAAAATCTATGTTTAATAGAAATTTCAAAAAGATACTTTCAAGATTAGTTTAATTTTTCATTAAAATAGAATTATAAAGACTCTAGATAATTTAGTTTTTACCGTTATAAGGTGTTATAACTGTTTGTAGTAGAATAGTTTGTGACTAAAAGACTAAAAAATTTGTTTTATTTATAAATTAATATTTATAATAAAATCTACTTTAAAATAGAAATTGCAAAAATGTAATTTTAAGATAAATTTAATTATGCATTGAAATAAAGTTATAAAGTCTGCAAATATGTCAACTTTTACTGTTTTATAAGCTGTCAAATTTGTAACTGACTGACAGGTAAAAAATAACTCCCATTTTAACTTTTAATAAATTCCAAGCTGTAAACATGAATCTAAAACTACAATACACACATGCAAAGGAAATTTTGAATAAAGTGGACGATCCGTCAATAAATTTTATTCCCCTTAAACAAGTCCCTGGAATGTTAATAATATTTTTAAGTACATAACATCATTCCATGTAGTCTTTGCCTGCCACTTACTGGTAGTGGCGTGGAAATTTGATTAAGAGCACACGTGTCACGTTTTCTGCTTTGTGCTTACAAGACTAAAGATTTGAAATTTAATGAATTTTATTATTTGGTTCTGTAATCACGGCGAGAGCTAATTAAATAGAAATGCTGTCACGTGTGAGAATTCTGTCTTTTGTTAAATTATCGACCTATAATGATAGTGTTTAATTTGAAGAAAATGTGTAACACAGTTTCTAAAGATGTCAAAATGGATTTTGTTTCGCCAATATCTTTAATAAACTCGCCATAAATTATATATTTTTAAAATGGAAAGCATAAAAAATGTTTAACAATGTACTACATTTCAAATGAAAATTGATTTCAGAATTTCATATGTATTTCAATGAAATATATATCCATCTGACATGATTTTATTATAATCATTGTGTTTAAAAATTTCGACAAAAAATTTAATTTCATTAGAGGGTAGTATTTTATGGTAGACTTAATTAAATTGTATGGTGTTTTCCAGAAAAATGAGCAGTAAAACATAAGGATTTCATTATTTCAAATTAAAAAATAAATAATTTCCAATGAGTCGAAATTAAATTGCAATATTTTTGAGAGTTTCTAATAGACGCAACTCATAATTTGAAATTATTTGAGTAGGTAAATAACAAAATAAAAAAGAATGATAGCGTTTCCAAAATAAGTAATTATGTGTAACTGACATTTAGTTTATATCAGGAGAAAATATAATTTTTTTATATGAATTTGAATGAACATATTTTAGCCCACTTAAAACTACTATTAATGTTTCCAAACTACCAGATATACAAAAGAAAATATAGAGGAGAAAAACCGTTTCATTTAATGTACCAGTATGTAACATAACATTTGTAAATTATATATATATATATATATATATATATATATATATATATATATATATATATATAAATATATATATATATATATATATATATATATATATATATATATATATATATATATATATACATATATATATATATATATATATATATATATATATATATATATATATATACATATATATATATATATATATATATATATACATATATACATATATATATATATATATATATATATATATATATATATATATATATATATATATATATATATATATATATATATATATAGATATATATATATATATATAATATATATATAGATAGATAGATAGATATAGATAGATAGATAGATATAGATATAGATAGATAGATAATATATATTGCCATAACTCCACGAAAAAATCATCTGAGAGACAAGAAATTCAGAAATGAGGGAGAGTATTATGCACGTAAAGGATGACGAAAGTATCGGCGCTGAAAAAGGAATGCAATGCATGTGGTATGGAATCGAACAAAAGCAAGCTTTATTGAACGCATAGTATCGTGAATCATGATTGTCTATCCAAGAGTAAGAACAACAAACAGATGTTCCTTTATATGGGATATTCCCTCTCCTAACTGCAATGGTTGCTTCGCACCGTCTCCGCATATTCAGAACCTGCTGGTCTAACATTTCTTTCGGAATGAGTGTCCATTCCGCAATGAGCATCTGTTTGAGTTGTTGGGAGTTCTCTGGAGGATGTAAGCGTGCTACAAAACGTCTCCTCAAAGCATCCAACACATGTTGAATGAGATTTAAATCAGTGGAGTACTCTGGCCAGTCCATTAGAATGACATCTTTACTCTCTAGTAGCTCCTCAACAGCAAGTGTCAGATGTTCCTGTTCTAAGGGGTAACTTCATTCAATGATTTTTCTTGGGATTGTGGCAAAAAACCCACCTGTTGCTTAAGTTTTGTACACAAGTGTATTGTATTTTGATTCAATATAACCACTGGCTTGGATTGTGTTTTTTGCTTTTTTTTGCAAAAAGTATCCCAGTGGGACAGAAAGGAAACGATTAGAGTTGCAGCATACCCCAAATGTACTGGCTACCCGAAGACCTGGGTAACTGAACCCGAAACCACTACTTACTGTAGTACAGATACCATGTCAGTTTCTATATTTAAAATACCTCTCTTTATGTAGGAAGACAATATTTTGAGCCAATAAAATCAATCTAATGGAAGAGTAATATACAAGAAACTGGCTTTATTCGGTTAGCTGAGTCAAATATTTAAAATATAGCATTCTTAAACATCATAGTTTACTTTAAATTACAATCGATTTCCAAAATAATTTCAAGAGTTATCGTGTTGTCACTAAGTATGTATACAATAAATAAAAAACAGATCACAAAAAGAAGAAGTTTAAATGTTTGTAAGTTTTTAAACATATACAAAATCAAACCATCAATTGAGAGTATAAATATGAATTGCTAATAAAGAAATATTTTAGCTAAAGACTGTAACACAATTTTTTATTCATTTAGAAATTGAAAAATATTTTCCGTGAAAATATTTGTCCTATAAAGAATTTTATTTTCCTTTTAAAATATTTATTTTTTTAAATATAATTTTTTTTCTGAAAATGTAAATATTACATTTTTGTATTTGGCAAACATGTAACTGTGAGACAGGAAAATAACATAAGCTTGAAAATACAATTATAATGCTGATACAAGAAGGAAATTGTTAGTAAACTGAATGATATGACACAAAATTTTATTTCCTTGAAACAATTCCCTGATTTGTTAATAACATTTTTAAGTATATAACACCATTCTATGCAGCCTTTCACAGCACCTAAGTGCTAGAATTTTCATTAAGATAATTACTTGTCACGTTCAAGGATCCAATCATAGGAGACTAAAGAATTCAAATTTAATGAATTTTAGTATTTCAGGGCAACAGCTTATTAAATAGCAATGCTGTCAAGTGTAATAGTACTCACGTTTGTTAAGTTATCGGCTTAGAATTAAGAGGAGATATCCAAGAGAAAATATTATTTAAAGAAATTAAAGTCGTAGTGTAGCTTTAGCAACAATATACTCAAAATATGTTATTATGGTATAAAACATATCACAAAAAGAAGAAGAGTATATTTTATATAAGTTTTTAAACATATTCAAAGTCAAACCATCTATTGACAGTATAAATATGAATTGCTAATAAACAAAAATATTTTAGGTAAGGACTGTAACATAATTTTTTATTGATTTAGAAATTGAAAAACCCTTAATAAAATGAATGATATGACAATAAATTTTATTTCCCTGAAACAATTCCCTGATATGTTATTAACATTTTTTAAGTATATAACACCCTTCTATGTAGCCTTTCAAAGCACCTAAGTGCTAGTGATGTAGAAATTTCATTAAGAGAATTACTTGTCACGTTCAAGGATCTAATCATACTAGACTAAATAATTTAAATTTAATGAATTTTAGTATTTCAGGGCAACAGCTAATTAAATAGCAATGCTGTCAAGTGTAATAGTTCTCATGTTTGTCAAGTTATCGGCTTATAATTATAGTGTTTAATTTGAGAAAAAGAGTAACACTGTTTCTAAAGATGTCAAGATAGCTTTTACTCCCATCAGATATTTAATAAACTCTTAGAAATTAAATATTTTAAATGCTTAAGTAAAAAATATTTTATATTATATTGCACATCAAATAAAATTTGATTTCATTGCTTCATCTACATTGAAGTGAAATATATGCCATCCGTAAAACATATTACATTTATAATATATGAATTACAATTTAGATACACTAAATAATTTTGAATTCACTAGAGAAAATTTTGTAGCAGATTTCAATAAATATAGTTTATCTCAGAGATTCTCAACTTGTGGTTCCTAAGGGGTGAGAGCATATCCAAGAAAAAATATTATTTTAAAAAATTAAAGTTGTAGTGTAGGTTTAACGACAAAATACTCAAAATATTATGATGTTATACAATATATAGAAAACAGATCACGAATGAAGAAGTATATATATATATATATATATATATATATATATATATATATATATATATATATATATATATATATATATATATATATATATATATAAATATATATATAACATATTTGTAACTTTTTAAACATATTTAACATCAACCTATCAAATGTCACTGTAAATATAAATTGATAATAAACAAAATTATTTTAGCCAAGGTCTGTAACACAATTTTTATTGATTTAGAAATTGAAAAATAATCACTGTGCAATTAAAATATTTTTCCAATAAAGGTTTTTTTTTACTTTTAAAAAAATTTATAAAATTTGTGAAAATGTAAATATTTGATTTTCGTATCTGTCAAATTTGTAACTGAAAATACCTTAAGAATGAAAATAAAATTATAATGCTGATACAAGAAGGTAATCATTAGTAAAATGAATGATATGACAATAAATTTTATTTCCCTGAAACAAGTCCCTGATTTGTTAATAACATTTTTCAGTATATAACACCATTCTATGTAGCCTTTCACAGCACCTAAGTGCTAGTGGGGTAGAAATTTCATTAAGAGAATTACTTGTCAATTCAGGGATCCAATCATACGAGACTAAATAATTCAAATGTAATGAATTTTAGTATTTCAGGGCAACACCTAATTAAATAACAATGTTGTCAAATTTATGAGTTTTCATGTTTGTTAAGTTATCGGCTTGCACTTATAGTGTTTAATTTGGGTAAAAGAGTAACACTGTTTCTAAAGATGACAACATAGATTTTACCCCCATCAGATATTTAATAAGCTCTTAGAAATTTAATATTTTAAATGCTCAAGTATAAAATACTTAATATTTTAGTGCACATCAAATAAAGTTTAATTTCATTGTTTCATCTACATTGTAGTCAAATATATCCCATCCTATATAAAATATATTATATTTATAACATATGGATTTTAAAGAGTTAATATATAATAAATAATTTTGGATTCACTAATGAAAATTTTGTAGCAGATTTAAATAAATATAATTTATCTCAGTGATTCTCAACCTGTGATGACTAGGGGGTGCGAGAATATCCAAAATACAATATTATTTTAAAATATTAAAGTGGTAGGGTAGGTTTAGTGACGAAATACTCAAAGTACAATTTTATGGTGTAAAATATAAAGAAAACATATCACAAAAAGAATTATATGTATTTTTGTAAGTTTTTAAACGTATTTAAAATCAATTTATCAAATGAGTGTAAATATGAATTGCTAATAAACAAAAATGTATATTATAAATATATAATATATAAAAATATAATAATATATATAAAATATATATAATAATAATATATATAATATATAAAAGTATTTTAGCTAATGGCAGTAACACAATTTTTTATTGATTTAGAAATTGAAAATATTTAATATGAGGTTAAATTAATATTAAAATAAAGATTTTATTTTCCCTTTAAAAATATTTATAAAAATTGTGAAAATGTAAATATTTGACTTTGGTATCTGTCAAACTTGTAACTGAAAATACCTTAAGGATGAAAATAAAATTATAATGTTGATACAAGAAGGAAATCGTTAGTAAAATGAATGATATGACAATAAATTTTATTTCCCTGAAACAAGTCCCTGATTTGTTAATAACATTTTTAAGTATATAACGCAATTCTACGTAGCTTTTCACAGCACCTAAGTGCTAGTGGAGTAGAAATTTCATTAACAGAATTACTTGTCACGTTCAAGGATCTAATCATAAGAGACTAAAGAATTCAAATTTAATGAATTTTAGTATTTCAGGGCAACAGCTAATTAAATAGCAATGCTGTCAAGTGTAATAGTTCTCTTGTTTGTTAAGTTATCGGCTTACAATTATAGTGTTTAATTTGAGAAAAAGAGTAACACTGTTTCTAAAGATGTCAACATAGCTTTTACTCCCATCAGATATTTAATAAACTCTTAGAAATTAAATATTTTAAATGCTTAAGTATGAAATATTTAATATTATATTGCACACCAGATAAAATTTGATTTTATTTCAGTCAAATATATGCCATCCTATGTAAAATATATTACGTTTATAATATTTGGATTTTATAGAGTTAAGATAAAATAAATAGTTCTGGATTCACTAGTAAATTTTTTTAGCATATTTAAATAAATATAGTTTATCTCAGCGTTTCTCAATCTATAGGGCCTAAGGGGTGAGAGCATATCCAAGAGAAAATATATTTTAAAAAATTAAAGTCATAGTGTAGGTTTAGCACCAAAATACTCAAAATATATTATTATGGTATAGAATATATGGAAAACATATCACTAAAAAAGTAGTATATGCAAGTTTTCAATATATTTAACACATTTAAAATCAACCCATCAAATGACAGTGTAAATATGAATTGCTAATAAAAATATATTTTAGACAAGGGCAGTAACACAATTTTTTATTGATATAGAAATTGAAAAATATTCAAAATACGATTAAAATAATCTTAAAAAATTATTTTCCTTTAAAACTATTTAAAAAATTTGTGAAAATGTAAATATTCGATTTTTGTATCCATCATACTTGTAACTGTCAATTAAGAAAATACCGTAAGCATGAAAATGAAATTATAATGCTGATACAAGAATTAAATTGTTAGTAAAATGAATGATTTGACAATAAATTTTATTTCAATGAAACAAATCCCTGATTTGTTAATAACATTTTTAAGTATATAACGCCATTTTATTTAGCCTTTCACAGCACCTAAGTGCTAGTGGAGTAGAAATTTCATGAAGAGAATTACTTGTCACGTTCAAAGATCCAATCATACGAGACTAAAGAATTCAAATTTAATGAATTTTAGTATTTCAGGGCAACAGCTAATTAAATAGCAATGCTGTCAAGTGTAATATTTCTCATGTTTGTTAAGTTATCGGCTTACAATTATAGTGTTTAATTTGGGAAAAAGAGTAACACTGTTTCTAAAGATGTCAACATAGCTTTTACACCCATCAGATATTTAAACAACTCTTAGAAATTAAATATTTTAAATGCTTAAGTATAAAATATTTAATATTGTATTGCACATCAAATAAAATTTTATTTCATTGCTTCATCTACATTGCAGTCAAATATATGACATCCATAAAACATATTATATTTATAATATATGGATTACAATTTAGATACAGTAAATAATTTT
The DNA here is from genome assembly GCA_032207245.1 of Pardosa pseudoannulata. Taxonomy (NCBI): domain Eukaryota; kingdom Metazoa; phylum Arthropoda; class Arachnida; order Araneae; family Lycosidae; genus Pardosa; species Pardosa pseudoannulata. The sequence continues at coordinate 52,836,939 of CM063511.1, read as the reverse complement.
GGATTCACTAGAGACAATTTTGTAGCAGATTTAAATAAATATAGCTTATCTCAGCGGTTCTCAACTTGTGGGGCCTAAGGGGTGAGAGCATATCCAAACAAAATATTATTTTTAAAAATTAAAGTCGTAGTGTAGGTTTAGCGACAAAATACTCAAAATACATTATTATGGTATACAATATATAGAAAACAGATTACAAAATGAAGTATTTGAATTTTTGTAAGTTTTGAAACATATTTAAAATCAACCCATCAAATAACAGTGTAAATATGAATTGCTAATAAAGAAAAATATATTATCTGAGGGAACTAACACAAATTTTTATTGATTAAAAATTGAAAAATATTTAATATGTGGTTAAAGTTATCTACCAATAAATATTTTGTCAAAATTTGATTACAAGCATCACGTGTCTTTTTAGCTCTGAGTTTACAAGACTGAAGGGTTGAAATTTAATGAATTTGTTATTTGATTCTGTGACAACTAATTAAATAGCGAGTCTGTTACGTGCAAATATTCTCTCTTTTTTTAAGTTATCAATGAATAATAAGATATGAGTAATAATTAAAGCAAAATGTGTAACACAGTTTCTCTGCATGTGATAAATACATTTTTCTCTGGTCAAAACGCATCTAAACTTTCAAAATTATATATTTTTGACTGATAAAGTTAATATTTTGTGTTTTACAAATTCCAAATAGAAATCTGTATGCGTATCTGTATGCATGTATACAGTAATTGAAGATATCTAAAAATGCTATTGGTAACAATTCATGGCAGCGTTTATGACAAATGCCATATTCAGATCTGCCGGAATCAACGCTCAGTCGGTCTTCCCCTCTACAACAAAGATTGGAATAAAGATAAACCTCCTTTATTAACTTTATAAACATCATTAAAATTAAAGTATTAAATCAACAGATGCACTGTTATGACAGTAATGAAATTCCCTAGTAAAAAGTTTCGATTATTTTGTTTTTCAATTTTAATACTAGATTTACTACACCAGTCATGATAAGTCTTATTTTTTCATTACAATTCTATGTCTTAAAAATGCATTAAACTGAAGTTGTGTTGAATTCGTTTAATATTGAAAACACGCGAGAAAAATATATTTGTAGAATCGTGAAAAAATAAGCTATTGAGAAATTTTTTTTCTCACATAAAAGTATAGTTATCTGCTTCACAAAATTGATCTCGCTCATTTTGTAATTTAATCTTTACTGGACTATTATATCCATGTACAAGAAGCACTGAAAAATAAATCAAAGTCAATGAACTACAATAACCATGTTGTAGAACAACTGTAAATTTATAAGGAGAAAAAAATACTGGAATATATGGAATTCATGTAGTCAAATACATTTTTTTTTTGTGGTGCAAAGAAAGTTCAGTTTTCCAAAAATCTGAAAAATATAAGAAAACTTCTAAAAGGCAGTTAAAAAATTTATCCACTTATCTTTATCTTAAAAGTAATCTTTTAACTGAGTCATAATATTGGTGAAATATTATTTAAATTTTCATTGATATGATTGATATAAAAAATCATTAAGCCAAGGAGTAACTTATAAAAAAATATATATTTAAATGCAGTTTAGATTATAATTTGTTATTTAGTAAATACAATTTATGTAATAGTTTGTAATTTGATACTTAACATTGTATCATATTATTTGCATTTGCAATATATTATAAAATAAAATATTGTAAGTCCATGTAATAATTCTATGATAAAATTTAAATTAACGGTTATAAAACAAAAACAGCACTAATTTACAAACTATTACATAAATTGTGTTTACTAAATAACAAATTATAACTTAAACGGAATTTAATAAAATTATAAGTGACTCTCTTTCATGTACGATTTTTTTTCATGTAATTCAACTCATAGTTGACTATAATGAGATATACTATGTAATTCACTTTACTTAGGCAATTATTTAACTATATCATATTTAAATTAATATCAAAATTTTGATTTCAAACATATTATATTTGAAAATTAACCCCTTTACATTTTATGAAGGTGTGTTTTATGATGAGGGTAAATTTAAAATGTACAGTTTTATTGTATCCCAAGTATAAATAATTTTTATTGATGTGCAGTCGATTATTCTCAAATCTTTTTTCATTGAACAATGCATGATAATTTCACCAAAAACGTCTTCAGATTTCAGTTTCAATAAGTGAATCTTTAAAATTTTTATGCTGCGTGTGATTGAGACTTAACATAAAAAAATAAAATTCTATTTTAATTTTTATCTCTAATCCTAAGTAAACTTTGACATTTTCTTATGGACAGATGAATTTATGTTTGGTTCCTACTACTTTTTTATTTTAGACTGTTTTGAATTTGAAATAAAATCTTTTTGTATTGAATTAAATATTTTATCTTACTACACGCAAATATATTGAATTAAAAATAAACTTATTTTTATTACTTACTGAATAATTAAAAAGCGAGTTATCAATAAGAGATACTTTTCTGGACCTTAATTAATTCATGTATTGATTTTATTTATATCCGGATACAATAATCATATGTATTTAGTTTGTATTATTTCTCCTTTGTTATCATGAATCCTTCGAACAAATCATGAATCATACTATATTTACAAATTACAGTGGTACAAATTATTTCAGAGTTATTAATTTTAACTGTCAACCCTGTTTATTTACTAAAGAAAACTAATATTTCTGTGTCCAATTTAAAATGTGTTTTCTTTAAATCACGTATAGGGTTACTTAAAGGCTACATTTTACGTTTTGAGGCTAAAAAGTTTGATTATAATATTTTTCTTTTTATTCATCACAAAATAGAATTTCGGCTAATTTTAGAACAATTTTTCTACAAGTTAATTCATACTATTCTAATGTTAAACAAATATTCAGTTTGGTTATTTTAAGGGGTTATACCACTCTTAAAAGTCGAAAAAATATTTTAAAATATCATTTTCCATTTTTGCATACCTTGAAAACTACCAGTTTTTACAAACATTTCTTTTGTTTGTTACTTTGTTGTTAATAAAAATGATAACAAAGCTAAAGTGCATGATTTTTAAAAATATAATTAAGTTTAAGAAAAACTACAAGTAACTATATTGAATTAAAAATAAACCTATTTTTATTACTTACTGAATAATTAATAAGCGAGTTATTAATAAGAGATTTTTTTCTAGACCTTAATTAATTTATGTATTGATTTTATTTTTCCAGATACAATAATCATATGAATTTAGTTTGTATTCTTTTTCCTTTATTATCATGAATTCTTCGAAGAAATCCTGAATCTCATTTAGTTATCATCAAGTTACTCATTTCGACTGTCAAATAAGTTGATTTACTAAAGACAACTGAGAACAAAAGAAACAAAAGAAAAAAATAATAAAATATTTTATAAACGACTTTAAAAATTTCATTTATTATATTATTGCACAAAATCTATAAGGCTACAATTAAAGTTCATTGACAGTGATACATAAAAACATTTCTGAGCTTTTCAAGAGCCTAAGTGATAAGGCATTTAATCTTCTATATCGGACATTATCCTGGCTAGCTGATAAGTGACATTGCTTCCCACTCATTAATAACCTGTGTCAGAATTTATATATCCATCATATGCTTGCCTTTCAGAGAGGTATTTTCCCCTTATTATTATACATAACGAAAGCGTAGTTTACCACCAAATTTACATATAAATGGCTCGGGTAGACCATCATGAGGATATCTTCAGAAAGGGAGATTATATTAAAATGCAATTAAAGAGAGCACTTGAGATGTTTAACCGCTGTATTTATTTTTAAAAAATCTCGAGTTCACAAAGGTATCTTAACGTGATAATAGTGCAAATTTTATACCATTATATTTTGATAACTTTAACTATAAATTGTAAAATGAAATACATATAATTTTAAAATGAAGTTCTTAGGTAAATTGTGGATGTTACTTTGTGGCACCCAACCTTACTATAATTTGAACTTTGATATCATTGGGTTCACTAGCCTATTTTACGAACCCCAACCGCCGTTAATAAACGCGCTGTCTTTGGATGGCTTGGGCCCCAAACCCATAACCCTCCTGTTATAAATTTGTTTTGTTGGTACAAGTTCCTTCCCCTACCATGAAGTCTATGTGTCTACGCATGTGAAAAATGTATGTGTGACGTATAAGATAAATATATGTATAAAGTTTAAAAGAAACTATACCCTCCATTTTACAGTTAGTAGCAAAATTATTGTCTTTAAAGAAAAAATAACAAAATATTGTATAAACGACTTTAAAAATTTCATTTATTATATTATTGCACAAAATCTATAAGGGTACTACGTTATCAGGGTACTACGTTATAAATGACTATTAAAGTTCATTGACATCGATACATAGAAACATTTCTGATCTTTTAAAGAGACTAAGTGATAAGGCCTTTAATCTTCCATATCGGACATTATCCTGGCTAGCTGATAAATTATGTTGCTTCCCACTCATTTATAACTTGTGTCAGAATTTATATATCCATCAGATGCTTGCCTTTCAGATAGGTATTTTCCCCTTGTTATTATACATAAGGAAAGCCTAGTTTACCCCCAAATTTACATATAAATGGCTCTGGTAGACCATCATGAGGATACTTTCAGAAAGGGAGATTATATTAAAATGCAGTTAAATAGAGCACTTGAGATGTTTAACCGTTGTGTTTTTTTTTAAATCTTGAGTTGACAAAGGTATCTTAACGTGATAATAGTGCAAATTTTATACCATTATATTTTGTTAACTTTAACTATAAATTGCAAAATGAAATACATAATATTTTAAAATGAAGTGCTTAGGGAAATTGTGGCTGCTACTTTGGGGCATTTTTGTATGTTACTTTGTGGTACCCAACCTAACTATAATTTGAACCTTGTTATCATTGCGTTCACTAGCCTATTTTACGAACCCCAACTGCCTTTAATAAACGAGCTGGCTTTGGATGGCTTATTGCCCAAACCCATAACCCTAATGTTATAACTTTATTTTTGTGGGTACAATTTCCTTCCCCTACCATGGAGTCTACGTGCCTACGCGTGTGATAAATATATATGTGACGTATAACATAAATGTATGTATGAAGTAAAAAATAAAAAATACCATCCATTTTACAGTTAGTAGCAAAATTATTGTCTTTAAAGAAAAAAATAACAAAATATTGTATAAACGACTTTAAAAATTCCATTTATTATATTATTGCACAAAACCTATAAGGGTATTACGTTATCAGGGTACTACGTTATAAATGACTATTACAATTCATTGACATCGATACATAGAAGCATTTCTGAGCTTTTCAAGAGCCTAAGTGATAAGGTATTTAATCTTCAATATCGGACATTATCCTGGGTAGCCAGATAAATTACATTGCTTCCCCATCATTAATAACCTGTGTCAGAACTTATATATCCATCATATGCTTGCCTTTCAGAGAGGCGTTTCCCCTTATTATTATACATAACGAAAGTGTAGTTTACCCCCAAATTTACATATAAATGGTTCGGGTAGACCATCATGAAGATATCTTCAGAAAGGGAGATTATATTAAAATGCAGTTAAATAGAGTACTTGAGATGTTTAACAGTTGTGTTTATTTTTAAAAAATCTCGAGTTGACAAAGGTATCTTAACGTGATATTAGTGCAAATTTTATACCATTATATTTTGTTAACTTTAACTATAAATTGCAAAATGAAATACATATAATTTTAAAATGAAGTGCTTTGGGAAATTGTGGATGTTACTTTGTGGCATTTTTGTGTGTTATTTTGTAGCACCCAACCTAACTATAATTTGAACCTTGAGATCATTGCGTTCACTAGCCTATTTTACGAACCCCAACTGCCTTTAATAAACGAGCTGGCTTTGGATGGCTTATTGCCCAAACCCATAACCCTAATGTTATAACTTTATTTTTGTGGGTACAATTTCCTTCCCCTACCATGGAGTCTACGTGCCTACGCGTGTGATAAATATATATGTGACGTATAACATAAATGTATGTATGAAGTAAAAAATAAAAAATACCATCCATTTTACAGTTAGTAGCAAAATTATTGTCTTTAAAGAAAAAATAACAAAATATTGTATAAACGACTTTAAAATTTTCATTTATTATATTATTGCACAAAACCTATAAGGGTACTACGTTATCAGGGTACTACGTTATAAATTACTAACAGTTCATTGACATCGATACATAGAAGCATTTCCGAGCTTTTCAAGAGCCTAAGTGATAAGGCATTTAATCTTCCATATCGGATATTATCCTGGGTAGCCAGATATATTACATTGCTTCCCACTCATTTATAACCTGTGTCAGAATTTATATATCCATCATATGCTTGCCTTTCAGAGAGGTATTTTATCCTTATTATTATACATAAGGAAAACCTAGTTTACCACCAAATTTACATATAAATGGCTCGGGTAGACCATTTTCAAAAAGGGAGATTATATTAAAATGCAGTTTAATAGAGCACTTGAGATGTTTAACTATTGTATTTATTTTTAAAAAAATCTTCAGTTGACAAAAGTATCTTGACGTGATATTAACACAAATTTTATACCATTATATTTTGTTAATTTTAACTATAAATTGCAAAATGAAATACATATAATTTTAAAATGAAGTGCTTAGAGAAATTGTGGATGTTACTTTGTGGCACCCAACCTAACTATAATTTGAACCTTGAGATCATTGCGTTTTCTAGCCTATTTTATGAACCCCAACTGCCTTTAATAAACGCGCTGGCTTTGGATGGCTTGGGGCCCAAACCCATAATTATCCGGTTATAAATTTATGTTTTGCGGGTATACGTTCCTTCCCCTACCATGAAGTCTATGTGCCTACGCGTGTGATAAATATATGTGTGACCTATAAGATAAATGTATGTATAAATTTAAAAATAAACTATACCATCCATTTTACAGTTAGTAGCAAAATTATTATCTTTAAAGAAAAAATAATAAAATATTTTATAAACGACTTCAATAATTTCATTTATTATATTATTGCACAAAATCTATAAGGGTACTACGTTATCAGGGTACTACGTTATAAATGACTATTAAAGTTCATTGACAACGATACATAGAAGGATTTCTGAGCTTTTCAAGAGCCTAAGTGATAAGACATTTAATCTTCCACATCGGACATTATCCTGGCTAGCAGATAAATTACGTTGCATCCCACTCATTTATAACTTGTGTCAGAATTTATATATCCATCATGTGCTTGCCTTTCAGGAAGGTATTTTTCCCTTATTATTATACATAAGGAAAGCTTAGTATACCACCAAATTTACATATAAATGGCTCGGGTAGACCATAATGAAGATATCTTCAGAAAGGCAGATTATATTAAAATGCAGTTAAATAGAGCACTTGAGATGTTTAACCTCTGTATTTATTCTTAAAAAATCTCCAGTTGACAAAGGTATCTTAACGTGATTTTAATACAAATTTTATACCATTATATTTTGTTAACTTTAAACAGCAAATTGAAATACATATAATCTTGAAATGAAGTTCTTAAGTGAATTGTAAACGTTGCAAGGCAACTAACTATTTTGTGTCAACCTCTAACTATGATTTGTTTCAATAACTATTCATTTTTTTTTATTATTTGTGAAGAAATTGTATTGAAATGATGTGACATAACTGCTATGAATCAACAGCCAATTTTTAAAAAATTTCCCTTTGGACAGAACATTTTGGTTGATTACATTTTGTGTGATGTAAATACTTAATTATTTTGAATTTCTTAAGGCTTAACCTTTTTACATGTATGTGCAGCCGAACGATGCCCGAATGGCTAGGGTGCTGCCCTTCGGATCCTGAGTTCGTGGGTTCGAATCCCACTATGGCATGGATATTTGTAGCCGTTCGAAATCGGCTTTAAGCAGAATGCCCCGGTCTCATTAGCCCTCGTGTTCTAAAAAGTACACCGTAGCTCTCTAAACCAAACCAAACCATGTTTATGCAAAGTTGATATATATTTTGCGTCAGTTGATACTCATATAACGTTTTAATAATTTAATTTTTTTTTTAATTTCTTTCATTTAACTTATTAAATTACTGCTATGAAAATTTACATACATACAATTTGAAGCTTAACTAAGTTAATAATAAAATTATTAATATCAAGTAATATTTTTGTAATTTAATTAAATACTTCATTCATATTTGATATATTTTCTATGCTTTAATTTTATTTTACTCTTAATTTTGCCTTATTATAAATTTAAAAAAATTATTTTTTAATAGAATAAATATAATAAATTTTTGTACAAATATATTAAATTAAAATAAATATAATTAAATATTGAAATATAATTTATTATTATAATTTTAAAATTCAGTCCCAGAGACTTGCGGCTAAAACAAACACATGTTTTCAATCATCTTATATTCGACTTTTATTATTATAGATACCATTTTCAATTGTATTGGCTTTAAAATGTCCATTATTTACACACAATCACACTCAAATACACACACGCATATATATATATATATATATATATATATATATATATATATATATATATATATATATATATATATATATATATATATATATATATATATATATATATATATATATATATATATATATATATATATATATATATATATATACATATATATATATATATATATATATATATATATATATATATATATATATATATATATATATATATATATATATATATATATAATATATATATACATATATATACATATATATATATATATATATATATATATATATATATATATATATATATATATATATATATATATATATATATATACATATATATATATATATATGTATATGTATATATATATATATATATATATATATATATATATATATATATATATATATATATATATATATATATATATATATATATATATATATATATATATATATAAATAATATATATATATATATATATATATATATATATATATATATAAAAAGACGATATTGTATATATATATATATATATATATATATATATCAAAAAAAAATATATATATTTATTTAAAATATTCTTCATATAAATTATATATATATAAATATATCTAATATATATATGAAACATTTTATTTAAAACAATCTATTAACATGTATTTTTATTAATATTTGTTTGAATTTTCCATGCGGGTAAAATTTGTATTTGAAGTATTATAAGCATTTATTTTGCATAAAGCGATAAGAGGGAGAAATAAGACAAAACTTTCTGAATTTCTAAAACATTTATATTAAAAAAAATATTAACATAATTATAGTTTCAAATAGATAATTTTTAAAAAATAAATTAGGTACATTATGTCTGGAAATGTACTGCATGAAATTGTTTTATTTACTTTCCGAAAAGAAATAAAGCTGAATTTCACTTGTCAGTGTAATCAATTTATTTCTGGTACGAATTCAATGAAACAATCTAAAATTTGTCTGGAATTAAAATTCCTTTTTTCGACAAATGAAATGAAATTCTGTCTCAATCTGTTTAAAAGAACAGTAATAATTTGCTGAACAATGTCTGGGTCTGTAAGAACAAAACTGTACCTGGCGAAAGTTCAATGGACTGTATCTATTCTAACAACGCTGTTGAATTTTGTTTTTAAGGAGACATTTAAGATATGTTTTCATATCTTTTACTTTCACTGAAAAATACTTCAAGAGGTTGATTCGTCTAAGAAATTTTCCAATGTCTGACTTTGCAGACTATTGTAATTTAATAGCCATAAATGTTTTTCTATTCACATCAATCAAGATTCCTTAAAAAGTCTGGATATTAAACTTTATTGCCTGTATGAAGTTATTAAATATCTCAATATTAGCTCAGGAATAACTATCTACAAAACACAGGTAATGATATTATTTGTAGTACGCAGAAAGTCATATCTATATATGTAATATATCCAAATTATTTCATCTAAAATATCTATCTAAAAATCTCCTTATTAATTACCCAGCCAAATAAAAGGGTTTTCATCGACTTAAATTCTTTTTACGCGTATCCCAAAACAAACGGTAGAATGAAAGATAACTTTCTGTCCAATAGCCACATTTTCCAGCTGTTACCTGCAATCTGAAATTTAAAAAAAAATTATTCATTATTTAAAATATTACTAATCAAATTATGTATAAGACTGAATAATCTAAGAATATAATAAATATTTTATTTAAAACAATCTGTTAACAAGTATTAATCAATAGCATTTATTTTAATTAATTTTTGTTTGCAATTTCTATGCGGGTAAACTTTTTATTTGAGTTATTATAAGCATTTATTTTACATAAAGCGATAAAATGGAGAAATAAGGCAAAATTTTCTAAATTTCTCAACATTTATATTCAAAAATTAACATAATTTTAGTTTCAAATAAATAATTAAAAAAATAGGTACATTGTGTCTGGAAATTTACTGCATGAAATTGTTTTATTTACTTTCCGAAAAGAAATAAAGCTGAATTTTACTTGTCAGTATAATCATTTTATTTTTGGTTCAATGAAACTATCTAAAATTTTTCTGAAATTAAAATTACTTTTTTCGACAAATGAAATGAAATTCTGTCTCAATCTGTTTAAAAGAACAGTAATAATTTGCTGAACAATGTTTAGGTCTGTAAGAACAAAACTGTACCTGGAAAGAGTTCAATGGACTGTATATATTCTAACGACGCAGTTGTATTTTGTTTTTAAGGTGACATTTAAGATGTGTTTTCATATTTTTTACTTTCATTGAAAAATACTTCAAGAGGTTGATTCGTCTAAGGAATTTTCGAATGTCTGACTTTGCAGACTATTGTAATTTAATAGCCATAAATGTTTTTCTATTTACAACTGTCTAGATTCCTGAAAAAGTCTGGATTTTAAACTTTATTTTCAATATAAAGTCATTGTATATCTCAATATTAGCTTAGCATAACTTTCTAAAAAGCACAGGTAATGATATTATTTGTAGTACACACACACACACACACACACACACACATATATATATATATATATATATATATATATATATATATATATATGTAATATATTCAAATTATTTCATCTAAAATACCTATCTAAAAATCTCCTTTTATCCCTTCTCATTCTTTAGTATTTAATAACCCAGCCTTGAAATGTCAGATAAGAAGTTTTCACAGACTTACGCATATCCCAAAACAAACAGTAGAATGAAAACTAACTCTCTGTCCAATAGCCACATTTTCTATCTGTTACCTGCAATCTCAAATTAAAAAAAATATATACATTATTTGAAATATTCGTAATCGAATTATGTATAAGGCTGAATAATCTAAAGATATATGAAATAGTTTATTTAAAACAGTCTATTAACAAGTATTTATCAATCGCATTTATTTTATTTAATTTTTATTTGTATTTTCTAAGCGGGTAAAATTTATATGTGAAGTATTATAAGCATTTATTTTGCTTAAAGTTTTAAGGTGGAGAAATAAGGCAAAACTTCCTGAATTTCTCAAACATTTATATTCAAAAAGTATCAACATAATTATAGTTTCAAATAAATATTCTTTTAAAAATTTAAGTATATTATTTCTGGAAATGTACTGCATGAAATTGTTTTATTTACTTTCTGAGTAGAAATAAAGCTGAATTTTACTTGTCAGTATAATCAATTTATTTCTGGTACGTATTCAATGAAACAACCTAAAATATCTCTGGAATTAAAAGTACTTTCTGCGGCAAATGGAAGGAAATTCTGTCTCAATCTGTTTAAAAGAACACTAATAACTTGTTGAACAATGTCTGTGACTTTAAGAACAAAACTGTACCTGGCGAGAGTTCAACGGACTGTATATTTTCTAACTTCGTAGTTGCATTTTGTTTTTAAAGAGACATTTAAGATGTGTTTTCATATCTTTTACTTTCATTAAAAAATATTTCAAGAGGTTGATTCGTCTAAAGAGTTTTCCAATGTCTGACTTTGCAGACTATTGTAATTTAATAGCCATAGATGTTTTTCTATTTACAACAGTCTACATTCCTGAAAAAGTCTGGAATTTAAACTTTATTGTCAATATAAAGTTAATAAATATATCAATATTAGCTTAGCATAACTTTCTACAATACACTGGTAATGATATTATTTGTAATAAAGAGACACACATATCTATATATGTAATGTATTAAAATTATTTCACCTAAAATTCTCCTTTTACCTCTTCTTTAGTACTTAATAACCTAGCCATGAAATGCCAGATTTCAAGAAGTTTTACCGACTTTAATTCTATTTACGCGTATCACAAAACAATTGGTAAAGTGAAAACAAAATTTCTGTAGAATGGCCAAATTTTCCAGTTGTCCCAGGAAATAATTTTTTTCTTCAACTATCTAAATGGATGTCTACGTGAGTATCGAACTAACTTGAAAGATCCCAGTTCATTCCTGGTTCTGAAATAAAGCTGAATAAGTTGTAGGTCTCTTGGGAAAACATTAACTTGAACAAACGTGTGAAAAACAGTTATTTTGCTTCGACATTCAATGCAGAGATATTGCCTTGTAAAGATGTTCCTTTTTAGCCTCAATAAATTTAAAGTTTTACCACATTCCCTTCGCCTTTTTTTAATGAAACCAGTCCTGCAAATCATAGTTGCTAACCTCATGTGTAATCAGTTAGAATAATGCCACTGGTTTCACACAACTATATATATTTATTTATATATATATATATATATACACTCACACACAATATATATATTAACTATATGTATATATATATATATATATATATATAATATATATATATATATATATATATATATATATATATATATATATATATATATATATATATATATATATATATATATATATATATATTATAAAACTATTGAAACTACGATGAAATCTAACACAGAATGTTTTATTATAGCCGACCATACATGTTTCGTCTGTAAAAGATGTAAATTTAAAAGACTTATAATGGTATATGTTATTTGACATCGAAATTACGTCCATGTATTAGATATTTATATTTTCATCTTGTAGAGCTTTATAGTACATTCTTTATGTCAGGGTAAAATTTCAAATTTAATAGACTACCGACGACCATTAGCTTTGTGTGTATGCACATATATGTTTATATATATATATATATATGTGTGTGTGTGTGTGTGTGTGTGTCTGTGTGTGTGTATGTGTGTTTGTGTATGTTTGTATGTATATATATACGTATATATATGTATATGTATATATATATATATATATATATATATATATATATATGTATATATATATATATGTATATATATATATATATATATATATATATATATATATATATATATATATATATATATATATATATATATATATATATATATATATATATATATATATATATATATAATTAAATTTAAATTATTTAGTTGGATAAATCAACTGGTGAAAAAAACCCTTAAATAATCTACAATAATTCTATAACTATTTTATTATTTATTCATTAGAATTATAACTAGCATACTCACTAGTACTCAGTCTTAACAAAATCATATTTAATCACCATAATCACTATTTAATTCATAGATACGAAATTACTTCTAATTATGCTACACATAATTGCAATGAAAAACAGTTGTATTATTGTCTTCAAAATGAGTTAATTCTACATACCATTATGAATGGTCAAATTAACCCTTAATTTGACAAGATGTTTTTTTAAATATCGATTAAAAATATATTTAAATAAATAATAATAACAATAATAATAATTAATAATAATAGTAAATAATATATTTAAAATATTATATATTATCGATGAAAATATATATCTATTATATATATATATTATTTATTTGATTGTTCGTTGTAGCGGACTTAGCCAAATTAAAAGTTAAGACCTTTCTATACCGAGAATAATTAAAATAACGGTAATTTTAAAATTTTAAAGACATACATTTGAATAGCACAGAAATTCTAGACAGGACAATTTTAATTTTGTCAAAGTCCGACTTGTGAATGTGAAATTAACTTTGGAAGAAATAAAAAACAGCATTAAATTGATTTTCTTTTCCATTTCACTGAGTGTATTAAAAAAAATTTCAAAATTTAGATAACGAGTTATCTAATACATATCAAGTAACAATATATTCTAGTTACATAATGTTCCTACAGAGATAAATCCAAAATAATTTAAATTATTGAGAAATTTGATAAATCAACTGGGGAAAAAACTCTCAAATAATCTACAATAACTGAAGAAGTATTTTATTCTTTATTCAATAGAATGTAAACCAGTATAACAACTAGTACTCAGTCTTAACAAAATCAGATTTAATCACTATAATCACCATTTAATTCCTGGATATGAAATTACTTATAATTATGCCACACATAATTGCAGTGTAAAACAGTTGTATTATCGTCTTCAAAATGAGTTAATCCTACTTACCCTTCTGAATTGTCAAATTATGACATCTCTATACCAATAATGATTAAAATTAAGGTATTGTTAATATTTTTAAAGACATACATTTGAATAGCACAGAAATTCTAGACAGAATAATTTCAATTTTGTCATAATCCGATTGGTGAATGTGACTGTTAATAAATTTACTTTGGAAGAAATAAAAAACAGTATTAAAACGAATTTCTTTTCTATTTCATTGAGTGTATTAAAAAAGTTCAAAATTTAGATCACGAGTTACCTAATACATATCAAGTAACAGTATATTCTAGTTACATAAAGTTTCTACAAAGGAAAATCCTAAATAATTTAAATTATTGGAAAATATGATAAATCAACTGATGAAAAAACTCTTATGTAATCTACAATATATGAAGAACTATTTTATAACTAGTATACCCACTGGTACTCAGTCTTAACAACATCATATTTAATCACTATAATCACTATTTAATTCATGAATACAGAATTACTTGTAATTATTCTACACTTAATTGCAGTGAAAAAGTGTTGTATTATCGTCTTCAAAATGAGTTAATCCTAGTTACCCTTCAGACTGGTCAAATTAACCCTTAATTTGACAAGATGTTTTTTCAAATATTGATTAAAAATATATTTAAATAAATAATAATAACAATAATAATAATTAATAATAATAGTATATAACATATTTAATGCATTATATGTTATCGATAAAAATATATATTTATTATAAAGATTTTATTTATTTGATTGTTCTTTGTAGCGGACATTGCCAAATTAAGGGTTAAAACCTTTTTATACTGAGAATAATTAAAATTACGGTATTGTTAAAATTTTAAAGACATACATTTGAATAGCACAGAGATTCTAGACAGAACAATTTCAATTTTGTCAAAGTCAGACTTGTGAATGTGAAGTTAAATTTGGAAGAAATAAAAAACAGCATTGAATTGAATTTCTTTTCTATTTCACTGAGTGTATTCAAAAAATTTCAAAATTTAGATAACGAGTTACCTAATAAATATCAAGTAACAGTATATTCTAGTTACATAACGTTAGTACAAAGAGAAATCCAAAATAATTTAAATTACTGAGAAATTTGATAAATCAACTGGTGAAAAGACTCTTAAATAATCTACAATAAATGAAGAGCTATTTTTTCGTTATACATTAGAATTATAACTAGTATAAACCCTATTTAATCACTATAATCACTATTTAATTCCTGAATACGGAATTACTTGTAATTATGATACACATAATTGCATTGAAAAACAGTTGTATTATCGTCTTCAAAATGAGTTAATCCTACTTACCTTTCTGAATGATCAAATTAAGACTTGTCTATACCTAGAGTAATTAAAATTACGGTATTGTTAACATTTTTAAAGGCATACATTTGAATAGCAGAGATATTCTAGACAAGTGAATTTCATTTTCGTCAATGTCCGACTTTTAGACGTGAATGTTAAGAAATTAAATTTGGAAGAAATAAAAAACAGCATTAAATTGAATTTATTTTCTATTTCATTGACTGTATTAAAAAATTTCAAAATTTAGATCACGAGTTACCTAATACATATCAAGTAATAGTATATTCTAGTTACATAATGTTACTACAAAGAGAAATCCAAAATAATTTAAATTACTGAGAAATTTGATAAATCAACTGGTGAAAAAACTCTCAAATAATCTACAAGAATGAAGAAGTATTTTATTCTTTATTTAATAGAATGTAAACCAGTACAACCACTAGTACTCGGTCTTAATAAAATCAGATTTAATCACTATAATCATTATTTAATTCCTAGGTACGGAATTACACATAATTGCGATGAAAAACAGTTGTATTATCGTCTTCAAAATTAGTTAATCCTACTTACCGCCCTGAATGGTCAAATTAAAGCTTCTGTATACGAAGAATAATTAAAACTACGGTATTGTGTTAATCTTTTTAAAGACATACATTTGAATAGCACGGAAATTCTTTTGCAATTTGAACAATTTTCGAGACTTCAGAGAATATCAAAAGACTTGGAATTTGCATTTGAATTATACTCGCAATGAAAAATTAAGCTCGAATTAGTGTCGATTCTGCTTTTCATTTAAATGTTAATGAAGAAAGAAAGCAAAGAAGTACGCGATTTGATAACGAACTTTGGCATTTTTGTGAGAAATAACACTTGTGGGACTTAGTGTCTCAAATTACATACATTATTCCAAAGATCAAAGAATCAAAATTCTAAAGGGAGATAATAATATTTTAATTATAAATGAACATGTCTCAATACATTAATTTCTTTAAAACAAAAATATCCAAATTTACACTTTCTGGAAGTTTGATAACGTAATTTATCTTAATAAGAATGCATTAAAGATAGTTTACGTTATTTTGAGATAGATTATTATTTGCTAGTAAATTTTACTGAAATTTTAAATGTAGTTATAGAAAATGTTTTTCAGTAAGGTTATTGAACTATTTAGGGTTTTGCTATCCATTTGAGAATCTAGGATTTAGAATTTCCCTCTATACATAAACGTGTGTAAAATAGATTTATCAAATAAAGTATATCTTATATTTCTAAATTTAAAATTTCTATGATTCAAACTACAAACAATTCTGCACATTAAGAGCCGTGGTATCTCAATCGGCATAGGCAACGATTTCGTAACTGGAAGGTTGCATTTTAGGGGTTCATCCTCGTATTTTAGAAGCCTGCAACAAACACAACACCCCTAGGCTTGGATTGCCCCCTTTAGAGGTACTATTCGGGAATTCAAATGATATTAAAACCCCAAATCTATTTTATGTGCCCCCTATATCATCAATGAAAACAGCTGATTATTGTCCAACTTGAGTTCGAGTTCATTATCGTCCGGTTGCGAGATAACTGCATTAAACAAACTTAGCTACTGTGGCTCTACATTTTATAGTTTGTGAGGGCTGCGGTAGCTCAGTCGACAAAGGCAGCGATCTCGAAACTGGAAGGTTGCATGTTCGGGGTTCATCCTCGTATTTTGCCGAGTCATGCAACAAACAGAACACCCCTAGTCTTGGACTCCTACCTCTAAAAATATTAGTATTTGCAAGCTCGGATTATATTACAACCACCAATCTATTTTATATGGCCCATATATCATCATTGAAACAGTTGATCATTGTTCCACTTGAGCGTCGAGTTCACTATCCTCCGATTACGAGAACCCTGCATTTAACAAACTTAGCTAATGTGGCTCTACAGTTAATAGTTTGTGAGAGCTGCGGTAGCTCAGTCGACAAAGGCAGCGATCTCGTAACTGGAAGGTTGTATTTTCGGAGTTCATCCTATTTTAGAAGCATTCAACAAGTATAACACTCCTAGGCTAGGATTGCCACCTCTAGAGGTACTATTTGCGAGCTCGGATGATATTAAAACCCTGAATCTATTTTATGTGTCCCATATACCATCAATGAAAACAGCGGATCATTGTCCAACTTGAGCTTTG
This sequence comes from Pardosa pseudoannulata, assembly GCA_032207245.1. NCBI lineage: Eukaryota > Metazoa > Arthropoda > Arachnida > Araneae > Lycosidae > Pardosa > Pardosa pseudoannulata. Next base: position 52,818,977 of record CM063511.1, on the reverse strand, counting down.
AGTTCACTATCCTCCGGTTGCGAGATCCATGCATTAAGCAAACATAGATACAGTGGCTCTACAGTTTACAGTTTGTGAGAGTAGCAGTAGCTCAGTCGACAAAGTCAGTGATCTCGTAACTGGAAGGTTGCATTTTCGGCGTTCATCTTCACATTTTATAAGCATGCAACAAACAGAACATCCTTAGGCTTGGATTGCCACCTTTAGAGGTACTATTTGCTAACTCGGATGATATTAAAACCCTGAATCTATTTTATGTGTCCCATATACCATTAATGAAAACAGCGAATTATTGTCAAACTTGAACTGCGAGTTCACTATCCTCCGGCTCCGAGATCACTGCATTAAACAAACATAGATACAGTGGCTATACATTTTACAGTTTGTGAGAGTAGCGGTAGCTCAATCGACAAAGGCAGCGATCTCGAAACTGGAATGTTGGATGTTCGAAGTTCATCATCGTATTTAAGAAGCATGTAAGAAACAAAACATCCCTAGGCTTGGACTGCACCTCCAAATGTATTCGTATTTGTGAGCTCGGGTGATATTATCCCCTCGAATCTACTTTATGTGTCCCATATATCATCAATGAAAACATCGAATCATTCAATTGGAGCTTCGAGACCACTATTCTCCGGTTGCGAGATCCCTGCATTAAACAAACATAGATACAGTGGCTCTACAGTTTACAGTTTGTGAGAGTAGCGGTAGCTCAGTCGACAAAGGCAGCGATCTCGAAACTGGAATGTGGCATGTTGGAAGTTCATCCTCGGATTTATAAAGCATGCAAGAAACAAAACATCCCTAGGCTTGGACTGCACCTCCAAATGTGCTAGTATTTGTGAGCTCGGATGATATTACACCCTCGAATCTACTTTATGTGTCCCATATATCATCAATGAAAACAGCTGATCATTGTCCAACTTGAGTTTCGAGTTCACTATCATCCGATTGCGAGATCCATGAATTAAGCAAGCATAGATACAGCGGCTCTACAGTTTACAGTTTGTGAGAGTAGCAGTAGCTCAGTCGACAAAGTCAGTGATCTCGTAACTGGAAGGTTGCATTTTCGGCGTTCATCTTCACATTTTATAAGCATGCAACAAACAGAACATCCTTAGGCTTGGATTGCCACCTTTAGAGGTACTATTTGCTAACTCGGATGATATTAAAACCCTGAATCTATTTTATGTGTCCCATATACCATTAATGAAAACAGCGAATTATTGTCAAACTTGAACTGCGAGTTCACTATCCTCCGGCTCCGAGATCACTGCATTAAACAAACATAGATACAGTGGCTATACATTTTACAGTTTGTGAGAATTTCCAAAATATCTAATAGAAATGCATCTTTGCCTTAACTCCTTAATGCACAGTTTTTTTAAAAAGGCTGGCCAGAACAAATCAATTTTTTTATGTAAAAAACACAATTTAGAACGTTGTCTTGCCAAGAGAATTACAAAAATACAAAAATAATCAAACTTTAAGTATATTGAATATTTATACAATTGGTATAGATAAAATTTTGTCTTTATAAAAATGGTTTAGGAATTCGAGTCCAAAGGAAATGGAATGAAATTTGTTTTAGATTTTGACTGTTTTGATTTTTGATGAAATTAGTTCTAGAAAGTGTTCCGTTCTAAAATTAAAATAAAGTAATCCGGAATGCCTGTCTTTTAAAACTTAAGTTACTATTGCTAGTCAACTACTGGTATGCATGTAACATTTTGTATACTAAATATGCATCCTATTTGAAAATAAAAACTGTAAGCTCTTTAAACCGAAAAAAGTCGAATGAAGCTTACTCATAATATTAAAATTTCTAATTATCAGTTTTAAATAACATCGTATTTAATTATTTTTCTTTTGTGTATTACTTTGGTACAAAATATAGTTTTTTTTCTTAACTGTTAAATTTACTGAAATATCTAATTGATAATTACAGTTTAATTGCCTTATATTTCTCTTACAAATTTAAAGTAAATGTTTTTTTTTATCAGATTATAAATTAATACTTACATTTTATTTTCGTATTATTTCCTTAAATTATCAGCTTATTGTTTCTTCCAATGCACATTTTTAAAAATTGTAATAACATTTTTGTCATGTTTAAATGAATAATAAGTGTATTAATTGTAGGATAATGAAATTTTTATCTGCTGAAATATATGTCTAAATTAAATTTAAAAATATATCAAAAGGTTTAGAAAAGGAACGAAAACATATGAAATGCTTGAGACAAATACTAGAATAATAAAAAAAACTGAAAACCATATAACGGGCATAAAGAATAAATGAAGTTACATAATAAACAAAGAATCAATAATTTTTTCCTTTGTGATTAATCCTTTGTGAATAGTGATAAAAGGTCAAATAAAATTAATTATAATTAATTGTGACATGCATAAAGTATTTATTACAATTTATTTTAAATGGATGTTTTATGAATGCATAATTTTCTTGTTTACTAATTTTAATTTCCTAAATAATTTTTTGTTTTTTATTTAAGCTATCTAATTTATTTTCAATGGCCTCTATTAATTATAAATAATTATAATAAAAAAATTATAATAAAAACAAAAAACTAATTTGAAAGAAATTCATTATCTAACCCTTTGTATCACTGTGTTGCATATTTGAACATACCTACTGACGTAATTTACAATGAGCTTTAGAAGGTGATTTTTTTATTGATGATATCTCGCAACACTACAAATAAATACATTTTTTAGAACAGTAAAATCAGTAAGAAATTGTGAAAATACAATTGATTTCCGTTTGAAACTTTTCAATTGTCTTTTAGACAGATGTACAAGGTTATTACAGAAACAAACTTCAAATGCATTAAAAATTTGAAAATGTCTTGGATTTCTTAGAAAAATAATCTAAAAATTTTTATGTGAAGAACTTTCCATGCTATGTACTTTTTTATATGAAAATTATCTTACTATTTAGAAGAAATACAAATTTTAATTTTATAATACATACATTTTTCCATTTTGTTATAAATTTATGGATGTGGGGGGTAGATTATTGTATACGTGTTGCTCCATCATAGATGTAAAAATAGATGAAAATATTGATAATTCAAATTAGAACATAACCCCTCCGAGAAAATTATAATAATGTAAAGAGGGATTATGCCTTGCATTTGTTTTCTTTCTAAACGATAAACAAAATGAATATCTAAGCATAATTTTTCCACATAAACACATATAAGAAAAATGTATATTATGTATTTAGTATCACGAAAAGGTTAAGTGCTGGTTCGGATTTTATACAATGAAAATACAATTCTTGCGTTAAAAGATGGTAAAATAATAAATCAAATATTTTCTAGACTTTTTCTAAAAAATTAGTGCAATCGGATTTCTTAGCCTACACAAAATAAGCGTTGCTGAAGGACTATCACCTGTCACTTTTACGATACTGAAGGATTCCAGATTGGTCAGGGTTGGTCTGAAATATCTGACCCTCGGTCGCTGGCCGTTTTGCTCTACCCACCCCTTTGAATAGGAATACTAGAAATGAGAGTTTGAACTGGTTTTATTCCATTTCAAAACTGTGAGAGTGCAGCTATGTTTAGGTTTGCGAAACTGATTTGCTTGAAGCACTCACACGTTGTGGGTTGAATGCCCAAGTTTTTTTAGCAACTCAAGGAAGCGTGTGGTGTGGCCAGAGAAAATGATTGCACTTAAACTTCACCAAGTTTTGGACAGTTGTGATTGGTCGACAGTAGGCGATTCAGGACTATCTTTGGAGTCCTGATCCTTCTGGGCAGATTTGGAAAAGGACACATTGTAAAAAGGACAATGGAACAACGAACAGGATAATGGAAAAAGTGTAGGGTTGCCTGAGTCGAAAGAAGGAAAAAAAGAATGCAGCGGTCTCTTGGACATTGGCAATTTTTTTAGGCCTAGCACGTGGAGTGCTCCTTTTACTTTTTAATAATTATATATTTTTTTTGCATATTTTCTTGTCGTTTCTTCTAATTTTGAACATTGTAATATAGAACAGTGGTACTATACTATAATTAAAAGCAATGTAAAACAACTTGGGGTTTTCAATGTTTTCGAAATGACAATCCAATGTACTACACCACAACAAAAACCATCATTCTTCTTATTTCAATCCATCTGCAGGATGTTTCATTACAAAATTCTTTCAATTATTTTACATGTGTCAGGAGAAGGAATTCTAGTATTTGAAGAAGTAATTTTTGATTCACAGATTTGATATAAAGTTTTGTGGAAATTTAAGCTCATAAATTTTGTAAATTGAAATTGTAAATTAATAAAAATCAAATATGTTTTCACATAACTCAAAACTCAAAATGCTTTTCTTCAGTTTTCAAAATATTTGTTTGTGTGATATTTTAGAAATTTTTCCTTGCATTTTTATGAAATTCTAAATTTTAATGTATTTACATAAATATTACTTATTATACATCATTAAATATATTTTTGCCGTTATTAAAATTTCAATTTAAATTCAAAACTTATATTTTCTTGAATGAGATAAAAGTTACATATAAGTAATTTAGGTAAGTGCTTTAAGAGATATATCTTGTAAAGTTACTGTATATAACGCAGTATCAGAGGTGGTGAAGAGTTTCGCTTTCTATTGCCAATAATTTTAATGATTTAAGTGTCATTTTTATCTGTGTTGTACGTATTGATAGAGCAACAGATTAAGTTTTTGATTTTGTGTTTGAAGAGTTCTTAGAGCCTGCGAAAAATCTTCGAGATATTTTTGTTTGTTTGTTTTTGTAACAAAAGAAGTTCGTACAATCTTCACCCAGAAAAGAAAATCTATACTGAATATGCTACTTTTTCAACACGAGCACGCTAATGTGTAATAAGGACTTTAATCATGCATGATCTGATTCCTTTTGGAAAACTATATGCTTTGATTTGGAGGAATTGTTCCAATGTTCTACATAATATGCTGCTACATAATGGAAAACTCGCAATGTTTTAAATTATGTAGCAGCCTGGGTTTCGAATACATTTTTGCTAGCATCAGTAAATTGTGCTTGTAATATAAATCATTTCCAGTCTTCAAAAATTGAATTTGTTTAACAAAGATTGTTACACCCTATATTAAATTTCAAAAAGTCTAAACTAAACGCTGTAACTATTTTATATAAAAGTCCAATATCATTGGCAACAGTTCTGAAATGTAAAACCAAAAGTAAAAATATATGAAACAAACTAAGGTTCTGCAATTAGTGTTTGTTTAATATAGAAAAAACTCTCAATTAATAGTAAGTTAAACTGACTCCATTTATTTTCTTCTTTAACCTTTAAATGCACAGTTTTTTTTAAAAAAACTGACAAAAAAAATTTTAATGTAAAAAACACAGATTACAACATTGTCTTGCCAAGAAAATTACAAAAATACAAAAATAATCAAAATTTGAGTATATTGGATATTTATACAATTAGTATGATTTCTAATTTTTAGAATATTTTTATTATTGTCGAAATAGTATATTGTTCAATTGGTAGGCAATCTACCAATTGACTGTATGATGTGTCATCCCGTGACATGTAGGTATCAAATATGGAACCCTTAGGTTTCATATCTGAAGAATAAGGTATATAAAGTGAAGCCTCGAGTAAAGGATATCTTTACGGCCAGAGATTAGTAATAAAATAGTTAACAATTATATTTTATTTTATATTAAATTTTAGTAAAATATATATTGAAAATTGAGTGAATCAGAATATGAATATGTCGGAAAAGCGACTCACAAGGATGAGATAAGTCGTAAGTGATAAGTAGAAAAAAAATATTTTATACTTGAATAAGTAAGTGTTATAGCCTACAATCCCAAGTAAATGATAAATATCAATAAAACGATTAATTTTGTTTTGCTTTCGCATTGTTATTTTCAATTCTCGATTGCATTCGAGTGTGCAAATTTATGGCAACATAAAGTACAACGCCGCTCGAATTATCTCGAGTGTGCATAGTTTGGTATGTTTAGCGCGTTCGAGTTAAGTCGAGCGTGCACGTTAAGGAGTTAAAAGTAATTTTCTTTACTTCTTAACTCCTTCCCTGTTTTTTTACTCCGTAGCACATTTTTTATTATTGTGTACGGCTACGGGCAATCTGATTTCTATTTCGCTTGCACTGTTTCGACCATATTTTCCAATTTTAGTAACAAATTATCGTATAGATGTTTTGTATCAGAATGTACAGATTGTATTGTTATCTCAGTGTATAGCTTTCTGGATATATTTTACTAACCACCTGATAATTTTATTGATGTAAATTGAATAATATATTTTTACTTTTAAATAATATAATTCAGAACGTATGAGCTAATATCTAGTGATTCGAACTGTGACTCGGAATCAGAAACTGAATTAAGTAAATGATAGTAGAAAAACTAGATGACCTGGATAGTAATGACTCTGATAGTACAATGGAATCAGTCAAGCAAGTCAATTTTTTTAAAATTAATTGTGATAATCCTTCGGATCCGCCTCCTAGATTTCCTTTCATTGTAATTCCAAAAATTAATTTGGATATTGATGAGACTAAAGGTAAACTTCAGTTCTATGATGCTTTCATTGAAAGAAGAAAATTTGTATTAAGTGCTTAAAAATATTAGAAATGTTAATTTTAATAACATATCTTTACTTAAAAATGTAAAATGAACAAAAAAAAATGCAATAAAAAAATGTGACATATATTTGATCCAGTTCTGGAAAAAAAATGAAACTGTCAAAGGGTTAATACATATAAATTTCCACTCTTAACAAGTAAGATCATATCCTTTGAATGCATATTTTCTCTTATTTCTATTTCGAGTGCAAAGTTTCACAAACACTTATAGAAAATATATTTCTAAATATATTTTAAAATTAATGGTATTCAGCTGATGATATATAGATAAATTCCAAATTATATTATCACTCCTATTCAATTTTACTGATTAGGGGCTCCTTGTTATTAATGTCCTTTGGAGGGAACCATCGACTAATGCATTTTCCAGACGTGCCATTACACATGGCAGGCTGCATTTCAGAAAGAATTCCGGCCAATAGTAATCGACGATCGTTCTCTTTCTAAACGCACCCACCTGCATTCACCATGCGGCTTCTCCTTCAAGATAATACTTTCAACCGAGTCATGAGGAATTGTCCCATTTGAAAAGCCGTCTCCGAATTCATTTACCTAGCGCAGCGCTTAAATTTTCCGTTTCGTTTCTGAAGGAATTTAGAGGGGATAGGGAGCGAATATCAATTAGGCTTCATGTGGCAAAACAAATATGGTTTTTGTTTCACTTCGGATCTGAAATGTCCTATTACTCCACTAACATCACAGAGTTGGGCATGGAAAATAAGTGTATACTCTCTAAATGTATTTAATTAAAGATGTTTGTTAAAAGGATTCACAAGTTGTAATACGTCTTTAGAGATAACATCTCTGGGGATATGTTATTTAACAAGCTAAACATTAACGCTAGAGTACCGGATGTTTATTACTGGTAGGGAGAAAGCATTGAATGGTATGTATACATATAGATACATCTCTGTGTAGGTTAGTTGTGTGTTTGTATGATTAATATTAATTATACACTCTTTGGTATTTGCATAGTGGCAAGAGTTTATTCCACTTTTAAATCGATATAAACAGTTAAAAGTACTTACTATCTTTTAAGGCTAATTTTTTATTCAGAGCTAATTTTTTTTATTCAGTACGAATCAGCCTAAAATCTAAAGTAAAATACTATATAATTTATTTTAAATTATTAAATATATTATTCAATATATTTAAAACAACACGTGGTTTTTTTTCATTTTACTTTAATTGAAATTTGATAATTTTTTTCATTTTGCATTATGTCACTAAAAATTGATGCTGAATTATTTTTATTAACTAAAGTTAGTGACATAACAGCAACTAGGAAATAAAATTAGAGGGGGTTAGGCAGCAAATATCAATTAGCTTGCATGTGGCAAAAAAATATATGGTTTTTGTTTCACTTCAGATCTGAAATGTCCTATTACTCCACTAACATCACAGAGTTGGGCATGGAAGATAAGTGTATACTCTCTAAATGTATTTAATTAAAGATGTTTGTTAAAAGGACTCATAAGTTGTAGTACGTCTTTAGAGATAACATCTCTGGCGATATGTTATTTAACACGCTAAACATTAACGCTAGAGTACCGGATGTTTGTTTCTGGTAGGGAGAAAGCTCTGAATGGTATGTATACGTATACATACATCTCTGTGAAGGTTAGTTCTGTGTTTGTGTGATTCAGATTAATTATACACGCTTTGGCATTTGCGTACTGTCAATAGTTTATTACACTTTTAAATCAATATAAAGAGCTAAAAGTACTTACTAACTTTTAAGGATATTCACAGCTAATATTTTATTCAGTACAAAACAGCCTAAAATCCAAAGTAAAATACTATATAATTTATTTTAAATTATTAAATATATTATTCAATATATTTAAAAGAGTATGTGGTTTTTTCATTTTACGTTAATTGAAATTTGATCATTTTTTTTCATTTCACATTACGTCACTAAAAACTGATGCTGGATTATTTTTATTAACTAAAGTTAGTGACCTAACAGCAACTAGGAAATAAAATTAGAGAGGATAGGCAGCAAATATCAATTAGCCTTCACGTGGCAAAACAAATAAAGTTTTTGTTTCGTTTCAGATCTGAAATGCCCTATTACTCCACTAATATTATAGAATTTGGCATAGAAGATAAGTATATACTCTCTAAACATATTTAATTAAAAATATTTGTTAAAAGGACTCATAAGTTGTAGTACGTCTTTATGGATATCATCTCTTTGGATATGTTATTTAACACTAAAAATTAAGGCTAGAGTACCGGATCTTTGTTGGTGGTGGGGGAAAACGCTGAATTGTATGTATAGGTATACATACATCTCTGTGGAGGTTCGTTGTGTGTAGTAATCAGATTAATTATACAGGCTTTGTCATTTGCATACTGTCAATAGTTTATTACACTTTTAAATCAATATAAAGAGTTAAGCGTACTTACTAACTTTTAAGGATATTCGCAGCTAATTTTTTATTCAATATAAAGCAGCCTAAAATATAAAGTAAAATACCTTTTTCCTTTAAATAAATAAATATATTATTCAATATATTTGAAATAATATTTTTTTTTAATTTACGTTAATTGAAATTTGATAATTTTATTTATTTTGAATTATTTCACTTAAAATTAACGCTGGTCTTAAAACATCACGTTGACTTACCATCGCTATTAGGTTGGTAATATGCTAGTTAAACATTAACTCTAGAGTACGGATCATTGTTTCTGGTAGGGAGAAAGCTCTGAATGGTATGTATACGTATACAGACATCTCTGTGGAGGTTACTTGTGTGTTTGTATAATTCAGATTAATTATACAGGATTCGGAATTTGCATACTGGCAATAGTTTATTACACTTTTAAATAGATGTAAAGAGTTAAAAGTACTTACTACCTTTTGAGGATATTCACAGCTATTTTTTTATTCAGTATAAAAGAGCCTAAAAGTTCTAGAAAAATACCTTATAATTTCCTTTAAATTAATAAATATATTATTCAATATATTTAAAAGAATATGTGTTTTTTTTAATTTTCGGTTGATTGAAATATGATACTTTTTTTTTCATTTTGCATTCTGTCACTAAAAACTGATGTTGGACTATTTTTATTACCTAAAGTTAGTGTCCTAACAACAATTAGGAAATATAATTAGATAAGATAAGGAGCATATATCAATTAGCCTCCATGTGGAAAAACAAATATGGTTTTTGTTTCACTTCAGATCTGAAATGTACTATTACTCCACTAACATCAAAGAATTTGGAATGGAAGATAAGTGTATACTCTCTAAATTTATTTAATTAAAAATGCTTTTTAAAAGGACTCATAAATTGTATTACGTCTTTAGAGATAACATCTCTGGGGATATGTTATTTAATACTAAACATTAAGGCTAGAGTACCGGATCTTTGTTGCTGCTAGAGGAAAAATCGTTGAATAGTATGTATACTTATATATACATCTCTGTGGAGGTTAGTTGTATGTTTGTGTGATTCAGATTAATTATACACGCTTTGGCATTTGCATACTGTCAATAGTTTATTACACTTTTAAATCGATTTAAAAAGTTAGAAGTACTTACTATCTTTTAAGGTTATTCACAGCTAATTTTTTATTCAGTATAAAACAGCCTAAAATCTAAAGTAAAACGCCATTTAATTTCCTCTAAATTAATAAATATATTATCTAATATATTTAAAAAACTATGTGTTTTTTAATTTTATGTTAATTGAAATTTAATAATATTTTTTTATTTTGCATTATTTTACTAAAAATTGAAGCTGGGCTTAAAAGGGCACGTTGATTTACCATCCCTATGAGTTTGGTAATATGCTAGTTTAACTTTGACATTGGACCCAAACATAAACATATAGTTATTATAGCTAAAATATGTTATTAGTTAAGTGGTACAAAAAGCTGAATAATTATTTTTATTGCCTAAAATTGTGACCTAACAACAATTAGGAAATAAAATTAGAGAAGATAGGGTGCAAATAACAATTAGCCTTCATGTGGAAAAAAGAAAAATGGGTTTTGTTTCACTTCGGATCTGAAATGTACTATTACTCCACTAACATCATTGAATTTGGCATGGAAGATAAGTGTATACTCTCTAAATGTATTTAATTAAAGATGTTTGTTAAAAGGACTCATAATTTGTAGTATGTCTTTAGAGATAACATCTCTGGGGATATGTTATTTAACACACTACACATTAAGGCTAGAGTACCGGATGTTTGTTTCTGGTAGGGAGAAAGCTGAATGGTATGTATACGTATACATACATCTCTGTGAAGGTTAGTTGTGTGTATGTGTGATTCAGATTAATTATGCACGCTTTGGTATTTGCATACTGTCAATAGTTTATTACACCTTTAAATCAATATAAAGAGTTAAAGGTTCTTACTAACTTTTAAGGATATTCACAGCTAATTTTTTATTCAGTATAAAACAGCCTAAAATCTAAAGTAAAATACCATATAATTTGATTTAAATTAATAAATATATTATTCAATATATTTAAAAGAATATGTGTTTTTTAATTTTGCTTTAATTGAAATTTGATAATTATTTATTTTGCATTATTTACTAAAATTACTGGCTTAAAAGGACGTTGACTTACCATCCCTATTAGGTTGGTAATATGCTAGTTAAACATTAACTCTAGAGTACGAATTATTGTTTCTGGTAGGGAGAAAGCTATGAATGGTATGTATACGTATACATACATCTCTGTGGAGGTTACTTGTGTGTTTGTATAATTCAGATTAATTATACAGGCTTTGGAATTTGCGTACTGTCAATAGTTTATTACACTTTTAAATGAATATAAAGAGTTAAACGTTCTTACTAACTTTTAAGGATATTCACAGCTAATTTTTTATTCAGTATAAAACAGCCTAAAATCTAAAGTAAAATACCATATAATTTGCTCTAAATTAATAAATATAATATCTAATATATTTAAAAAACTATGTGTTTTTTTAATTTTACGTTAATTGAAATTTAATATTTTTTTATTTTGCAATATTTTACTAAAAATTGAAGCTGGGCTTAAAAGAGCACGTTGATTTACCATCCCTATGAGGTTGGTAATATGTTAGTTTAACTTTGATATCGGACCCAAGCATATATAGTTATTATAGCTAAAATATGTTATTAGTTAATTGGTACAAAAAGCTGGATAATTATTTTTATTGCCTAAAATTGTTACCTAACAACAATTAGGAAATAAAATTAGAGAAAGTAAGGTTGCAAATAACAATAAGCCTTCATGTGGCAAAACAAATATGGTTTTTGTTTAACTTCAGATCTGAAATGTACTATTTCTCCATTAACATCATAGAATTTGGCATGGAAGATAAGTTTATACTCTCTAAATGTATTTAATTAAAGATGTTTGTTAAAAGGACTCATAAATTGTAGTAAGTCTTTTGGGAGAACATATCTGGGGATATGTTATTTAACACACTAGACATGGTATGTATACGTATGCATACAGGAATTTCCATACTGGCAATAGATTATTAGACTTATAAATATATATAAAGAGTTAAAAGTAATTACTACCTTTTATAGATATTCACAGCTAATTTTTTTTATTCAGTATAAAACAGCCTAAAAGATCTTGTAAAATACCTTATAATTTCCCTTAAATTAATAAATATAATATTCAATATATTTAAAAGAATATTCTTTTTTTATCAATGTCACCTTAATTGAAATTTGATAGTTTTTTTTCATTTTGCATTGTGTTACAAAAAATTGATGCTGGGCGTCAAAGGCTGAGTTACTTTACTATTACTAACAGGCTGGTAGTATTTGTGTTTAATTTTGACATTGCACCCGAATATAAATTAATTTTATTTTAGATAATAAGTTATAGCTATAATATGTTATTAGTTAAATGATACAAATTTAAAGCTGGATAATTAATTTTATTTCCTAACAATAGTGACCTAACTAGAATTAGGAAATAAAATATAACAACCTAAGAAGAATTATAATAAATATTGACAACATATTGATGAAAGGTGGGACTTGGACTTGGTACAAGTCCCACCAAGTGGTGACAATTTGTTTTACAAGTGATGTAAAACAAATTTTTTCTAATTTTTTAGGTATTTTAAAGGTTTAAAGAAATTTCTAACTGTCATATATCTACAAAATATTAGCATTACAGTTTGTAGAGAATAAATTGAAACTAAATTAAAATTAATATTTAAGACAACAAATATCAATTTTGAAATATTACGAAATTTTATATTTATTTTGTACTACAAAATATATAATTTGACTGCAGTTGTTTTACGGAATTATATCTTCACAGAATATTTAGAGCAACACGGTTTTTTCTAAGGTCTCAAAATTATACTATTATTAAAAATTGACATATTATAGGCAAAAAATATGTTCATGGAAGTTTTGACATGGCGATCCTTTGAAAGAATTAATTAATTAACAAATTTTTAAATTATTAATATATTATCTTGGAATCGTAATCAATTTTACAAAAAGACATTCGTAATACGAAAATAAAAATTAGAATTTGAAAGCATATTAAACAAAAATAAAATTAATTAATTTTTATCGTTCACTGACTCCAGAAACATTCTGGTTTCGATGAATCAGTTTCAACCATTTTTTTCCCAACTACCTTGTTTTTTAATTGTGAAAACATACGATCTGCTACTGCTAAAGATCTGTTAAAAAACATATAAAAAGAACTAAAATTTGATAAAAGTTACAAAACATATTTTAAATTGGCAGCTTATATAATTGCAAATGCTACTTTCAAATATAAAGTAGTTAGTTACTAAAGTTACTGAAACTGAAAATGTGACATTCGATGTTTGGATATTTTAATTAACTGTCAACAAGAGAAAAAGGAAAATTTTGTTTCAGGGAAAGAGCACTAAATTTCAGATTCATTTCAAAACTAGCTAGTAAGAGTATATATTTTTAATTAATAAATTTTAAATTATTATGATATTGATGAAAAATTTCTAAATTTTATATCAGTTTCAGAAATGCTCATTTTTAATAAAAACTGTATTCAACATATTGAACATGTTCTCTATTATAAAACTCCTAGAATGCACAAAAAATTTTCAATTTTAAAATAAACATTTAATTATATATATTATAACAATCCATCTGCTTGTTTAAAATAGAAAATTCTATTTGTAATTTGCCTACAATGTGAGATTTTTAATCTTTCTACTTAAAACTGCACAAACTTTAAACACTATTGTTCATCTTCCTATTTAATACTGCACAAAATTTAAACACTTTTAAAAGCGTATTAAGTCAAATTTTAATCATAATTGAGATTTTGATAAAAATAATAACTATAAATTAATGTATATTAATCTACTTATAAGATTAGAAGATAGAGAGAGATATAATATATAAAAAAAGAATATATATATAACATAAAGAACATATATAAATACATACACACACACACACACACACACACACACACACATATATATATAATATATATATATATATATATATATATATATATATATATATATATATATATATATATATATATATATATATATATATATATATATATATATATATATATATATATATATATATATATATATATATATATATATATATATATATATATATATATATATATATATATATATATATATATATATATATATATATATATATATATATATATATATATATATACATATATAAATATATATATATATATATATATATATATATATATATATATAATATATATATATACATGTATATATATATTTATAAAGAGAGATATAAACGATTTTACTGAATTTGTTTATAAATTTTCGTTGATATATGATACTAATTACCTGAAACTCTTGGATTTATTATGTTTAGGGAATCTTCAAATATTTATAAAAATTCCACATGATTAATATGTGTTCTCCGACATCATCTCTATTATATGATTTATATCCATAATTTAATACTTTTTAAAATAGCATTTGTAATTTATTTTTATATTGGAATTTTCGGTTAAGACAAGGGGAACAGATGTGAAGTAACACGCTTTAAAAATGCATTTTCCCAATATTCATACATAACGGTGCTTCTCAGGCGTATTTGTCACGAAAATGGGCAGTAAAAAGAATTAGCTGAGTTGATATGATCAACTAATATACAACAAATGCAATGATGAATAGCGCCTGTTGTGATACTGTTGCATTTAATGTTGGCTTGGTAAGATTATAACTGTGATGAAAACTGCCAAATGGTAACTTTTTTTATAGGGATATGATTTTATTTTCCAGAAGTATGATTGAGGATAGGCTTTAACTAAGCAAGATATGTCTCAATGTATGGAATGGCGAGATAATTCTGCAAGATAATCAATACACACACACACACACACACACACACACACACATATATATATATATATATATATATATATATATATATATATATATATATATATATATATATATATATATAAATATATATATATATATATATATATATATATATATATATATATATATATATATATATATATATATATATATATATATATATATATATATATATATATATATATATATATATATATATATATATATATATATATATATATATATATATATATATATATATATATATATATATATATATATATATATATATATATATATATATATATATATATATATATATATATATATATATATATATAATATATATATATATATATATATATATATATATATATATATATATATATATATATATATATATATATATATATATATATATATATATATATACTGTGTACCAGTAAGTATATGAACACCAGTAATAGAAAAGAAAACTAACTTTATTCAAAATCAGTAGTTGGTAGAGCCTACACGCGAGGATATTACAGCGTGAACCCACCGGGGCATACTTTCCACAAGTCTTTGTATTACAGCTAGTGGTAATGTATTCCACTCGACTTGGATTAGACATAAAAAATCCTTCCCCGATTGTGGGTGGGTAGTGCACCCCTTAATTCTACTATCCAACTCATCCCAGAGAATCTCGGTAGGGTTCACGTCTGGGCTCTGGGCAGGCCAGTTCATTCTATGAACTCCATTAGCACCATACTAATACTTGGTTAACCTCAAAACATGACAACTGCCATTGTAGTCCAGGAAGTAACAGGGGTCCAACCCGTAAAACTACCACAACGTAGGAAGCGCATTATCATCCAAAATAGTGCAGTAGGCATCAATGTTGAGCTTACCATGAATGGGGACCAAGGATCCCAGTCCATACCAGGAGAAACACCTCCAGATCATAATTTCACTTCCGCTGAACTTGACTGTTGCCACAACGCGTTCTAGCAGGAGACGTTCTCCAGGCATTCGCCAGACCCAGACCCTGCTATCCGAACGGTAAAGGGAAAACCTTGATCTGTCGCTCCAAAGAACCCATTTCCACTGATCTACGGTCTAATTTTAATGTGCTTTGCACCACATTAACCGAGCAGCGCGGTTGGACTTTGTGATCAAAGGCTTATGGGCAGCAGCACGATCATGAAAATAAAGAAGATGTGCTTCCTTGCGGATGATATTCGTTGAAACAATACTCCCGGATGCCTGTTGAAACTCCTCGCAAATGAGGGTTATCGGTTGGGTGCGGTTCCTCCGAATTTCTGGGGAAAGCACTCCTCGGTTTCTATCTCACAGTTTCATTTGTCTGCCGACTCGGGGCACATTGCGACAATCACCGCTCACCTTCCACTTCTTAATCACATACACCACTGTCGATTTTGGGTACTTCAGATCGCTAGATATGTCCCTTAAGGATCGGCCACATTTGTGATACCCGATAATTATAACTTTCTCGTAATCAGAGAGCTCCGAATTGCACGGCATCTTGCATGCAACTAATGCTGATGCTGTTTCCTACACGATGTATACCGGCGGAGGCCGTGTCGTACCTCAGGACTGCAGATATCGTCATTTGCATAGGTGTCCAAATACTTATTGGTGGACAGTATATATCTATATATATATATATATATATATATATATATATATATATATATATATATATATATATATATATATATATATATATATATAATATATATATATATATATATATATATATATATATATATATATATATATATATATATATATATATATATATATATATATATATATATATATATATATATATATATATATATATATATATATATATATATATATATATATATATATATATATATATATATATATATATATATATATATATATATATATATATATATATATATATATATATATATATATATATATATATATATATATATATATACATATGTGTGTATATGAAGTAGAAATTAACCCGCTTGTTACAAGCGTCTATTATTTTTTATTGCCCGGGATTGATGGGCAATAACTAAGCCTAAGTACTTTGCTGTCGTTCTATTAAAACAACTGAAGTTTATCTTGGAACTTTACTTCATTTAAGACTAAAATATACGACGTTGAAAGACGAGAGATCATAATAAAATGATACATGACAACTTTTTATTATTACTTTAAGTCACATATTTTACTATCACTGTAATGAATATTATAAAAGAGTGTATTGATTGATATAGACTTATTCTTAACATACACAAGTATGATACTGGTACCGACTAGTCTGATGAAATGGTGCTTTACTATATCAAGCATTTCATTATTTAGTGGTTTCTTCTAAATTAGTTTTCCACATAATAAAAAGAATTCTCTCTCCATAAACCCCATTTAAATTCTTTATTAGGCTTTTTAACAGTCACTCAAGAAAAATATTTATTAATAAAAGTATCATTCATGGAAGAACATGTATTATTTAGAATTTGTTATAAAAGTGTTGAAATTCATTTCACGTATACAGTTATCAGTTTTCTCCCCTTCAAAAGCTTTTCATACCGTCATTGAACTTTTACATTAATAGCTTCATTTGCCGCGTCTTTCACATATCCAATTGGTAAATGTAACCGTTAATTTCATTAGATTTTACTCAGTTCACACTTTCCGCAAATTATGTTATTTTAGTTTGATATGTTGAATATCTTGAGGCATAAAATATTTCTATCCATGGATATCAAAGAATCTTTTATAATTGGTAAACTCTCCATCATAGGATAAGCGCATTAAGGGTTGAATTCAAAATGGGAAAGAGAGAAAATTTCTGATACGAAAATATTATTAATGATATCGGTTGGTAGTTGGATTTTTTTTATGCCATTAGCAATTCCATTTAAAGGAACTAATTATAAATAAAGATAAATTGAGAACAGCATATAAAGTGATAAATGTGGTTTACGTACGTAATGCTATTATCGTACGAATTATAACTGAAGGAGTGAATGATAATAATGGTGAAAATATATTGATATGTATTCACAAAATTCTAAAATTATAAAGTTTCAACACAATTTCTCAAGGTTTTTGTAGTTATACTAAATTCAGTTATGTTTCTCGTTTGGTTTGGAGCACTATGGTTTACTTTTTACAACACGAGGGCTAGTTAGACAGGGATTTACAGCTTAAAGCCTTTTTCGAATGGCTATGAACATCCACGCCACAGTGAGATTCGAACCCAAGAACTCCGGTACCGATGATCAGCCCCCTAACTTTTCCGGTATCATTCAGTTAATTGCATTTCTGATGATTAAATTAAGAAAAGAAATTTCCTTGGATGGTACAGTCTAAAAATATAATTTACATAATTTATGTAAAACTGGCTGGTTCAGTCCAATAGATAGTTTAAATCGGCAAAATTTTATAGAATTTATAAAAGAGTAAAAGAGTAAAAAACTCTATCCAAACTGAAAATAATTTAATAATTTACAATATTTCATTATTTCAATATATTATATATTCTCTGGGTGCCCAACTAGAATAGATATATTTTTAAATAGCTATATTTTTTTTGTAGACTAAATATTAAACGCATTTTTTTAGGAATTTTTATATTTATATGAATTAATATTTATACGCATTATTATTAATTTTAAACTAATGTAAACATGTTTAATAAACTAATTATGAATTGATGAAAATGTGTGTGAGTATATTTATATATATATATATATATATATATATATATATATATATATATATATATATAT